>JAUESP010000302.1:7602500-8802500 GCA_030914335.1 Drosophila borborema | reverse complement strand
TTGGCTCTCTCTCTCTCTCTCTCTCTCTCTCTCTTAGCTCCGCTGCTGGCTGCACCTTTCGACAAGTCATTGAGCTGTTAAATTTATTTAATGCCTTCCACAAGGCTCGGCCATGTTGGCACTTGCTTTATTATTAATTTTTATTGCTGTGCGCGATTGCAGCCAGTTATTGTTGCTGGCTGGCCAAAAGGATTCCCAGGATCCCCAGGATCGGTTTGCTGCGACCTGCTGCGCCTTTGTTGCGACCCCTTCGAAATTAGCTGGCCGTGAAAAGAGCAAACGAAATTCCAAAGGTCCATTTTGCTGAATGAATGCAGCACTTCATTCATTGCCAGAGTTTCATTCAGCTCGTCTGTCTTGGACCGGCTGGTGGGTGTGTCCGCAAGGATTACACTAATGCGTCTGTTGTCCTGCATAACTTTTTAATGCACTCGCTGTTAACTCGAGAGGATTTAATGATGTTCACCACGCATGTTCCCATCAAGTTCAAGTGCCCCACAGTCGGCATAAATTCGCAAAAAGGATTTTCTTTGGCTTTGTTCAAGAGAACACAAGAATCCTTTCTCTCTATACATTCAGGTCTTGCTCTTTTTCAAGAACCTCTCATATTTTATGGCCGCATATCTCTCCTGTCACAAAGTCAGGCACTTGAGCCGCTTGAAGTGTTTGCTGTCCATTCGCATTGTCCGCCAGACTCAGGACACTTGAGCACTGCCCTCACTCACTTGTGTCCCTGGTCAAGTGCCTGCTGCGCAGGTGCACGCACGAGCCGATCGCCCTGACTTTGCGGTTTCTCGACAGCATTTGAAACTGATCCGCTTAATGCAAATCGTTTCATGCGCTTAACTCTTTGACTCGCATCCTTTTGAGGTGGGTCGTACACAAGTGCATAGAATTGATTGTCATAGAATTTACTAGTTAAGGCAGCTCTATTGAAATCTGAGTAGATATTTTATGAATGTTTGAATAAAATGATATTATAAAAGTTATTTTTATATTATAGATGTAGTCTCTTAAAGCCTTAAGTGAATTCTTTAATTTATTCTAAATGTCTAAGTCTTATATCTCAATTGTGCCTAACCCTTTATCCACTTAATTTAAGTTCCATATACTAGATGGACAGCAAATCCGACTCTGCATATACTCTGGTTATATTTCAGTCTTGTATTATTTAAACTATTTTCTAACTAAATTTTATGCCATTAGTATTTTGTTATACATTTCATTTATACCCACATTTTATTTCTGTCTTCTGACACCTTTTTTATTATTTATTATATTTTCGTGTCCATATCTCTTTTCCCCCCTTTGCTTCAGGTCTTCTACAAATCAGTGTTTTTAACGCCCCAACATTTCTCCAATAGAGGCTGCATCATGTGCATTGCATGTCTCTAACTGGCGTCAAAATCATGCGAAAATTAATACACTCACGCTCGGCTGTCAGCGCTGCTGTCTCATAAATACGCATGAGAGATCCATTCATCCAGCCATTTCAAAGGAAATTATTAGCCAAGTGTGCGCAGCGCCAGCCCCCGACTATGGCCATGGCTATGACTGCGCCAATGGAGCCGATGCGTCCGTCCGCTGAGCTTACGCAATCGACGCGGGCTCATTACGAGGGTAAAGCCATGCAGTCATGGCTGGCGCAGCTGGCAGTCAACAGTTAACAGCGAACAGCCAAGCAGCCAAACAGGCTGCAGCAAATGGCAACTGCAACTTTTTGTGTGGTTTTTAATTAACGCTTTTGCACAATGCTTGTCTAATTACGCCTTTGGTGCCATGACAACAACCACAAAAGCGTTGTCGACTCGTACTAAATCATCAATATTGTCAGCAGAGACGAGCAGCAGCTGCTGCTTGGCCCACGGATCCTTCAGGATGAACTCACAGCCAGACAACAATGACAACGGCAACAGCAACAGCAACAGCAACAGCAACAACAATGACGACAACGACTACGATCATCGCATGGCAATTAGGCATAGGCAGCATATGATGCATTATTAATTGAATTAAATTTACATTCAAATGCGCTAAACTACACGTTCAGGTCCAGGTCCAGGTCCATATCCCGGTTCTTCCTATTCTCATGGCTATTGATGAAGTCATACGAGTTGCATTCGCCTGAGAAGCGACTACGCAACACCAATGCCAATTTAAAATGGCTGAAATAAATTGGCGGGCAACGCAAAATAGACTATCATCAATTGAAAATCAATATGTCACATAAATTGGAAGGGAAATCAACGCCACTGAGCCTCTGCAAGGAAAAAACTGGTAAGAGTAGGCCAGGAGAGAGTTGGCTGACTCAAAGCTACCCTGCAGTTCAGTTTTGAATTGCATAGAATGAAAAAAAATATATGTATAAAGCTTATTCGTTTTTAGTTCATTTTTATTCGAAAAACATTTTATATCCAAATTGCCATTGTTTAGAATAAAATTAAACTCAAAAGTAAGAGTAGTCAATATATTGATCTGTGAAACTTAAAAACCTATTTTATGTTGCTAATACATTATATTTGATTTCCCAACACCGGCAATGGGCAATGGAATGCCATGAATAACTTGGATTTCGTCTGGTATTCATGGTATGGAATAATAATATGGTACGTAGAAAACTGCTTTGAGCTGAGTGATAAAGTAAATTCATAAGCTTCAATTCAAATCGGTTACATACATATGTATATCAATACTGTATTTGTATATTCGATTGAGCCCGATTGAGCCAGCCTCTCAGAGCGAGAGGGATACTTATATCCTTTGCACAGGGTCGCTATGATTTCGATGAGCAAGAATATGCGACTAGAAATTGGCAGTTTGAGAGATGAGCTAAAAAAAGGGAAAAGAGAGAGCTTTGTAAAAGAATTTAGTGACATTGGGAATTCGCAATTACGTGTAGCTATAATGGAAGACGCGAACAACAAATTTAACGCTAAGATATAGACATGCATATACCCACTTTGGAAAAGTTCGATTATTGCGTGGTATATAAAATGAAAGCCAAAATGGACAACGGCCGAAAAGGTAAGTCGCAATGCGATTACTTTGCTATAATTCGTTGTTATTGTTGTTGTCGCTTGGGTTTTATTGGCCACTTTTGGCCACATCAGCGACAACGATGAGACAAGCGCGTTTCCTGCCTCTGCCAGCCTGCTTGACTGGCTCAGTGGCTCAGTGGAGGAGTGGAGGAGTCGCAGTCGATAGGATTCTCGCGACAACATGCCATTATTATGCGCATGCTGGCATTGCATTGTTGCTCTCTTGCTTTATTCAAGTTGTTGTTGTTGTTGTTGTTGTTGTTGCCGGATTTGTCAGCGATCCTCAAAGTGATAAAAATTGCTCGTAAATCCTTAACGAGTGGAACTAACACGCGCTGAGCACCGCTCGCTCGTTGTGCCCCACCAACAACACCAGCAGCAGTAGCAGTAGCACCACCACCACACACACCACACACCACATTTGTCTTTTTAGCGAACTCCTAAAACAACACACACACAACAACAACAACAAGAACAGACCAAATGGAACAATGGCCGATCCCGTCTGTTCTGCAATGGACGCGCTCATCTCTTGATCTGCATTGTTAGCAGCCTCGAATGTGACTTCTGTTTGCATTCAGCCAGCCAGCACTCGGTATTCGGCATTCGGCATTCGGCATTCGATATTCAGTGGAACTCACACCAACGCTCCACTTTATGCATCTCAAACACCAAATTGACTCCATTAAATTCCAATTGTCCAATGTTCGTCTGGCCTGCTTCTTCTTGCTGCTGCTGCTGCTCCTGCTCCTCCACATGGCAGCTAGCTCCCAATGCGGGTGTTGAGTGGCCAAGTTGAAGGTTATTATTGGACTTCGTTCACCGTTAAATTGCACGTTTTTTTACAGATCAAAACCAGCGATAATATGAAAAAATATCTGAATTTGCATAGATCCCCAGCGATAAGCACTGAATTGAGTTTATTGTGAGAAGAGAAACAATGTTGTTGCTAAAATAGCTTCAAATAGTTTTGGCTTTATTAACAATCTTGTTCATTTGTTTATACATTTTTATAAGATGTATCGCATTCATATTTAATTCATGTATTCTCATTTTATAAAACTATATTTTTTATTGGCAATTTGTTGTGTAGTCCCTCGATCAACGCTAATTTATAATATCAGCAATAAACATTTGCAAGCAAGCTTAAGCTAAGCTATGGCCGATTAAGAGCCAAGACGAGACGACAAAAAAATATATGCAAAAACCAACTAAATTTAAATATTTTGTTTGACGAGCCGAATTTGAAACACACTTGCAAGCATTTCAATTGAGTTTGTTATGTATTCAAATGATTTAAAAATTCTATGGAAATTTAGAAATTATAGAGAAAGTTACAAATATATGATGAAACTAGTAAACTTCAAAAAATTATATTATTATTATGAATGTTTTATTTATTTTTATGAGTAGAATTTTGAAGTTCGAGAATCATCTGTAATTGTAAGCTAAGTAATATATATATGCAAGAAAATTAATGATATTCATGATGACTATTAACAATAGCTTTTGAGATGAAAATCTGTTTCAAGTCCTTAGATTTTATGGTTTGCGTCTAGGTCGACTAAAATTTATTGAACTGCCACGCCTGCTGCATCTAACTAGAAGCAAGTTTATTTATATAAATAAATAAATATATTTTGTTGAAATGTAACATATCTAATCAGATAATTGAAATGCCCATTGTTGAGCTATAGTCGTCATATATGTATATGCATAGATATACATATGTATGTAGCTTTCACGTATCCACATCTAGCAGTAACTGTAAACGAGCTGACAATAAAATCAACAAATTTTTGTATATTTAACGATAGACAAATTAACATATGCAAACACACACTCACACACACACACACACACACACACACACACGCATTAAGCAAACGAGTTTGAGGCAGCAATGCGTTGTGTAGTAGGCGACCACCCAGTAGCCCCGCGGGACGTTGGCTTGGAGGTTGGCTGGCTTTATAGTTAGGTGTTGACAGTTCGTTAGAATAATAACTACTTAAAAATTAAAGCCGGCATGCCGATAATTAATTAACAACGATTAACGACAATGTTATCTGAGCCTATGACAAAATGCCTAAGCACAGCAGCTTTGCTTGAGTTCAGCTCACTTCATGCGCAGCGCCACAGCCAGGAAACACTCCACACAAATAGAGGGGGCGTACTGTCTGGTGTTTTTAGCTAACTGTTACGCTCAATTTGCAAACGATTTGATAGATGTCTTCATTCCCAACATTCGCTGCAGTTAACCAATCAAAAAGCGGAATTTGCAGCCACCAAAAAATAACCAGAAGGCGGCTGCTTTGAACTACTTTCCCGGTGGCTCTTGGTGGCTGTGACAATATTTGGAATTTAGAAAATCCTTTTTTAATACATTATGTCAGATGAGTTACCCCCGCATTTGTTTGCCAGACGGCTTGCTATTTGTTTTGCTGTGTGTGTGTTTAGTTGTTTTTTTTCTTTCTTTCTTTTTTACCACAAACTTCACTTCATTCCGGGCGCATAATTAATGTGCCTGACGACCCGTTTCGGGGGCCTCCGATCCTTAAGTAGGGTGCGTCCCCTCTCTAATACACATACGCATAATTACGTTGTTTCATTAACAGCATTAGCAGCCATCATATTTCACTCTCGCCCAGCGAAGAAGACACAGCGCCGCCGACAATGCAGCACTTGAGGTGAATCTATGTATATGCATGCTCGCTCTAGCTCTTGATTTATTGGCATTAACAGATCGTTCAAATGCCTATTACTGGGTGGCAACTAGCGATGTGTTTAGCTATTCGGCCGAGAAATGCCAAATAGCTGAAGAAGTTGGAATTTATAATAGATTATCTAAGAAATTATATGACTTTAACTATAGAACTAAAGAGATAAGATATATGATATTGTTTATTTATACAAGATTTATTTGTGAACCTATACATATTTAAAATCTGGTAGATCTAGCTAAATATGTTTAGAAATTCTTTAAAAAAACATATCTTTATATATCAAAATGTTGTTTTCTAAATGTTTCAATACTTTCTCTCTAGCAATATTAATGAAAAATTCTCTATAATCTAATATTTTGTGGCCTCATGTCACGCTCACATCTCTAGCGTGCTGTTATGGATTATTAATGTAATGGGTTGTGCACGGGCATATGACGGAGCATTGATCATGGTCTGTGAAGTGGCTGCGACACAAAACTGACTAATGCAATCTCAAGTATGTGCGACGCGCCGTCTGGGGGCGCATTGGCACTGGGGGCGAGGCAATCGAGAGCTTCAACATGTGGCATAAAAAGCAAAAGAAGATGAAGATGGAGGAGGAGGCGGAGGAGGAGGTGGGGGAGAGCAGGAGACTCCCTCGCAGAGTGATGCGACTTGTCCAATTTATGTGCAGCGGCATGTTGCCATTGGCTTGCCACTTGGTGGCAAGTTCTCGCACGCATTTAAATACCTAATAAAAGTTACACTTGAAAATTAATGAGCAGCGTTTTAAGGCAACATTTATGGAACACGACAAAGTGACAACACTTGAATTAAGTTGTTCAGCTCGCTCGCTGCTGCCCCTACTTGATGCTGCTGCTGCTGCTGCTGCTGCTGCTGCTAGTCGCCTTTCAGATGTCAGTTCATGGCATTGGCAGTGCCATTCCGCGCCCGCTGCTTCGACTATAGCATCACGGCTGCGTCTGGCTGAGATTTCGTTTTAGTTGGTGTAATAAATTTTGTGGTTTAATGGGGCGGGCGTTTGTCGACGTCAGCAGCAAATGGCATTGGCAGTGGCAGAGGGAGAGCGGAATCGGGAGCTGCTGCAGCGTCGGCATGACTCTGAAGTTTCACTTTGATATTCGAGCGTCTATTAATGAAAACGTTTCCAAGTGCTTGCTGTGCACCGTTTTCCTGCCCGGCTATTGATGCTGGCACAGAGAGTTGGCCTACTCGAATTTTATAGGCCACGGTTCCTTTTTTAATGCACTCGAACGACTCGCTTAGCCAAACACATAAACGACACTATTAAAGTGACAAAAATTGACACTAATCATGCTCGGCTGCCAACCAAAAGGGTGGCCGCCCATTCCCTTGGTGGGCGTGCACCCGGGGCAGCAGCAACGTTTTGTAATGCTGTCATGTATCACTACTGGCATTAATTTATGTATCAACAGCCAACAGATCGTTTGTACTCATCACAGACGATCAGTGTTTATCATCAACATGAATTTGCGCATTAAATGTTTAAAAGACATCAGCACTGATATGTTTAATTGTGGAAGGGTCTATAATGAGATAGATATATTTTTGATTATCCTATATGTGAATATTCTGTTTAAAATCATTTTATTTTCTATATTGCCTGTAAAGGGTTTATTTTATATTTATGATAAGGGAATTAAATCCAACATATTCCCCTTGATAAGATTGTCTTATACTATCACTATATTTTTAACAGAATCCGTTAGTGAACGTATATACAACCCTAGTCAAAAGTATTCAGGCATCAAATGTATTTTACAGTTAAAATACTACTCTCACATTTGGCTATAGTTTCTAAGTGAACTTCAATTGGTAACTCTCTAATTCAACATTATTTTATAAATTCATTAATATATTATTATTATTATCTATTAATTATATCAAATATGTCTTAGACGAATGGCAATTCAAAAATTGAATGGAAATGTATTTCATATAAATACTTTTTGCAAATGATATATATGTAAATGACCTTGAAAAGTGATTTATGCATTTTTTTCTAATATTGTTTCTCAGCTTAGAACTGAGCTAAGATTAAAAACAAAAATTTATTACCTCCAGGTGTCACTTAAGTCTTCTTTTATGCGCAAACAAATTAATGAATTAAAAAAAAAAAAAACAAGATTTTCAATGTCCTTTAAAAACAAAAAAAAATTCGAAAAAAAAATTTTTTAATAATATTTTAATAACTATGTTAATCTAAATGCATTTAAATATCATGTATCTGCTCACTGTGCGAACTGTCTGCAATTTTCGTTCATATGCCATAAACCTAAGCCAAGCTTGCAAAGCTATCAATTCCTCAGCGAGACGCTAAACGGGCACAGCATCGGGCAGGTCCCACACCATCGCTAAACGCAGCAAAGTAAATTGTTCGATTAATTGGATTTTAACAGCGACAAGTAGTCGCCAGGCCAGGACAGTCAGGAACAGCCAATGATCAGGACAAAAAAAAGAAAGAGAGAGAGAGAGAGAGAGAGGGGGGGAGAGACAAAAAGTAAAGACAGACAAACAGAATCGCAACATTCCCCAGCAGCAGCCACATTGAACATGAACTCTTGCTGGCCATGGCAGCAAAACGAAATAGAGATGAATTTACAGCTACAAATCGCTTGATCAGTCGAAACGTTTTAGCCACGTCTAATTGTCAGTCAGTTGAGCTGGCCACGTCAATTGCAGTGCGAGCGAGAGACCAACCGAGCCGAGGCCCAAGCAGCAAAAAGAGGCACCAAACTTGAATTTTTATTGTTGTCACAGCAATTTCAATTGGTTCGATGAGCATTCCAGCATTGCACGCGGCCAACTAGCGGAGAGAACCATGCTAAAAAACGAAAACAAAAAGCCAACAATAAATAAATAATAAAAAGAAAGCAACAAAAAGGAAAACAAGTTTAGACGAGCAGCGACAACGTTGCAGCGCAGCTCCAACATTGATATTATGTCGAGAGGCAGACGATTAATGATTGCCAAGGTGAAGATCTCATCGGCAAGCAGTTGCCTACATCTATAGAGATATATATGTATGTATTTGTGATTCGTTTTTGTCTCAGTGCTCAATGTCAGTCATGCAGTCAGTTCGTCAGTCTGTCGCTGGCCAGTCCCAGGCAGACTCTCCTCTCTGCGACACTTGGTATTTATGCCAATTAGTATGAAATTCCTTACGTGCCTGCAGACAGCACAGCACAGCAGAGCACAACGCTTTAGCTCCAGCTTCAACTCCAACTCCAACTCCAGCTCAGCTCAGCTGCTGCTGTCTGTTCTACAGATTCCACTTCTTCTACTTCTTCTTCTTGAGCTGGCAGTGCTTCCGCTAAAACTGGTCCAGTTCCATTTCACGATTTCACCCTAATACGATAACTCCTGCTGCTCAGCGACATTGTCTCTGCCCAAGTGGCCTTAGCGCCATTTTTGTCGCGCTTTGTCGCTTGGCGCTTCTGTCTTCAGTCTTCAGTCTGCTGCCTGCTAACTTGGCCTAATCAGCGTGCTCAAATCGCTTAAGTCGAAAATATTTTGCTTTTAATTTGCTTGTGAAGTGGGCACACTTCATGAACTGTCAATGTTTGTATATTTATAGATCAACTATATATAATATATAAATCAAAAGCAACCACATTAATTATGATGAACTCTTCTAGAAATATATCTAAAAAAAAAAAAGAAAAAAAAAAAAATTTAATTAAATTAAATGAATACATAAAAAATGGTTATTAAAAAAGTTGTTAGTATTCAAATAAGAACTTTCAAACCTAACAAGTTTATTCATATCATTTATCATAAAAATTACAAACTTAAAGAACAATTATAACTAAAGAAATGAATATACAAACATGAGCTGCAGCTGACTTTCTCACTTTCAAATTTCAGTTTTGAATCGCTATTTATGTATGATCTAATTATATATTTTCTACAAATATATATTTTGTATATGCATACGTCTACTCCACACACTTGTTGAGCCGACAGACAAATTTCGTTCAATTTTCCGCTCAGCAAGTGCTAGTCTCCCACTCGGCCGCGGCGGCGGCTTCAATAATTGAGCAATTATTCATTCAAATGGATTGCCAATTTCGCCGGCCAGCCTACCTACCAGGTACGACGGCACGACGGGGCCGGCCCCAATGCCAGAGCCAATTTAGCAACATTGCATCGCATCGCATCGCATCGAACTGCAATTGCGATTGCAATTATAAAACAATCACTTGTCCGGCTAGGCGGCTCCCGGTCGCCACCTTAACGGCTGGCCATTATTTTGGGGCGGCGGCCACGCAAATTGTGCTTACTTAATAAGTCGTACAACCTGCTAATGTGAGCAATTTACCAAAGGAACGCGCTGCGCCAGCTACCGTAGCCAGCCGCATGCACATACACATGCACATGCAGCAGCCTGGTTTGGTTAGCTGGGCCTGGTCTAAACTGCGGGCCGTCCTCGCGCATGCGCAAAGCGCGATTGCAATCAGCAGTAGCCAGGTACAGGGACCAAGACCGATCGCTCGACTAAGTGTGTGAGTGCGCACAATGAAAAGGTGCGAGCTTAAAGAATTTATGGGCCAGCTTGGAGACGTCGATAAGCTGAGCCTGGCTCTGGGCCTGGTCCTGGGTCTGGGGCCGAGGAGCCGCAACAGCACGAAAAACAAAGTCGCTTGGACAGCGCACCTAATTATTATAAATAAACCAATCGAACAATAAAGATCTGCTGGCCAACTTTCCACGAACTGTGCCCAGTTGCCCATAAGAACTTAATCGCAAATGAGATTCAGAGCTGGCTTCAAGGAGCCGAGGAGCTGCGACAGCGACGGCGACTGCGACTGCGACTGAGAGACTGGCAACGCCATCGATAACACAATCGATGATGAGGCCACTGCAATTGCCCCAAAAAGAGGCTGCCTAACAAGCGCTTGCCACGGCGACGGTGACGAGGCAGCGGCCCGCTGGATTAATCGCTGACATGGGCCATGGAATCCAGCCAGCTCCAGCTCCGAGCTGAGCCCCAGATAACGCGCTGACGTAGTTAAACATATTGTAATTGCCGAGCTGCGATCTCTTGCTGCTGCCGTTTGCCAAAACGTGTTTCGAGGTTGCGAGGGGCCCACAGCCTGGTCATTGTTTGCCCTGGACCACTGTATCGCTGGCTCAGCATCAGATTACCACTCTATGTGCAGACAAAGACACTGACACAGGCAAAGGCAGAGGCAAAGGCACAGGCGCAGCAGCTCGGCAATCAATAAGTGGAAGGCGTCGCGACATTGTCGTCGTCCTCGTTGTTTCGGCCTTTGATTTTTGTGGATCAGCCTCTGTTCAGAGCTGTTCAGAGCTGAGCCGAGCTCACAGCACAGTAGCCGTTCGATAATTTGCTACGGCATTCCAAGTGTATGTCTCCTTATCCCGCATGTCAATCAAGCTCCTAATTATTCTTTGAATGCAAAAGATAATTGGCGTTTCGCTTGCCACGGCCACAGCCACAGCCACAGACAATATCAATTTCAATATACAACAATAACAACAATAACATAAGAAGTCGACCGATCCGCAGGACCTGTGACAGTATTTCTTTTATTTATTATTTATTTTTTGGCAATTATGACAAACAGCAGCCGCACTAACGGATGCTTAATCAACACAGCTAAAATCCAATTAAGTCAGAATAAAGAGCAGCCACCACCAAGAGCTGACTGTCTCAATAAGGCTGACAAGTGTTTAGAGCAGCGCAGCAGGTTGAGTTGCTTTGAGAGACTTTCAATTATTATATTCATATTCAAAATTCAACAAAATAAAATACAATAATAATATTTATGTCTCTCTCATTCGACAAGTGAAATGGGTCTATTGTCTTTGTGTTATGTATATATTTATTGTTATCTGTATCAAAGCGACGATATTCGAGTGCTGCATCGTATTTTGAAATATAAATTAAGTATAAACTAAAAACTAGAAAGTGCAAACTCATAGTGCAGCATAAAAAAAAATTTATTTATTTAAAAAAAAAATAAAATTATATAAAAAAATATATAAATCAAGCATGTAAATACAATAAATTAGCTTTATTTTTATAAATATATTATTTGACTTTACTTTATTCAAAATCAAAATCAAATTGAAATTGTCATAAGCCGAAATAAGCCAAATAACATTTTGTAATTTTGTTCTTTTTTTTTTAGTTGATGGTTTTTGATAAAAGTTATAGCTAAATAAATACAATTAAAAATAAAATAGTAATAATTTATGTCATATATATTTAGTAGAACATGAACGATTTATTCATACTATGAATTTCATTTGCTATGAATTTGCTCAGAATTTAATGATAAAATCATGAACATTTTTTTTTTTAATAAAACTTAAAATAAAACTGTATAAAACTTAATAAACTTAATTGAAGTTTAATAAAGATTTAATGGCTGTGAAACTATGTTTGGGAAACAGCTTAAAAATACTATTTATAAATATATGCACATACATCCTTATTGTATAACAAAGATTATAATCTCTCTCTTGATTAAAGGCAGAAATTATAAATTCTTTTTTATTATTTTTTTTTTTTTTTTATTTAATTATTAAAAATTCTCTGAGATCAGAATGGACTCACTTAATTTCTATAATTATTTAATTTGAAAAACTTGTGCTCGTGGAGCTGACTCGATTGACTCTATTCAGATCACGATTACCACAATATACCATTTGCCATTCTAGTCAGCTTTGAGTATCTGGAAGCATACTCATACCCACATTAGTCGAACGAATAAAGCCCCTTATTCATTTTAGCGCAAGCATTATCATAAAGTTAATACGCCAGCCAGCTTGGGCAGAGCACTCACAGAAGCTGAAGCAGCTAATTCATTTGGCATCCCAGCAGGTTGCCAGTCGTCGTTGCTATCTATGAGTGGTAATCATGCTGAGAACGCGCTGCACTCGTTCACGTTCACGTTCACATGCGCATATGGTTCGCATATATATGTATATATATATATATATATATATATGTGTGTGTGTGTGTGTGTGTGAGTCCTGGCAATTCGGCGAAGTGCAGTCAGCGATCGCTGCACATTGCTTTAAGTGTAATGAAATCACACATAGACAGGCCGAGAGCATACGAGATGGATACGTAGATAGAAGTCATGAGATGGGGCTAGGGAAGAGTGGGAAGGGAAGGGGGCAGGGGACACAATCGACACTTTGTACGTTACTTTTGCAGTTGTGTAAAACGATTGGCGCGTTAATCAACGTACAAATTTCCTACTTATATGGCCAGCGAATTAAATCGTTCCCTCGAGATCACCGACTGGCTAGCCGGCTGGCTGGCCAAGCTGGCCAGGCTGGCAGCTATTGACAGCTGGCGATTAGAACTGGAGCGATAAATTATACAATTGCCATGCGTGAGACCTGAGCTCGGTGGCTGGTTGTAGGCAAAGAGGCATGGAGGAACTGGTCCCCCAGCTCATCGCCTCTGACAATTACACTGATTATATTAAATATATGAGGACCATATATGGGCCACAGCCATGCTGCCATGGGAGTGTTAACTGTTTGCCCGCCATGGCCATAAGGAAAATCTAATTTGCTGTAATGCAATTTGCTGCCCCGCCAACTATGCAATAGGTAAAAGGCAAACGCAAAGCTATGTAAATTACATGTGCTTGCCTGGTTACCTGGGCACCCGGCCAAATAACAAAAGTAAAAAACAAATATTTATATGTATATATAAACTGTGTGCTGCATATTTCATTGTTGAAGCGAAAAATCAATTAAGTTGCAGTTGAACCCTTCGAGCTGAGCACTAAACAATTGCGCATAATTACAAACGGCAGCCCAACTGCATTGCTTCAATTTGTGCATTTGCATAGAAGAGGGCAGCCAGAACATGAAAAGCAAATCGCTTTGAAATGCTAAAAAGTGAATGACCCCAGCAAACAAAACCGGAGCAAAGAATCAAATCAAAATTCTAGAAAATGTTTGTTGAATAACGAGCTGAGACGGGCTAAGGTATTTGGAATTGATGGAAGTAATGTGAGCAGTCAGCTTAAGATTAGCGACTATTATTTAATATGGAACTGTTAAACTCTAATAACAAATCCAAGAAACATTAATTGACATTAGAGGCATTAGAAAAGGTTAAGTGTATAATGAGATACGCAACTTGGTAATTAAAGAAATTAAGCAGATGGATCGTAAGTTAATGTTTAATTGAAAAGAGAGAAATGAAAGAAATGCATTAATCACAGCAAACTTAAAGCAGCTTTCCATATTCAAAGAAAAATTCTATAGTCTTAATAAGAAAACATTGCGAACGCTTTTAATGTAGCACCTAATACAAATACTAATCTTGAATATTATAAATTGATAAAAGAAGCAATGCACACGTGCAACTACAAATGCTTTAATTGAATTCCTTGTACGCGCATTACGACTATGAGGTGCTTTTAGTATAAGCAGCGGCCATTCATTTAGTCAATTTAAATTTTGCTATAATTTACAAAACTATAGCATTTGCAATGCAAGCGCATGACATTATTGAATAGGAATGTTTTGCGAAAGTCATAATAAAAGATGTACTTTATGCCGAGTCCCAAAGAATGTGTACGAATGTGAACTTGTCGATGGGGCGAACCCAAAGAGTTTTCACAAAACTTGCAATTGAACTTTAGTAGGCGACGTAGCTTAATACACTATAATTACAATAAGATAAATTGTAAAATTCTAAGTACTAACAGAAAATATAAAATATTTATTTATAATTTTGTATGTGTATAAGCTGTACTTCAGTTGATACTATTGCCTTGCAGGATAATTTTTGAAATTTTATTGTGTACGCGCCAAATGAGACAGTCAGCTGATTATCGCTCTGGCAACGCTATTTAGCGTGGTAGCAGTGCTGCAGGTCGCCGAATAACTATCGATAGTACAAATGATATCAGTACTGATATCGGACGAAACGCTCGCGAATTGCACCAAAGAAGCAAAGCAAAGGAAAAACAAAAATTTCAATTCGATTGTGAAAAAAAATGTACTTTTGCTCTTAAATCGATTCTTTTGGTGTACAAAACAATCGTAAGTAGTGTGCCAGATCAACGGATGCTGTAATGAATTTAGATTAGTGCAATCGTCGTAAACCCTCCACGTTCACCTTCACCACCAATTGCCGCCTTCCCCTCCCACCAATATAAAATATAATTTTGACGCACACCAACAGCTTACAACAGCACACCAATAACACTTGCACACGATTCTTTTCGCCTTGCGAAATCCAAGACGAAGGCCAACGCCAGCCGATTAACCAAGCAGCCGAGCCAGCAACCAAAACAAAAAACTCGTAAAACACAGCGAAAGTAAATAATAATAACAACAACAACAATAAGAACAACAAATGCGTGCGACGCTTAGAAGTTGATGTAGATTAAGTGAATCGCAAGCAACAGCAAACGCAATCTGTCAAGTCACGCCGCGTCAGCTATAGTAACAGCTTAACAATGTCCATAAGGACGCAGGTGCTCGGATTAGTGGACGTAATGATGCGTGTCCCGCCCATCATAGTCATCGATGAGATACTCAAAATAGGCATGGGGGTGCCCATACAGCTCGGCTCGAGCAAAGTCTACACAATGGAAAGTGACGCTGTTAAATCAAGCCCGCCCGATGCCAGCAACAGCGCAGACACATTCGCCAGCATTAAGGCATTCTTTGGGATGGGCAGCGAAGACACATCCGGCAGCTCCGGCTCCATCAGCCACAAAAGCCAAGAAATCCTCGAACACACCATAGAGAATGCATCCAAATCAGCGCAAACTAGCGGCATGCTTAGCAATAACTTCAACAATATAATGGATGAACTGGCCAACGATAGCATTCTGGCCAACATGCTGAACATAACGACGGTGAAGTTCGTCGTCTGCTTACTAGGTGAGTGTGCTGAATAGGGCGTTCACCGCAGTCGCTTATCGCCCCACGACAGCTACGAATTGATTGTACTTTAAACCTTGTCTGGCAAATGCAGGTTTCTTATGTGCGACATGCATCTTTATGCTATGGACACGGCATTTGGTGATGGTGTACATGTTTCTAACATCACTGGGACTCACCTTTCTCTCCTACTGGTCCAATGTGAGCGCACTGCAGCTTATGGAGCACACTCCGTGCATACTGGAGGATCTGTTGTCCCTCAATACGACTAGGCTGCTGGATTCGGGCGGTCTCATCATGTCACTGACGCCACACATAATCGCGCAATGGGTTATGGGAATGCTTTTCGCCTATATTCATCTGGGCCCACGGTTCGCGCTACTCCAGAAGTCCATGCCCATTATATTCACAAGTCCAATCCTGCTTGCCATGTTGCCGCTTTCACCTAGCATAGTGGACAAACTTCCCGTGGTTGCGGGCATCGCGCCCATCATACTGACCAAAATCACGCTTATGCAAAGTGCCATGGAAGCGAGCAGAACTGTGTACAATGGATACCAATATGCAATGAATTTTGTATCCAACTTTGGACTTTCGGCTCTCATTGAAAACGAGTGGCAGCGCCTCAATGTACCCAATGTCTTGCGAGTATTTTGGGCTCTCAGGTATGTAGTTTGATAGAAAAACATAAAGTATTAGCATGTCTTATTTTATTGGTATTTTAAAAATATGTAATATATGTATAAATGTATCTTTATATATATATAATATAAATGCTTAGCAAATGACTTTCGTTGCATATCGAATATTCAAATCAAATTAAATAAACAAAGATATAAATGTTATTAAATAACTTTTACTAATCAAGCGTTCAGATAAAATTGTTATCCCTATCCATGATAGGGAAGGTAAATTTTAAAGTCAGATTTTTTGCAGTCATGAAATGTATTTGTTCAGTAGGTACCGAAATGTATTTTTTAGATTTCAGTCTTCTGCTATTAACAATTTATAATCTTGAAGTACATAGTATATATTAAAAAAAAAACTCATGCAAATTTGATTCATTACAGAGTATTGAAAGGTGGCTATTCGTTGATCACAGCCGAGTCAGATATGCCCTTGCAGCTATTTCCTGCGATGGAGAAGCTGCTTGTTGATGGCTGTGAAACCTTAACAGCTGTGCTGGGCATGACTGGCGTCATCTCGATGATATGCCACTATATAGGGCGAGGCTTCCAATGGTATCTGCTGACGTATGACAACGACGAAGAGAAGTCTCTGGGCACTGTTTCAGCTGTGCTCTTTTATATATTGGCTCTGCAAACTGGCCTCACATCGCTCGCGCCGGACAAGCGCTTTGTCCGTTTGTGTCGCAATTTATGCCTTCTGGTCACAGCGCTCCTGCACTTCCTCCATAACATTGTGTCGCCCATACTGATGTCGCTAAGTGCAGCACGAAATCCGTCACGCAAACGGCATGTGCGAGCTTTGTCCGTTTGCGCTTTTCTCATACTTATGCCCCTCGGACTGCTATACTATTTATGGACGCATCATTCGCCCTCTACTTGGCTGCTGGCGGTAACCGCTTTCTCTGTGGAGGTCATAGTCAAGGTGCGTCCATGATCCTTACATATACATTTATGGTATTAAAGCTTAAGCTCTTTGTTTGACAGGTGCTTGTTTCACTGGCCACCTATACGCTGTTTTTGCTAGACGCCCGTCGTCAGTTCTTCTGGGAGAAATTGGACGACTATCTTTACTATGTGCGTGCTTTTGGCAATTCGGTAGAATTCTGCTTTGGCATTTTGCTCTTTATAAATGGTGCCTGGATCCTGGTCTTTGAATCGGGTAAGTGTTCTGAAGTAAAAATTGGCCTTGCCGTCAAATTACATTAACACATTCAGTGACATAGCGCATTCAAATTTATATAGATGCATATATATGTTTGTCTAAGATATATATATACATTTAATAAGTTTACTCTGTGAGGTCTGAATGCTTTTGTCAGCCTTTTTTGTTTCGTGTGCATGTAATTTTATTATTTGGTTGATTTTGTGTATCGATAATTATAACTTGATAGCCCAAAATGCTACAGGCGGCGCCATTAGGGCGATCATGATGTGCATTCATGCTTACTTCAATATCTGGTGCGAGGCACGTGCTGGCTGGTCGGTGTTCATGAAGAGACGCTCAGCGGTCCACAAGATATCAGCATTGCCGGAGGCAACTCCTGCCCAGTTGCGGGCCTTCGATGACGTCTGTGCCATCTGCTATCAGGTAAGATCAAGAGTTAGTCTTCTTATCAAAAAAGACTGATCATAGAATTTGGTTCTTGCAGGAAATGTACTCGGCAAAAATAACGCGTTGCCGTCACTTCTTCCATGGTGTTTGCCTGCGAAAGTGGCTCTACGTGCAGGATCGCTGTCCGCTGTGCCACGAGATTATGATGTACACTGATAAGGCCGAGGAGAATACGCACGAAGCCGATATAGCAGCAGCGGCTGAAGCTGAGCAGCCGATTCACATATACCCAAGAGACGTAAGTGCAACTCTATATGCTAATGATACATTACTATAGAAGTTTAAAACATTATCTAAAGAGTTCGGCTTGCCGATGTAGCACCTTATATATTCTGATAAATATAATACTCTACCACAGGACGCCAATATTCACGCAGCGCCTGCTGGAGATCCTATTCCAGAAAATGGTGCAGCGGGGACTAGTGCAACTCCTGCCTCGTCTAACGTCGATGATGCGATAGCCAATTCGACAAGCGAAACGGCCGCAGAGACGGCGCGACCTGTTGCGGTCAACAACGGCAGCCATAGCAGCAGCAGCAGCAACAACAACAGCAGCTATATATCAGCTTCTGGCCAGCCGCCGCCGTCAACGGCTACTTCGGCGGCGGCTGTGGCTACTGCTGCGGCAAGCAATACGACGCACATATTTCGGTTGTCGCAGGAGCAGCAGTGAATTAATCTTATTCTCGCTAATTCTAATTCTAATCATAACTGATTTAAACTGTTCTATGTGTTAGTGTACTTATGTAAAAAGGCGAAACTTTTAAGCAAAACTATGGCCTGCTTATTAATTGTTTTGGAAAACATATTCCTATATACACTAAATCAGCTCCTCATCATCTTAAATACCTGATCACACACACGCACCCGCACTGGCACACACAGCCATCGAACGGCGCCTCATTAACGTTCGGCTTCAATGAGACACTAAATTAAATTATAATCATGCATCTAAGTTCATACCCTTGTATATGAATACGCCGAATGAAACGTGAATTAATCACTGATCTTTGTACATTAAGTTTATGGTAAAAAGTTGACCCAAATATGTTGAAAAGGTTAGTTTTAAGTTAGAAGTGAAATGGTGTTAAACAAAAAAGTAAAAAACAACAAGAATCAAAAACAGCAAAAAATAAATACGGTGAAGTCTGAAAATGATTTAATCAAGTACCAAGTAAAAAATACGAAAAAAAAAAAAAAAAAAAAAAAAAAATAGCTAACAAAACGCGAAATAATTTTGTAATTTACAAGAAATTAAAATTAGCAAATCTATCTATCTTAATTTAATTAAATTAAACGAAAAAAAAAAAGGCGGATAAAATACAATACAATATATAAGCAATAAACAATTGCAGTTTAAGTTGGCTAGACAACACAATTTATGGTAATTTGAGCTGTCTCTGGATAAGCTCAGTGATTTTCATAACTCTTTAGTTCATGTAAACATGCTACATTTCGCTTTCAGTGAAACCATGGCTCACTAGAAAGTGACTAATTAGATCAAAACTTGTTAGGCAGCTTATGTATGTATAAAAAGTCAGCGATTTGTATCAAATTTGTATATAAAACATATGCGTATGTAGCTTAATGTCAAATATTTTATAAAGCAACATGTTAACCAAAATACAAATTGCCTTAAATCGAAATCGAACAAAATTGTTTCTTATATTTGCAGTAGGAACAACTGATTTCCATGGGGTAGTTGGTTGCTCTTCGGTTCAGTTTGGCACAAATAACTAGGACAACTCAACAGTTTAACATTTAACAACAATTGTAAACTTATGTAGAGAGCTTATCATTCGGTCTTTAGTTGAAAATCAAGTCGTTGTAGTTGCGCAGCAGATGATATGGCGAAACGCGACAGCAGGTGGTGGTGCGAACCACTGTGGTGCGATCGGCGCGCTCAAAGTTGGCCTTTACGGTCTCATAGTAACGGCCATCGCTGAGAGAGCATTAGCGTGAGTTAGCAAAATTATTCCTTCAATTTGATTCAATTCATACCTTAGGACCATGCAACGCAGCTTGAGACACTTGACGCGCAATATATCGATTGCCTTCTGGCTCTTGTCGGAGAAGCGCAAGTTGTCCGGATCCCAGCGTAGCTCCAGACGCTCCAAATTGCCACAGTTGGTGGCAATCGTGTCCATCAGCTGATCCACGTGTATATTCACGCCGAGCTTTTCAGCCGTACCCATTACGATTATTCTGCGGGGCACCGAATCTTAGTCTTTTTACTGCTCAAATGCACATCCGTACTCTACTCACTTGCAAGTGCCCAACATGGGCAGTATGCTCATCCAGAGCTGGTCTGTAATGTGTGGCATGCCGGAGAGACAGCAGGCGCTCAGCTGGTGACCGTGGCGCTGTAGGAACTTGAGCATGCCCTCGTCTGTGATGTTGTCCGAGGAGTCCAAGTCCAACGAGCTGAGAGACCTGATGGAGCAAATGGATAAGTAATTGAATTGATGTAATTCCACTAAGCATTTGACCTGGTGTTGCCCTGCTCCATCCATTGCTTCAACACGGTATCGTTGAATCCATTGATTTGCCCAGCAGACAGGAACTTCAGATTGGGTATACGAGTCAACATGTCTACCAGGCACTCGCTGGTCAAGTCGGTAGCTGTTATGTCCAGCTCCTGCAGCGCGCATTTGTCCCACTCCACTTGCATCACGAACTCTGACTTTAAGCTGGTGCCATTCATCAGCAGGCAGGTTAAGCGCTTGGAGCGCTGCACCAATGTCTTCAGCGTAGAGCCGGTAACTTTATTGCAGAAGTTAACCGCCAAACACTCCAACTGTATGCAATTGGAGCTGAAGGCGTCAATGTGCGAGTCGTCGATGAAATTGATGCCATACAAATTGATCACTCGCAAATTGGGCGTGGCCGACTTGAGTTTGTGCACATTGATGACCTCGTAGATTTCCTCCTCCTCCTCCTCACACTTCTCGTAGGTGCCAACCAAGTGCAGCACCTCCAGGCCATTGATAAAGTTATAGATCTTGCGCATGAAGCCCTCCATGAAGATCACCTCCGACAGGCAGATGCACATGTAGCGCAGCTTGGTAGGAAAAGCCTGCATCTCGCTGAAGTCATGCAACTGCATGGCTAGGCACGGAATAAACGATGACATGGATTAGAGATTATTTGCGAACTCAACTCAAGTGCTTACCCGTAGAGAAGTCCAACAACATGTGGGTGAGATTGGGACATTTGGCCGACAGCTCATGCAGCACCGTATGCGTGATCAGCTCAATGGGCAGTTCGATGTAGCGCAGCGTTGGTCCGAATCGCACCGAAATGAGAGAGAGCAGCATCTCCAGAGAGCCAACGTGCAGACCAGATACCTCCGGCCGCAGCGAAACATTCTTCCACAGACGCGTATCGTAGGCGATCTTACGCCAGCGACGACAGATGCGGGCCAAGCGACAAATCTCCCGATGCGATAGATACGAAAATATGTGCAGTAGCACCTTGTCGGGCAACTTCTCAATTGTCTGTAAGAGAGATAAATAAAAGATAATATATATAAACCTGATCGATCCATCGGTATCGGGATGGATTCTACCGTATCGGCAAAGGGACTGCGCATGGTGCCATCGGATAAATAAACCTGAGAGGCCTCCACGGCCAGTTGGCCCCAAATATCGGTCGAAATATCCATTGCTCTATATAGTATAGATGCTTATATAAAAGAAAAATGCGACTACGAGTGCGAGCGAAACGCGCGTTGCCGAGCACCTTCAACGTCTGTCTATCTGAATTTCTGAATTAGCTGTGGCTACTTGCCGCCGCTACTGCGAGGAATCTCCAAAAAGCCCACAAACATTTGAGAAACTCGCTGCCAGGCAGCGAGGCAGCTAAAGAGAAACGCCATCGATCGAGATCCTATTTATAGATGAGCGCTAGTAATGTTCAGAGCAACCAAAACAACAAAATGCCAAGAATTTCTAGAGCAGATCATTGCGTTTTAGTGGTCAAAAGAGCGCAAAACTCTGGGCTAGCGAAACAGCTGACAGGCTGGGCAATAGACCATATACCTAGCTCTTTAGAAATATATATAACACACTACATATATGTATATACACTATATACATACATAAGACGTATACAATTTGTATATGCATCTCATTCTACGCAATCGTTTTGATTTGTTTTGTTTACTGCATGTTTTTTTTTTTTTTCTTTTTCTTTTTGGTTGAGATGGGGTATTCTTAGCGGTACTCACCAGACGCGTCTTGACCACCGTCTCATCTCGTCCAATGGCCTGGGATGAGGTTTGCGCTGCCAAAACGTTCCAATTATCCATTATGCTTGTCTAATAGTACTTAAAAAACTGGAGTGCGCTAATTTGGCTGATGGTCGTGGGATGTGCGCTCTAAGATCTATTGTCTGTATAGTATATAGGCATGTATATAGGCAGGCATCGGCTTGTGTCGGTGTATTTATTGTTTCTATAAGTAGCCAAGGAATTCATTCGTTCATCAATTATGTCTATAATGCAAGTTTATCATTACTATATACTACATACATACATATAGAGGTATATTTAATTTAATAGCTCTGTGAAGTCGATTAGTTTAAATATAATATAATATAATAATAAATATAATTCAAGCCCGAATGTGCTTTTCGATATTATAGTAAAAATAATGTAAATAGAGTTAATGAAAACCAGTGATATATTTTTAAGTCTATATATTTGTTAAGTGAAGCGATAGTAGATGGTTGTAGATCAAAATATAAAAATTATACTTATAAATTACTTTAAAATTTATTGTTTCTATTTACAGGTATACATACATGACAAGCACGAAAATTACTTGATAAACATTCATTTATATAAAATAATATATAAATATAATCAAAAATATATATATAAATATAAAAAAAAAATTATTTTTTAATAATTCCGAAAGAGTTATTTTTATTAAATCTAATATCCACAATTTACTGCAATGAATTCAGCTCAGTCAATAATTTATCGTAATCCCAGGAGTGTCGCACAATGATACCCATAGGATTATTGTTTTTTCTATCTTTTCTTTTTATATATGTAAATAGTCTGAAATTGATTTATTTAAAAGGGAAAGTGCATAGCTATTGCTAGACATCTCTATGACACTATTGTCATGCAAAGCATTTGATTTTAAAAATATATTATATATAGTATTTACCCATTTTGTGTTAGAATTGATTAATAGTCGTTTTAGTAGAATCTCAAATGGAACTATAAAAGATGTAGATAAATTAATATATGTTAATTGAGATCAGAATGAAGTTTATATCTACTGCAATGACATCATTGGTTAATGCGTAATGAATGTACTGTAAGACTTGTCTTTTCTCTGGCGTACAGTAGAACATAATGCTAAATATGTTTGTATAATTTTATAATGGTCTGGGAGGAAGAGCAGACAGATATGTTCTACCTTATGGGCTATTTATAGGCAATTGTTGGTCTGCAATGAAAATTATTTGCGGCTGCAATTTTGCAATTTCAGCAATTGCATGCAATTTTGTAACGTTCACAGTTGAAAACACTTTTTATTGAGTAATTGTCACTTTTCTTTTCACTAAGGAAGCCCCAAGTATTAGCGACTAGTTAGCAGCTAGTCGAGTATATATATTAGATAAATACTTTAGTATTTGGCTGTAATTCTTTTGCTTGTCGTTTGGCACTCGAATTTGTAGTTGAGAGTTCTACAGCGCTCATGCAACTGAGATCAGGCGTCCGCGAAAAATGGTTTTTGCCAAAATGAACATGGCCCAGTCATGGCGGCCAGCCAGTATATGGTACGGAGCAGGATGAAACAGCATGGGGCGGGCCGCTGGTATGTGCGCGTCATTTGTTGCGGCCAGCAGATGCTTGGCAGGCGGTCTAAGTGATGGCGCCTGGCCAAGAACCAAGCATAGTAGTTGTTGTCATACACCTTTCATTCATATTATGCACATACAAATTCCTACACGGTGTTTTCTTAGTCATGTCGCGTCATTTCAAATAGTAACGAACAGAACTGCCAAGCCGTTTTTTTACGCGTAACGCACGAGGCAGCTCCACACACACAGAAATATTGGCGCGCTCTCGCGCTCTTGTCATCTCTCCCGCTCTCTATCTCTTTTCCAGCGCTCGTTCTGATCGGAGCTAAACAAGGCTAAATTCAGTTGTTGTATTGCTGCGCGCGCAGACGGTTGATTGTTCGGTAAACGTATAGTGTCTGTCGACGTAGGTGTGTCAGCTTAGTGCGCTTGTGTAAGTGTATGTGTCAGCAGACTGTTCCTGACGATAAGCTTACGTTTTTGCCATGTATATTGCCTTCGCATTTTGTTTATTTATGTTTTCATTAATGAAAGATATCAATTTATAATTTATCAAAAACTGAGCAAGGGCTGCAACGGCATTACAAATGTTTGTTTATATTTGGTACAGTGCAGCAAGTGCACTTGTATTTGTGTGTGACGCCCCAAGAGCATGCGAGAGAGGTATTGTGTGTGTGTGTATGTATATGTGTAAGCAGGTGTGAGAGAGAGTGCAATAAGTGCTGCTCTGGTGTGCGACGCTCAACGACGCCGACTTCGCAGCTGGCAGCGCAGTTCGCCCAAAGACCGACAAATGAAAACAATAAATAAATTTCAAGAAATTATTTTGAGTGTGTCTCGGCTGTGAGAGAAATTAATTAATTGATATTAAATTTTTAAGCAGCCCACACCCATTCATTCAAAAGATGTCGTACGGAGCGGAACGAGCACTCTCCTATTTATATCCCTTCATCATTGGGGCGTCCCTAATCTGCTGCATTACCTCGGCAGTGGCTTGGACGCATTGGCGCTACGTGCTCAACGCCTGCCCGGACACCAATTGCGGCTGTGTGCTGCACGGCCGCACCACCTACAACAGCTTCGAGGGCGGCAACATCGCCTATTGCCATTATGCCACCTATGGACTGCTTCTGCCGCTGGTCTTCGCCGTGGTGCTGGGCATCTATCACTGCTATCGCATGTGTATCGGCAAGGGCCAACGCAAGGCGGGCACCACAACAATACGACAGCGGTAAGCGCCGTACAATTCTAAGCAGACAGACGGAGGTCATGCGGGTTAATCGGCAAACACAGCATCTTGCGACACTCGCAAGGCTGGCCTAATTAAGACTTATGCTAATGGGTGCCTCAAATGGAAGATGACCGCAGCAAATGCGAGACTTTAAACCAAATTCAATTAAACATATTCAAATGCTTATTACTCATCCGTTGCTTTGTTTTCGCACTTCCGTCACTTGCAGCTCCGGCGATATGGTTGTAGTAACCACCGAGTCCGAACTAACCTCCGATGGCCTCTCCCCTTACTACTGTAGGTATTATCTCTGCGCAGTCAGCGATTGGTGTAATTGTCTCGATTTCTTCTTCTAGGGTTACCTGCCACGGTTATATCGGTTATTATGGCCATTTACCAGTTGATCTATGCTGCCATTTTCACCGATGGATTCGAAGTCACCTGCAAACAATATCGCGAGTCCTTGCTGAAGGAAATCCAAGGCGTTGGCAACATTGTGCCCGTGATCAAGGCCCGTTTGTCCTGCGCAGCTGTGTTTGACTTTATGGACTATCTGGTGGAGAGCATTTCATATGAGCGGCGTCGCTATGGACGTATCAATACTGCCGCCTGTTTGTACTTCACCCTCGTCCTAGCCTGGCTTACTCTATTCGGCTGGATAGTCATAAGTGTAATCAATGTTGTAAACTTACGCCGCACGCGTTCGGCCCGAGTTTGAGATGCGAACAAATCGACAACGAAACGAGACAAATTGCTCAGCACGATTACTTTAACATTTTATCATACAAAGCACATTCCGCGCCACTTATTTATTAGATCTTAAAATATAACGTCCACGGCTTTAGCCGCCATTTACGCATTGTACAAATAAAAGTATGAACAAGTTTAAATTTTAAAAGATGCTTTTTTAAATTTGGAAATATGAGCGCGCTAAACTTCAAAGGTTACCATTTACTAGTAAAACAAAGGCGCTAAATTTGTAAACATGTAGTCTGTCTACCTTAAACATTAGCGGATTTGTATATTGAGAAAACATATGAAAGCAATCAAATGTAAAGTTAAATTTTGATGTTGGAATAGTAAAATATATTTATATTTATAATTACGATTTAGTGCACAGCGATTTATTCGTGTACTCGATAGTTGGCAGCACCGTGCATTGTAGGAAAATGATCGATAGTATATTTATATCGAATCAAAACATTTGCTGCTGACGTGCCGCAACTGAATTTGTTTACGTAGAAAAATTGTAAATTTGTTTAAAATCTCAACATGTTCGATATACAAACACATATGGTAAGTTGAACAATATTCAACAGTCTTCCATTATTCCAATTATTTGATTTTCCCAGGACTTTGTTGGTCAAGCCAAGGCAGAACGCTGGTCCCGCATCATCATAACACTCTTTGGAGTAATTGGACTTATCTACGGCGCCGTTGTGCAGCAGTTTTCCCAAACTGTTTATGTGCTGGGCGTAGGCTTTCTGATATCTTCACTGGTAAGTGGTTTCCCAATTATATCAATTATATACATAGATGGCTAACTGATATTCTCTACATCATTCGCTCAGATTACTATTCCCCCATGGCCCATCTATCGCAAAAACCCACTCAAGTGGCAAAAGCCGGTGAACATCGAGCAGAAGCAAGTGACAAGTGACTCCGGCGATGAGGGCAAAAAGAAAAAGAAATAGGTGTAGATATATATAAATAAATACAAGTAATTTCAGTTAATCATAACACTTCTAGTTGTAGATATATATTTGAATGAAAACAACTTTAGTAAGTCGTAGCTCGTCTTTAATAAAAATTGATATGGGAATTAAATTAAATTGGACGACGGTACGATATCAGATCGTTGTGGTCGTAGTACTTGTGTATGAGATCATACATATTGGCAAAGAAGTACAACAAATTGTCGTACTGTCCGTTGTATGGGGATTCGGATTGCTCACAATCTGCGGGTGCCGTCACCGTCAGCGGTGCTGCCAGCTGATGGAAGCCCTCTGTGATCTCGAGATTGTCCAGGCCCCGATAGGCTGCGTTGAGACCCCATGCATTCACGTGCATCTCCAGCACAAACTGATGTATGGCCTCGATTGTGGCTAGATACCAGCGAGGACTGCCGCGCTGATGGCGCCAGAATTGGGACAATCGATTCTGGAGCACCACGGTGCGCAGAGCTCGGACTCGCTCGTCCGCATAGATGCTGCGACTTTGGTTCCAAGTGCTGTCAATGAATACGGCACGGCGCACGGGCAGATTGCCGAAGGTATAGCACTTGGAACTTGGAGCCAATTCCATTTCACCAACAACCTCATCCATGCGGCGTCGCAGCATTGTGCCCATGTGATGGCCCTTTGGCAGGCCGTAATTGTCATCGATGTTTAAGTGGACGTCGCGCTCGAACAGCTGCGGCACCGTCAGACTCGTGGCACTAGGAAAGATGAGCACCACTCCATCCTCCTGCCTGTAGTCGGGTATGTCGGGATAGGTGTGTATGCGCACATTGTGGGGCGCCAGCACTGCTGCGTGCGCTGCTGTGCTTTTGCCATCAATCTCCTTCTTGTGCTTGATTATGTCTATTTGCAGGGGCAGCTCTACTAATGGCAGCAAATCGACCAATTTGCCCACGGGAACGTAGCAATTGTAGCAAAAGAATTTGCGGGAGCGATTACAGTGGCGGCAATTGTGACGGCCCTCGATTGTGTCCAGTACTGAGTGATCCGCTATGCGCATGTTGACAAACGGATACTTGCGAGGCTGTCCCTTTGCAGCGACGGGATGTGTCATCGTCGCAGTCAGGTGTTCCTTATCAGAATACGTTTAAAGCCGCATCCAAAGGAATTCTTCAACAGCAGAAGCAACTGTGTTTGGGATGCCATATGATGAAATTGCGTATACTTTTTGCAAGTATCTGGCAACACTAGAAGTGCCGCACAATTTTCTAAAATGTTCGCTCGCAGTCAAAAGCTGCTTGTAATATCACTCAGTCGGGCGCAAAAATCAGACTTTGAATTGAATCTTATTTTATATTAGCAATACATGGCTTAGTAATACAATTATTATTTATTTTTCTTATAATTTAAACAAATTTAGCACAACGTATAAAACCATCGCTACTTGCAATATACACACAATTGCTGGCGCCACAACAAATAGCATTCACACAACTACCCACATCTACTTCACCGAGTGGCGTTGGCTGCTTTGCCGCCAAGTTTGTCCAGCCTTTGACTTTGTTGTCGTAGCCACCAGAGTATAGGTGATCCTCATCTCCGCATATACTATTCACAATCATGTCATGGCATTGCTAATATTAGGATAAAATTAGAAACGGAGTGAAAAGCTTGAAAAGTCACGATTAACTCACCGGCAATTGCCAAACGTGGGAGAACTTGTGCTCTGGCAGATTATTGACCAGCTGCAAGCCCATGCCAGTGCGATCGGGAAATGCCAAATAACTTCTTTTACCCTCAACCAATGGGCCGAGCAGTGTCAGAGGCGACTTACCCGGTATGACCATCTTGTTGCTATATTTACCCTGATTTGCCCTCGACAATAACTGACACAACCACATCCAAGTCGCGCACTGTGTAAATGAGCTGCTGCTCCCCGGCTAGAGACTTGACCTCCTCAACCAGGTTGTACTTAAAGAGCATGCGATCGTTATTCCAGGTGGTCACGACGCCCTTGTCATCGCCCGTATAAAGCAATGGCCCGGCACAGTACATGGCCTGAATGGCATCATCGCAGCGGAAAAGCTCCTGCACGGAAGCATCCTCATACGGAGGCAACGTGTACTTAACCTGGCCATCACAGCTGCTCGAATACAGCTTGCCCTGCTCATTTACGGCCATGCAATAAATATACGCATCGTGGGCATTCAGGGTGCGCAGCAGCTGCAGAGATTCCGACCAGACCTGCAGTGGGGCGACAGCTGAGTGGCGGAATACACACTAAACCTAACTGAGGGGTAATTGAATAATTACACGTATTTTGCCATCGGCTCCGCCGGAGAACAATTGATTGTTGAAGTACGACACACAGGTGGCGTCACCCTCGTGCGGCTCCGATGAGGTGTACTCGATGCGAGCGTTGGGCATCTGGCGAGAGATTCGGAACAAAACTGGCCCAGCATAGGCCAACACGATTAGCAGGAACCAAAGATATAGCAGACTCTATATATATACACATATGTACATACATTGCTCTCTGTTGGCTATTTATAAATTCGTACACTGCCCGTGAGAAGTAAATGCACCGAGTTCTTTTTTTAATACATATATTTTTAAAACACTTTAGTTTCACAATTAAATTTGCAATTATTTAGATGTTTTCAGCAAGTAAATACATAGAAATAAATACATTCATGTATGTCTGTATATATATATTTATATAATATAGTATTAGTCGAGATTGCATTTCTTTCGCATTGCCTTAAACCAAAGGTCGCAATAAACTGTTAACTAATTGAACTAAAAATCTGGATTCAATTCCCTTTGTCCAGGTATCACAAAAGTAGCTTTAACTCAAACACATGGAAACCATATATACGTACGAAACTTAACTTAATACACGCTTTTGCTATATTCATTATGCAATTCACTACTTTCTCGATTTTTCTTGAATTTTCTCTTGATTTGTTTTTTTTTTTTTTTTGTTTCTTTTCTTTTTTAGATTGTCATTAAGCAGACAATTAAATTAAGAATATTTATTCTAATTTTAGTTTCATGACGAAATTGATTTATTCCATTTACGCGCCTAACACAAAGTGAATACACTGACCTTGTTTATTTTTGTTTGATTATGCAGAAACTGACATTTAGCAGCCAAACTTTTCTCTTAAATATATATGTATGTATGTATATTTTTATAGAACTTAATAGGGTGACCAAGCAAGAGTAATACTATTTCCGATACGTTAATTTCAGCAGTTGATTGAGCTATCGGTAAAAAGTATTTGTTAAAATATTTATTAGGTTCTGCCATTTGATATTGAATTGCCTGAATTGCCTAGCAATCGAAATTTCCAAAAATATAAATAAAAACCATTATTGAAATTCATTTCACAACGAGAAGCTAAAAATTGAGCGCGTTGATCAGACGATTCGAGATGATTCTTTGATATATATAAGATAGAGCAGTAGAGCAGTAGAGATGCAATTGCTGAATTGCCGATTAGAATCATTAAAAATTCGGAATCCTCTTGAAGCACAGCAAGCAAAGCTGAGATTTAACTTTTAATGATATGATAATCCATATATAAAGCACAGATGTCGTCTCAAAAGGAAATTTAAATTAACGTAATATCTGACGAGGTTTATTATTTAACACAATTTTTTATTCTATTGCTCTTATTTAGTCACCCTGCACATTAATTTATTTTATTTCCAAGAATAGCCCTACGCTTAATATTGATTTGCAATTTCATTTAATTTATTTATTTATTTATTTATTTTTTTTTTTGCTGATTTGTTTTAAAATTTAACACGTTGAATCTTTTACTATAAATATTGTAAGCATTTATCGTGGAATGTATTTTTTAAGTGACTTCTGGACCAGACATCTTGGCTTCGAGCATACAGCGAAGTCTTCGTTTCTTAGTTATAATACTCTCTATATGTTTTATTTCTTCATTTCTTTAATATTTTCTAGTGGCATGTGCAGAATCGTTTTCGCTTATAGTAGTAGGGACATGGACTTACGTACATACATGTACGTACGTATTCATTCATACATATATTTATGTGTATATAACTAATATAGACACACACACACACTTGGCCTGGTATAGCCAGAGCTTACTTAACTATGTATAATACACACACAATAAATAAAATACGTATACATAATACACACAGACACATTTGAGTATTGCTTAGCTCGTAGGCTTTAACTAAGATGTTTCGCGCTTGAGTAGAGCTTTGATTTGGTATTAGCTTAGAGCATATTGAATATCACTTACACTGGCATTCGCATTCAGCATACAGAGATACTTATAGACTCTACGCATCTTAGACATAGTAAGCATTGTAGGGATTTCGCTTCTCCAAGCAGGGCAGCACGCACTCGAGCGTATTGCGAAAGGCGTCGCGAAAGTCTCGATTGAAATAGGCATAGATGAGCGGATTGAGTGTTGAGTTGAAGTAGCCAATCCAGAAGAGCACCACCACAACCACATCTGGGCAGGGGCAGGCGGCGCCACACAGCGATGTGATGACATACCTGATATATATACAAACATACACACACACACACACACACACACACATATATATATATATATGTATATGAATGAGAGGGAGAGCGGGAGAGTTGTTGTGTTGCCTTGGGCATTGCTTACCATAGAAAAAAGGGCAGCCAGCACAGCAGAAAGACGCCCATTATGATGCCCAAAGTGCGAGCGGCCTTGTGCTCAGCCTTCCAACCTTTCGCGGGTCGCACCGAGCCGCCTGTTCGGGTCAGATAAAGAGATGAGATGATGAGATTTCGATGAGAGTTACAAAGCTGATAAGCTCAATTTGAACTTTGGCACAGAATTAGGACCGTTGCAGCTGCTGCACAAATTCTGTTTAATATTGTTTCAACTAGCTACAAACGTGTTTGTATATATGTATGTGTGTGTGAGTGTGTGCTTAAGTGTGCGTAAATACTAAGAATGCCTCATATGGTAAAGCGTGTAGTGCCATGTGTGACAAGTTCATGTTTAACTTTGACATTGATATTGCTGCTGTAGTTGATTGTCGCTGCTGTTGCTGCTGCTGCTGCTGTTGTTGTTATTGTTATTGTTGTTGTTGTTGTATCGATGATAAACATAATCCAGCAATAATCCCAACCGACTCGTCGTCTTTCAACCAGTTGAAAGTAATCGAGTTTTTGTGTGAGTAGTCGAAGAAGTAATAAAAGCGAAGCAAACAATTGAAAACCTACAGTGTCTGCATAGATACAACAACCTACACAGACACACACATCCACACACACTCACACACACCCACAGAGTCTGGCACACGTAGCAAACATAAACAGCATTGAAAAGTTAAAGTACATAAACAAAATGAAACAAAATCCGACGGACCAACAGACAAACGGTAAGCAACAGGAAATGGCAAACAAGTTGAGCCAGCATCTCATCATCGCCCGAAATCATAATGGAAAGAAAGAAAGGCAAATCGTTAGGTTTCTCCGATAAAGCAAAAGAAAATGCACGTGCATAACGGTGGCAATTATATACAGCATCAAACAGCATCGAAGTAGAGCTCTGAACTCAGCTCGTCTGCCGTTTGTTTTAGTCCAGCAGGAAATGTTTGGCATTTACCAGTTTGTGTTAAGTATATAAAGTTTTTTCTTACATTATATTTAATTAGTGTGGTATAGTTTGGGATAGGTAATATACAAGGAACATTGAGCTTAGATATCTAATAGAATATTTTACAATTGCTCACGAGGTGCATAGACAATATGAGCTTTGTACAATGTCCTTCTATTTAACTGTTTGTGTGAACTCAATTTTGCAGCTGGATATTGGGATTATATGTGTGTATATGTAAATATATTCAGATGTATGTATATCTATAAGTAATATGTGCTGATATATGAACTGGAATATGGAAGATATTGGGTTCAGATCTCATATGCAGCAGCTTCTTTTTCTCTCATTTTCTTTTCTCATTTCTTTCATCAATGCCTAATAATAGTAATAATAATTCCTCATTTTGTATTTGACTTGTAGTTCCGCATTTAATATAAAAATTAAAAAAAAAAGTAATTTTAAATGCTAAAAAATTATTTCGATAATAAATTAAATTCAAAAATTGCTTTACATTTATTGCCAAGTTTTGTTCTGATTAATAAAATTAAAAAAAAAAAAAAATTACAATAATAATAATATTCAAATATAACGAATATAACAAATATAAAAAAGCTTTAAAATCGTAGTTTATTTATAAAAATATATTCATCTTTAAAGCTAATTATATACTAATGCCATATTGTTATCATCTTTAACGAATTTCCATTTATTTTCTAACTTCTTTATTCATATTTTTTTATATCTACTCTAAAATATTTTTCTTTGTATATATACTTTCAGCTTCTGCTATTCTTTATACTTTTTCTTTCAATAGGGTATTTAAATTATCTTTGAAGAAATCCTACCCAATAATATTTCATAAATGATTGGTGTTTTACAACATTTTCTCGGATAAATATGATCTGCATTTGAAAGTGTGGCCGTGTTGGGGTAGCTGTGCGATTTTTGGTTTGTGTTGAGAGGCTCATGAATGATACATAGATCGAATATGGGGAGTTAGCAATGGATATTCATGACAAAAGTAGCAACAGCAACAGACATAAAGAGCGAGAGAGAGAGAGAGAGAGAGAGAGAGAGAGAGAGAGAGAGAGAGAGAGAGAGAGAGAGAGAGAGAGAGAGAGAGAGAGAGAGAGAGAGAGGGAGAGAGAGAGTTGGAGAGAAAGCGGATGGGAGAGTGGTTCGGTTGGGAGTTCGAATGAGCAGTATGTGTTGCGGAGATGACAAAACAACTCACCGGCTGCACCACAGTGACTACATCCGGTTTTGAAGCGCTGCTTCCGGTTCTTGCTCTGCTGCCAACATGCTGCGAGCGCTGCCATTTGTCTGTGCCAGAAGCGTGATCGCGTTGGCGTATCCGGAGCCGAAGCCGAAGCTGTAGCCGAAGCCGGAGCCACAGCAGAGGCCGGATCGTGACTACTACGTTCACTACTTTCTTTGATAGAAGTGTTGGTGTCGTTGGTGGTGGTGGTGGTGGTGGTGGTGGTGGTGGTGGTGGTAGTGGTGGTTGTAGTGGTGGTGGCGGTGGTGTTGCCATTGACCGTGATGTCAGCACCACAGAGCGGACACTTTGGCAGCGGGCTGGTGGCCGGGGCAAAGGTAATGTCGCGCGGCTTTTGCTCAATATTATCGGCCTCGTCTTCATCCACAAAAATGCAGATGCCGCCGCGTCGTATTAGCGAAGACTTGTTCGAAAATTCGCGCTCTTTTTCAAAGTTTTATTTGGAAGACGATCACAATTGGAGTTGAGTTGGAAGAGTTTTTGACATTGGATATTGAACACAATTTGATGATTAACATATATATATATACACACACACGCCCACACACACACATATTTATATATGTATATGTAAGTACAGAAAGAGAAAGAGAGAGAGAAAGACGAAAATATATATATATATATATACTAAGATAGTTGGTAATTGATATACATATTTGTGTGAGCCCAAATACACGACGCATGCATGTCATGCAACACTTAATGGGACAAAAGAGGTGAAAGTTTATAGACATACATACATACATATAGATAGCAGAAGAAGAAGAGCATAGAATAGTTGTCAACACCATCAAATAGTCAAGTATAAAAGTCGCATTTAGCTCTCGACTTCATTCAAGTTAAATGCAAGCCAATTGCAACATTTGCTTGTCACAGCCCTCGGCCAATCAAGCGATTTGTGATTTATGTGCAAAACTGGCAATTAGTTAAGTGCTGTATGGGCAATATGCAAACCTTTTCTATTATCGCCTACGGCTACGCTCAGTTAGAGGTCTAAAAAGTGATTTGCTAACACATAAACTAAGTTTTCGCCTTGTGACGCATGGGCAACATTTCAACTGGGTCAGTCAAAGTTCCAGGCAGGGTTCGTAACTAACCGAATATAAACACTAAGTGCACTTAGGGGAAGCTCTTTAATATTTAAATTAACAAGATTATAGCATAAAATATTCAAAAGCTGACAGCACTTAGCCTTGGCTAGTTAGTAAAGTTACGCAATTTTCTAAAAGCAATTAATTAGCTTCTAATAGATTACATTTTTAAGCCTTGAAATTTTCTAGTTGGCTTTAGCTTATCATGCAGAAGTCACAGATTCATTAAATGGGGTAAGTGAATTTATAAAATATTTATAGATTTATGAAAAGATGATAAATATAAATAAATAAATAAAATAAAAATATAATAAATATAAATAAATAAATAAAATAAAAATATAATAAAAATAAAATAAAATAAAATAAAATACAAATTAAATACAAATAAAATAAACATAAAAATATAATAAAAATAAAATATAAAATAATGTGAATGTAATAGAAAAAAAAAATGAATATATACAAAATAAATTCATTTTCTTAATATTCTACAAATAAGTTAAGTTAAGCTGGTAATAAAATAATAAAATAAAAAAATTATAAATTTATTTTTCATTTTATTTAAACAGATCCATTCAACTAAAAATTATAATAAAAATTGAATAAAAATAAAAAATTACTTTTTCAGTTATGTTTCCCACTTTTTTTTAAAGTATACAATTTACCACCAATAAATAATAAAAATTATGCATATAATTCAAGTGAAATTTAGTAGAGAGCATTTTTAAGTTCCGATAAGCACTCAGACAAAATGACCCTGACCGTGACCTCTGCTGACCATTCTGAAGTGTTGCCCATGCCCGAGTCACTTGCTTGGCGCTTTTCTATAAAGTCGTTGGGGTGGATGGGCGCTACTCACTTGCTGAGCTGGTGGAGACACGTCCCATGGGTATGTAGCTGCGACTGTCGCCGTGCTCCTGGGAGAAGTTGATAACGTTGACATCGTAAGTGACCACGGACGCCTGCCGTTTCCGCGTTGTTTGAATGCCCTCGTAGCCCGTGAGCATGCTGTAGCGTTGTCGGCCGCCGGAAGCGCTAACATCCGCATCGGGGGTGCTATCTTTGCGCTTCAGCAGAGGCGATGTAATGTCCTTGTGCTCGCCTAGGATATGGCTGTCGCTGCCGTCCACTGGCGACAGCGTGGAGTCGAGTATGATTTCGGGCTTGGGTGATATGTTCGATGGCTGCTGCTGGAGGTGGCCAGCTGTCGCTGGCTGCGGCACCGGCAGATTGGTGACCACGTCCAGTGATACAGTGGATGTGTCACTTGGCGTGTAGCCGCCAGTGGCGTGCGGCGGCGGCGACAGGAAGTACACGTTGATGGACGCCGAGGGTGGAGCGTTGGCAGCTGCAGCTGCTGCCGCTGCGCTCGCTGCTGCCGGCGTATTCGGTGGGGACATCATATAGTTGGAGCACACCTGATCGCTCAGCGTGCTCATGCGCTGCGGCGCCGCCTGACGCCTGGACCTGCACTGCTCGCCCATTGGAAAGCTCAGCGAGCGAAAGATTTCGGCCAGCTCCGAGCTGCTTGCAATCAGCATGCCGCTCTGCTCGGGCAGCTCGGGTGGCGACAGCGACGGTGGCGGCGTGGCCGGCTGCTTAGGTGACTCGGCAAAACAATCGGCCAGCTGGGCCAGCTCATCGCTGCTGACTCCGCCCATGCCCACTCCCACGATCGCATCGTTGCCAAAGTCAATTAGCTGCAGGCCATGACCATCCGCGGCAGCCGCCGCATTCTGCTCGCTGAGCACGTTTATGTCCAGCAGTATGTCCGGCTTGTTGGGCGTCGAGTCGGTGTCGCTGTGCTGTCGCGCCCGCTGCTCAAGTTTGCGTTCCTTGGCGCCGCCGCTGCCACCGGCGCCGCCATTGTAGCTGTGCGACAGCTTGCGGTTGCGCGATCTTCGAAAGAAGCTGGAGCCCTCGGAGTTGGCCTGCTGTCGCTTCTTCTCGATAGCAAAGCACTCGGCGCTGGAGCGCTTCGTTTTGGCCAGCAGCGACATCAGATTGAAGCCCTTCTCCTTGCTGGGCAGATCGGGCGCCTTCGCATCGCCGATGGTGCGCATAAACTCCGAGTCGCTGGCAGCGAACGCCTTGCGTCCACTGACAGCAGCTCCAGACTTGAGCCGAATAAAGTCCGATTCGCTCAGTGCAGCATATTTGCCGCCCGCTGCGTTGGTTTGCCTCTTGAAGTACAAGTAGTTGTCCTCGATGAGCCGCTTCAGCTCTTTGTTGTCCTCGGCCAGCGGCAAGTGCGTGTCATAATGGTCTGTTGTCTCGCTCTCATCGCTGTTCAGGCCAAACATGCGATAGGCCATTGACTCTGGCTCCGGTTCGCTGTTGCCGCTGCCGCTCGTCAGGCTCTGCTGCTGCTGCACCGTTGCGGCTGCAGCAGCTACTGCTGCCGTTACAGCCGGCTGTGGCAGCGGTTTCTTTGTCAGCGTTTCTCCCCATATTTGCGGATTGAATACAGGCACCGGCGCCTGCAGTTGGCTGGGTCCTGGCAGCTGCTGTTGCAGTGCCATCATCGATGGCGCGCTGTCCGTGTGCGTGACCTTTTCATAACGTTCCTGCTCGAGGTCACGCAGATCAATGCTGCTGCGACTGAGACGACGTGGTGGCGGCGATGGCACACGCAGTTCATCGCACTCGTCCTTATCATCGTCCTCATCGGTAGCTGTCTGCAGCATGTCCTGTGAAGCCGATTGAAGCACATGTAAGGCAAATATATTATGCGCTCATTATGGACCAAGTAATTGCATAATGATCATATTTATATATATAAATCAAAATAATAATCAAATTTGTTTTTGGTACTCTAACAAACATTTGTACATTATTTTATTTATTATTTATTTATTTAAAAAAATATATATTTATTTTTCAATTTTCTTTCTTTAAAAAGCAGCCTGAAAAATTATTAAATTAATATGCACTCATGTAGTACTTTTTTTTTATTTACTATAATTGACATATTTAATTTTGTATTTGCATAAAAACAGTTTAACCTTTCGATTGATTTTCGCATTCTGGATGGAAAGTTATTCAAATTATTGTGAAATGCAACAATTCATCCCAGCCATTGCTGATTGAATGTCAGATAATTTCTTTAAATAATAAACTTAAATTGTTGTTAAATACATTAAAAAAAAATATTATTTTAAGAAAGTTTTTTTTTGTATTGTGAGCGGAATACTTATCCAGAAAGTAAACTTTAGCTGAGATAACAATTGCTGATTGAATGTCAAAGTTAAAGTAAATTCTTTAATAAAATGCTTACACAATAGTGGGAAAAACTCTCACTCATAGCTCGTTCGATTACTAGAGACTTTTATGGAAATACGATCAGGATTCAATTTAAAAATGTGATGACGTTTTTACCTTTTTTGAAGCGACTTTCAACTGCTGATTTCGCACAGTGGTAAGCAAGTGTTAAACATACCTCCAAATTGCTGAGCGCACTGTTCGTCTCCTCTCGGGCCGCTTTCGCGCTGATGTCACAATCGCTCGGGTGCAAATAGCTCAGATTGGTGGGCTGCTGGGTCTGGCCCATGTGGACGCTGTTCAGCAGAATGTTGGAGCTGGTGCGGCTCAATGCCTTGCGTTGACGCACAGCCTCCCTGTAAGCAGCAGTACGCAAATGGTTCGTATTATCAAACAATTTCAATGCAGTTGCCTGTTGGTCGGATAGGGGAGACATACTTAAAGATGCGCCAGTACATAACCAGCATGACGATGCCCGGTATCCAGAAGCTCACTGAACTGGAGATAAGAGCGTAGGCTTTGTTGACCACAAACGAACATTGATCCGGATGTAGCGAGACCTCGCGCAAATGCTCGGCCGTTGTGTACCAGCCCAGGAAGATGGGCGTGAACGAGATGAGGGCGGGCAATATCCATACGTTGGCGAGCATAAAGCAAACAGTTCGATGTGTCATATTCAGCGGATACTCCAATGGACGCACTATTGCATAGTATCTGCGCAAAACATAAGAAGCTTAATTAACCTACAAATCGTTCATTGAATACAGCAGGCTCGATGCATACAAGGCATATGAAAATATTTCTGCGCCAGAGGCTGCATTAAAAGCAATGCAGAGAGTAATTGCTTTCTATATATATGTATATTTATTTGGATAAGTTTTTATTTGAAAGCAATATTTTTTATTTTGTAAAGTTTTAATACAGTTCAAATAACAATTTTTAATTGGTTGAAAAGCAAAATGAAAACCGAAAATATGGCAAACTTGGGCGTGCTGATGATTAATTACTCTTGTAATCGAAATACTTGAAAATTCCTTTATTCGAAAGTCCATATAAGCACTCAGAGATTGTGCTATCGACTGATCACGAACTTTGTGCTCTGGCAATAATTAATTAAAAATAATTTATCAGATATAATAATTCAAAGAGAATTTTATTTGGCAGACGTTCGCTGAATATAATATAAATAGCTTATCGCCGACTGAGAGGCTGGAGCCTGAACCACGCGCTTATCGGGAGAGCAAAATCATTTGGAGCACTTATATTGAAACTCATCTCATACTCGATGGCCATTCATAATTTAAGAATCGTTTGTTTATTGAAGTTTCACAGGAATTTCGATGGGAGGTATTAATTAATTTGGTTCAATTTCTTTCACGTTCTTTTTGTTATTCTTGCTGCTTTTCTGGTTCGAGGTATAGCGTGTTCTGTGCGGGCCTTCGAAAGGTGTGCGAAGTATAAATTAATTAAAGCGGACAAACAAAGGCTCCAACCATTGGCCACTGGGGGCATTCGCCATTGCTGCTGCTGCTGCTGCTGTGGCTGCTGCTGTTGCTTTTTTTTCCCAGTTGTGTGTGCCATCTGCTGGGGCTTCCGCTTAGGCCACAGCTCCAATTAACAGTTACAGCCTATTCGATGGGACGGGCCAAGGCTTAGGGGCGTGGATGTTAAGGCCACTAGGCGAACGGCGCATTGCTGGTGTGCAAATCATTTGGGCCGCATTCATCATACGCCCCAGCTCAATGTTTGCTTTTGATGTGCGCGCCTTTCATGGTAATTAATCGTTTTTCATTCGCAGCGATTCTGGCCACAAGATTAATGGAGGCCCTATTTAAAACGCCTTCACTCGCACGCTCAAATATGTTTGTTTTGCGTTTTATGCTGACAGAGTTGGGGTTAGAGTCAGGGCCATGCACTCACCTGTCCACGGATATGCAGCACAAATGCAATATGCTCGCTGTGGAGAAGTAAACATCCAGACTATTATATACGTTGCACATGAACGGGCCAAACATCCACTTGCCGCCGGACAGCTCCACGGATGCGTTGAATGTCATCGCGCAGAGGGCGACCAACATGTCGGCCATCGCCAGCGAGACAACGAAGTAATTTGTTATAACGCTGCAAGGCAAAACAAAAGAAAACGCTACATTAAATGGACATCGTGGTTTACGTTGCACAAAACCACCAGCAAGCCGCCCAGCCGCCCAGCCGCCCAGCCGCCCCGCTGCTCAACCCCCAAGCCAAACCACAAACCGCCCACATAGTAAAAGCCATGTCAAGCAAATGACATTGCATTTGCTTGCAGTATAGCAAGCCCATCTCCGACTCGCATTTGGTCTCAGTGCACTCCATTTCCCTGTTGCAGCTGCCACCAGAAGCCAGCCAGCTAAGTCACCTTTATGCAGCAATTTCACTATATCCTTGACTGCCATAAGTCATTCGCTTGACTAGCTGTGCAAGTTTCAGTGTATGAGCCAACTAAGTTGACTCAAGTGTCGCGTTTATGCGCCAAGTCATGTCACGAATACGAAATTGTCGAGCTGAGTCAGTGTCAAATGTATGCAAAAGTCCATATTGATGAAACTATTTCAATTACTTTTTAGTCTGTTTCAAGTTACTTGTTAAATATTAAAGGCCTAAATAACGAGGCTAGTTCTTGAAAGTTTTATTGCCTTTTATGGTGGACATTGCGGCAGTAATTAATTATAAATAAAAAAAAGCGAAGTAGCTGCACACAATTTGCTTTTAGTGTGTTAATGCTGCCTAGTAAATTTAATTTAATATTTTTCAGATTCTTGAATATCTTCAATAATATTGAGCATTTTTGTGTAACTTGAAAAGCTGTCAATCGGATATTTTGATTTATTCTATATTCAATTTGAGCACATTATTAATTAACTTAGCTAAAAAATAATGAATTTGTTGATCATTTACCAAAAATAAAACTTCCACAGAATTGCAACTGATTAAACCTATGCAGAATGGAGCATTGGAGCATCGATCAGTCAGTCGGAAATTACACACTCTAACATCTTATACTTACATACACTATATATATACATATATATCATGTATATGTATATCAATTTCTACTTAAGAAATGTAGCAGCAAATGGAATTTTCGCAATTTAGTTTAATCACTCTTCTGAGCTCAGCAATAAATGCTCGTTCGCACTTTTCATTTGCTCATTCAAATTTTAAAAGTTTTCCCTCTCTCTCTCTCTCTCTGTCCCTCTCATTCTCTGTTTGGGATTTCAACATGCACATAATAATAAAGAGAAGACATTTACCAAAATTCATGACACAGTGGCTCGCATAAATGTTGCACAACAGTAGCTCGCACACACACCCACACACACACATGCATACGTAACTAAGTTGCCCTCAAAAGTATGCTACAATTTTGTGCATTCGCCACTCTCTCCTGCTCTCTTACTCTGTGCGTCTCTCGCTCTCTGGGGTACCTTGTCAATGCTAACGTAACGTGTGTGACATTTTTGCTCACTTTGTGTTTCATTATTCCACTTGCCGCTCATTTAAATTGCATTTACGAGTATGTAAACAGTTTATAAAGGGCTTCACTCTGTTGTTGTTTATCTTATTTATGCTGTGCTGCCGTTGTAGTAATTAACTTGAAGGGCAAAAGGAGAGGCATTGTAATGGGCGCGTGTCTCTGCCGGTCGGTCTATAAAATTAAATCATCAACCATATTAAATTATGTTGATGGAGTGCTGCAATTTGTAAAGGTGCAACAAAAGTTGCGAACTGGACTTGACCTGTTTCTACTCGATTCATCATATCCACCTTCCATCATTCCCACTCTCCCTTTCCATTTCCCTCTAGCAATCACAACCTTTTCCCAAGTTCTTGCTTTAGTTATACATTCTCTGTGGACCGATTGGCTTACCGCAGTTTCCTATTGCGCTGTACCGAAATGATGACCAGAGCATTGCCCAGCACTGCGGCCAGGATAATTGACGAAAATATGAAGCCTTTGAGCAATAACAGCGATACGTCGACCCAATTGTCTCCCAGTTGTTCATCAGCTGCCACCGCGCTGCCGATGCTGGTATTCGTGTCGCCCGTCAGATTGCTGGCGACCGTGGAGAGCAGCTCTAGGGCCGTGGCCGGAGAAGATGGCAGCGCGGAGGATGCACCGCTCGACGATGAAGTCGATGATGCCGTTAATGACAGTGAAGTCAACGAGGCGTCCACAAATCGTGTTGTTGTTTGCAAAGTAGTTGTTGATGTTCCCATCGTCGTTGTGGTTGTTGTTGCTGCTGCTGCTGCTGCGGTAGTTAGCAGCAAGTTGCTGCTACTCCCATTTGCTATGGTTGCTGTTGCTGCTGCTGCTGCTGTTGTTGATGTCGTTGTCGCAGCGGCACCAGCACTAGCTGCAAGCATAGCCATCGATTTGCTAGACCTTCGCGTAGCTGAAGTGGGCAATGGCGATGCAGTAATGGCAGTACTTGGGCTGAGCACTGTTTTAGGCGTTGACATTATTTCGACTCGCTGTTGCACTGATTAAAATGTCTTCAGTTGCTGTGTTGTTTGCTCGGACGATAATCATTTTTGGTTCGCTCACATAATTGCAATTTGCAACGCAAACAGGCAACGGGTCAGAGTTCTTACTCATCTGCAGCCCCATCTCGTTCTGGTCTTTGTCGTCGTCGAGTGTTTGCTCAGCGCTCTAGCAGGAGGCGATGCCATCGCCAGCTGCTTCTCTTCCCCCCCTGCACTCCTCCTTTCGGTTATGGCCTTTGTTTGCGTTGCTCTGAGCTTAACAAAAAACTTGGCCGCACTTCGTTTCAAGCGCTCAAACGCTCAACATCCAGCGTCCAGGCATCTGAAAATGAATAAATAAATAATCGGGCAAAATGAGCGCATAAGTAAAACAATAGAATATTGCAAACAATATATACAATCGGCGAAAAATTTAAGAGCCATTGAATTTATTGAGCGGGTTGCCCTTGATATCTATGTATATCAAAGCGCTAGCAATTTGTTCAATTTAGAAGCTGCCCGTTATCCAACTGATAACGCCCTCTCGGCCCTCTTCCTGCTGTGTTATCGTTTCGAATATATTGCGTATACGTTGTATGCGTACTTGGCATGCATTTTATTGAAGAAAAAAAAAAAAAGAAGAAAATATAAAATACATCTGCATATCCTCGAAGACAGCAGACAGTCGACTGTCGACCGTCTGCACAGCTGACATTCACTGCTCAGGGACTACCCAAGGCATTACCTTCTAATTTACATAGATTCCAAGCAGACAGAAATTCGCTTGGCAGCTACATACATCCACATTCGTATCTAGCTTCATATTATTTTTTAATGGATGCACTTATTCTTAGGGCAGCTCAGCATCCTTCACTGCCATGCATGACCTTTTATAGTGAGCTCCACTTTATTTTTGATTATTTGGCTTTTGCTATTCACTTTGCTGCGAAGCGATAGATATATAAAATATTTAGAGAGATACGCAAATCCACTTATATATATTTCGATATCCTTATACATATTTGCTCATATGTGAGTGCGTGTCTTTGAGTTTCTATTTGATAAATATGTTTGCAAACAAATTTTTAATGCTTACATAAATATGGCATTGCTGCTGAATTGTTCATATTGTTTATTTATTTTTATTATTGTCCAAGAATTAAATATAATTTTATTTTGTATTCATTTGGCACGTGCCACAAGTATTTTAAATGTCACATAAATATTGAGGATTACAAAGAATATTTGTTAAGCTTCTCTTTTGATAAAAGTATAAAAGGATTTTGCAGCTTTTGCGGAATTTGGCAAATTGAGAAGGATAATATGCTGCTCTTATGTTTTATATTTTATATAAATATATTTTAAATATATTTATTATCTTAAATGTTATCAAACTTGTTGCTCTTTAGATATGCTCAAGTTTCTTTCTTACTATGAGAATAACTATTTAAAAGAATTATGCCAAAGCAACTGCAACAAAGTAGACTTTTGCTCAAACTAAAGATCTCTGAGTTAAATAGCTCAAAAAACAATATGAAGAAATTTATGATATTTATATCAAAATGTATGCTCTGCTACGCTTTCGCTTCCTTTTTATTATCCACCGTCTATGCTTTGACATATTAAAGTTGAAATGCCTTTGGCAGTGACAAAGATGGTAGCTCTAAGTTTGAGTCAGCTTGTTGGAAGAAAAGTAATTTTTTGCTACTCTTCAGTCCATTCAATTTCAATATCTGTTATGAACAGGACAGCATAGACGAGACACACACACACACACACACACTATAAAATAAAGTGTTTTACAGTGCGATTATTCTTGTTTGTCCTTCATTCACCAGCTTAAATTGACTTGTTCGTTGCGCTTAGTGAACCACTCAGAGTCTGAGCCATATACTGCCAGGATTGGCAGCTAAATAACTTAATGTTCGGATTTCGCGACGATAACATAGCACATCAGTCAGCACTCAAGCCAAAGCACAAGACACACATAAAGAGGGTTAAAATTTAATGCATCGTGGAACGGCTTAGTGGCCCACTTTTAATATCCTGGATAAGTTGGCTTTTCGTTCACTCTTTCTCTTGTCATTGCGGCATAATTAATGCCCTCGAACGCCCGATGTTGTAAGTGCGTTGCGCTGCCGGAAACTCAATAAAGCCGCTCCTCTTCCGGCAGTCGAGTTTACGCTTAAGCGCAAACGTCAACAAGATCCGGCTTGTTGGGTCCTTTACTCGGCGCGTTGGTCAACAGGCCGCGCGTACGGGTCAGTCTAAAGCTAACGCCGTAGGCGGATGCAAAGTGCAAACTTCAAAGTGACGCGCAAAGGACACTACTAATTCAATTAAGTCCGTGCCCGTGGCAGCCATTGACCAACCAACCAACCAACCAACCGACTCACCGAAGAGGCCAGCACTTTGTGCAGCTATCAAGGACATGAATACTGACCGCAGTCTGGCCGCGCTAACGCCAACGCCCCGGACCAACATAAGAGGCTTTACTGCTTGCTGCTGCTTAGCAAACACAAAATTGATAAAGCGCCCGAGAGCAAGTCATCGGGCAAATACTAATTGTAAATATTGTGACAACTTCCACCGAGAGCGAAGGGCACAAACAGCCACTTCTCAGAATTCAATATGAATTCTCAGCTCACATTTATGGCAATTCCAATGATGTCTGTGGTAACGACAGCTGCATTCATTGCAAGCAGATCAAACTGTAGAAGAAACTGCAAAACATGAAGACCTTTTCAATGGGCTTGATGCTGGAAATGCATTTAGCAACCACAAGCTGTGTGTCAAGGGCTACGTCAGATGCATTTAATTACCTATTAAACTTGTTGTGCCATGGCCGTCGAGCTTTATTTTTATTGTCTAATTAAAATTGTATGACAATTTACAGCGTTGCATCAATAAATAAGAGCGGTCAAAGGACGCTACGCTACGGCCATTTTATTGAGTAAATAAATAAATACATGTCACATTAAAGGACAACAATTCGCGTCGTGTTTGCCTGCATTTAGGTCAAAAAAGAGGGTTTATTATACCCTGAACCCATTGAAAATGGGAAATCAGGGTATAATGGTTTTGTTAAAAGTATGTAACAGGCAGAAGGAGGCTTGGCAGACCCCATAAAGTATATATATTCTTGATCAGGGTGACGAGAAAAGTTGATCTAGCCATGACCGTCTGTCTGTCCGTCCGTCTGTCCGTCTGTCCGTCTGTCCGTATGTTTGAACGTGTCGATTTCCGAAGATACAAAAGCTAGAGAGTTCATTCTTTTTGTGTTAGGTCCGTATATTGCACGCGCAGTACGAGTTTGTTTCAGAAATTCGATAACTTGTATATTTGCAAGGTTATCGATAACTGAAATTATCGGGAACCAGTTATAAAATTCTAGCTAATTCATCTTTAGAGTTAGAGTCTCCAAGTCTTCTGCATATATATAGATACCAATTTAATACAATTTCGGTTTTTGTCAGATTTTGGATTCCGGTCCCCGATTCGCCCCCACACCCCCAAATGTGTAAAAAATGCATTTCAAATACTAGAGACATGCAGTTTGGTTTGGCATATAGATATGAATATCATAATCTTAACCTGAATATATCAATACGTTTGTCCATCTAGAAACAGAATTATAAGTCTATAAAGTTTTCTCATCAAAACCCATGTGGCGCAGCAAGCAAGGTAGCGACAAAGCAAGACGCATTGCGGGCGCACATACATACATACATACATATGTATGTGTGCAAACGTAGATCAGCGTGTGGCTGCAATCGTACATACATACATACATATGTATTTGTGCATGTAAAGCTAATTGTAAAAGAGTTATGATTTCTAAAAAAACCCTAAAATGTTAAATACAATATGTAGATCATATGCTGAACTCTCATTACATTTCATTATATATTTTAAAAATTTTAAAACAATTAAAATAACAATGAAAACTCAAGCAACGTTGAGCAATGCAAATCAATTTTCGTATGCGTGTGCACATATACACACAAAAAATCTTGGGCCGTTTTCTATGTTTCTATGCGTGCAAATTCTAAGAATCACAATTGTTTTTGAATTGCGTTAGAATTGTCTTTGAATTGTATTTGTATTTTCAGCCACTGTTTTAGTTTTTTTTTCGTATATGGCAAATATCATTCGTTTTCGCTACTCTGCTATTTGAGTGAGCCGTGGTGTGGATGGCAAGACAGATGCACCGAATGTTAGGCTTTCGCAGGTTCTAGCCTCGCCTTAACCCCTTCATAATTTCTTATTTTTAATCTTTTTTTTTTATATTTCTTTCTTTTTTATTATTATTTATTCTTTTGTATTTGTATTTTGTATTTGATACCTTTGAAAGTCAGTTGGTTGTTTAACTAATTGTGAATAAGTGGGTTTTTTTTTAATTTCAAATATTTAATAGCATCATTTCTGAAAGTGTTTTTGTTTCAATTATATTTTATTCCGTTAAGTCAACAGAAAATAATGAACAAAAAAAAAAGTCTGCCCAAATAACAAAAGCACGTGACATCTGCGGTTTTCCTATATGTACACATGTACACACATGTACATTCAAAACTAGTGTAGCATGGTCTAAAAATTTTAACTTGGTAGATGGCGCTTTAGCAGTGAACTTATTTACTATGGCTATTACAGCTTCGAGTGGCATTGATATATTTCTTTTACAATTATGAAGTGTCTGTGTTAATTAAGGTGATGCGTGTTAATCGAGGAACGTCTATTTGTTGAGTCTAATTTTAATGATATTTAATAATATAACATTTTTCGAATTTCAACTAATATAAGCGCCATCTATTATTTTTTTTTTTTTTTGCAGCTCAATGTATATGTATGCAATGTATATATTATATGTACATTTTGAACGTTACACTCATACATTCTTAAGTATACTTTCTGATTTATCCATATGGGTATCTCTCCAGAAAAGTCAACTTTTTGTCACGTTCGACACTTTGGTTTGTTGTAATTATCTTGAAAACGGATTAATTTTAGTACTAATCAAGAGCAATATATTTAACTATTTGCCAAAATAAAGAAGTTTTTTTTTTGCCATTTTCAGCACTAAAATTGATGCATTTTCAAGATAATTACAAAAAACCAAACCACAGTACAAAATATTATTTTATTTTATTAAAATTGGGTTCAGGGTATTATCTAGTCGAGCACTCTCGACTAGAGTTTTCTTACTTGTTTTTTAACTGCCTTGTTGCATATTAAAACTTTTGGAACAAATTACAATTTGCTATAGCGAAAATATGTCGAACAGTGTGGCCTAGTTTAATCTACCAATCAGCAACAAAATCCAGAGTACTAAGTCCAAGAGTATCCAGATTTAGTTGTGCGAGAGTCAATCTAAAGAGAAACTAATGATAGTTGCAATTGCAGCTAAAACAGAAGCCGAAGTAATTTATTTCTATTGCAAAAAGCTAATGTGTAAAAGTTTCATTTGCTGAAATGAAATTAAAACTAAATAAATAAATTAAAAAAAAAAAAAAAATAAATAAATAAATACATTTTCCATAAACTGTTAAGTCTTAGTTTCATGTCTAAAATTACTTTTGCCATAATACAGAACAAGAGTACTCTTGAAGCTCATAAAATGGTAATAATTAAAAAAATATATATCAGAACATCTTTCAAGAGATAAGTAGAAGTTGAAAAGAAAAGAACAACTATCTCTCTAATATAACCTGAATATGTGCTGTTGCCATGTAAAATATAAATATTTTTATTAAAAAAAAAAAAAAAAAAACTATTAAAATAAAATACAAATAAAATAATTTATCTTAGACAACAGGAAAACTATATGGCATGTGGTTCCATCAATCTAGATCATGAAATAAAGAGTGCAAAAACGCTATATCATTTTCAATCTTAATGGATGGTTTGACAATGTGCAAATGTGGAAAAGTCGCGACTTTTATGCTGCTGGCGAGATTTCTGTTAATGTCCACAATGCTTGACAAAAGTTTTTCGTTTCATCGGTGTGTCAGCCTCTCGATTGGCAGAAATAATTTGCATGCCATTGAGATTGGCAGCTGACAACTGTGGTGGGGGAGACGTGATTTAAGCTGGCATTTGGCCAGGTGCCCAGTTGTTGTTGTTTACTCAACAAATTAAAGTTAATGCGGCTCAGCAATAAGCCCCTTGGCAGGGAGCACTCCAATCCTTTCCAGCCAACTGGCAGCGACAAACAAGCGCCAATCCCCTGCTTAGACACATTGTGACGACAACTGTCAGCATTTAAATAAGATTGATCGATTGGCATTGCCATTGTAACGCTGTTTTTTTTTATATTATTATTTATTGTTGCTGCTGCGAGAAGCTGTTGATTTTCACGTACTTTGATTTGCATAGAAAAGAGCCAACTGTGGACAGTGCACAGTGCCACGAGTAATTGTAGCAAACTGAATTCTAAAATAAATATTCTGGCGAATGATTAAAATCTGAATTTAATTGATCGCCTACATCAATCTGTCTTTTGTTTATTGTAGAATGAATATATATACATAAAATTTAAGATTAAATACAATGCGATTAGAATGTGATTAAGTATTCAATGTAGGTAGATAGATAATGAATATGTGTGTACAGTTAGATAAAATAGATGTAGTTCAACAAGATCTATAGATGTTAATTCAGCTCTTGGGAAATTTTACAGTTCTTGGAAATTATTCATAAGGAAGCTGCATAATTGTAATAATATTAATCAAACTAACTGCATTTAAAAGAAGAAGAGCAGTCGTAAATCATAAGCTAAGTGTATACCGTGTAAGTATATTCGTAAAAATGATGTTTAAATTGAGCCTTTTTCATTACAATTGCAAACAATTATAGAAATCTGAAAATCAGTTCATTAGTTTCCAGGCATCAGCAATGGAATCTTAGCTGCAAGCAATGCTCACTTAAATTTGAATCTAGGCAAGCATTCTTCTATGTTAACTCTTTCAATTAGGAAAACAATAAAGCTGACACAAGACTTTAGTGACGGCAGCTTAACCTGTCCTATATATCAGCTGCTGCTGCTTTTGCTCCATTTGCCACATATAACAGACTGTTGAGTAATGAAGATTTTGGCCACTGTGTGCGACGGTGCAATTGTGCGGGACAAATTGTTGGCACTTCCGTTTAGGCTTTGGGACTACACAGCTTGTTTACGGTCAACCAGCGGGAAGTAGCTAACGACTGGGAGCTTTGACACTAGGGGTGCATAACAAATCATTTAATGGCTGTCATTCAATGGCCAGTTAGCCCTCAGGCGATTGGCTATAAAAAATCCCGAGTCCAGAGAGTGAACACATCAGTGGTCCGGCAGCCGTAAAGCGTCGCGCATTCGACTCGAGCTGAAGTCCAGTAACTAGTTGTTTGTACTCATAATAGGGAAACGCCCGGGCAGTCAGCAACGTTCCAGTTATGTACAGACTAAGTAATTGCACATTGCTGCTAATCGCAGTATCCTGTTATCTGGTGTACTCCAGCCACGCCAAGGCCTTGCAGGTGAGTGTGCAGCGGAACATTCGCCAAATGGTGAAACAAGCGATGCCTGACAAGTGCCACTTAATAAGTTTTATTTGCTGCCGCAAAGCTACGAAACACGCTAACAAAGCTGCCAAAGTGAAAGCCATAGACTTGCCTCAAGCATCCAAACTCTATGCACAAAACTTTTACGCAATCTCGCTTTCTCTCTCTGTCTCTGCGGTCAAATGGGATTGTGGCTGAATTTCGGTTAGAGAGGCTTTTGCAGTTGCATCTTCAACCAATTTCCCGAACCTGTCAGTGCCAAATTTCCGCATCGCTAATTCTTTGCCATGGCAATGTCAATGCCGTTTGAGTCAAGTTATTTCCATTCATTAATATCTCATAATTGCCAATCAATTTCAAACGTAATTATATTTCCAATTCGCCGGTTCATGCATTTTGCTGACATCAATTTAAATCATTTAATCAAATATTTGTAGATTGCATGATTCGATTAAACTATTTGCTAATAGTATATATATATATATATATATATATACATATGTATATATGAATATGGTTGAATACTCTCATGAAGAGGAAAATATAGAAAAATTATGCTCAGCAATAAAGTAATCACAGATAAATCGAAAAGAAAATATATCAAAATGTTGAGTATTACATATAGAAAATATTATGGGAGGCAGCAATTATCCAATTTAGTTTGGATATTACTACAGTTAATGAAAGTTAACTTTACTTACTATGTAATATATAGGTTAAAAGCATTTCAAACTAATTTATGAAAATGTCAAACAGAAACTCAAAAAATTTTGGCTTAATAGGCATGATTTATATAGTGTCTTACAAAGTCAAATGGTTTATTTTCTTTTATTTATTTATTTAAGTTTATTTTTTCACTTATTCATTTATTTATAAAACAAAGTTTAGTTGGTTTAGTTGAAGTTAAGATTTATAAATATTTATTACCTTTGCTGGCACTTGAGTATTGGCTGATATAGAAAAAGTTTTGAGGCCTTTTCGTAAGAGCTAAATTGCTATTAAGTAATTTATATAAAGTTACGAAGTAACTTGTAGAGCAACATTTATAGCAATACTTAGAATATGTATTTAAAAGAGCGAAAACGTTGACCGCCCTCGCTCACTGCAGCTGAGCAATGGAGCAATAGAAGCCACTGTCAAATTTAAAGTGAGAGCAAGTAGTTGGGATTATGTCGAGCATCAGAAGATGCCATTCAACACTTACGACCCTGACGTAGGAGAACGAAATGAGGTGATCCACTAAGCGCAATGGATATACTCTCTTGAGTCGGTGAGGATGTAAGGGTGGAATTGTTTGGTTAAAGTATTTTGTCATCGTTCCGCTGACACTTCGCTGGAAGCACGTTTCCCTTCTCTCTTATTTAGTAGAATCACTCAAAGCTCATATATCTGTCGACTTAGCTGTGTAAGGATTGCCAAAATATTTAGTTGCTGACTTAATTTGATTCAAGTTTAGTTTATTTTTTTGGCAAAATACATCTGGTTTATTGCGTTCACTTTTATGGCCAAGATACAATTTACAAGCCGATTTAAGGTGTTGGCATTTCAATTCACATTGAGTTGTCTAATCAAGCGTATCGCGCTGCCTGTCATGCTGTAAATTGAAACAATAAAGTGCTCGCATCACACATAATACCCACTCACACACACTCACACACACTGCGGCACACTCACGCACACCCGTTGAGACTTTGAGTGCGCTGTGTGTGTGCGGCTCACGTATGCGCATAAATAGGCGGAATAAAAATAACTTAACACGTGTCGACAGTTTGAAAGAGAGCGGCACAGGAACGGTATTGAAAGCCTTGCCGCCGCTGTTGCCACAGGCGCAGGGGCCTCGAATCAAATATTTCAAATATTTTTGTTGTTTTCTTTTCGGTGTTGTGCTTCTCATGCCGCTTTGTGGCACTTCATTTGCGCAGGGCGCAAGCAAACTGGATTTGCCAAATCGCATCAGCGGCATCAACGTTGGCTCTGCCAGCGCCGCAGCTGCGGCGGAAGCACGCCACAAGCGCGCAATGGGCGAATACAAAGAGCTAAACGACATCATTGACGACCTGGAGGAGAACGCCCTGGTGCAGAAGGGCGGCAGTGTGGCAGCGCCGCAGGCTCCAGCGCAGGAATTCGACCTGGATAGCATGCCGCCGTTGGCGTACTACCTGCTGCTGCAAAAACTTCGCCAGCGTAAGTATCGGGTGCACGCTGCGTATGAGTAATGTGGCCTTATGACAAGCGGCTATGAAAGCATCTCAAGTATGCTCAGCTAGGAATTACTCGTATGCTTGAGAAAATTGATTTCTTTCACAAGCATTTCGCATGTGACTCAAAGGTTTAATAGCTAAGCCATTTGCATTACCTGTCTGACTGAAATTGAAATTAATTTCACTTGCTTACTATGCAGATTCAATTTCCGACTCATCAAATAGTTTTCGCTATATTACTATAAAACTTCTTCTTATTTAAGCTGAAACTTTAAAGTCTTCACTTTATTTCATAATAAAAATATAACAATTTCCTCTTCACGATATCGTGAATGTTTATGTGGAAGATTTACCATTCGTTATTAATTCTCTTGTTCCTCTCTTCGGTGCTGCAGTGCAGAGCAACAGCGAGCCAACATATCGCGTGCGCACGCCACGCCTGGGACGCAGCATTGACTTTCAGCAACTGTTGGACAGCCGAGCGGGCAACGAGGAGTCAGCTGGCGGTCAGTTTATGTCGCGCATGATGAAGAAATCGGTGCCGTTCAAGCCGCGCCTGGGCAAACGTGCTCAAGTGTGCGGCAGCGGTGGGGATTAGGCCACGGCAGTAACAGTAACAATATCATCAGCGCGACCTAGACGAACGGCAAGGACGAAGCCCCGAACAAGGTTGAGGCCAGCCATTGGCGCTCTGCCAGCTCAAATTAAACTACTCACACAACGTCCCCAAAAACGCTAAAGCAAATAATCTACTTACTCCTACAACACTCTCTCTCTCTATATATATATGTATATTTCTATAGCTAGGCCCAGAGATGTTGAGAGAAATTCGTATTCGCAGCAAACTATGTGTTTAAATAAAGTGCAGACCATTGAAAATCTGAAAACTGTGCTGCTTTATGCCTTAAAATGAATATCAAAAATTCCCCAAAATAAGAGTATATTAAAAGCTATATACACACACATACACACACACACACACACACACACACACACACACACACAAACACACACACACACACACACACACACACACACACACACACACACACACACACACACAAACACACACACACACACACACACAAACACACACACACACACAGGTGGGGGGAGACAAAGCTGTCAATAATTGACCTCGAACTGTGAATTTTCGAGAATTCTCGTTATATGTGTTTTATTTTTGGTTTGGCAAAAGTAAATTAATGAAAAATTCATCAGGCGAAGTGAAAAGTGTGACAACAGCTGTTGCGGTGACATATGCAACGCCCAGCCCATCATCTAGCCAGGAGGCCAGGATGTGCTCAGAGTGCTCGTCGTGGCACATGATGTTTCCATCATTGCGTTAACCAAAAGCTGGTGGCTTTATTTCAGCCTGATCAAGCACACATAAATTCTGTGCCGGCTGTGCAGAGTTTATGTGTTTGCATATACTGTATAAATACATATAAATGTGCCGACTCTGATTCTCATTATCATTAATTGCATTCACATTTAAGCAGCTAATTGGTAAGCCAGTTGATTTAATTAGCATGATACATAATTTATAAAAAACAACTAAATAATATTATTAATTAATATTCCTTATAATAACAATTTTCTGTTTTCAGCTCTCTAATGTGATTGATCAATAGCAATGCAAATGGAATAAATTAACAAAGGCTTTCACTTACTGAACTTTGAGATATTACGTAATTAAATCAGATACTGAGGCTTTATTATGTCAGATTTTAACATTTACATGACCGCCTTGGCTCTGTCTCCATTGTAAGGGTTAATTACGTATGATTTGGCGCAATAGTTATTGTGTTATATCGTGAATAGCATCTCAAATCTTTCACAGTCAATAGACGGCCATGGAATCGTGGGTGGTTAAACTGCGATTCTGGTGCTGAGATGTTTATGTTATTAAATTCAATTATTAAATTGTTTCGGCATGAGAAAATGGCAAGTCTTATCGATTACTTCAAGAGAAAAATTTATTTTAAATATGACTAAAAAATGTCTGAAGTAAAGTTCTCGAAAATAGTTGCTTCGACACTATATGCATGATGGAAGAAACTTGTTAGGGTAGTCTAAGGAACTAATAACTCTATAAATCATACTATAAATATAAACAAACCCAACAATATTTCTTTCGAATACTTCGGAACGTAGTTAATAGATAGCGATCAGCTATATTCAAGTGATCTAAGTTCATTCATTGTAATAAAAAGGTAAAACTCAAGTAAAGCTCAATTATAATTATCTAGCCTAAGTATTGGACTTTTAAACTTTCGAATCAATTGGCATTCATGATGGATTCATGCATCTACCGAATGAATGAATGAATAAGAAAATTATGAAATAATATTTCTATTAACTATCGAAACTTTAATTGTTGATTCGTTTTCAAATTCATATGAGAATATGAATAAATAATTGTGCGAAATATTTATTATTTAAAAGGATTTCAACAGAATTAGATGCATGTTGCAATTCGATATTATTCTTAGGCTGTAAGGTAGAAAATGGACATGTTTGATATATTGATATATATATTATTGATTTTATTGAAAGGTACATGCATTTCAAGCAGTAAGCAACATAACAGATAGATATTATACATATACTCGATCAAGATCAAGAGTCGAGTCGAGCTCTGCCTTGTCCTTCAGAGTTTATATACTTATGTACTTGACGCCTTTAATTTTGTTTCATTCTTTTTCTTATTTAATTTAATTAATTATTATTTTAATTATAATCCCATTTCGCGCTGTGCATAACACAGATCAAACTTGTATAGCATATAAAAAGCGTTGGTCCATGAATAATTACATTTGAAACTGATTATGTTAAGCTGCAAACTTTCGAAAGAATATATCGATTTAAACTCACATATGCCTGTATATAAATACACTCACATATGAATGCAGTGTGCAACGTTATATAATATTAAAATGCTCAAGAAAACTGTAGCTTAAGTACCTGCACAGTCGACTAAGTATGACTGCTCAGCGATTTAGTAGCTGGGACTTGTCAGTGCGGGGTGTGGACGGAGTAGTCTTAACTGATGTAGAAGCTGCATGGGTAACGTCTCTAAATGGCTGAATGTAAAACTTTTGCCATTCGGGTTAGGTTGAGCTTGAAGCAAGTGATTAGAGATGGCTCCGCACGTGCCAATTAGTCATATGGCAAGCCTTTAAGTTACAATCAGTTAAAGGCAAAGCCCATTGTAAGTTGATGTCAAGCTCAATTATAGGTTGCCATTTGGCCAGAAATGCGGGCATTAAAGGCCAACGGGTCAAATTTATCCACTCTGTCTCCGACAAATGTATGACAAATGGCACAGACGTCACGTAGTTGTCGCTGCTCAAGAAATGAGCAGACGGGCCGTCATGGAGCACCTAATAGTATTAATATATATGTATGTGTATCTATACATATTTTGTTGAATCGCTTCTAAAATGGCGCTAATGGGCACGCAAGCCGCACACAAACACGCCGAAAATCACACGCACACACACACACACGTAAGGCTCACCCGAGATATTGAAACATTACAGCTGCAAAATGGTAATAAACTTTGGACTGCCTCCGCGACAGAGAGAGCGAGAGAGAGAGAGAGAGAGAGAGAGCGACACACACGCAGGGCTGGCAACGGAATTGGCAGGAACTTTGCATGATAGTCGTAAATTTACAACTGGCTCGTTGTGAAAGGTTAAGACGGCGGCCCCAAACTGCTCAGCTGCTGCTGTGCCGGCTGCCTGTCTACCACGTCCACACACACTCACTCCTTCGCATAGGCATACAGCAGTAACATGATAAGTTTTGGGAATATATAAATGAGTGTGTATGTGGGTGTGTGAAACAAAATCACTTTGCCTGATTAAATGACGCAAACCAGCAGCAGCAGCAGCAGCAGCAGCAACAGCAGCAGAGGCAGAGCCAGCAAAAGTAGCTGAAGCAGATATCCAGTTAACATGTTGCACCTTGCCAAAACGAATGCCAGCCATTACGGTGAATTGTTAAAAATGTCTGGCTAATATAGGACACAGACTCTCGACCCTTATTTATTGTATTTAAGCAACTGATTTAAATTGATGGCCACATTTGGCAGAGGCCTGCCAGGCAGCTGCTTGGCACTCACTTAATCAAATTTCAGCCATGAAAAAAGCTTCCCCATTGCCCACATACGTAAACTGAGGTTATTTATTTCATTTGCCACGCATTTGTGGCCAATTTGATGAGTCCCCTGCCGCTCACAGTCCTTATATAAAAATCGCGCAATCTTACAGGCAATGCAGATGTGTTCCAAGTCGATGCTCAATCGCTTTATTTACAGTCAGTCACACAACATACAGCAAAGACTCATAAATAATTAGGCTTGTTTACTATGAGTACAGTTAAAGCTAAGCGCATTAAAGCAAATCCATTATAATCGTCAAGTGCCCTAAGGCCGTAAGCACAACAATTAATTGTTCCAAGCAACTTTTTCTATGGTTTCCTTTGGTGGTTTGAAAATGATTTTGCTGAGCTGAGGGCAAGCAAATGCGTTAAGCTCGGAAGCTAATATAGTTGGGAAAATGCTTTTATCTGTAATAAATAATTGGAATTCAAAAGAATATAATTTCATTAATTAAAAATAAATTAATTAAAAAATTACTGGAGTGGTAAACCACACTGTTGAATATGGCAAAATATTAGTTTATAAACATAGATAATAACCTCATGCTGGCATGTAATTTTATCTACATATTTATGTGAATAACACTAAAGTTCTAAAGAGCTGAAAAACAATGGAATAATCAAGCATTTTGGATTAGCTCCGCTCTCAGCCAATATTGTTTGGCTCATTTTAGCAGGCCATTGTATTCAAAAGAGCTTTTCGAGTGTATGTAACTTACCGGGAATAACAAGAGTTCAGTTGGCTTAGCTGAAACACTGAGCAGTCAAAGATTTTGGCAAGTGCTGCAACAGCAGTGAGGAAATATTCAACAATAGCTGCAGCGATAGCTTTCGACAGGCACACGCCTTTGGCGCTTAGCTTTATGAAACTTTAACGAACTGTTTTGGGCCCTATGCACAAGTTGCTGCAGTGTGGCCTGTTTCGTTTTCAAATTGCAAATTCAGTACTTGTATAACGCCCCCATACACACACACACACACACACACACACACATTCACACATATACGTCCAAACTAAACACAATTGCTGCTGTTGGGTTCGTGAGCAGCACTTCCGGCTGTTGCAGAAGCGATTCAAAACGATCGAAATTCGAATTTTGGACAATGCGCACCATGGCCATGGCTTTGACATTGGCAACAGCAGCAGCAGCAGCAGCTGCAGCGCCGGCAGCACTTGTCCTCGACGTTGCTGTAGTTGTCATCGACATGGCACGGCATTGCGTCAGCTTGGCAGCAAAGCATGCAACACTTTGAGCCGATGATTCTGCATATTTGTGTTTGTGCTGTAGTTGGGTAAAATCAGAGGTTGCACATTAAGGTGCGTGACAGGCTCTTTCGAATCGGCCATCAATCATCAATTTGGCCAGATGTGGCAAGTGCTGGGACAGGACTTTGTTTAATTAGTGTCAATTAGGGCAAACATTTTGCGGCCAGGGCAAATAAGCAAATCACTTGTCGCATCAGTTGGCATGCATCAGCCCAAAAAAGTGCTGCGCCAGCAATCAGATAAGCCGTGTGCAGCCACAGACAGAGTTGGTTTCAATGCCAATAGATATCAATAAGTTGGCGCCAGTGCGATTCGCTCAGGATGCCAGCCAGACAGTCAGACAGTCAGCTAACTGGCTGGCTGGCTGGCTGGCTGGCTGGCTGCCCTTGAAGTTCTCTCAAGGAAATCGTTTTCAATTACGACAGTGCTCTGGCAACTATTCCAGCATGCCCTTGCCGTGTCAGCTGTGTGACTGACAACAACAGACGACTGCCAGCACGGGAAAGCCAACAATTGGGCTTCTAAATAAATATTTATTCGATTTCATTGGCTAACTGCTGCTTCTGCAGAAATCAGTTTGACGTCGCTGCTCGATGTGTGTAATAAAGCGCTTATAAATCAAATCATTCGTTGTGACAACCCCAAAGACCATTAATCTCTATCAGTATCGTGCGTTAGGCTCCGGAGAGTTGCGCCCAAAAGGCATTAACATTGCATGCTAAACACGTTAAGCTGCCGGCTGGTAATGAAACAATTAAATAAACTGGCACGCGAACACCCGAGTGATGTAAGCAACACAAATTTCCACACAGAAATATATAAAAGTACAATACATTACATCTCTAAGGACTTGACTAGATTACTCAGTGAAGAGGAGAGGTATTTGATATTTTAACTAAGCCAATTCGTATTCTACAGAGTGGGGATTACGTCATGTCTGTTTACCTTTGTTCAAGCATGAACATGCCACTTATATACAAACATATTAAAAATAGGCAATAGTCGATAACCTGCGCGTTATCTGAAGCCAAACAATAAACATGTCATCCCTTAGCTGCAGCGACCAACGCAGCAAGTAATAAAAATGTAACGCGAGATGTGGGAACGGCTTAGCGATCGAAAAGGGACACTTGACAAACATCTGTGCACTTGTGTGCATGGAATTAATTATAGCCTTCCAGTGCCTGGAAGTATTTTTAAGGTATATAAGCACTAAGATTTTAAGGAATAAACAGTTCAATTTTTGTTCTCACAAAGAGAAGAGTTCAATCTTTGAATTCGGTAAATGTGGAGTGTTTCATTTCGACTCTCTAACAACCTTTGTTTGATCAATTAATACTGACAAGTGTATGGAGTTAGCAGAAAAGGAAACTTTGGAATATATTTTTTTTGAATATTATTTGCATTGAATTCTTATAGTTTCCTATTTAGATATTCTCATTACAGCAAAACTTTTCTAATGACTTAAACAAATAGAATTGATCAGCTCAAATATTTAATTTTGCTTTAAAGAAAATTTTTATAATTGTTAACATTGCTTGACTTGAAAGCTTCTTAGAAAGCAAGTGCTCTCGCTCGTACAAAATGCTCGCTCTTAAATAATCTCAGCTAGTTTCTTGAGGGCGCATTGTCTTTGAGTTAAGTAGCTTTGACAAGCTGTTTACTGAGAGCTGCTTATGAAAGTGGAAGAACTCAATGCTTGAGCAGCAAAACAGAAAAAAAAAAAAAACTGTCTTTGCTTAGCTAAATATCAGCTTAGTAAATACCAGAAAGAAAGCTTTAATTTCTAACAATTTAAACTAAAGTGAAATGAGTTTCTGTTTGATTTCAAATCTAAATATATAAATATATATTTGCCCTGTGAGAAATCAAAAGTAATTTGAAACTTGAAGTCCCGCAGTGACTTTTAATTATCGTATTCGACTGCTGAGAGCTTTAATTATAGTCTCTCCACTCGACCAGTCAATTTTATATTGGCATATATTTTAAGACTGCCCGCGTCAAGGCAATTATTTATTGTTGGAAGTTCTTCGATATTCAGGTTACGTGACTGCCCCAAGTAGCGAGCGGGCGGTCAAATGTCAAATTTAATCACAGCTAATAATGAACGTTTCACTCATGAATGAAAATTTTCAACAAAATATGACTTTAAGCCTGTGGGCAACAGCGGCTCGAACACTGCGTGACAATGGCACATTGTTGCCAAGGGTTTTGCCTCTGAATTATTGCTGATGGGCCTGATGGGGGCTAATGGCGTACACACACATGTACACGCCCACTTGTTCAACCGAATATGTGTAAAGTAAATACACACACACACACACACACACACACACACACTTGCGTACTCACCCACACTCAAGTACACACTATCATATATGCTCGCATATGTGGCCGTAACATTGAACTTCGCCGTTCGCTGTCCATCAACAATGACTTTGCAATGGAATTATTTATAAGTAAGTGGCCCTGCCATTTGGTTGACTCTTCCGATGGACATTTATATGCCGCTGCCTCATCATGCCATTCAATAAGTTGGCTTCTATATTTAGTATCGAATGCAGTCCGACAGTCCAGTTGGGCGTATACGTAACGCGGTTGCGTGCTAAATTTATAGATAATTCTATAAAATAATAAACAGTCACAGTGGACACTCGATGGCATGGACATGCACATACGTACGCTTGCAGTCGCCAATTAACCTTTAGTTGGCTTTTGGTTGTTTTATTTAATTTTTTCGAAATTGTTGTTGTTGTTGATGCTGATGCATGGCAATTATGGCGATTATTTGATGCGAAATAACGTGCGATTCGTTGTTGATTGCTCTGGGACCTATTTGCGAATTTTAATTGCTTCTGTGTGCGACATTGGCAGGCAGCTCTGCCTGTGTGTGTGTGTGTGTGTGTGTGTGTGTGTGGGTGGGTCTGATTGGCCACTTTCTGCAGTTTAGGATAAACTGTGGTTTGGACTAAACTGTGGCTGTGGCGAGCTGCTAAGCGGCATAAATTGTCGTTATAAAGTTGCGACAATTTCAATTTCAAGTGCAAATTCTTCAGCGCCTTTTGATAATGAACCAATTCGTACAAACACTTGAGCGCAATTGCCCTCCTATTGAAGTTTAATGAACTGTTCTCTGAGCTGTTTGCACAAATTGTACGAAAGTCAAAAGACAGAAGCAAGCCTAAGGCAAGGCAAACGTTGAATATATTTGACTGAGAAATACTTGTTCAAGCAAATGATATATTTCTGTGTGGGATCAGCTCAAGTGAAGTATTTCAGATATCCTATATATAAGTGAACGTATATATGGATATAAAAGCATAGCAGAGATAAGAAAAAAACCCCAAACATTTAATATAAAGTTAAAGCAACAAACGGAATTTTTGAACGAAATACATGCAATAAAAATGTGAAGAGATATTTTGTTATAATTTTTCGCGGCCGGATTATGATCCGGCATTTGAATTTTATAATAGACAAGTTGAGCAGATGCTTGCGGCGTTTTGCTAGTTTTGCCCGCAGGCACTTTTGATGGCAGTTTTATTGATTTGTTGTTGCAAACTTTTGCATTACACGGCTTCAATTTATGGGGCTAACAACAACAAAAGCCGACAAGACCAACAACACCAGAAGCAGAAGCAACAGCAACAACAACAACAACAACAACAACAACAACAACAACAACAGAAACATGACCCTGAAAGCAGCGCCAAAAATTTGCATGCGCAGACCAAATTTATTTTATTTTCCATACATACATATACATATACATACATATACATATACATATATATATATATACATACATACAGACATATATACAGACATGTATATGCACGTATACGGTTTAATTTTGGAGGGCACCGCAAAAATGTCGACCAACAAATTTAAACTGTACACGCCCATTTACTTTCCAGGCACTTTGTTATTTATTCTCTCTTTACGCTCTTTTTTGCTGGCTTTTGCATTTAATGTTCATATAGAATTATATTTGAATTTGTGCAGGGAATAATAATAATGGAGGCTGGCATTAGCATAAAACGTTTTTTCTGCGAGCTCAGCAGACGGCGCTGAAAAATATGCTATGAAAAGTTTTGATGCAAACCGCAAGCGCTAATTAAAAGAAATAACAAACCGAATAAACAGAAATGCGACAACAAAATGGCAGCTGCACTAGGCTGATGTACGCCAACCACAACTAAACAAAACAGTGCGAAAATATAACTAATGCTGAGATGGGTGAAAGTAATTAAGAGAATGCGCTTCAAAAGCGAGAGCGTGTGCGTGTGCGTGACGCGTTAATTGCTTTTAATTAATTTTCGTGGCCTTAAACCTATAAAAGGCACTCTGATTGCGACTAGTTCACAATAGCCGTGCACCAGTCCAAAATGAAAGCAATTAGATTTCTGGCCCCGAAAAGCGCAGCACAGAGAGTGTAAGCACAGCGTTGCCAAGCAACAAGAGCTCATAATTAAAAGTGAATCTATGGAAAGAAAGACACTGGATTGCACTATGGGGAATTTTGCCGTTTTTCGGGTATTTAGTCTTTTTTTCAAAGTATTCAAATTAAATTTTTTTTTATGCTAGCATCTTTAGAAAACTCCAAAGTTTTAGAAACAATACATAAAATGTTAATTAACAGTCCACTGTTAAGCCTAACAGCTGTTAAAGTCAGCTTTTGTTTTCAAAGAGCACGTGCCTTCAGATTGCAATTTTTGGTAGCCGATTTTCAAATTGTCATTACTCGAAGACCATGCATAATTTTTATGAAATTTAAAAGGGATATCAATCATAAGAGTTTGTACTATGTGTTGAATAACCCAACTTTTTGTATTTGCGCTTGTTCTATTAATATTTTGTAAAATTAGCAAGTGTTGTCCATTGTCATTTCGTGTAAAGGAATTTCACCTTTGAGAAGGCATACAAAAAAAGTAGAAGGGCTGATAAGTGTAATTCCAATTGCATATCGTAGAGTCATTAATTATGATTTTAATGAACTTTGTCTCAATGTGCACTTTTCCGCACAACCGGCGCAAATTAATTTCTTGCAAGTGACTACGAGGTTTTTGAACGCTGAGCTGAATGCTTTTTGGCTCAATGGAAAATGCAAATCTAACCATAACAAAGTAATTCTTGATTTTCTTAAGGCGAAACTAAATAAGATTAAACTTATTAATTATATTTGAAAAGCAAAATCCGCATTATTTGCAAAAATATGATTGCCGATTGGAAATAAATGAGCCCGAAGACGATTTTGTAGGATAAATATTTCTGGCTGATCTAGAACTCGAAACTGAAGAATATTACTTTCTTTTTGAACAAAAATAATTAGTTTGAAATATTGATAACCAAAATTTAAAAAAAAAAAATTTTTTTTTTTTAATTATTAATAAAATTTTTTTTTGGGTGGGCGGGGACACGCCCCCTTTTCCAAAAATATTTCTGAGGGAATACATAATAATAATTAAAAAACCGGATCAAAAAATCTGGCTTAGTTTTCAAGTTATTAATTTATACCCGATAATTTGGAATTTTCCCCATAGTGGATTGGTGAGATGAATGGACCTTAACTACATAATCAGTACATAAAAGCGCTGAAGGACGCGCTGCGAACGAGCTCTTAACTCTTGTTGAGTGTAAAATGAAAATTATTGTTGCGCTTTTATGTGAGCGAAAAGTATGTTTGAATCGTATCAACTAAAGAAAGTTGTTGGTATTAGAGAAAATATCTGAAAAAAAGGCTATATAAGAAAAAAGTATACGAAACTATTGTGATAATGTTTGTAACAGTCTGAGTGTCCTTGTTCGCTTGAGTCGCAAATGCTTGTTTGATAAGTTGACAAAACATGAAAGTTTTAACGCCACTCTCAGATACGTAAAGTCCTTCAAGCATTCCGTATTACAGCCATTTGTTGGGTCAAGTATTAATGTGTTGGCTGAGTATCTACTCCCACACAGAGATACCCATATATACACACACACACACTTGCCCTCCATTTTATGTGGGAGCTGCCAAGCGTTAAGAGCAACATCAAGGCCTCGGGGCCACTCCAAGTGAGCTAGGCCCCTTGGGTGCTCTACTTATTTACAGAAGCCAAGAAGTGTACATATTGTCAGATTTGAACAATTATTTGTAGAATTATGAGGCATACGAATGTGGATGAATGGATGGGCATCCAAGCCACAAAAGTCCAGCTGTAGTCACGTGTTGGCCTGTCCTTTGAACAAATCAAAGCTAATGACGGGTCGTTAGCCGCCAAGTTTAACCAACTGGGATGGCCACAGTCACGTATTCTAATTTCATTTCTGCCTTATTTCACCTTTAGCACTGCTGTCCAATTTAATGCCGCGACGATTTATTTGCCTGTTGAAGCTGAAATCCTGAAACATGACGAACAAATCGTCAAAAAAAAAAAAAAAAGAAAAAAAGCTGCCTTTGGCTTAACCTTTTGTTGCCAACCAGCTGCCTCGGGCCATTTGGTAAACGCATTATGCCGTTGATTAAGGCCCATGCATTATTTATGTAGGTCAGCGAAACGACCTTTAATTGGCCTGCAAGTGCGCTGTAATGTCCTTACTCTTTCGCTCCCCCCGATTTGCCAACAGCTGCAGGCCTGCTTTGTCGTCCTTTCTACAGTTATATTTAAGAGCCACACGAAAGTTCTGCACGACCTACAGGTGCCAAAGGACTTGAGTGCAAAGCTTAAGCTTAAAAAAAAGGACGAGAAATTGTTTTTACTACACTCGAGCTGATTCATTATGGAGAATTTTTCATTATGGATAAATGGCTTATATTTATTGTTAATTTTTTTGTTATTTATTTTCTTTAATATATAATATAAATAATTGAGATTCGTGTTTTTCTTGCCATTTCCTTTCCAGTTGTCGTTTAGGATCATCTTGCTTGAGGGGGGGACACAACGCATGACGTCGCCGGCCAGTGCAACACATTTAAGGGCTGTAATGGCTGGCACTTTGCCAAGGCAGTCAGTCTGCCAACGGCGACATTTGTGCAATTGAAAAGTTTTTACTCGAAACAGGCCAACAATGAAATTTCACGCATACCAAGCTAACAACAGCACGAGCAGTTGGCCAAACAGAGACAGCCTAATAATGATGCAACTGTGAGAGGGAGCAAGCGCACAAGAGAGAGAGAGATGGAGAGGAAGAGGCAGAGGGAGAGACCAAACGCGTGTGCTACTATATTGCACTTCAACAATTTACTCAATGAATCATGGACAACAGCTGATTTATATTTATGAGCACACACACACACTCACTCACACACACACACTCACTCACACACATGCACATTCAGCCCTGCACTTGGAAAATGCGTGTGCTGGCAACGATTGGTGTCCTTGATACGATTCAAGTACGACCGTCAAGTGTGCCAAGTGTCTCATTGTGCATTTGTATGTCCAGGCCGCATCGAAGGTCGCTGGCATATACTAAGGCTCGTTACAGTCGGGCAATGTCATTAGGCGCTACCAAAGGGGGATTCGGGACTTTGGGTGTGAGTTGGTTGTTGTTAGTTGTCTGGCCCAGTCCGTCCCGGTCCGGGCTAACCACTGCGCTTCCCCGTTCGCTGAATGGCAGTGAAAACAATGGGGCCAATGCGAGTAGCTAAAAATCAATTGAGTGACTTTGCATGTCCGAATATCCAGCTATTTTTACCCTGTCAAACACGTGAACAAAACTTTTTCTTTTTCTTTTTTTTTTTTTTTTTTTGCCTTAGTGTTTGCACCGCGTGTGAATATGGGGGAATAAAAACGAGACGCGTAAAACGAGAATGAAATGTGGAAAAACCTGCTGTAGCTTTTGTTGGCATTTCGTTGCAGAATTGTAGTTTTTGATGGCGTTGTGGTGTGCGTATTTGCTTGTCGGCTTTAGCTAACCGGCAGAGAACACAGCACGTCAACAGGATTGGCTCAGGTGGGCTCTTTGTTTGCCGCAGGTGGAGCAACGTCAACGGCGACTGCCGCAGCAGCCGCAGGCGCATCATTTGTGCTCTTTGCTGTTTGATTAACGTTTTAACGATTTGTGCAAACAATTGCGGCAACAGCAACAGCAGCAGTAGCAGCAGCAGTAAGCAGTAACAACAAATGGCTGTAGACGAAAGTGTGCACAGGCAGCCAACTCTTGGCTTACAAGCGAGCAGGAGACCAGGAGACCAGGCGACCAGGCGACCACAGCAGCCACGCCTCCTTGTTGTTATGCTACATGTTGTTTCTCAATTAAAGTAAAGTGCTACGACGAACATGTTGAACAAAAGCTCTGTGGACCAAATTACAAGCAAATATTTACTAACAAATTAGCTGCCACGCGTGATGTAGTGCATTTCATTTAAGTACACATCTGCTTAATTTACAATTATTTTATTAAAAACATTATAATTTTAATTAAAACTTTCCGCTTAGTTTCAGCTATCAACAAAAAACTCTAGTCCAAACTTGAATTTCCAACGAAACTTTAATATTCAAATGATGAACAAAAAATTATAAAAAAAAAAACATAATTTCAATATATATACGCCTGAAACTGAACTTAATCCTTTTTGGCCAAAACAAAGCTGAAGCTCAACTTTTTCGTGTGTGTTTTTGTAAAGCTTATATGTAATTTCCACAGAAAAATATTTGTTTGCCAAGAGACTCAATTTGTTGTCACAGGCAACTCGTTTAACGCATTACAAATAATTATAATTGAAAGTAGCTTTTAAAATGTAATTAGACATTGTATTAAATTTCCTTGTAAATGAAAATCTTCTCATATATTTGAATTTAAGAAATTGAATTGAATTTAAAGTCAGTTGCGAAAGCAATCAAAGCCGATTGACAATTCACTAAAATAATTCCCCTGATTAATCGTTTTGTTTACGTTGTTTATTTCTCTGTCAGAAGTAAGTTCGTCTCGAATCAATGGCATTTAGTCTAATGAGATTCATTAAAATTTAATGAACTCGAATAACACTGTTAATTGTTTGATGTGTGATTGCTTCTGTGTGTGTAGCATGAATATTTTATGTTTAGCAGCATTTTCGATGCCCACAACAGCCAAAGCAGATCAAGCTGATGTATGGAAGGTATGCAATGATTGTGTTTATATAGAAATATATTTAGATGTGTTAAAATCAATTGATGATGCTTTATATAGGTTTATGTGTGCACGAAATGTGAATCAATATGTGATAATGATAGTATCTCGTCTTGGTATGATAGATATGAGCAGGAAAGGTACGGATGGAATATGTTAAATGAACTTTGTATAAAACATAATTATGAATATTGATGGAATAGGTGACAAGTATTTTATATGAAAGAGCAGCCTGGTCTATGAGTCTTATGTGGTATAATATCAATCGATAGTTTTAAAGTGAAGTCAAGCTCCATGGTAGTAGTTGATCAACTTGACTTAATGCCTTATTCAATTATGATGCACAAGGCTTGTATGCAAGTGGGAGAGATGTACGATGGGTCTATGAATAGTGTATTTGTTAGTCGAGTCTGCACTTTGCCTTATTAACTGTGCGCATTTGCTATTCCACTGCTGGCATTGTTGACTTGTTTGCAAATTTGTTTTTCGCAACGAAATGCTTGGGTATTTGGCTTCAAGTCGATTCTCTTTGGTTGATGTTGCTGTTGCTGTTGCTGTTGCTGTCATAGCTGTCATTCAGGCACATTTTGTGATTATTGTTGCTGCTTTTGCTGTTGACTGAGGCAACGTTTCGTTGCGTTGCGTTCGCATCCAATTACTTCGTCGCGAAAATTAAGCAGCCGGCATTGAAAGACGTCACTCCAGTGTGCACAGTGTCCCCATTCCAATATGTACATAAGTAGCACTGGCAACACAATTTCAAGTGCTCCCCGTTTGTGTACACCATGCTTATTTTTCATTCGCTTTGTAGTAAAAAAATTTGATTATGGTTTTTGTTGAAGACGGTTAATTTCATTTTAGCCAGGCCACCACGCAATGCTGAGTGATGTGACAGCCACCCGGCAAGTGAGTGCCCCTTCGACACGCCTCGCCATCGACTAATTTCATTAGAAGCCCCAACAATATGAATATATATTTAACAGATTTTGCAAGAACAACAAAATTAATGGAATACAAAAATAAGTCGCAACTGGAAGCCCAACTCATTTAAAAAATGCGAGCAACTTTTTGAACCTTAACCTTTTTTGTTTTCTTTTCTAAGCCCGAGTTCATAACATATATACTTGTGTGTTTTGTATATATGTATATATTTGATATAGAAACAGACACGTAAGTCTGAGCTGCTTAATTAAGAGCCGCTTTCATCGCATCACATCGCATCGCATCGCGTCGCGTTGCGTCGCTTCGCATCACATCTCGTCCTGTAAATAAAGTTTCTCTAATGAGCCTTCACTTGATTTGGTATTGGGTTCATTTTAGTCAACATTCGGTTTTCGTAGCTGCCGCCGAGTTCCAATGAAGGTTCAATAAACGGCGTAACGGGACCTTCTGCGAACTGGCTGAAAATGCTAATCAACAGCTTAAAATTTAATTTGGCCCTCGGCTATGTAAATAAACCAAATCAGCCTGACCTACAACGAGTTTGGCAAGTGCAAGAAAGTCAAGCCAAGTTGGGTCCGAGGAACACAGAGTTTTGTGTACTTAGGAGGGAGCTCGTTTGGTCATTTGTGACATTGACATTGTCCCAAAATTCAATTCAGAGCATTTGGTTAACTTTGTTAAAAAGTCCAAAATTAAAATCAGGCAGAAAGTCAGAAGTGCCGACCACATTGTGGCCTTTTGCGGACTTAACTAAGTTTCCGTTGCGTATACGCAGCATGATCCGTTAAATTCAAAGAGAATCAGGTAAGTATAAGCTGTTGCTGTTGCTGTTGCTGCTGCTAAGCCTCAAAGTAATGCTGATGAGCTTACAAACTTCGTTGTGAAGAATGATTTAATTTCGACAGGCGATGCGTACTTTGACACCGGGCTTGGGCTCGGCCCTTGGTGAGGGATAGGCTATTCTGTAAAGCGTATACAAAATCGATAATAGCATAAATAATGCGTACACGACGCCGGTAGCAATGTTCGCACACCGTAAAAAAATACACACCGAACAAACAAAAAAAGAAAAACGCGACCGAAGAGACAATAGCATAGGCCCATGGGTAAACGAAAGGACAAAGGAAAACACAGGGGCCCATCAACCATACCATGCTTATACATATATGACTGAAACAACACTGATCCAAAAAAGAAAAAAAAAGGGAAAAATATGTGTGTTTGCTGGCCAAAGAGAGATACATGCGCAGGAAAACACGCTCGGCGGACATTTAACCAGCACACAATAGAATAGCTCAATGACTTCAAAAGTTTGAAACTAAAGCAACGTCGGACCACAATGCGACGAGTGCAAAGCAAACACAAGTTGTGTGAAGGATGCTGATGTCAGAAGGCCTGCGAGGGCTGTCTAAGCAGTAATGGCGGCTATCCAGGCAGCTTGACAGCGTGCTAAGGCGTGCCTCCTCAGTTGAGAGACCATTCCGTCAACTTTAAATAAATATTTTATCGTTGAGTTTTTATTTGCATATAAATTGAACTACAACAACAGCTTTGAAGATGAATGCACGCAGATGAGAAAAAGTTGAATACAACTGTTTTTGATCTACTATCAAAATTATTAGATTCAGCATTAAATTGAAATTTTTATTAAATTGACTTGCAGTTGAGCAAGAGCTAAATAAATGGATATATTTTTCATATTTAATATATTTTATTTATATATTTATTAAGTTGAATCGAGTTCTGCTAGCTGTGCTAGTCTGCTTGACAGCTAGACAGTTGATATTTAATTCGATGCATATCTACGTATGAATTGTTCAATTATTCGATAGCTTTTCATATTCATGAACTCGATTCAAATGAAGGGGTAGTCATGAAGTTTGGCCGCTCGTAAAGCCACCACACCATAAAACATACTGCTTCCGGGTAACTCCTAGTCGTGCATATCCACAGCATAATTACTCATTTCGAGTCACTTTTGATTGTTACAGCGAAGAAGGCAAAATTATATCTGTTTGTTTTAATTGTGTACTTGGGAACTTGTGTAATAAGACTTTGTAAAATATTTATTATTTATTTACTGTGAATAAGTGAAACGCCAAGACAAAGTATATTGATTTCGACTTGAGTTGAAAGCTCACCCTGAGAATTGAGCGCCAGTTAATGATACAGTCAACGCAAATGGCTGAACCGGAAACGGATGTCATTATAATGAGTCCCGCTAAATGATTGTTGGCGTTGTTTACGCAACTTTACCTCTCCTCCGACGGAATATTCATTTGCATTTCTGTTATTGTGCTGATTTACATTTCAATGTATAAATAAACAAATATATGCATATCCATATATATATATATGAGTTATTTCTGCTATTTATTGGCTAATAAAATGTGAGAAGCAAAAGGCGTTTCCATTTGCACTTGAGTGCGCACTGAAAATGCAAAACTGTTTCAAATGCTTTTCCGGATTTGTATTTACTGTGAAGTGCAGCCAAGAGAGCAAGAGATTTTTGGCAATTAAAATCGATTTCATATAGCACTTGCGGCTCTGAGTATAATACTCTGCTTCTGGGTATTTTGTTATAGTGGGAGATTCAATTAAATTGCTTAATATAGAGGATTAAGTGATCCTATTCATATTTTGCAATACAAATTCAAATACAGTCGAATGGAGACAGAAAAATGATTTGATTTGTGAGAATTGTTGAAAATGGGTAATATTAGAAAAATATTGGAATAAGATTAGAATAAATCTCAGATACTTGTGGTTATTATGTCTCAGACAAACAATTAATTTCTTGGAGGAAAAAAAAAATATATTTTATGTTTATATAAAAAGAAATGCTAGCAATCAATATAATATTCTGCTTCTTTCATTGAATTTTCTAAACAATTAGCTTTCTTCTTCCCTAGAGCTCTCTTTTCATAGATTTATCTATTCCATTTTAAATTGTTGATCTAAAAGAAATATTACAAATTGCTGCTCATAGAGTTTAAATTCTTAATCTATAAATTCGCAATCTCAATAAAAATTTATTCTATTGTAGCAGGTGTAATTATTGAATTATGTTTCAAGACTACTTTAAAAACTCGTTCTTTGTGTCTGTTATAGCCGATTCAAGTACAACAAGTTCATTAATTTAATTTTCAATCTAAGCTATGGAATTGGCGTTGGCATCCTCAACGATTTCCAGCAACATCGCATCATTATGCTAGCAATGAATCTGATAAGCTTAGAGCTAAATCCAAAACGGAGACGCCAATCAAGCAAAACCCGCCAGCGCCGAGTGCCGAGCACCCAGCACCCAGCGCTCCGCCCCAAGCTCCAAGCCTGCAGGCAATGCAGACACCCACACAGCGACAGCTATGAGAATAGCAACCAAAAATGCCTACAGGCATTTATTCTATTTATCATTTATCCAGCCATTTATCGAAAGACATCCGAGACGCTGCTTGAAATATTGCTGGAATAAATAATGCCATTTACACTTAAAACATTTATGTGCAAATATTTGCTAGCTTTAAGCCAGGCATTGTATATCACTAGATTTCTATCATTTGTAAACTATATATATATATATATATGTTTATATTAGGTTTTCTCCTATTTTATTATCGGTTAACGGCGCTTGTTGAGCTTCTAGCACAATGAGCTTTGTGATTGTCGCAACTTTACAGCTTGACAAATACAATATTGACAATTCTAACTAGCTAAATCCGAACTGTATCTCTCAGATACAAACTTTTTCGAGCGTGGCTCCAAAAGTTTCAATTCGTACATGGAAATTTCTATAAAATAGATTTGAGTGTGTGTGTGTGCGTGTGTTTATTTAGGTGCGTGCTTGACTATTCTGCTGAGAATGCAGTTTTGCAATTTATGCAAAAAGTTTGCACTGCTTGGGCCCAGACTTTCAATGAATGCCAAATAGTGATGTGTGTGCTTGTGCTGTAGTTCCTGAGCTTATGGTAAATTTGATTCTAAAAGCCAGACAAATAAACCCAGTTTATTGAAAGGTAGCTGCAATTCACCCCCAATGCTCTATGCCAACAAAATCGATTTCCCAGCACTCAGCCTAGAAAGCTCTATTAAAAAAGAAAAAAAATTATTATAAAAAAAAAAAAAACATCAGAAGAGTAAAAGCAAATGTCAGGAGGCTGAGGCGACTCGCATGGCTGCGAGTGCTAAGCGAGGTGCAGAAGTATGGCTGTATGGCAGTGAGTGCTCTCTATAGAGAATCGCATGGCAAATGCTATGTTCAGGCGCAGCAAGCAGAGCCTACAGCAAGTGCCAGAGGGTGGGTACAGTGAACCTGCACAGTGGTGTCAAAATCAAGATCCAGCAAGAGAAATAACAAGCATGACTGATGGAGAGCTACAGGAAATACATTTAATTATAAATTAAGCTAGATTAATTATAAAATTTTATATTTATTTAATTAAATTTTTAATTTCTAATAATATTTTATGCACTGTAAATATGCATTTAAATGTAGCATTCGGATTCACAGGCATTTTATTTATTTAATTTATTTTTTGAATAATATTTAATTTAACGGAAACTAAGACTCATAAGAAACCTCAAAATAATATTCTGTATTATTCTATCTGTAATTCTCTTCTCTATGAAATATTTGTGAAATAGTTTTACATTTATACAATAAATTTGAAATATTTTTGCAGCATATTGCATGCTGCTGGTGTATCTCTATCTCACTTCTCACATTCCCTCTCTATCTCTCTCTCTCTCACTCTCTTTATTTTAAATATTTTTGGAAAATGTTCTTCAGCATCTTTGGCTCCCTCTCAAATATTTGTGGCACATTTTTGTAGCATGTTGACTCGTCTAATTCTCTTGCACTTGCTCTCCCTCCCTCTCTCTCTCTCTCTCTCTCTCTCTCTCTCTCTCTCTCTCTCTCTCTCTCTCTGCCTCTGTCGGTGGCATTTTTTCTGGCCTCGCACAAAAGTCTCTATTTTCACAGTATATTTGTTTACCTGAAACCAAGGTATGCTGAACACCTTTTGCTGCCAATGGCCAATCGCAGCTGTGTGTGTTTGTGTGTGTATGTGTGGCTTTGTCGCAGTCCAGCACGGGTCACAGGCATATTGTAAAATATAACCACTAACATTTTTAAGTTTATTAAATGGAAACCCGAAAAAATCCTAAGCTTAGCCAGGGCTCACAGAGCGCCAATTGGCTAGTCGGCCGTTGTAATTTACGTAACCAGCCGAATGTTTTTTCTTCTTCTACTTTTTTGTTTGGGTGGACTTGGGGAGGGTGGAAAGAAAAGTTTTTTATTGTTCGCTTACTTGCTGAACGCGTGTTGGCTGTCCGATTCGGGTGCTGGAGGTGGCGAGGGATCTGGATGAGCCTGAAGGTCTTGACGCCGTCATTGTCGTTGTTGATTTGCGTTTGGCTATGCTGCTTGTTTGTTTGCGGGGGATGGGGGATGGCGGCCGTGGCGGCAAAGGCGATGTGGGCGGGGCTGTTGCTTGTGGCGTTTGCAACACGAGCAATGTAACTTTTTCTTTGACTGTTGCTTTTATCGCTCTTGATTACTGTTGTTGTAACTATTGTTATTGTTGTTGTTGTTGTTGTTGTTATTGTTGTTGTGATTGTTGTTGTTGTTGTTGCTATCAGGAACAAACTTCTTACATGCGCCTCACCATTTGGTCTTTAACGATTTTTGCTGTTCTTTTTGTTGTTTGTGCTATATTTAATTTGTCATTAGAGCGAAGTTTGTGTTATTTTTATGGCTGTGCACAAGCGAAACAAAAACGCGAAATCGATTTGTAAGAATGAAATTTCTATTTGATTCTCACGACTGTCCGCAGCTTGCCGCACGTTTTGGCAAGCCAAGCAATATAAACACACACACACACACACAGATAGAGGCACAACTACACTGACACAATTCACAATAGACTTTAGTATCGGGTTTTTGTTGTTTAGTGAGCTTTGCGAGCCAAAATCGAAACACGCACGCACATGTTGGCGCTTAATATATGGCCGATGTCCTGGCCCAGTCCTGTCGCCTGAAGCTCAAGTGGCACTCGAGTTAGACGCTAGCGACATTCACATCGACAACGGCAACGACAACGGTGCCGGCAACTGTCAGTGCCACTTTAGTTCCCTTTTTGCAACAACGTGTGTGACAAGTGGTCACAGGTTTCAATTATTGTTGTTGCTGCTGCTGCTGCGCTGTTGCTGCGCTGCTGTTGATGCTGATAATGATGATGCTGACGATGTTATTGTTTTTATTAGAACAACTGGCAGTCGCATGTGCTGCGCTATCGCCGCTGCTGCGCTATAGGTTGTGCTTGCGTTGGATACTGAACAGCAACTGAATGTTGCCACGGCATACTAAATCCTTTGCCGGTCAAACAGTCAACATTGGGTGCGGCGAATTGGTGCGGCGAGACCGCGTCGGCGCATTCAGTTTTGGCGCGCAAGGCGAAAAGTTGAAATGTGCGCAGAGTTGCATGGGAACGTAGTAGACTCAAAGTGGAGGAAAAAGCACAGTTTTAGTGGGTTAAGACTTGATATGAGTGAAAGTTAAAAGGAATGAGTTCAATTTTGAAGTACGAATTTGAATTCACCTAAAACTTATTTTCGAACAATTCTTATGTATTTGAGCAGAGCAATAGCAATTTGACTGATAGCTGTGGAGTCGAGCTTCCGCTGGAGTCTCCCATGAGTCGAGCCGCATAATCAAGTTGCCAAGTTTTTGCCCAAGGCAGCCAACAGCAGAACCAATGCTACTTGTGAATTTACATATCCATTTCTATACACAGTTGGCTGCCGTTGTCAGACTGCCGCATGCCGCATGCCGCCCCCGTTGGCGTGCAAGGCGTCAATATTTGCATTTGTAATAACAATATTTTGATGGCATACCCCAAATGTGTGCGTAAATCTAAAAAAGATTTGTTATTGCTGGCGCGAGAGCTCGAGTTTATGTTATGTTGCGTTGCGCTGCGTTCCGTGTTCATATGGTTCAGCTGTAAGCATCAACAACAACAACAGCAACAACATGAGCAACATGAGCAACTCTTGATGGCAACATGTCGGTGCCACAACACGCTTCAGCTCGGGTAGCTTGATGTCGCTCTGTGCAAGTTATTAAAATTTCATAAAATATTAGAATGCAGAAAAAAATAAATAAATAAAACGACAGCACATTTGATTTCTCGATTGTCGCCTGAGTCCCATGTCACTGACAGTTGTCAATCCTCAATCTCTCTCTCTCTCTCTCTCTTTCTCGCTCAGTGTCTTTCTCTTGCCTATTCTATTTGACACCTCTGCATTTAAATATTTAATCAACAATCTCATAAAACGAAAACATAAATGCTCTGAAAAGGCTTTAGCTGAAGCATAGCTAGAGCTTGAGTAAATATGCTAAAAGATATTCAATTGGTTCAACTTTGAAAGAATCATACTAACCATAGTAATCCTATCGTATCGTTTAAATATGTACTTTTAACACCATTTTCGAGCATCTGTAACATTAATTCAACTCAGATCATCAAACAATTTAGAAAAGTCTTGATTTTTTATACTCTGTTCCCAAAGGGAAAAAGAGTATATTAGTTTTTTTTTTCTTTTCATTGAGATGCTCCACATCTCTCTCTCTCTCTCTCTCTCTCTCTCTGTATCTCTACCTCTTCAATATTTTAGGAGAATTATACTCTTAATAAAGGTTTCGTATCAGCTCCAAGACGCTACCCTAGATCATCTACCAGCAAAACAAGTTAATGATACACATCTATAAAACAAAATAATAATAATAATAATAAAAATTGAAAATATTCTCTTACTACTTGTTCAGTTAAATAAGAAAGATTATATTATTATATATGTAATCTCAAATTTTTTTTTTTTTTTTTTTTTTAAGTAAGAGTTTATTTTTTTTATATTTCAGTTGTTTATTTATTAAACTCATTTATTTCTTTTTTAAATTTGCACTTTTAATACAATTTCAAATATATATTATACAGAGATTTCATCATAGATGCCAGGAATCCATATATGTACATATGCAACTAAGTTTATTCATCGAAATGCTATGCTCGTTTGCAGGGCATCAAAAATATATATGGAGGCGTTGGTATTGTGGCAATGGCGCTCGGCTTTTGACACCTACGCGGGCAACGCTGTCAATGTCACTTGTCATGGCCAAATTGGCGCATCTCATGAGCGATGATTGCCTGGCGGATATTATGGATCACCGATGTGGGCGATGCACCTAGCACCTAGAGCACCTAGAGGCAACAGCATCTCGACAACTCTGACTCGAACGGCATGTTAAGTGGCAGAAGTCAAACGTGACAAGATTTAATTTTTGACTTTGATGAATGTACATTGATTTTCTCTCATATTTGTTATGTCCATCTTTTATTTTTTATTACTATTTTTTTGTTGCTGTGTGGGATAGCAAGTGTGCACCGGCGCAAAGCTGAAAACTTTGACACGCTTAAATTATTATTAAATTGATGGATCTCTTATACTAAATTAGCTACGCCGCATGCTCAGCATTTACTTAATTTCTTTGCATTCATTCATTTATATGCATTTATATAAATATACATATATTAAACATTAATGTACATGTATATTTATTTATATTCAAATATATATAAATATCTTTCAGATAGCTCGGGTCGTTTCACGCGTATTTTGCGTGAAAATATTTAAGTTTATTTTTGGTACATAATTTCTTTGGTATTTCCAATATAACGCGAACACACACACACACACACACACACGCACTTCACACATTTGCATAGCTACAATATAATGTTTTATGAGTTTTTAAAATGCCAAAAACAAAAAGCGAAGGCAAAAAAGTTCTTCCCCTTGGCACTTGGGCTCAGGAGGCTGGGCAAAGTTTTGTTAGGACAGTTTTTTTTATTTTTTTTTATTGTGGAGCGTCTGTCACCTGTATGGGAAATAAATTTAATTTTTAATGTGAAAAAGAACTTTGACCCAGCAGACTACGGTTTCTTTTCGAAAGTATTTAGGTATTTGATTCCATGTCATATTCTGGCTGCCTCATTCGGTCGAAACTTTGTGCTTATTGGCAACGCAATAAGATGACAAATTACTTTGGCGCAAGTAATGTTGGTAGGGGCTGGTAGATGAGAGTTTCATTGCCATGGCGCCGGTTAAATTATATGCCAAATAAAAATCACTCATACGCGCTGAGTACGTGAGAGAGGGCCGCTGATTGCCACGAATTTCGTAATTTGTCAGCCATGACCAAAGTCTCAGCAGCCATTTAGAAGTTTACAACTGTCGCCGGTCGTAATCAGCTTTACTTCTGCCCCGATAATATGCCGTTAATGTACTTTAAGTGCGGCGTCTCATCATCCTCTTGGCCTTATTTACTTTACAGTTTGCCGTGTCGCGAACTTTGACAAGTGGCGTCCGCCCAGCGTTAAATAGCAAATGACATCGTTTATTTTATGTATTTTCAAATATTTATTCTCATATATTTGCATTTTGGTTGTGTTTTGTTAAATTATTAATTTTTCCAATTGAATTTCAAAAGTTCGTTATAGCTTTTACAATAGTTGCACATATCTTATGATGCTGTGATTTGTTTTTGGTTTCTTTGAACGCCTCGAGGCTGCTTGTTTCAGTTTTTTTTTCAGTTTTGAGTTTCTGTTGGTTTAGCTCTATATCTCGGCATAGCAATACAGCAGTTAAGCAGAAAAATAAATAACATTCACATTTTACATGTTAATATTCATATACAAATACAAATATAAATACAAATACAAATACAAATACAAATACAGTTACATATACATATACTAGGTATATAAACATCGTTAGACATATAAATTAGTTTAGCTATTGATTTGTTTATAAAAATATAACAAGTTCTTTGGAGTTTTGCTTCCATCATTCGTTTATTGATAAGGAAAATCATATTTGAATGATTTTTATACATTTTAAACATAAAGAGCTTTCACTCCTCATAATTGATTTGCCTTGCATTTTTATGGGTTTTCTTTATATTATTTGATTTGTTTTTTGCTTTGCTTCTCATTTCTCTATTTACTATCGGCTGACTAGAATCGTGGCTTTTAGCATTTGTTTCGTTTTGCCTTTCATTATATTTAAGTTATATGTGTTTATTTTGTTCTTTTCTAAAAATAAAAAGCTTTTTGTGTTTCATTTGAATGCACACAGTTCGAAGGAGGAGAACCTAACACAATGGCGAATTTGTATTTATTTCGAGCTTCTTTTAAATTCAATAACAAAGGAGCTTAACGAGAACGACTATTTGTCGCCAAATTATCAACCAATATTCATATTCAAATACGGATTCTGGATTCCGGATTCTGTTTCAGTTAACACAGTCCCACGTTGAGCTTGGGCCGCAATTGCTGGAATCAAGTTGCTGACTTTGTAAGCAATGCAAAAGCCTTCCCCTTACAGGCGATACAGTCAACTTTATTCCAGGAACTGCAACGCAATTAACACATTTCAAAACGCTAAACACGCACACTGCAACACTCACAATTTGAACACTTTGAATTGAATAGAAACACTTGACACGTTGATTTGAATGAATTAGCGATATCGTTGTATATGGTACTCGAGCTATTAGAGTAGAAAGTGTTGGGCTTTATATATGTAGGTTGCACTAGATTACTTTTGATTTTGACTGCCGCACTTGTTAATTTCAATTTAATTTATGCATTCGTTTAGCTATGAAATTTCTCTATCTTTTATTTATTTAATTTTAATTAATTTGTATTGAGCATTCTTATTGCATGCGATTGTCGTTCATAATATATAATATAACTCTTTATTTCTATGCATATTTAGTATGTGTGTATTAACGTTTATGCATGTATGTATGTGTGTATGTAGGTATGCATATTTGGGTATAATTTGTCATCAATTGAATTGCATTCAGTGTGCCATAAAATTGTTTTGCTTAAATTGTTTTTCGTTTTTTTTTTTTTTTTTTTGGTATTGTTATTCATTGTTAAGCTAAATAATTCATAACTTTTCATTTGGTTAATTGGCACAGTTTAAGTTTTTCTTTAGTTTAAGACTATATATTTAATTTGCTCTTTTCTATTGCTTGGTTGCCTCATGTGCTCTGCCCTCTTATATGACTATATTTATATATCTATATCTATATATATCTGTGTGTATATATATGTATGCTTAGCTTTAGGTTTTTGATTGCACATTCGAATGATGTCGTAACGTTTAGTTTATCTTCTTCATTGTCTCGCCGGGCTTAGACATGTGTGTTAACGCTGAACGCTTTACAACCTGAGCTTAATTTAATTGTACAACTCATACGAAAATAACTATTTACACAAATAAAATAAATAATAAATCACTCACACTCTTTTTTACTCAATCTCAGCCAAATTAAAGCTCCATCAGCTTAACAAATGTTTAAAGCAGACAATAAAAATTTACAAAAACGAAACGAAACGAAAACGAACAGACAACACGTTTATAGAGTGCACCTTGTGCACGGGGATTCCGTAAATGTTGACTTAAATATTTACAGTGTGAATGCAACCAGCATATTAATTTTAAAAATTAATGGAAAATTGTAATTGCATTTGTTCGATTGACGCAACAGAGCCATTGTCTGGTCCTGGTTGCACTTATTGTTGTCGTTGTTGTTGCTGTTGTTGCTGCTGTTGCTGCTGTTGCTGTTGCTGGCAGTCAGTCAGTCTCTTACACATGACTGGACGCCGTGGCGGCAGATGCATTGTTGTTCTTGTTCCATTTGTTGATGTACTCCATGGGTATCTCGATCTGAATCTCCTGTACATCCTCGGCCGACAGACTGCCCAGACTGGGCTTGGGCCTGGAGGTATCCAGCCTGGAGCTGGGCGCGTTGCCAGCCGCGAGCCGCTGCTGCTGCTGGGCAATGGGCGTTAGCAGCGCCTCGTCCCTGTATTATAAGTTGTCGACCATCTGTGACTGACGGCGATGCGAGGGCGTGTTCGAGTTCAGATAGCTCTCCGAGTAGACGCTCTTCGCGCGCTGATCGTAGCGCAGGCTGGAGCGCCGTATATCAATATCGAGCGGCATATGCCGATCCTTCCACCAGTTGCAGAACAAGCAGAGCAGCGTGTTGCGGAAAGCCTCTCGGAAGTCGCGATTGAAGTACGCATAGATCAGCGGGTTGAGTGTGGAATTAAAGTAGCCAATCCAGAAGAGTATCGAGACCACAATGTCTGGCACCTGACACGCGTCGCAGGTCATGGAGAGTGTGTACCTGCGAATGCACGAATAATTCAAGCCACATTCATATAATAATAAAAAAAGAATTGCGAAATGTTGTTTCATGTTTTTTAGGCAGCTGGCAAAAGCAACCGCTGTGACTGTGGCGTATGAGTAGTATTTAATTATGCATGCTCGACATTAAATATATTATTCTTGAGTCGGCTGCCAGCGGGTAGCATCGCTCACTTACCACACGAAAAATGGCAGCCAGCAGAGTATGAAGGTGCCCATGATGATGCCCAGAGTTCGTGCGGCCTTGTGCTCCCGTTTCATTTTGATTAAATGTTTGTCCTTTGTCGGCGTATGCTCCTGCTCGACCTCATGCAGTGTCAACGTTTTCGATGAGCCCGAGCCACTCAGCGCCTCGCCTGACAAAAGGGACATGATAAATGCGCAAGGATTAGCATCGGCTTCAGTCTGAACTATGCTTGTGCCTGCGGCCTGCTAGTCTGCTAGCCTGCCTAACAGTTTATCTGGCCAAATGGTAATTCAAGCCTTTGGCTTTCAGCGCTCACCTGATGGCTGCATCGATGGGCGATGCATGAGCATTGCATTGCCGTGGCGCATCATCAGCTGTTTCTCCTGACGGTTGGCCTCACGGAAAATGGCCAGATAGGTGAAAATCATTATGGTGCAGGGTATCCAGAATGAAATCGAGCTCGATATGATGGCGTAGTATGTGTTCACTACAAACGAGCACTGCTCGGGATGCTCCTTCACGAATACCTTGTGCTTGTCTGTCGTATACCAGCCAATGAATATGGGCAGAAACGAGAGCAGCGCCGGCGATATCCATGTGTTCAACAGCATAATGCCAACGACGCGTTTTGTCATGCTAATCGGATACTTGAGCGGCTTGACAATCGCATAGTATCTGCAAAATAAAAAAGGCGCATCAATGCCGAGCCACGGTTATTAGTATTTCAAGTGAGCTGCCATCAGTGCTGCTGTGTGAAGTACGCACCTATCCACTGATATGCAGCATAAATGCAAAATGCTTGCAGTTGAGAAGTACACGTCCAAGCTGTTCCACAGGTCGCAGAGGAACGGGCTGAAGTTCCAGCTGCAGAGTGAGAATATTTAAAGAACGATAAGAGTAGGTCAACAATTAAGTTATTAAGTTATTATTGTGTAATAGCTGCTTAGGGCGCAAATATTTGCCCCACAAAGTATGCTATGGAAAACTTAAAGTTCCCGAGGCATGGCCAGACTCAAAAGGCTGTGACTGTGACTGTGACTGTCTTATCAGCTTGTCTGATTTATGTGTTTATCGATTTCATCTTTTGTTAGTCTTGGCTGGCAGGTGACATTGCCCATGAACTGGCACACTTTCAAGCCGAGCTGAACGGCTTTAATGCACTGGGCGCCCAGCTACAATGGAATGGAACTGATGTTGCCGTAGGCAGAGCGGCTAACAAAGACACTCACTACTAAACACACATACACAGAGAGAATGCCTCTTACACGCGAATGAGCTGGTTGCATGAAAAACTCATTAAAAGTCGCGCTGTTGTCCCTGTTGCTCCACCCTAATCGTGCCCCACTCAACCCAACCCATTCGACCTAGCACCCATTTGTTCGCTCGTTCGTTCGTTGGTTTCGCCAGCGGGCAGGAAAATTTATTATCGGACGACCAGCTTGGCATCAGTTTCAAAAACTTTTCGACTATTCAGAAACTGTGTGTGCGCACGCCTGCAGTAATGCCAGGATCGGGGAATGAAGGCGTAGACATGGGCGTAGGCGTAGCCCTACTCGTGTTTGCCTTTTCAGCGTTTTGCAAGTTTTTTTTCAGCTTCTTCTTCTTCTTTTTTTTTCTGTTCTGTTCGGTGCTGTGTTCCGTTATGCGCTGTCATGAATTGGCGCTTAAGCCTGGCCCATATAGAAGGCTGGCCCGACAACGCTAGCGACGTCGGGCGCCGCGGGCCAGTGTCAATTATGCAGCTAGCGACAGTGAAGGTAAAATTGCTAATGAATGCCAAGTGGGTCGAACGGCTCTGGTTGGTAACGAGCTCAACTGCGGCCATTGCCAATTTATATGCAACTTTCGTGGACAAGTGGCTGGCCGAAAGTTTTGCGAAATGGCCGGAACTAGCTGCAGCCCCAGCATCAGCATCAGCATCAGTTTCGGCATCATGCGCTGCGCTCTCATGAGGGCAATGAAGCGTCGTAGCTGGCGATGACATTGCAAACATTTCTGCTGATCTTTAACCCAGAGTCGACTTTAAAGCCTGCGAGCTTAAAGTCTGTGCATAATTAACTGAGCTATGTCTCTGCACTTGGCATCACATGCACATATCGCATTACAATTGCACAAACACGCACACACACACACACACAGGCGCCCACGCACACATGGACAGCTGAGTGAAGGATGTGACCATGTCACACTCTGACGGGTTTTTGTGCCCAAGAATAGTAGTAGTTGAAAGAGCCCGTTTGTGTGTGTGCCTGTGTGTCGCCGATTCTCTGTTATGCATGCATACCCTGCCACACTAGAAGCTGATGAGTCATATGATGTCGTTTGCGTCACTAAAATATGTCAAGGTCTAGGCGCTGAGAGGAACAAATTATATTTTCATAAAATGCAAGCTAAATTTTGCTTTGTTTCAAGTAAAATGCAATTTTAGGCTGCTTTCTAGCGAATGCTTAATTACCAACAAAGTAATTTGTTCTTTCATTTGCTCAAAGGACAAGTTTTTAATTAAATGTATTTCATAAAAAAATATATTTGTAATAATAGAGAGAAAATTGCTATACTATGGCCTTTGCTCAAGCGACTCTTTTCATATTTTAATTACAAGTTTTTAATTAAATGTAGTTTATTAAAAAGGGATTTGTAATTTACTCTTCAAATACAACATATATGTACAAAGAAAAACACAATATTATATTTATATATATTTTTTATTACATGCATTCCTTTTCATTTCATTTGTGTGGAGAGCTAAACTCATATTTATATATATATTTCTTTATTGAATATATTTGAAAAGTACAGAAAACTATAAATGAAAATGGCTCGCAGCGTGTATTTAATTCGCGTTGAAAAAACTGTGTGTTGGGGGAACTTTTTTTTTTTTGGTTTTTGTTCGCACATTTTAATACTCAAACAGAAGCGTACGCACATGAGCTGCAACACAAAGCGAGATGACTTTGTGCATTTGCATTCACATTCGCACATACAATCACATATGCAAAGCCAGCAACACACTCACACACATACAGAGTGAGTGAGTGAGAGGGAGAGAGGCAGCATGAATAAATGTTGCCTTCATTTTTCAGGGACTTGTTTGGTTGTTTGTTTGCTCGGACACTTTTACTACAGCAACACAGCTGCCGCAGCCCCTCAGCCTCTCTCAGCATCTCTTTTCAGCCGACTGGCATTATAGTAGTAGTAGTTGGCACGGCGCTTAGTTGTAATTCTTGCAGCTGTTGTTTTAGCTAGTATGTATGTCTATTTGTGTTGTTTTTTTGTTATACTTACCGCCCAGTTACTTGCACACTAAAGTTAAATGTCATGGCCATAATAGCGACCATTATATCAGCCATGGCTAAGGAAACTACAAAGTAATTCGTTATAACTCTGCAAAGAGAAGAGAAGAGAAGAGAGCACAATCAGTAAACGAAAATAAAACGAGATATTACAAATCATGACAGCAGCCCAGCAGCAACAATAACAACAATATGAACAATAGCAGTAACGGGCTGTGCAATGGCATGCCCTTAGATGACTAATCAGTATTTGCTGCACCCATTCCCCCCATTATGTGTGTGTGTGTGTGTGTGGGTGCCATTGCCCCCGAGGGGCGAACAGCTACTATACTGATGGGTCTTTGTGAGGGACGGCAAATGACTTTTGCTTGCATTCTGCTGTCAGCATGGGACATAATTGAAAGGCAAGCTAGAAATCGTGATGGAAAATGTGGTGTCCTGGCTTCATAGAGAGGAGGCTTATCCAGAAGCCTGCTCCCTTGTCTGACATTTAATCCTTACTGCATAATGAGGAACTGACAAGGCATGCGACATTGTTGAGTGAGTAATCGAAGCTATTCAATTCTAGTTAGATTCTTAATGTGACGTTTGTATACATATGTAATTTATGTGGCCTTAGGCAATTGCTGATTATGATTGAGCTTTAATGCAAATCCTTTGTTTATTCGTTAGCTGTCAGTAACAGTGACTTTTCTCTATTCTCTAGTGCTGCTCTTAAATAGCTGTCAGTAGTTTGAGCCGTTAATTGCAACAAATTGCTGCCATTTTGTAAATGCGTTGCCATTATTCAGCCAGCTCTCTCTTCGTACTTGCTGCCTCACTTGCACACTACCTTTAATCTGCTGCTGGCAGCATTAAATTTTCCAACGAGCAAGAAAAATAAAGAAAATCTCATTTAAACACTTTGGCGGCTGCCGCTGCTAGAAGCCGGAAGCAGTTGCCAAGCATCCTTCAAGTGAAGGCGGCGTCACGACGTTAATTAGTTGCCTCCATGTAATGCCAAATGGATGCTACATATTGGACCCCCCACACACACACACACACACATATATATATTTATACACCCAGAGTACTCGAAGAGTAGAATCGCGGCTCATGGCTTCTGGCTCATCTTTAACAGCGCAAAAATGTGCAAATAAATTCAGGCACAACGGTAAACGTTTTTTATTGTGCGTCGTATAGAAAATTTTTTAATTTATGCTGTCATAAAAACCATAAGCCGCCTTAATTGCCAAAGTTTTGGTCGAGGGGCTTCTGTTTCTGTTGTGTCACTTGCTTTTCCTTGATACCCAGCAAAATGATTCGCAGCGAGCGTAACAGGCTGATATATAAATTGTATATATATTTAAAGAAAGGCAAATCTAGTTATATTTATTTGAAAAATCGTACGATTTTCATTTTCTTCTATGCATTATTCTGTTCAGAGAGATTTAAATATGAGTTTTTTTGCTGCATATCTATTATTCGCATATTGCAATCACATTCTTCGTTCACATTTTTGTGGACTGCATGGTATTTTTTGTTGAATTTTTCAAAAGTTTAACTGTCACGCTTTATTATTATTTTTTTGTTTTCATTTTTGCTGCTATATCCAAGTTTTTTTTTTAGTTTCACATTCCATTCTTTGTGGCATTGTTTCAAGGAGCGTCGCATCCATGCGTTCTATTTGGGGGGAAAAAAAATAGAACAATAGACGGATTTTCAGCTTGTGGGCAACAGCAGCTGCCGATTTATCAGGCACACGTTTGGATTTTTTTCTAATCTTTTGCGCCTGACTGGCAATTATTTTCGGAATGATAGAAGATTTATATGCAGCGAGAAAAAGGGAAAGAGAGAGAGAGAGAGAGAGAGAGAGAGAGAGAGAGAGAGGGACGGAGAGCCACATGCTCTGTGGTGAACTTTGGCTAAATGCAAACGCAAGCCCAGGCAATGCCACCATTATCATCATCATCAACAACATCATCATCATTATCATTGGCAGCAGTAGCGTCATGAGCATTAGTAACATTATTAGTTAGGCCCTGGGACTGCGACTCTGGCAGCTAGTCACTTAAAAAATAAAATGCTGCTCATTAGTCGAGGCAAAAAGAGAGAAATTAAGCGACGCTCAACCTTAATTACGCCAACCTCTTGCCATGGCCAGCCCGATTTCGACCTCTTGTTATTCTTTCTTTTTGCCATCTAACAAAGTTTGTTTGCCTCATTTTCAGTGTTCTTTTTCGCGTTCCTTCCATGGCCGGGAACACTTAAAGTTTTCATTACTTCGAAGAGATTTGCATTAAACAACGAGAAAAAGAAACGAGAGAGAGAGAGAGAGAGAGAGACAGAGAGAGAGAGCAGAATAGAGTACCTAAAGGGGGTGTGGCAAAATCTTGCTGGCAACAACTTTTGATTGTGAGCCTGTACGAAGAGACGACGACGTGACGTTAACTTAGATTATGTGAACCCGTCGGACCTGGCAGGGAGAGACCCCGTGGATTTTATGATGCGCTAAATTGATTTGCCTGCCAGTTATTAAGGCATAACTAAAAATATTAACGAACCGAGCCAAGCTGACGACCCATCATTTATCACTAGAAAACTTTTTTTTTATGGTAATGTCTCTCTCCTTCTCTCGCTCTCTATATAAATGTTGAGCGAAGGACGGCGATACCGCCGCGCTCTGTGCCACGAGTTGACAGCACATCTAACGAGGTCGTCTCGCTGAGATGTTGACAAGTATCAATTCTCTCATATGTGCGGGTGTGTGTGTGTGTGTATGTGTGTGTATAGTTGAGTGGCCATATTTCTATTTCCGTTGCAAATTGATAATGCGAAGGTTTATTGGCTTGCCATTGGGGACAAATGATGCGCTCGTCGTCAATTTATATGCACAGCTATATACATATATGTATGTATGTGTGTATATATAGCCAAAACAAATGAAAGCCATAAACAACATTTGAATGCATTCATTGTTTATGCATATTGAGCAGGAGAACTATCCATTAAGTTTATTCAGCATGTCAGATCTTGGGTTTTGTTTAATATAGAGAATATTAACATCTGCTCTTGTCAATTTGATGATTATAATTATTGGAACGATGTGCTCGTTGTGGGAAATGTTTATGGCTAAACGAGAACTGAGTAAATAGTAATTTGAATGAATAACAATTATTGAGTTCAGTTCAAGACATCTAATATATACAGGGAAAATAGCTAGAATAGAACGACTATATCGGCTTTCTTTAATGTCAGATAATCTTGAAATGAATAAGAGCCAAATACGTATGATTGCTCATGCGAAAATTGAGTAAATAAAATTATAGAAATATATTTATGTATTTAAGGCAGCCTAATATAAATGGAATATATATGCAGAAGTTGACATTTATAATGACGCAGGACTTTGCTCTGCTCAATGTCAGATATATGTATATTCGAATCGAAAAGCGCAAAGTCTCTTAATTAATATTTGTGCTGATTCAGTAACTAGCAGTTGGCTCAACAGAGTTATTCCAATTTAATTGGGCGTAGTTGGAGAAATTATCAGTGTGAAATGCTGGTCAAAGGGAAATGCAAATGGATGAATATGCGCAATAAGACAGAGCATGCTAGTGAGTAGCTGCTTAATTATTAGCTAAATAAAGAAGGCACGCAACAGCTAGATAAAACACAAGCGAAATGTATGTAAAGATGAGTGGAAAAGGGAAGCAGCTGTGGACATGGAGAATGGCTTGTGGACGTGCATGAAATTTGTGCGAAGTTGACAAAAATTATGCAGAGAGAGAGAGAGAGAGAGAGAGAGAGAGAGAGAGAGAGAGAGAGAGAGAGAGAGAGAGAGAGAGGGAGAGAGAGAGGGAGAGAGAGGGAACGGAATAATTAGAAAGTGTTGAGGCAGCGTGAGCAGGTGCGGGTGTTGCGAGGGGGCGGGACCGAGTTTTGGCGCAAATTGCCAATCAAGGCAGTTCCAGAGGGGGCGGTGGCAGAGCTTTGTGTCAATTTTACGCAATTACAAAATAAGTAAAAGAAAAACGCAAAGAGAGAGAGAGAGAGAGAGAGAGAGAGAGAGAGAGAGAGAGAGAGAGAGAGAGAGAGAGAGCGAGAGTGGGAGAGTGTGAGAGTGAGTGAGTGTAATGCTAATTGCTTTTCACAGTTAATTACAAGGGAATGCAAGCAGAGTTGAGCTCAATACAATTTGAGCACATTACGTATACGCACCTTAATTTTCTAACACGCATCACAGAAATAATAACAAGCAGATTGCCACAAATGGCAGCAATGATGATTAACAGCATGACAGATGCCTTGAGCAGCCAGAACAGATCGTCGAACCAATCCTCGGCACCGTCGGCTGCGGCAAGTCCAGCATCCAGCGCGGCTCTGCTATCGTTGTAGAGCGCGCCGTTTGTGCTGCTCAGCAGCGTGGCATTCAGATCGTGTGTGGCGGGCAGGGGCGTGGCAGTGCCTTGCAGTGGCAGTGCGACGGCATCGAGAGCGCCGACTGTGGCAGTCAGCGCATTCGTTGTGTGCAGCACGGCAGCCGTTGTGAGCGCAGCCGTGGCGCCGATCAGCCTCAGGCTGAGGCCGGGCATGCTCTTTGGGTTCGTTGTGGTGCGTCGTATTGTTGTCGTTGCTGTTGCTGTTGCTGTTGCTGCTGCCGTTGTGCGGCTAGACGTTGGCAGCTCGGGCTGTGCCGCTGGCTCTGTAGGCGTCTCTGGCCGCTGGCCACTGCAGCGGCAATGTCTTTTGCGTATCCTTGTGGCGCTGCTTCTGTGTCGCATCGTTGTCGTTTTTGTTGGCGCTGCACTGGATAATGCGGGCAGATGGCCCAACTCCAAGCACAGATTAGCTGACATTTGACTTGAGCTTTGCATAGACACAGACACAAACACGGAGGATACAGAACCGTGCGAATGCTTCAACTTGTTCACTCGTTTTCTTAAATATTTCTTTTTCTGTTTGTAACTTTTTTGGTTTCACTTTTAGCTGTTGCAGCTGCTTGTGGCCTGCTTTTATAGCGGACTCAGACTCGGACTCGGTCTTGGCCTTGGTCTCAATCTCAATCTCAATCTCAATCTCATGCACTTGCGTTAATTCGCTGGGCGAGCAGCTGCGCCATTAGGGATTCGCGACACGCGTGGCGCTAGCGACGTTGAAATCAAAACTGAAACGGCCACCGCAACGGAAATTGATTCGCGCACCGTGAGACGGAGACGGAGACGTCAACGCCAACGCCAACGTACAGCGTTCGGCGTTCGTGTCGCTCTTGCTGGCTGTCCTTGCCAACGCTAGCCGACGCCCACTCAGTTCTGTTGCTGTTGTTATTGTTGTTGTTGTTGTTGTTAATGATAATATTATTATGGAGACACCGCTGCTGCTGCTGCTGCCGCGTCCGACTTTGCTGGACTCGCTGACGTTTTGACTATGCGGCTTCTGTTTTTATTCTATTCTATTTGTTGTTGTAGTAGCCTCTGCTCGCTGATTGGTTTTTTGCTTGTTTCAAGCGGCTGCGTTTTAATTTTGTTCATTTTTTCTTATTCTCTAAAATTTATTTTCTATATATATGAATATATACATATATATATTTATATATATTTATTTTTTTTTTATTAGTGCGGCGACCGTGTCGCTTAGCTGCTGCTGCTGCTGCTGCTGCTGCTGTTAGTGTTGGTGTGGCTACTGCCAAAAGATTTAATATTTTTTGTATTTATTTTTAACATTTCTTGTCTTTAGTTTATTTTTAGCATAGTTCGTGCAAGTGGTTTTCACATTTATATTGCACCAACTCACAAAGTTTCCACGCTTTCGCCGTTCTGCCATAAAACCAAAATGTTGAAAATACGTAAAATATCATGCGTTTGTTTTTCATAATTGTTGTTGTTGTTGTTGTATTTTTGGTTTTTTTTTTTTTTATGTATTGGAATTAAGTTGTTGCGCTCTGTATATATTAGTATAATTTGCTATCGCATTTGTATTGATTTTAGTCAATATTTGTTTATTTGCTGACGTAGAAATATTATTTGAAATGGATTTGGTTTTTTTTGCTTGAGTGGCGTTTAGTATATAGGGTGCCTGACTAAAAGCTAGCACGATTCAAGTTATCAAATATGTATTTATGTATGCTGTTTTGCTGTTGAATAATTGATGTTTTTTTTTTCTCAATCACAAAAATCAATCTTCGAATAGTTAAAACTGAATTGGCGGCGTTTCAATGTCGTTGAACATGCAAATACAGGGTGCTCAAGATAGAATAAAATTATGTTCAAGAAATAGGCAAGACTTTTGCATACATATTTAATAACTTGACTAACAGAATAAGTTCTATTAATAATAATAATAACTTCGCTTCCTGGCAGACACCCTGTATGCCTCTAATGATTTATACGATGACAGCTGCGCCAAGGAATGTCACTCTCTTGATACTGCTCGGCTTCAATATATATATATTTTTTAGCCTTACACATCGCCTATTTCTATGCTCCCTTTGCAACGTTCAAGCAACAAAGTTGCAAAGAAAACGAAAAAAAAAAGGCAAAATGAAATCCTAATGCTATTTTGTGCCTTTTAGTCACTTTATCTATATTTATGTAGATGTGTATCTATATATATATAAAGGCTATAATTGTATGTGACTTTTGTATGTTTAATGTATTTATATTTAAAATATTCTCTCTTTTTTTTCTGAATTAATTTCCTGATGATGTTTTTTTTTTTTTCGTGTTCGCACACGCTTTTAGATCTGGCAACGTGGCTGCCTTTTTGATGTTATTGTACGAGCTTGTTGTTGTTGTTGTTGTTGTTGTTTTTGTTTTTGTCACACACAACAAATTGGCCACTCGCAGTTTGGCGGCCACGAGCTTTAAATTAGACGCCCAGTTGCGTAGGTTTATTTCATTTTGGATTTACTCGATCGCATGACACATTTTGAGCACTTTCGCGTTTCGTTTTTGTATTTTACTTGATTTTTGTTGTATTTGTATTTATTTTACTTTTTGGCTTTTAGCACGAAGCACCCAAAATACTGTTAATTAAGGCAACTGTCAGCAAAGGAAGTTTCTCGCACTGAGCCACAGCATATGGCCAAAAACATTTTCTTGCTGCTTTTGCTGTTGCTGTCGCTGATGTCGCCACGCCCTGGCGCAAGTCCAAATCAAGCAACTGCAATGAAATGGAAATAGAAATTCAGAAAAGTTATATAAATAAATGTATATTAAATTCTATAAAATATAAATTAAGTGCGCATAAATATTCGAAAAGCGCCCAGACACACAAACACACACACACATATAGTGGATAATAATTTTCAACAAAAATATGTATGTATGTGTGTATGTTAGTGAGCGCGCTCATCAAAGCACTGCCGCTGCGGCACTTTCAAATTTATATTTTTATTAATTTTCAAATTTATAATTTTGTACCCAACGAGCGACGCCTTTCGCCATGGGCAGGCCGTGGGCGTTTGATTAATTTTTGTGGCCAAAACAATTTCCATTAATTTCAGTTGAAATTCAAGAAATGCAAATGGAAACAAACAACACCAGCTGCCTCACATTTCTATTGATGAAGTGCAGGTAAGCTGCTTTGCTTTGGCTATTAGCGGAAATCCATGAGCAAAAGCCCCCCAAACTGACAATTGTCGACAGGCCGAAAGCGGAAGACTCAAACATGGATCCACAAAAACAAACCCCCAAAAATACTCAAACAGTCAGCTGCCAATTGCTTTGGCATCTCTGTCTGTCTGTGTGTGTGTGTGTGTGTGTGTGTGTGTGTGTGTGTGTGTGTGTGTGTGTGTGTGTGTGTGTTTGTATGCACTTGTGTTTGCTTGTTTCCAACGTTCAGTCAACGCCTTTGAATACGCAGATTCCAATGTTAATGTCATGAAAATTATTATTTATCTGCATGCATACATAGATATATGTATGTATGTATTAATATTTTCGTTGTTTCTGTTTCAAATTCAATTTTACCCTGCACATTCGTAATGTTTTCTTCTACTAGCTGCTGCAGCTGTTGTTGTTGTCGTTGGCATTGTTTTTGCTTTCGTTTTAGCTGTTGACGTGGACGATGTTTTTGCTCTTGGCATTGTGCGTCCTCGTTGGCGGTTGTTGTATTTAGTTTGTTGCCTCTGTCTTCATAGTCGTTGATGTTGCGTCTGCTCGTTGGGCTGCCAAATTATGGCGCACATGCCAAAACAAAAACGAAAACACAGCGACGACAGTAAGAGCTGAGAAAACTTATGGCCCGGATAGCAGAGCATATTTGAGCCCTGAGCAGCAACGAGTCCGGGTGGAGCAGCTGCACTTGGCTCAGATTGGCTGTGCGGCGTCAGTAGACGTTGCTAATTAAGCTTAACATACTTTCCAGGGCATGGCAATTGTGGGCGCATGCTGTTGCCACGCCCACATCCGCATGCAAACATTGTGCATGCTTTATCTTGCCTCACTTTTAAATTAATTAACTAGCATTTATTTTTATTTAATAAACAAAACTTTTAATTCAACACTGAAACTCGCATCCCGCATGCCGCACGCCCGCTCAAACTCTACGTCGTGTCGATGGCTGCCGAAACTCATTTTCATATATTTGTAGCCGTATTTGTTGTGTTCACCCCAGACCAGCCCGTATGCCAGGTATTACACCTGAGCCTCAGCTCAACTAAATTGGTTTTGTGTTTCTTTGCAAGCTGTTGTAAGAGCTTTATTCATTAAATTTCATTCTCTGCTCTCTCAATTTAAATGCACAACATTTGAGATTCTATGCTCAACATATTGTTTCTTTCAATAAAATTTCTGCTATTTCTAATGAAATTCCCTAACGAAATTTTCTATTTCTAAAACACAGACAATTCGAATCTCTCAAAAATTTGATTTAGTTTAGGGCGATTCATCATGGCTGTAGAAATATTACAAAAATTAATCAAAATTCCAATGAATTCCTAGTTGTTTATTCATAATTAATTATTATTTTTAATATTTATTTTTATTATTACTATATTATTATTATTTATTATAATTTTTATAATATAATCATTAGAACTTCTAAATAATATTTAAATAAAATTATATAAATTTTTGTTCGCATTCCCAATTGAAATACATCACACACGATTCTCTTCTCATGCAGGGCATTAAAATATATTTAAAAAAAAAAAAAAAAAAAGAAATAAATAAAATAAAATATTTCAAAGCAAACAAATAGAATAAATATCGATGTGTCAGAGTATATTTGCCGGCGTCAGAATTTTTGTATTTATGTTTTTTTTTTTTTTTTTTTTAACACAAAAATTGCGGCTGGAGTAATATCAATTTATTTTTATTGTTATTTCATACATGTCAATTGATAAGGGAAAGGCAGCAGCAGCAGCAGCAGCAGCAGCAGTAGCAGCAGTAGCAGCAGCAGCAGCCTGTTAGATGCAATGGCACACTTGAACCTTAAATCGATTCCCAGTTCAATTTACGCACGGAGTCTGCAAATAAATCACCCGAGTAAAGGCGCTTACAGACTATGCCATGGCTTCTTTCTTGGCACATACAGATATACACAGCCAGATGTATGTACATCTCTCAATATATATGTATGTTTATATATTTAGATATGATTGTATTTAATTTTCGCTTTCTCGATTGCGAGCACAGCAGACAGGCACACACAAAAGCCAGCCAGAGATCCAGTGAGCTTTTCAATTTCAACTACATAGATAAAGATGCCGGGCTGCCAACTGTAAGCGATTAGGGCAAGAGATTTGGACAGCACGCAAGTGGAGGGGGGCATTGAAAGTGAAGCGTATGCCTAAGGCGTTCAGATTTTATTGGCCGTAAAGTAGGCGGCCATGAAATCGGAGTAGCAGTCGACAGCCAGAGGCAGGGCAGCCTGCGCTCAGCAGCGGAAGCGTCCATTTAAAAGCCATTGTAGCGACACACACAATGAAAGCGAAAACTTGGCTAAACAGATGACAAAAAATACGCGACGATTGATGCTATTGTGGTGCACAGTGTGAAGGATAAGCCACACAAAACAAATGTCAAAGTCAATACTCAAACCACAATTTCACACTAGCACAAAAAGTGTGTGTAAGAGAGAGAGAGAGAGCGAGAGAGAGAGAGAGAGAGAGAGAGAGGCATGTATAGGCAGACACTTAATCTGCTGTCTGCAGAGCACGACAAAATAAGCATAAAAAGCAATAAAGGAAGAGCACGTATTGAATACAGCTATGTGTGTGTGTGTGTGTGTGTGTGTGAGACTAGTGAGCAAGAATGTGCAGTTCAGTTACTATGGCTAGCTTTCCAGGCTATCTCTAAGCTGAAATGCACTATATTCATTTAGGCTGCGACTAAGATTTCATTCATTCACATATTATATATTCCAATAAACTGCTCAGCTAGGATTCGTCACTTCTTGGTAATATTTATTGCAAAATACAATTTCCTTTTATGATTAAATTAAAAATTCTCGGAACTAACTTTTCCACGAATAATGTAATTTCCTTAAGTCTTGCGCTTACATTTGTTGCGCCATCATTTCCATTATATTTCCATGCAAATGCTTATCTCTCAGCTACATTCATCCTCAGATCAGTCGTCACATTTATAATCCCATGAGTCGAAAGCCTTTAGGAATATATGTGTATATATAGTAAGCCCACGATTTGCTTTCATTTTCACACTGTTGTTGCTCTTGACATTGGACTAGCCTTGGCTTCGTTGCCGGGCAACTGCTTGAGATTGTAATGAATGTCAAGTAGCGCAACGATTAATGAAAATTGCTTAATCAGCATTATTATCTCGCTGGCATTAAATTATTTAGAGAAGCCTGCGAGAAGTGTGCGAGCTTAGGGACAATATTGTTCCTTCCGTTGCTGTTGTTGTTGTGGCCTTTGTAGTATTTACTGCTGCCAAGTCCAACAAAGTCGCCGTTTGTTGGCTTTGTTCTTCTTCCACCAAACAGTTTGCAGACAAAAGAGTTGATCGTCCCTGGCAATGGGCACACACACACACACACACACACAGACACATAGCTATACTGCTAATTGATTAGCGCAGACTGCGCGGCAACAGGGGAACTCTTAAGGGTATGATTCCGGCTCTGTGCGTGGCTGGGTGTGAGTGTGTGTGGCAATCAGTGGAGTAAAATGAAAGCGCAAACAGTGACAGCAAAGCAACGTAGTCACTGGCAGAGAAAGCAACATCTGTTGCCAGGAAAGAGCTGCCACTTGGCCCGATTCCGTTTGTCATTTGAGCATTTGCTGCTTCTGACAGCAAGCTGCCAGAAGTTTGGCGAGCGCGCAACGCTGATTGACGAACGCACGCTTGACTTGAAGCTACTAGGAATATATCTATATATACCCCTTCGCCGCCATGCAGACACTCAAGATGATTCAATGTGTTGTGCCAGCACTTGGCACTTTGTCCTTATCACTCGAATGCCATGGTTCAAAGCTTAATGAGTGCTTGTCTCCCAGTGACAGCCAAGCTAAGTTGTTTTCATTTGTTAGCTTTGGCTCTAATTCATTTGTATCAGTACAAAGAGGGCATGAAATTGATTTTCCATGCCTTGTCTATTCAATTTCCTGCTACTGGTCACTCAAGCATTTCTAAATCCTACTATTTTCGAAGAACAAACATCTGTCTAAAATCAATGTCTGCTAAGTCAGCACTTAATCGATTTTTTCTTATCCTCACAGTCGCAGCATTGCTTATTAATACTTTGCAGAACTTGACAAATTTTAGTTGGCATTAGCTGAAGTTTGTATAAATGGCATTATTTACTTAGTATGCCATAGAAAATAAATGTAATAAATGATATATTGATACTCTATAAAATTATCATTAGGCTGGTCTTTATTTCTATTTCTTTTAGATTTTATATTATACTGACATAATTTTCCGGTTTATATTTAAATTTTTTACTAATACTTATATTTTTAAATATTTATTTATTTCCTTGTTATAGCAACTACAGCAATAAAACTTTCGCATCCGCAATCTATGAGCTGCAGCCTGCACTTGGTTTTACTTTATAGCTGACATACCCTTAAGTATCAATTATTCGAGTTGTAGTTTCAGATTGCACTGAAGATTCCTTGGGCAGAGCTGCATCTATTGAAAATTAGTGGGTATTCAAGTGAATGTCAATTGTTCGGTAAAGTGGCTGGCAATCGCTGCAAGCCATAAACTGGCTCGAACGGCCATTAATCTGGGCTAGCAGGCAGGAGGCCATTAGCAGCATCAGCTGTGCAGGTGGCCAGAGGCAGCTAAGTGGAATCTAAAGCCCTGTATGTATGTATGCTAGCCGATATCAGAGAAATTGATGATGGTCTCGCATAAGCTGGCCGTTAAAAGCACAGAAAAAGGCTCAGAGCGAAAGAGAGACACCGAGTGCGAGCATTTATGCACAACAAATTAATAAACCCCGGAGAAAGCATTTTATAGTTTACGTATGCAGCGGCAGTCGTCGGTAACAACGGCTACAGATGCACCAGCTGTGCTTAATGGCACCTGGCTGGGTCGTGCTGAGAGGGCTGAGGAAGGCCTGCGCTCCATGCATCGTGCACGTACAAGGTATTCAGGACTCTGCGTTGGCATTTCTTGAAGGGATCTGCAGTTGTAGCTCATGCATATTCATGCAGCTAGCTCATCATGTATGTATGTATCTGTTTCTCTCTCTCTCTCTCTCTCTCTCTCAGTGTGGGTGTTTAAGTGTAAGCGCGTGTGCAACATCCGCTTCCGGCCAGCACCTTCTCCTATTGCAAACAGACACGCACACATACTGTGCGGTTTTCATGCATTTCACATGGCCCCTTTTAAATTGTACGCCATTTTGCGAAAATTGAAACAATTTCGATTCGATTTTTGGCCATGCAGTGTCGAGGCTTGAGTTTTCGGTTGCACCAAATTGCACTCAGTGCAAAGTGGCAAAACTTCGCAAGAGCCCTGTTAGCAGACCTGAAAGGCAAAGCATATGACAAGCCCGACTTGGCAGTAGTTGGCAGGAGGTAGCAGGCAGCAGGCAGGAGGCTCAGGCTGCAGTCAGCAGGCAACAGCCTCGACCTGGTCTGTTGCCTGTCAGTCTTGCTGTCGACTATGGGCATGTAAGTGAAATTAAAACGCAAATATGAAACATCGTTGAGCTGCTTGAAATTCTTGAGCCTTGACATCAGGATGCGAATGTCGATGTGATGCCATTAAATTATGACCCATGGCAGTGAAGGCTGCCGAATAACGCTCCACAAAAAGTTCATCAACTTGAGGAATTTCTGAATAGGCCAAGGAGTTGCCTATGCGGCCTCAAAGTATGCCAGGCATTCGTTTTTCTCTTCTTTTTCTATTCTTTGCTGTTTTTCCACCATCAATGTCCAATCGAGAACAACGTACAACGGGCAACAACATTAACGTTTATTGTCCTAGTTACGGCCTGTTTTAGTGTGTTCTTATGCAGATCGTGAACACTAAAACAGTAGTCAAACAAATCTCGAGACACTCGTAATCGGCCGCGCAGCGCAATAAAAATAAAAACAGATATCAAAAATATATTCGTCATCGTAAATATGTATATCAAATGCAATGAATTTTTCTTTTCGACTTTATAATTTATGGCGGTTATTTTCGCTAGCACAAGCAACGCACAGCGAAGGCCGCACAACACGAACACTTACACACACACACACACACACACACACACATACTTATACACACTTGTATATGTGTTGGTATATATACATACGCCGGCTTTTCACATTCCACGCGTGGCTGCCGCCTTGCTCAATGTTTGATTATTAAAATTTGTTTGCGCTGGCATTTTCATTGCGTTCATTGGGTCGTTGTTTATCCCACTCCCTGTGGCTCAGTCGCCCTCTACTTTATTTTGGCATTTCGCTGTCCAATTTTGTTCATATCATAAAAAAAAAACTGGCATACAAATAGCTAAGCGCTGGCGGCCTTGCACAGCCCAGCCTCCCGCTGTTGACAAACTGTGCTGCGAGCGGGCTTTGAATCGAGTTCGGTTTTATATTTAACCAGAAGCACATAGACACAATTCTTTTTTAGTCGCCATGCCATGCTGCTGCTGCAGCAGCGGGTGGCCATCGTACATTCAGATGCGTATTTGAGACCCCAAATTGAATATTCATTGTGTTCGCTCCAACTCAATCGGTTGGCATAGAAAAAAAAATATATAAAAAAAATACAAGAAATGCATTCAGTTAAATTAAACGAGGTACAAATATGTTGCAAATAGTTTAATATGTTCTAGGCAAACTGTGAACTCTGATTACGTTTCTCATTCAGGAATCTAGAAAACATAGACAATATAAAGTTTTTAGATTGTGAATGCAGGAACGCAATTATAAAATAGAATACACAGTTCATGTTTAAAAATAAAAAAAATAATAAAAGATACATTGGCGTAATGTGATAAAGAAACAGAGATTTTGAATCATTGCATTGAGCTGAGAAGATACAGTTTAGCATCTAGTATACAAGTACTTTTTTTTTTTTTTTTTGTAAATTTTTATACATATATACATATTTTAGTATGTTCTACTCCTTGGCCATATTTAGTTTTTAATAGGAAAACGGAATTTGCCAAATTTCATTCTAAACCATAAAAAGAACTTTGAATTTTAAGCAGCTTAAAATTGCGGGCCACAAGAGCACAAATACCCCCAGCAGCCGAAAAGAGTTTGTGCGTGCGCATAGCTCGGCTTACTTTGTTAAAGTTGCTTGCGAACTTCTAAAGTTGAGGTAGCCATAGTTGCGCCTTAAGCGGATTGGATAGCGCCAAAGAATAATATACGTAGGTAGATGGAGCACCGGCTGCATACAAACGAAACTGATTGATGCGAACAGAGCTTAGGTTCTGATCATAAATACCCAAACAAAACACTAACGAGGCAGGCCCTTGGCTATGTGAACACTGGCTAAAGCAGCTTAAAATAGAAAAGAGTTACTTAGTCCACATTGTTGAGGAGACAAACGCTCTCGACTACATAAACTACGAGCACACAAATAACTCCAATGGGACTAATGAGAATTGACTGGAATTCAATTTAAAAGTTAAGCTCTTGCAAAACTTTCGTGGAGGCATGTGTTGTGTGCGCGTTATGTGAAGCGACAGGATAGTAAATTAAAAGCTTAAACAATTATCTAATAGACATGCCACAAAATTAGTTTAAGGGCAGAGCAAGGGACAATGACGTCGCCACAAAGGAACATTCCAATTACAGAAAATAGCAGACAGGCATTAACCATCACACAAGCAGACACAGACAAATCATTTTAATAGTATTTCAACAGAATGCAATGCGAAGTGAAGCGAGCAAATGCCCTCGCTGAATGCAGCAAAAGCAACAGAGAAGCAACAGAGATGTCAGCTGCACACACAAATGGCAACTGGGAAAGAGCAGATCAGAGAAAGAGAGAGAGAGAGAGAGAGAAAAAGAAACAACTTTCTAAGCAGCGAATGGACAACATTCATTTTGTAAGCTGCCAGAACTTTAAGGTTGAGTTGACTTGACGTAACGTAATAGTAATGAGAGCAGCTTGTGTTTCCACGCGATTGCAATGCATTGTTGTCGTATCTGATGAATGAGGACTTTAGCTAGACCCCTGTAACGAACTCAGGTATGCACATAGAACACGGCCCAGATGGCTATAACAACAGCCTCAAATCCTGTGCGACACATGGCTAAAAGTGATTTCAAGTGTAGTTTGTACATAGTCATCTCGTCATCTCCCTCTGGAGCTATAAACGAAATGCGTGTCAACTATTTGTTTTTCTTTCTCTCTATTTTTATTTTTTTGAACGCAATATTCGAAATGAAAAGTTAAACAACGTTGCACTAGGCCTACCATATGAGGTAAATTAAGGCAAATGGAAATGGAAATGAAAATACCACCTGCACCGTTCATTTCGCCTAATGCTGTTGGCGAACCTGGTGGCTTATGTGGTTGCTGACGTTTTGGCAATGTGCCAGAAGCGGAAGTTACGCTGCAGCACTTACATATGTGATGTGCTGTGATCTAATGTGATGTCATGTGACTGGCATGGCCATCTGAAAGCTCTGATTGACGATTTAACATGCTTTAAACACTAATTGGCAACAGCAGCAGAATCAGTAGATTCCAATTAGGCCACAGGCTGTGGATAATAAGCTCATTCCAAAGCCATAAAATGCCGTCACATAATCAGTCCACACCATAAAATTGGCAGCAAATCAAAAATGCCCTGTCGGTTTGGCTCGCAACACAATTCGATTCCATTCTCGAATTGCAATTTGGAGAAATTCGGAGAATAAAATGTATGTGGCTTAGGGGAGCAATCAGCATAGCACACACACACACACGCACACACACACACACACGTGCGACGTTTAACAATAAAAGAGCAGACATATCGGAAAACATATAAACGCTCGAAGCTGCTCGCTGCCCGCTGCTGCCGTCAGCACATTTAAATTCATTTGGTGAAACAATTTGAAAAGGCTAAGCTGATACACGCTCAGAGAAAGCGTAGCATACTTATGTGCGCCAAGCAACTTGTTCCTTGTTGTGCCCCAAAACATTTTATTGGCTCGCCCCGGCCACACGTTTTATATGCGAATATGTGGCAAGCGAATAACGAACTTAGATCAGTTTGCGTCTCTTTCTTTCATTCTTTCTTTTTTTTTTTTTTTTTTTTTTTTTTTGATTTCGTTTCATTTTTGTTTTTTATTTTTCTGCTTTACTAGGCCTTCTGCCGCTTGGCTGGCTAAAAGTTTTATCACCGCTTCGTTCCTTGTTCTGTGCAACGGGCTCGTTATGTGCTTATTCAATTTGGCCGCCACCGCAACTTCTGATGCTGATGCTGTTGCTGTTGCTGTTGCTGATGCTGTTGGTCATGTGTGGCGCCCACTTTAAGCTGCCACTGTGGCCACTTTTTTATGGCAGCACTGCACAGAACCTTATCAGGCTAAGGCACGTCTGCCAAATGGACAACGTATGTGTGCGACTACTGCAGCGGCGCATGGAAACAAAGCAGTCGAAGCACTCCAGCTTTTTTATGCTGCCTGCTGACTCAGCAAGGGTTGGCTAGCAAAAAAAAAAAAAAAGGAAAAAACGTAGGCCGTAGAAAGCTCTGAGCCAAAAAAAAAGTACGTCCGATATGGGACTTATGTGATGTTCGATTATTGGAACATGTCCGCCGTCGTCTCGCTTATTGTTTCGAGCATGCCTAGAGCGCATTTCATGGGCTTTACATATAAGGGACCATAATTGTTATATTAAGATCCGGTGCGGCATCTTTTATGTTCCTGCCACCTTTACTTTAAGATCTGCACCATAAATATTTATGCGCCGGCTTTTGTGAGGCCATTGCTACAGCTTCCGCAGCTGCTCAAGTTATTCGCACTCTAGCGGCTTGGCCTGGCTTATCTTAGCTGAGCACACGGCAGTGGCTGCTGACAAATTAGCTGCAAGTGGACGAGGTCAACATTTAAAAAAAATTATGAATGCTCAAAGGCTTTAGAGATAATATTAGGAAGGTCAGCCTGAAAGCGAAAGAGAGGAGGAAGCAAACTAAAAAAACAAGCTATTCGGATAGACACCAATTTATATCAACGATATATAATAATCGAGGAGATCCACACAGATTGTGGAAATGGAATCTCATTGAGCATATAAAAGGACTTGAATTGAAGCTACAAATGGCTAGCTAGCTGGCATATTAATTGCGCACTTAATGCACGTTAAGCGGCTTACAATCGATAAGACCCATGGACGTCAGCTGAATGCCAGTGTTGTGGTCTTGGTTTATGGCAGCACCTGCAGCGGGCAGCTGTGTTACCTCATGCCAGAGGCAACCGCACGGCAACACTTGAGCATGCAGCCAATGTATACACACATCAACGAACTTTAAGTGGCTGCAGCTGCAAGTGTGTATGTGTGTGTGTGAGTGTGTGTGTGAGCTCGTTAAAATAGAATATAGAATGTCTGTCTGTTTATTTGTTACTGTAATTTAATTGTTAGTTTATTATGTGCATTAATTATAGCAAGAGCTAGAGCAATAGAAGCGTGATAACTGTATAAATGCTGAGCTGCAATTATAAATGATTCGCCAAGTGTTTGTTAAGTGACCTGCAAAGCGGAGTTCATTGTGCAGCTGACAATTAAATTCAATTTGAATAGCACATAAGGCATTTAAATGAACAATTTACCTAATCAAGCATATTGCCTAACCAAAGAGACAAACATATACACATTTATATATGTATCATTTGAGATCGCACTCAGCACTCTCAGGACATTGGCAGCAGCCACTACAAATGCCAAATGGCACAACAATAAAAGTGCTAATGGCTATGTGACGCGACCAGCTTGCTTCAGACAGCATCAGCAGCAGATGCCAAAAGCCTTTGCCTACTTTTGTGCGCAGAATATTTCAACACACTTACATATATCTCTCTAACTATGTGTGTGTGTGTGTGCAGTAAATGTCTGAGCTTATAGGCTGGCAGCCCTTCTCGCACACTCGAACAAATTCGCAAGCACCTTAAACCTCCTGCTGCTCCTGCTGCTGCTGCTGCTTCTGCTGCTGCTGCTGCTGCTGCTGCTGCTGCTGCATATGTATGAACTTTCACGCATCGTTTGTGACTTCAAGACGCCTGAAGTCTCATTCAGTAAGCGCGAAAATGTATTTCATTCTCTCAATGTCTCTCTGTGTGCATGTGTGTGAGGCTATTACCATATTTCATGCTCCACATGAGTCTATTTCAGTTGTCAGAGCCGATTTTCGCAGCGAAAGTAAGTTAGATGTTCCCAAAAATGGCAACGCCGTATACTGACTGAACTGACAGACGCACACACACACACACACACACACACACACACAGACATTTATATAGAGAGAGAGAGAATAACTGACAAGCAAACTGATTGACGCAGGAACCAAGAAAAATAACTGATATATCAATAGTGCTGCCTGCCAGTGGCATGCTGCCTTCTGTCAATCAGTGTGGCATTTGCATTTGTTCATCCGACTGCGGCTAATGGATAGCCAACACAGCACGACAACTGGCTAATTCCATTTGCTGTAACCACAATGCCCAAAAGGTGCAAAAATTGTTGCAAACCAAACATCAAATATGCAATGGCCTGCGGCAGATCCCTTGGCAATTGCCGCAGAGCTGGTCAAGCCTTGTTTGCATATTATTAAGCATTCAAAGGGACTTTCTGTGCGGACTAGCCGGAAGTCAGTGGAAAATTCAATTTTCGTCTGCATACCAAATGATTGACGCACTCAAAACTAACAAAAGCTATTTAGTTTTGAGTATTGAATAATAATTCTATGTAATTCCATTAATTCGTCTATTGTACTAATGAATGGCAGTTACAGTCACAGTTACAGCTCTGCCAGCAATGGGAAATTTACAATTTCAGCATAAGCCAACAAATCGCTTCACATCAAAGTTAAGCACGCTCACACACACACACACACACAAAGCACATTTATTAATGTGTGTGTGTGTATCCTTGCGAAAGTCGCGCCAAAGCGAAATCGGCCCATTTGCTTGCTGAGTTGGAATGTTGAGTGCCGTCTGACGGTTCTGCAGCAGCAGCAGCAGCAGCAGCAAAGTAGATCAAGGCGAGTTTTAGCAAAAATGAAAAAAAAAAAAGAAGCAACAAAACACAATAACAGATTCAAGCTCAACTGAAAAAACAACTGAAATCGTTGGTTCAACGTGAACAGGCCAAACTTCAGCTTGTGCTGGACGAGCGCAGGACGAGTTGCTAGTCTGATGTTTGAACCTCGGTATTTATTGCAGGGAAGCTAGAAGTTTTTTGGCCCAGCTTTTGTCTGATTTTGCTTGATTATTTTATTTTTATTTTGGTTGTATTTGTTTAACTTTTCAGCCAGGAAAGGCAAAGCAATTTCGTAGGCTTTATGATGCGATCGCTGGGCCTCGCTTTGGCTTTGGGTATCGTTTCCGGTCTATCAGGGCGACGGCACCATTTGACAAATATGCGGCGTTTTGGGCTCTTGGAATGCGGTCAGTGTAACACTTGGAAACACATTTAGCATTTCAAATGGGCCGCCAATGGCGGCAATGTGGCCAACTTTACAAGTTGCATATATTTTCTTGGCCCAACTTTGGCCATAAATTTTAAGTCTAGGTCTGGCTGAAAGTTTTTCGGCTTGCCCATTGTGCAGCGCGGCACAAAAGTCACTTTCGCCCCTTTTGCCGACTCGAGGGAGCACGGCGAACGAATTAACAATGAAATTTAAAGATACTAACTTAAATTTGAAGGCACCAACCAGCAATGTACAGACAGCATTTCATAGATACTGAGCACATATCGTCTGAAGGCCATGTGTGCCTGCTGTCCTTACGAGTTTATATTCGTTTTGTATTCTCTTTATTTTCGTTGTTGTTGCTCTTTATTGTCGCGTTAAGGCAATTTTCGTGCATAAAGTTTTATTCTCGTTTCGGTTTCGATTTCGATTCTTGTACGTTTCATTTAGCCTGGCAGTTGGCATTCTTTGCGCCCCATCAGCCCCATCATAAACTGTGGCTGTCTGAGTTTTTGTCTGACAAGGGGTGAGTGTGAGTGTGTTTGTGTGTGTGTATGGGTGTGTAGTCTGTTCGTGTCACTGAACGGTAAATTCAAATTAACATTTAATTTATCGCTGTCACCGTTATGGCTGTCGCCTGTCATGGTATCCTTGCAGTTAGTTTGTTTGCCGAGCACTATTTCGAATTTATTGAGGAAACTTGTTTTGCTGATGTGTGCCTTAAACAGTGCGACGGCTGTCAGCCTTGCGCTCATATTTGGCAGGCGCTATCAACAAGCTAAAAGGACATGCGACAACACAAAAAGAGTTGACTGTGGAGCATGCAATGAAAATAGATGACAATATTTAAAAGATTATCTTTTTGGTTGTGTTTAAGTTATGTATATTTTTTCATTTACTTCTTGCTGCTTAGTAATCCTAAACATCCAAATAGCTTTTGCCACGCGCTTAGTGCAGCGCACGGAAAATCAGTTATCCCACATATTTTGTGACTAAGACCTTAATTGTGAATATCGCTGCTATCACGAGCACACAGTGCGGCTACGTGACTTTGTTGCCTGTGCCATTTGTCAAGCGAGTCGGGGTAGATGCCGCATAGCACAGTCTCGGCGCCTGAGTTATTTAAAATGGTATCTGAGGCTTGCTTCACACAAGTTTTTCATTAAAGGAACAAATTTTAATTTTAATTAGACCCAAACGAGGCTAAGTACAGAGAGAACAGAGCGCATGCGATTAAAGAGTACTTCGACGCTCACGCTCCTGCCCACGCCCACGCCTACGCCCACGCCCACACCGACGCACACGTCCACGCCCATGCTCTCGGCCGCATTTACGCCTACCGTGACCACGCCCAGTTAGAAGCACCGCGAGGCATTTGAATGTTGTTGCCGAGAGTAGTGCTGGGAATTTGTGCCACAAACATAAAATGTTGTCGAGCACGCCGTGTTGCACATAAAAGTGTGCAGAAGCCGAAACGTGAAGCGACAGCATTACGCATTCAGCAACACCTCGCTGCGAGATACTCTCACTACACAGAGCCAGCACTGGGAGGGACAGCGATAGGGCCAGGTATATTCACATTTTCCAGCTTTACGTTTACTCTTTGCAATTTATGCACAAAAAGATACAGTCGAAGCCCCACACACCCAGCCAGCTGCACGTTGTCAGTCAGGTTTTCCTTTTCGCCTCTGTGCATTCGAGAGGAGACAGCGTGAAGAAGAGAGCAAGGATAGTCGAGCAAGCGAGACAGCAATTACTGCATTCAATTTCTGTGAAAAGCGTAGCATATTCAATGGCTGCAGTTGCTGAGCCTTGCTTTAGAAAATGTCTCGTATCTCGGCTATTGCTGGCAAATGTATGCGGTTTGGCTTGCCCTGGCAGACTGGCAAAGCATTTAAGAAATGGGTTCAGCCAGAGTAAGAATTTATCCCAAATTAAATTAAACACTTTTCAATCAAATCCAATGCTCGTTATTGCACGCAAATGTTATCAAAGTCTTTTTAATTCTGTTGACAATTTTTATAAAAATTTTTATAAAAATACAAATATTATATGAGTATAAAAATTTAAGACTCGCAAAGCACTTCAGAAATAATTTTGATATACTCTTTATACATTTTAATCAAGGCTCGTTTAGTGCACATTTAATTTATTTATAATATTTTATATATAATAGAAAAAATTTCAATTGAGTTAGTATACATTTTTATTTTTTTCTTTATATTAACTACGTAGAGCAGAATTCAGTTTCAGCTGAGTCTTTTCTTGCCATTTACTTACAGCCAAGCCCAGCACGCTGCACTCAGAAGATTTATGAAATGTTTACCCACAGCGAGTTAGCTGCTGGAGCTTTGGCGGAAATAGCCACAGTCTATGGTTGGCAGGGTTCGTGAAAATATATATCTACGATCCGCACTGAGCCGCACTTAACAAGCGAAATATTTCTAGTCTAACGCATTGTTGTTGCTGCGAGCAGCTAAAGTGAAAAGCGCGTGAAATGCGACGTCAAGCCGCAAGTGACAGACAATGTCCGTGAATTAGATGCCTTCAAAAGCTGCACTGTGGTCGCTCTTGCTGTTGTTGTTGTTGTTGTTGTTGTTGTTGTTGTCGTTGTTGTCGTTGTTGTTGTTGTTGCTGTTGTTTTGTGGCTTTTATGGGTGTTGCGGGTGTTTCTAGAGCAGTTAACACTAAAGTTGACGCAAGTGGCGTTTCGAGCTGATGCCAAGCTCAGACAGGCTGGCTGATGAAAAAATAAAAGTCAAGCGTTCAAGTCAGCTGCAATAGCAAGCGAGCAAAGGCGAAAAGAGACAGTGAGAGAGAGAGAGAGAGAGAGAGAGAGAGAGAGAGAGAGAGAGAGAGGGAAGAGAAACAAAGTAGATACAATTCATAAAAGAACATCGGCATCATCGGCCCAAACAACCCCACCTGTTCTACCTGGCTATCGTTGTCATTTTGATGGGTCTTACTTAAAGCGTTTTTGGTTTTCCATCACTCAGCGCTATGCAAGCCAGCAAGTCCTATTTATGAGTTCTGTTGCAGCTCAGGCAGACAGCCAAGAGCCCCTTGGTAGCTGTGTTTCGTTTTATTTGCTTTTAATTTCTTTTCAATTTGAGCAAAGTGCTCACTGTAACTACAATCAGGCAAGGAAATACCTGTTGGCAATTGTCGACAGCGCCATACTCCGTTGAATAAATGTGTCAGACAAGGGCAGATATAGCAAAAGCACTTTTGAATAAATGACGGCAGTGATAGCTGTGCAATCGTAGACCAATTGAAATCAATATATTGTATGTATTTCACAATCACAATCATCAATCGTCCCTGTCAGATGCTCAAACAATGCACAAATTAAAAGTATTCTCTTTGGCATTTTGCGAGGATCGTTAATAAATTAAACTCACTCGAATTCAGTAAATTAAAAATCAAAATTTACATATCCAGGAAGGACAGACGGACAAACGGACAGACTGATGCTGCTGTCAGTAATATCCTGCTCTCTCTCTCCCTCTCTCTCTCTCTCTCTCTCTCTCTCTCTCTCTCTCTCTCTCTCTCTCTCTCTCTCTCTCTCTCTCCCTCTCTCTGTGACGCACAATAACCATTTTAATATTTGCAGTGAACACTCCTACTGCAAATAAACAGGTCAACAGCAGCAGCTGCCGTCAGAGAGCAACGGGCATTAATAACCAACAATTTATCATCGGAATATATCGCGACACAATTTTGCCCATGCTGCGGCCAACCGACAAAACTGTCAAACTTGATATGGTCGAGCATCAGAGCTAATTGCATTTGCCCCGAAATTTGTGGGCGTTAATTACGCGACCACAAAACGCTTATGCGATAATTTAATATGTCAAATTTAGTCTACGATATTAAACACCACGATAAGCAATACGTGTTATTATTATTATTAACAGCAACAAATTTAACTTTAAATGCATTTAATACAAATTTCAATTTGAAGCTGTCAAAAATATTCATGTAAATTATGTTTGTTTGTTTTATGGCAAAAATCATTTATTTAAAATGCAGCTAAAAAGTCGTTTTAGCTTTTATCTGTATTCGCAATGCTGTGCTTGCATTATGTTACTTTTTGAATAATATTACAAATAATATTAAATATATTATACGCTTTATATTATGATAACAAATTATATTTACAAAATAAAAACAATACATTTTTTTTGCAGTACGTAAAAGAATATTTGAACAACGTCATGACTTATCATATATTCATCCCAATAGCGATAATATTTTGTCGATTAAAATTATTGGAAAGTTTTTGGTTACATAGGCAAAACAAAAATTGGAAAAAAGAGAATGCTGAATATGTAAAAAAAAGAAATAATTAGTAAAGAATTTTTAAAAATTTTTTTTTTAGATTTAATATCTAACAAAATATCATTCAATTTGCATTTTTTTTTTTTTATATTCTCATAAATTTCAATAGTAAATTATTTGAACATAAATTACATATATTTGAACATATAAACGCGCCTGTGGCTGGCTGGCCAATTGGATTGGATTTGAAATTTTTGGCTATCTTGAAAATCGCATGTGCTCAACGCCCAAGCGTTTTCGAGTCTGGCAATATTATTTATTGATTTTGGTTTTCGGCACATTTGCAATGGGGGCCACATCACAAAATTTCAATGTTATGCATAGCTGAATATATCGACATAAATTTAAACATGCATATGCATATAGAGTATATAGCCAAAGGCGCAACATTAATTAGCAAACTTGAGCTTTGGACCCATCTGAACTGAGCTGGGAATTTTAGCCAGGTCAATTGTTGCACGTGGGTGGAACAAATGCATTGCCATGTTTACCCAATGAAATTACAGTTCTTGTTTTCAATACAGTTCGCAATCAGCTTGTTTGCTTTATTGAATTAATTTAATGTCCTGCAGCATATGGAACAGATTCGACTGTCTAGGCTGCGGTCAGAGTCTGGTCTGCGTTCTGTTTACTCATAGTTAATTTTTTTGTTTGGTGCGTCAGTTTTTGTTTCTGTTTTGTTGTTTGAGTGAGGCCTTAATTCAATTGATCGAAATCCAAAATCACATTAACTGTAGCGTGTAAACACAGTGCCAATGCCATATTGTTGCGCACACAGTTTGTGCATGTTAATGCCCTTATTAAATTTAAATGAGTTCAATTAGTGTCCTGTTCTCGATTTTATAATGGGCTGCAGCTGAAGTACATAATGCAAAGAACTGAACATAATTCAATGTATATTTTGCGATTTGCTGCTTTTCTCTATGTATTATGTATGTAATTGCTGCATAAACGCTCTCCGATACGAACTTTAATTTGGCTAAGACCAACACACACACGACTCTGTCTGGTGTACTAGCAACATCTGTCAGCTGGCAGCAAAACATTTACGACTTGTCAAATGTGCACAATTTTCATAATTTACATTTCACCATTCTAGGCCCCAAAGGCTCGGGCCAAATTCTTAATGAGTTTTTCGTGTCAAAGGCTTACAACATAAGCTGCTAAGCTCTAGATATGTTAGTTGAAAACTTAAGGCTCTTACTTGCATAAGAACATGCCATGCTCCCAAGCAACTACTTTAACCAAACAGAGCGAGACAGAAAGCATGAAATTCCATTTTAAGTAAATATATACATATGTTTTATATAGGATATGCACATATCATGTTTACCTTAAAGGTCTCATTACAAAACAAATGATCTTTGTTACTGGAACTCGCTGGTATATAATTCATTATACAATAATGCATATTGGAAAAGGTAATTGGAGTGATTTATCTTAAATATACAAATACTCGAAAGATATGAAAGGAGTATATTGCTAGCCTGCATTTTTGATACTCAGAAGTTCCATTGCGTAGCTGCATAGTCGTTATTCGATAACCAAGAATATTCATCTACATTCAATAATCTGACTTATATGAATAAATAGTTTAGTTAGTTTAGATTAGTTATTAATAAGTCCATAGAGGAAACATTTATCCAGATGCTCAAGGCGATTCTGGCAGTCGTCTTCATCTGTGGCATACAGAGTAAACAATTTATTTTTAAATATAGTTTTACATTGATTAAGTCATAATCAAATCATTTTGAATGTTATATAAATTTCTATCAATATTTTTTCTTAAATGATGATATTTGAATTCTCGAGTTGTGAGTAATTATAAAAGCGATTGTGGAAGGTACATTAAATTTCATTTATTTAAAGTCAATCGAGCAATTTTTCTCTTGAATATCATTCACATAAAACAAGAAGCTTAAAGCTGAGCTGAAATTCAAATCAATTTATTTTTGCAAACATTTATAAACATTTATATATACGTGTATATATGTTTACATTAAAAAAAAATATAAAGCTTTAAGCAAAATTGAAAATTCTTTTATTACATTTTATGTATGTTTATTTTTATTTTTATTTTTTCTTATTTTCATCGAAAGCAATCAACGTGAGCAGCTGCTGTTGAAGCCGCAGCTCGGAAAGCTCATAAGCTGTCAATTGATGCCGTGTGGCTTGGGCATTGACTGTGAAAATTTTGCCACATCGCTGATGAATCGCATTTAATAGCCATAAAAAGGTTCGCGGCAGCTGTAAAAAAACCACTCGACTCATTTGCAAAGACAGCAGCATGGAGTTGAGGGCAGAAAAAAAAAAAAAAAACAAACAAAGGCAGCGGCGACTAAATGTGAATCTCTCGCTGCTAGACAATGGAACGCTATGGAAGTGACAAACACAGAGTTAACTGCTGACACTAAATTGCGAGAAACAAAAACAGTTACTAAATCCGGCAGCAACAACAACAATAATCATCAAGAACAACAACTGTGTTAATACAAATTTCATTTCACTCTGAATACGCTACGTGCTTTGTATGCTAATTACATTGCAGGTCTTACGAGCGTAGCAAAAATTACGCTTCGAACAATTAGGAAAGCAGTCATCAGTCATTGGCTTGGCGAATGATAAACCAGCCCCTAAAATACACACAGAGAGAGGGAGAGAGAGAGAGAGAGGGAGAGAGAGAGAGAGAGAGAGAGAGAGAGAGAGAGAGAGAGAGAGACACCCGCTCACAGATATTGAGATTGTCTGTCGGAACCCAAACAAAACGAAATCTGTTCGCATTTCATATAAATCAGCGCTCAATGTCAGCCAATGTACAATTTCTAATTAGAACCGGAGACATAAAAATCACTGCAGCTGCCAAGAGCAACGTCTGTCAGTCAGTCAGTCAGTCAGTCAGTCAGTCGGTCTTCCTCATCTGCTGCTGCTGCTGATGACGTAGCCAGCGAATGTTTGTCGCTGACTTGGACAGGGGCTTGACTTGTTGGCGGCAACTGAATTGATTGACCGCAAAAGAGGAACGATAATCGTGTCGTCGTGCTCCTGGGCAATCGCCAGCATGTGAACTGTTTTGGCATGAATAGAGCAGCGCTTTGCATTGGCACGTGGGCGCATTCAATTCAGAGGGGGCCCAACGGAGGCGCGAGTCGCTCTCTGATTGCAGCTGTGGCTGTGGCGTCAGATTTACATGGACATCATGACTAAATGATGCACAATCGTCAGTCAAATTGATAGACAGAGAGAGAGCGAGAGAGAGAGAGAGAGAGAGAGAGAGAGAGAGAGAGAGAGAGAGAGATAGAGAGAGAGAGAGAGATAATGAGAACGTTGCCATTGCTCATACGCCACATTGAACATGTCTGCGGGTATTTCGATGCAGTTTCAATGTCAGTATCCGAACCAGAACCAGCAACAGAAATGAGCAACGAGCGCTGCTCATATGAGCGCCTAATTTATGCCAGAAGGTGCAATCAATTTCTCACAGAGCTTTGTGGGCCGCTTATCGCATTAACAGAGGGCAGTCAAAATCAATTACCAAGCCGAACGCACAGCGCTCAATAAATGGGGCACCAAATTGACGGCATTGTTATTGCTTCTCTTCATTTTGTTGTGTTGCCAAAATGACGTAAAGGCGAAACAGAAATACATTTTTGGTTAATTGAAGGCAGCATAATGACAACCGCTTGCTCCGCTTATCCGCCTACTGCCCCATTCAACTGAGGAAGCATTTTATATTTGTTTGGGGCCATGAACTTGAGCCACACAAAATTAAATGAAAACACTTTAACAAGCACACAACCGGCAGCAGGCAACAACAAGCCGAGCAATTAAATGAAATCAAATAAAAATACCAAACGTAAGTGAACGACTCGGAGTATTTTTAGTGCAGCGTCGACCGCGTCGCTGGCAGAGGCCCCTTCTGGCATTTTCATGTGCATTTTGTCTCAAATAAATCATTGAAGTGCTGCTCTACATCACGTCAAAGCGACTGCCGCATGCACTACTAAGTTATTTATATGTGAACAAAGTAAGAGGGAATATATCTCTTTGGACTTGGAATTTGAAACAAAGTATTCAGAATATGGCTAATGAATATTCTGACAACATTAAAATATATGAATAACAATAGCATACATCAACTATGAGAGAAGACGAAAATAAAACTTGGGAACAAATCGAATGATGTACGTAACTTTGAGAACTTAAAACTGGGCGAAACTTTGAAAAGAAATAAAAATAAATTGTTATTTCACGATACAACTTGTAAATCAAATTTGAATGTAAATTTGCATGACTAAAATAAATTACAAATTGAATTATTATTATTATTTTTATTACTATTATTATTATTATTGTTATTATTATTTATGTTTACAATTTTGTTCCTTCTTATATAAACATTGTTTTATTACTAATGGAACTTTTGCTTCAATTGTTTCTCAAACTCTTCACCCAAGCAACTTCACATCAACTTGAAGCCAAGTTCAAGTTTTATAAGTGCAGACAAGCTGAAGAGCAGTTACCAACCTTTCAAGGGCTAGAAACTATCTTCAAAACAATTCGCTTCTGTGCCAGAGCAAAGCTAAACTAAATCAAGCTCGCACCAGAAATAGTTGTAGAACTCAAATGCTTGCAAGCTGATGATAACAGCCTCGATTGCTGGTGCGTTGATAATGGAGAGATGTTGGTTAAGCATTTTGTTACACACCCACAAATACATTCACACACTCACACTCACACACACATACACACTGCGAAACTAGTAATGAAACGCACTCGCACTTTGCATACCAAATGCGAACACAAAAGAATTATTATTATTATATACTTATTATATGCGATGAGTGAATAAAATAATGTATATCTACATCTGAGCATACGTACAAACATGTGTATATCTATCTGCATGTGTGTGTGTGTGTGTGTGTGACTGGCATCTATGAATTTCAATTGCGGTACGTGTTCATATGTGGCTCGCGTTCGACAAACCGCACGTAGTCGCAGTCGCAGTCGCAGTCGCAGTTGCTGTCTCAGTTGCTGTCTCAGTTGCTGTCAGTGTCTGTTGATTACACATGCACTTATAAATAGAGCGGCTCGGAAATTCAAGCTGCGGCTCCCATACATCACTCATAATAAGCTAACCCGCAGTAAGCAATTGCTTTTGTGAATGAATGCCGAATGCAAGAAGCAGCAGCTGCAGACGAAGGTCTTGTACTGCAGCCATTGATGTCGTCATGCTCACTTTTCGTATTATAATATCAAATCAAGAAGAGTGTCAGAGAGAGAGAGAGAGAGCGAGAGAGAGAGAGAGGGCCACAGGGCGTATGACTAATTTCATTAAATAAGTTAAATTTGTTTTCAGCATCAATCGTTCATGCTTAACTGAAATTATTCAATATTTATATTTTTCCTGCTTTCTTTTGACAATTCATAAATGCCGCACGGATGGGCGGCAAATAATATTTTTTTATTATATAAACGCCCGGTTAATAGGGCGTTGCAAATGACTCATGTGGCACGGCAATTAAAATAAAATTAATTGATGAAAATTCCATCACGTCTTAATTACATTTGCAGCCAGTCAAACGGAAAGCTACAACAAACACGGAGGCTGCACTCATCCACGTTGCACTTGATGCAAAACGACACCCATGGCGCGCTTCGATGGCAACAGCTAAAGCAACAACAACAACAAAATAAATGACAACAACAACATAAATGACAACAACATACCGCTCAGCTCATTGCGATTCGGCAAAAGGCATATGAAATCATGTGTAGCCAGAGCGCAGCAGCAGCAAATAATGCACGTCACAACGGCTCAACCTAGTTGAAATATAAATATCTCTCTCTCTCTCTCTCTATATATATATATATATATATAATAATCAGTGATTTAGTTGTTTATTAAATATTTCAAATATATTATTATTTATAATCACATTAGCACTAATTGCAATAAACACTTATCTTCAGTTGCAATTCCTTGCAATATTTGCTCATGCATAAATTAAATAGTTTTATAGAAAGAGAGAGCTACAGATTTGTATTATTTAACACATGGTCAAGTATAACAACAAATTCGTTGTTATCAAGTTTCTGTGCACTTGAATTAATAATAATAAATAATAAAGAATTAAATTTACATAATGTATTACAGAATACTACAAAGACTGATTTCCATGTGAACGTAATTTTTATTTTACATCTAAAGATTATTTATGCCTTCAAAGATAACATTTTAGTTGCCTCATTGTATTACATACTCTGTAATTATGCAAAAGTAGGGCATATCAGTTGTGGAACTAACATAATAAAATAATTTACACGGTATCTCGCAGTTTGGCACACATGAACAACTCAGTCTTAGTTGTTTATCAACATTATTAACAATTTATACTGCGCAAAGTCAATTGAAAAATACTTGCGGCTTGTCTAAATAAACTTGCCATAATAAGGAAGGCAAAAACTATTGAAATTATGATGTGAAAAAAAGAAAAAAATCATCTTCAACAAAATCGAGTTAGTGTGTTTGTATTTCAGATGGCTGCGCCCACAAAGTATTGTTATGTACATCATTATCAAATATTATTAACTATTTAATAGCTATGTTTGAAGTATCCGTGGGACATTCGAGTTCCACTTAGGCGCACTCAAGTGTTAGGATCCATAAAGCTGATGCTGCCTTCAGCTGCTGCCATTGTTAATTAAATGTAATATATGTTGGTCTGGCTGACCATAAAGAGCGACATCCACAACTGCAAGCCCAATTACGGCTGATAGCTACAGGCGTGGAATTGGCGTATTATCTACGCATTACAATGCGGACACCCAAAATTACAATGCATTCCCGAAACACGGCTTGACACGGCTAGCTAACTAGCTCTAAGCACTATGGTGCCTGAGCATCAAATACTCATAGGCAAACAAGCTGTACGCCGCTCAGTATTTAGCTCGTTTTTTCCCAGAAAGCATTCAAAATTCGATTCAGCCATTAATGGGCCCATAGAATAGATAATTGGCCATAAAGCTCGTCGACGGCTGCGACTGGCCAGGCATATTAAAATATTGTTTGGCGATGTCATATTTGTTTGCGATGCTATATTGGGGGCAATTGTCTAACAGCTGAACCATTTGCTACACACTCGTACAAACTTCATAAGCGCTTATAATGAGTTGTGTACAGGCGTTTTGGCAACGCATTGCGGCTTAATGAAAACAAATAAACACAATGCGGCTTAGCATGAATGAAGCCCATGTCAGGCCAGATAAACGTGAAGCCAACAATGCTCAGGCATGTGAATGAATACACAAGTGCAATAACAATGTATTCGACTCGACTACTCTCTACAATGTCTACAATAGACACTATAATATATTATTGTATATACACATCACATTTTGCAGGGTATTGGTAGGGCGTGTAATTGAAATGAATCAGATAAGAAGCGACTACAGCACAGCTGCCACTACAGTTAATACTATCATATATATACGTATATCTGATCTTGTATTAGCAAGCAAAATAATACCTGCGAAACACGTTTGATAAGAAGATTTTACAGCTGATTGCTATGTCTGTTGACTCTGATATGACAGCTGAGTTGAGGGGTGAACAAAATTATAAATAATTGCAGAACGTACAAAAATTCATGAGAAATATGATTTGATGATGCAGTAGAACTGTTTAGTTGCAACGAAATCATTAATTCTTAATGCATGCCAATCACAATTACTCTAAATTAAATTCAATTAAGTATTATTAAATCGAAATTATCAGCTGCTTGCAAATAATACTTTTAATTTCAGTGTAAGTCTCACATCTAGTAGAAAATATAGAGAGAGGTCGTCTACCATCCACGATGCCTCATTCTGAGTATTATATAAATTTAAATTCTCATTTGCAAGTAATTAAAGCCTATTCCGCTAATGAGGTAGAGTAATCCAACTGATTTCTATGAAGGTATTATGTTCATTATCGATTTTTGCTCAACAATTTATGTCTTTTTCATTTATCTTGGCATTAATGGCATGGCAAACATGCATTTGATCTCTCCCTTCTGCGAATTAATGCCTTTGTCTACAATGAAATGTGATGTGCCTATGGCAGTTTGCAGTTTGCGAACATGACGTTTGCATAATATTCAATTAATTTGACTTGGCGAGTATCATGTTTTGTTGTGTTTTGGCTGTTGCAGCGGCACAGCTGCTGGGCAAAGTCAATTAAGAATTTAGCTCTCTGATATTCATATTCACTTTTCTATTTGCTTTTGTTTTCGTATTCATTTTTATCGTGTTCACTATGAAAACAAACTAAAATTATTTGTGCTACTCAGTTGGCTTGTTGAGCTTTGATAGTAGTTGGGGCTAATTGTGCTGGCAACAGCAGAACTAAAAAGAAAAAATAAAAAAAAAAAAATAAATAAATACGAATCGAGTTGAGCTGAGAGAGTGAGAGAAAGGGAGGAAATCTGAACCTTAAGTAAGCGAATCTAGCAACTGACCCGAGCTTTCTCAGCCCTCAGCCGCTCACCTTTCAGCTGGGCCAGCAGGCTGGGTTGCATGGGAAACTAATTAAAAGTTGAGCGATTTTCTTTGGCTGCAGATAGGTTTCATTAAAGTTTTGTAATTCATTTACATTGCCCAGCTCTGCAGCAGCTTTGGCTTTAAATTTTAATTCATTTTTCTCCACTGCGCGATTTGTTTTCTGCACTTGTTGTTGGCAGATTTTCTTATTGCTTTTATATATATATTTTTTTTTTAATACTCGGCCTGGCAAGTTTTTAATTTAAATGGTGCAGCAGCGCGGTTCGGTAGTGTGGGAAATATGGAATGCCCAGAACATTTAGCTGACTTGTGTGTGTCTGTGTGTTTTTCTTTTTCACGATTAATCAAGCTGCTTGCTTTGAGCCGTAAGCTGCAAACTTGTTACGCATATTGTGGAATCTGTCCATCTGCCTTTAATCTGGCTTTGGCAGAAGTCACTCTGCAAAGTTTGTGGCCCTTTGTTTGCTTTTCATTTCCAAATCCTTTGCTGCAAAGTGTTTTCAACTTGGCTTTTTATATTATGCTTTGCAGCTCTTTCTGTGTGCTTTTTTTTATCGGTTCCACAAGCAAAGCGCATTTTCTGCTCAATGCTCAGGTGTTAAACTCACCGAGTTAGTTTTTTTTTTTCCTTCACACCCTTCAGGCCTGGCCCGAACGACAGATACAAACAGACAGCAAAGGACTTTTTCAGCCGCTTGTCAGCCTTTTCTCATTTGCATACTTTTCAACTATTTTGCATTTTTTCTCTTTTTTTTTTTTTTTCGTTCATTCAATTTGGAGTGAAGCGCTACTTCTGTTTATCTCCCGCCGAGTGTTGGCAGGCCGAATTTTCGAATTCTGGATGGGCCTCATAAAAAGGGCTAAATGCCACGCTCCAGCAGACACTCAGCATAGGCGAGCAATTGCCAACGCTCGTATTTGAAGCAAACCTCATGAACTTGAGCATCTACTCGGCATCCCACTTTAATATTGTTTGCAATGCATTCAATGCTAACCACAAAATGGGACAGACAAACCACAACAAACGGTTGACGCTGGTGCAAAGACCGCAACCGCATCCAGAGATATAGTTTTGAAAATTAAATTTCTTGCCCTTTGTAGGAGCATAATATTCACATTTCTATTTCTACAAGTGTACAGCAATTTAAAGCAATCTGTACTTGAGTTTAACCTATTTTTTAATAAAAGTTAAAGGTAACGAAAACGGACTTCATTTTTATTACTTTTATGAAATCTACAGCAACTAAACTTGCATAACTATATTATAGGCCAAAAGACTCTTTAAATTTAGCTCTTTAAATTTATCTGAACAAGATTTATTTTGCCAACAAAAATTTATTCAATTATTGTTAGCTGAAATGCTTAAACTTTGGCTATAAATAATAGTTGAAACTCCGTTTAGTATACGCATATACCCTGTACTTATCTCAGCTGAGCTATGTGCTTGTAATATAACTTACATGACTTACAGCTACAGAGTATCTTCAAGTCGTTAACTATTCCCTAGGGCTGCGCTAGCTCGTTGAATTGTATATCGAAACCTATAAAAATAACAGGCATTAAAAAGCTTATCTACTTCTACACAATGCTCGCATTAAAGCAAACACTTTAATCCTCGTCGATTTGATTAGATTTAATGAATTTATTTAATAATGTTATTAATGTGCATTGTCTTTTGTTAGCTGATTTTAATTACAATCGTCTAGCACTGTGACCTTTGCTCTGCGAGGGTGGGGTGAGCATTAATAATTGAATAATTAATGCATTCGCTTGTAATTAATGTGGATTTGCTCATTTGCATGCGCGGCTAATGCGAATGCAATTTAGCTGACATTTCGATGGGGTTTGCCTGCTCTATGGGCGACAATTATTTTACCCAATTCACATTCACTTATTTCTGTGAATTTTGACTCAACTAAAACTAAAACCAATTCAGTTGATTGCAAAACATTTCTAACCGCAACTGACTCAAAGGCGAATGCAGTTATACGAAATATTTTATCGATCTATCTATGCGGTGTCTGCAGCAAAGAAACCGCCTTTGCCACATGCCACATGCCAGATGCCTTGATAAGCCAAATCAATGAAAGTTTTTCTAAACAACTGCTGTAAGCGTTTGGCCCTGACATCCACTTGAAATGCCGCCTCGACCGCCTTTAACATGTGTCAAAGTGTGCGCTTCATTGAGCTTTAAATATTTGATTTGTTTTTTACATACATATATATGTCTGTGTGTGTAAGAAAAACACACCCACACGCATGTATCAATATACTGTATGTGTGGTTGTGCACATCAGTTTTCCTCCTCACGTTAGATGGGGCAGGGTGGGCTGTATTCGGTTTTTGCGGTTGCCTGCTGTGTAATCTGAAACAGCACCACAACAACTATATATATTTTATATATATACAAAGTGTACGCACAGCACAGTCACACACACTGAGTTCTAGATGTATCCGCATAGCTTCGCTTGAGCTGTGCTGCTGACTATGGCATAATAGTCATTGACAAGTTTCGAAAATGTTGTAATAGAAGCTTTTGCCAAATTTTCACAGAAATGTTATCAAAGGAAAGCAAAGGGCGAAGAGCTGGTATGGCTGCGACTATATTTCATATGCTGAACAGCTATGAAGTGGGCTGGTCGGCTGCTAGACAGCTCCAGATGACAGGCAATTAAAAGCATAAGACGCAGTGGCCCCGAAAAGCGGCGCACTGAAGTCGGCCAATAAATCAGCGCTGGCCGACAAGGCAAGGACATCAAATGGACAGGACAATTGGCTGCGAGCAATGGAAAGAGTGTGAAATGAAAATTAAAGCAAGGCAGAGCGCCATGGCATGTGGAGCGAATAAGACAACAACGGTATATAGTAGCATTCAATTAGAATTCTATTTTGTGCGCTTCGCTTCTGCCTTTGCTCGCTCTTATCGCTTGCAGCTCTTCTAATCAAGCGAACAAGCGGGTGAGTAACACGACGCTTTTGTCGGGGCATTTCCTTTAGCTGTAAGTATCTTGAAGTTGTGCAAAGGCTGCCCGAGGGCTATGAAATCAAGTGGAAGGAAAATGCTCGTCCTGTCGCTGGATTTTCAAGCTCAACCTCATTTCGGTGAGCAGTGCCCGCCTTCGCTTGTGGTTTTTGTCGACAATTTTCTGCCTTACTACACATTCGATAGCTGGCTTTGACAACAACAGCAGCCACAGCGAAAAACAGCCAACAACAACAACAGCAGCAGCAGCAGCAGCAGCAGCAGCAGCAATGAGAACAACAACAACGACGACATCCTCAGCAGCGTTCTGTGTCTATGGCGGCATTGCTTTGAGAACGTACTCGTAAATTACATTGAAAATTCCTGGGCCATTGATGTTGATTGAGCAAGAAATTGCCGACAACGCCCTGACAGACGCTTGCCCATTCTCCGGTTTCTCGAGCATGCCGTGCGCGCATTTCAAAGCGTTGTTCAACACTTGTCGCCGCCTCGCCGTTGCGTCGCCTCAGCAGCTGAACACACGTGTGGCTTGTGGCTGGATCTGTTTTAGCTTCAATTTCCGATACATGCATGCCGCCACGCCACACCTCACACCTCACACCTCGACTCCACGACTGAGTACAACAAAACTCCGCCCTGTTGCCACAACTTAGCTCACGGCGACTCAAACTAACATAATTAATGAGCCAACAATGCGGTCTGGCCTAGTTGTAAGCGATGCGTGTGGGTGGGCGTGGCGTCGCTGCGTGCTCGTAATCCCATTTAAATTGCATTTCCAATAAAACTTCACCAGCTCTCGCATTCGCAAAGAGAATTGCGCTAAATGCAAATTGCAATGTTGAAAAATCAATTGCATTAATTGCGCTTATTCCATACTGACGACATTTTATGCGAACTGAGCTGTGCGTACTTCCGTTTCCGTTTCTATTGCAATGGCAATGCTTGCAACATTTTACATTTCACTGTAATGACATCAGGAATACATTTACGATTCAGCTTGCGGCTATGCAATTGCGTAAAGTTTTATATATACAATTGTCTGCGTGTTGCAATTTTGAATTGTTTTTCGAAAATACAAATACATATATATACTATATATGTGTGTGTATGTAGATATGCTGAATAGTTTCATAGAGAAGAGTTAAATATGTGTATGCATATATAATATTTGTGTTATACATTTATGTTGAACATGAAACATGATTTTATTATATTTAAATATATTTATCATGTGTCGAAGATTAGAATTAAAATATATGAAACATATACTGCAGTCAATTCTAACGAATTTACTTTAAATTTAGAAATTATTATTTGTATTTTAAATATAGTATTTAATAAAAATACATTAATATCAATGGAGTTTGAGTTGAGATCAAATTGATATAAATATGTTGTGAACTAAACTTAGTTTAGATCAAATGATATAGAATCTGAGTGGAATACTCTTAGCTTATTAGGCTATTATCAACATTTATTTATATATATATCAAGAAATAAAATATATTAAATATTTAATTAATTTCAATATATATTTTGAGTAATATATTTGTTTTCAATTTGCATCCATATCATCGCAAGCGAGATTATCGTGCATATATTCTGATTCATTGAATTTATGAAGATATAATTAATATTAATATACAATTTTTTATATTTTTTATAATAAACTTTTCAATGCTGAAAATCGAAAAAGAAAATGTTTAATTGAATAATAATTTGTAATAGGAATACTTTATGCAATAAGAGCGCAAATGATATATGTTGTCTATATAATATAACTTGCTTAAGAGTATCTCAATTGGTCAAGCGATATCAATTCATTCAATTTCATGGAATTTGCAAAGATATTGAAAAGTACATTAATGTCAATTGAAAACATTTGATAAAATGATCTCTTGAGTCAACTTATAAATAATAAAAGTTTTAGTTTATACTGCTTACCATGGTGTTGGACTTTGATATATGATGTTGCCCACTTTTGTCAGGCTGTCACAACGAGTCGTTCTAAGCCAAGTCAGGAGAGCTGACAAATCATTTGATTGCCATAATATTCACACACAAGCCCATTTAAAATGTCAGGCAAGCTGAAAAAAGCTTTAATGGAATTGTGAGCAAACACACAAGCGCACACAGACGCACACACACACACACACACACACACACACATACAAGCAGACATTCAACGCACAACAAATTTGAATGTTAAATCTTCAGAGCTTTGGCAACGCTACAAAGCGCAGACGCTGCCAGATTGAAATGCAAATCGAATAAATAGAAAATAAATAGAAAGCATAAGTAAACAAAGTCTTTCGAAGCACAACACACAGACAGGACCAATACCAAGGCGAAGGACCTTTCAAGCATCAAATACAATGAGGCGAGAGTGTGTCTGTGTGTGTGTGCTAGTGTGCCTGCGTGTGACTTGAAGTGTGGCCCCCAGGCGTACAAGGCAGAGCAAGCGGAATCGCTGACGCTGCGTGCAGAACAGCTTAAGTCGTTATGCGACAACAGTTTGAACAGCGCTGCCTCAGTCGCCGTCGCTGCCAGGCTGAGCGACTGAGCAACTGAGCGGCAAGGCAGCGGCAATATCAACACTTCCGCTTTGTCGTTTAGTCGAAGCAACTTTGATTGCATCGCCCGGGGCGTCTGGCATTACAAATGTGTGCACAGCAATGTGACTTGGCTTATAACTAGAGCAGGCCTGAGTGCCTTATGGCTTCCATGGAATCGCGGCTTGGCTTTATGACTTGGCTCAGTTACCGACGCGTTGCTGATATTTGGCTAGCAGCTTGGAATTGATGCTATCATCACTGGGTGTTAACGACAGTTTTGTGTGTGTGTGTGTGTGTGGCTGAGTTTAATTTGTTGCAACCGTTGCCAATCACTGCGACACTTGCGTATATACCATATTTTGTTGTATTTAACATGTATTCAGTATTAGGTAATTAGAACTTTGCGATCGTCCGAACGTGCGCTTTTTTCGATATTTACGCGACAAAAATTGCAAACACATTTTATGGCAAATTCGCATACAGAAATTATACAAAACTAAATAGCAACAAAAATGCAATTGCACAAAATATAAAATATTCACACACGCACACAACAAACAAACACACACACACACTCCCTCACACCACACACACACACACTGAACTGAATACAACAATTGCTTCTATGTTTGTTTCTATGTACTTTTGTGTGCTATTAAAACTAGCGTACTTATTTCATTCTTTTTTTTTAGTTTTTTTTTTTTTTTTTTTTTTTTTTTTGTTTCCTCTTTTGAAGGCTGCTCGCGATGGCTGCTCTTCGTCTGTTTTCATTTAATTTTATTTGCACTGCATTTCGAGTATTTTCTTATTGCATTTAGAGAATCGGCGCGACGTGAATTGTAATTCAGGGCCTCGCAACGGAAGCGGAACGCGAATGCAAAGCGTATCGCGATGACCGTCGCTGCGTATACGCAACGGCACGCGCGCGCGTCTTATACATATACATATATACATTCGTCTTGAGCGTCGATTTACCGTTGCAGTATGCATTAGTTTGGCCTGACTGTTGATGATGTGGGTGGCTGGTCGCTGCTGCTGTTGCGTCGCTGATATTGCTGCTGTAGCTGATATTGCCGTTGATGCTGTCGATGCTGTTGCTGCTGCCGCTGTCGCGCGCCCAGTTCCTCTCAATATACGAAAGCGAATGAGAACGTAACTACGACAACGACAACGACGTGGCAGCACTGCAGACGGTTAGTAGACGAATGAGCTGCCGAATTTGTGTGAGCGCCGTACGAAGCCCGGAACAGGGCCACTCGCGCTCAGAATGTGCACAGAACCAAGCGAGTTGAGCGACGAGCTGCGTCGGCATAGCCAACGCGACGGCGACGCAGCCATCGTTGAGAGTCGTTTAGAATGGCGCGCAGGTTTCACTCAAATTTCGCTCAGTCACTCAACAGCGTGGGCTGCTCTGTTAAGACAGTTAACAGCGCTCGGCATGTAATTCATTAACATTTACATTTACATTTACATTTACAGTCTGTTTGCTTACAGGGAACGGCGTGCTATTGCGCATACGAGATGTGGACCGTCGAACGGTCTCCGGCCGTGGGGCGCATTGAGTCGCAACTTTTTATGGCATCGTTGCCAAATATTATCAGACAAATAAGCCTTCTGTCTAAGCCATTAAATACATGGCAAATTTGGCTGTCAACAGGCGGAAAACAGCAAAAACTTTTCAGAACAAGCCCCTTAAAAAGTCGCCGAAAGTAAATTCCAATTAAAATTTCAACGTAAATGCCACAAAATGTAAATTATGCGTAATGAAGTCGTCGGGCCCTGGCAGCGGTGCTGTCTGTCGACAGCGTTTTTCCTGCTGTGGTTGCGGTATGCTGCCTGTCAACACCCACACTGGTATAAACACTCGTTCAAAAAACGCACAGCCTCATCCACTTACACCTACACACCCCAACACCCACACACCCAAACACCCACACACACACACAACTGCACACATTTACAAACATAAAGCGCACAATAACCCTCTTTAGCTTTGTGTCGCAATGTTTGCTTTCAGCTGACGCGCACAGTCGCTCACAAATCCTGTCAGACAGACAGCGCTGCCAACGAAATACGATGTTCAAGAAGATGCCATGTCCGAATCCAACTCTGGGTGAGTCTTGGCTGTCAAAGTACTAGAATTGTCTTGAAGCTCACGCTGCGGAATCCTTTAAGAATACCATAAATATTCCAACACACGGCCAAACCAGGCAGCATGCATTGTACGAATTGATAAGCACACACACACACATGCACACGCACACCCACACGGGCATACACAGCCGCCCTCACCTAACTCTAAAACAAGCAATTTTGACATCAAACGTCAACGACTCACACACACACACACACACAAATACACCCACACACGCATACAGCTAAAGGCTCTGTAGGGCGTTTCGAGTCAATAGCGGCTACACATGGGACTATTAGACTTCAATAAATTGAATTTGCACAAATTTCAAATCCCAAAACACGCCCAACCCCAGAAATAAAGAAAAGTTACGCCCGCAGCATACGCAACTTGCATCCACAAACAAATCAAACAAGAAATCTATTAAAGTCAAAGAAATAAAAAAAAGAAACGACATAGCCGAAGCCAACGTCTTGATACTCTTAGGCAAGTAAGTGAAGCTAACATACGGTTCATATTGTATATTTAGCTAAAATTCGATTACAAAACATTCAAGTTTAGGCCTAAATATAATCATATCTACATTTATAAAAAAAAAAAATATGCATATATTAATAAATTATTATATAATTATTATGTAGGCAAATAATTTAGCTACACAGAAGCTAATATATACAATTTTTATTACTTTCATTATCTTTTTGAAATTTAATGCAAAGTGTTTTATTGTTTAAAAATTAAATTGTATGTCTGTAGAACATTTTTTTTATTTTTTATTTTACGATAAACATAATTCAAATAAAATTTTGAGATTAAAATCAAGCAATTTATTTTAATATTGTCAAAAATAAAAAATAAAAATAATAAAATAAAATTAATATATAAATAAATTTACTCATATCTATTTAGATTAGTTAATTTAGCAAACAAAATTAAAATGTAATAAGAGCTGAAAGAAAACTATAAAGTTGAATATAATTTTGAAATATATAAAAATTTTCATCTGATCGACATTATGAAGAGAGTCGTATTTTCTTCAAAATTGTTATCAGTTTTTTTTTTATTTATTTATTTATTTTTTTAAATTTTATTTTGTAGTAAGCACTGGAGGATATTTCTACTATTATCAGTTAAGAACATTTTTCCTATACATACGTAAGTAAAACTATCCTTCAATCAACGTTAATTACGCGGCGATTCTCGCAATAAACCTGATGTCAATATCGTAATTTTATTTACATAATTCAATCAATTTTCTCTCTTTGCATCTATATTTTATTTACTCCTTTTTTTTTTTTTTTTTTTTGTAATAGTATATTATGTTTAATAAAGTTGTGGTTGTTTGCGCTTATTATTATTATTTTTTTTTTCCAACTTTTCATGTTTTTTCCTATTGCAAATTTTAACTCTCCCTTCAGGCTATTTGCAGCTGTTTTCCAATTAATAAATGCTCATTAAAAAAATTATTGATGCGCATATTTATTGCGTTTTATGTGAATATAAAATATTGCAGAATAATTTTTTGGTTGATCTAAAAAAGGGAATCAAGTATAAAGAGTCATTATATTTCTATATTGAGACATGAAAAAAGTTAATAAAAATAAAATAATATTATAACAACAATTAATATCGTGCGCATGCATCAATAAAAACCTTTTCGAACAATGTGAAGGTCCAGATATCAGCGATTCTAGCTGGAAGCAGAGACAGCTCGACAGGAAACAGCAAGGCGCAAAGCGGATTACTATTAGAGAGCCAACGAGGCGTTGGTCGAAATTGCTATGCAATTGACGGGTGCTGTCATGCGTTCCCCAGTGGCAGCGTTCAAGGCTAGGCAGCAGCTGGCACAGCCAGTGGCGCAGTTCCAGTCACATCAGCATCCTTTTGCTGCAACTGCCACAACAGTCACTGCAGTCACTGCAGTCACTACAGTCACTGCCGTCCGTCTGTGTACATATGCATTTCGATATATGGGAACGCGCGTGAAGCGCGAAACTGCAGAGCCAATTCATACGCCCCATGGCACGCGGTTTGGCGCGCAAATGACTTTTGATTGACATGTTTGACATTCTGCACGACAAGCATAAATTGCTTCGCCCACACCCGGCTACACACGCCCACACTCCCACACATGCATGGCCGCCCATTTTTATTGCAATTTAAATGAGTCAGCATAATTTTCGAGTTTGTTTAAATGATAAGAGTGCTGCAGCACAGCATGTGTGCTGCTTATAATACTACTATTTGCTCTTGGAGGCCACAAAAAAAAAAAAAGAAAAAAAGTGAAGAGCTTGCAATTTTCTTGGCTGGCACTGGTAAGAAGAAATATATTCGTTTGTGCTCAGTATTTGCGGTTGATTATGCCATTGTTCGCTGGCAGCCTCTTGTCAGACTCTTGCCGCAGTCATGCGCATGCCTGCAACAGTTGCGTGGACTTTTGCTCTGAGGACATCAACCCACGAATTACAAAATACACAAAAGTACCACAGTACCCCAGCATGCACACAAACATATAAATATATATATATACATATATATATGTGTGTGTGTGTGTATATCACAGCACCGCACATTTGCACAGTTCAATGGCCACGCGATTGCAATACTAAGGGCAGCTCGCAATTCGCCACTGACCAAACGACATCATTCACCAATTGATGTCAACAAAGTGTTTGCCATTCACTGCCACAGGCTCACTAATGATGACTACAGTCCATTAGTTAAACAGCATCGCTTGGCCACTGCACACAGCATTGATCCAACAATGTGCCAGAGAGTCAACATAATGATTTTAAGCCAATATGAAACATGAAGGCAGACAAACAATTTTGGCAACTCTTTCAATACCCTGTGGAAGCTGGCACATCAAGCAAAATGTTACAGAAATAATGAAGTTAAATAATTGATTCCCTTATTAATCTATTCTTATAGTCTACGTAATCTTAACCTTATAGTTGGACTCTTTTGAATCTCACACGTCAAATTGTAATATAAATCATTAATTTTAATATATTTAATATACTTAACTAATTAATTAATTTCACCAAATTCATAATTCATTTAAAATATATAGTTTATTTTAAAGAGAAATCTAAGTTCTACATATTTCATTCGTTTCCTAGTAAAATTCGAATCTATTTTAAATTATGTTTTCTATCTATCATCTACACATTTTCCCATTCAATTCGGTTTGGGGCTTGGGGACCTACACGCAACAATTGCCAGTGTATAACGAAACAATAGACATTACTAATTATGAAACGTATTGATTTTGAATCGAAATTTAAAATTACATACTTACAGCATAAGCTGATTATTTATTGCCTGCACAAACGTTAAATAACAAACATTTAGATTGAAAGTAAATTATAAATATTTGATAGTTGCATTAAGTTGATGCATATGTCGAACAGTCAGGCACATAATCCAATTAAGTGCGCATGTAGCCCAGAAGAGCGTTTCATTGACTTTTGTGCTAAACATCTGCAAAGAGCTGGAGCTGCGTGTGGTAAAGCAAATCTAATAACAACAATAATAGCCATAAACATAAACACAATATAGCTCCGGATGTGCCATTGCCAGGACACCTGAACGACTGGCCAGAACACGAAGCCATTTGACTAATGGAAGCTGTTGCTGTTGCTGTTGCTGTTGTTGCTGCTGTTGCTGTTACTGCTGCTGTGGCTATAACTGCCCTTTTGACATCGCCTATCTGACGTTTAAGTTTGCGGCTGTTTGAGTCTCTGGTTGGCTTTCAGTAACTCTTAGCCACGACTTTGGTTTAGACTTACGCATCATCACTCTGGCCCGTGCCGCCCCCACTCAGCTCTGCTGGACTCCTGTCCAATAATCATTGTGGCTGCCAGTGTGAGTCAATGTGATTTTGCGGATTCTCTTGAAATTACCAGCACGTGACAAAATCAATAAAATTAATTAATAAACTTTGTCAAGCACTTCCTTTGCCGACGTGTCATGTGACAGCTCTCATATTGCCAGCAATCTGAGAGCTCCACAAATACAGAATTCCTCAGCCACACATTCTGGCATATAGACACATGTGTGCGCTTGCCATTTGCCCAGATGCGGGCTAGCAGCAGGAGCGGCAGCAGGAGCAGCATCTGCTGCGGCCTTCACATTTGCCGGGGGCCAAACGTTAATCAGTATTGAACTTTCGAGATGGCTGCCGAGATACGTTACGAATTCCAAAAGCTAATTTCCAGAAGCCTGAAACAAAATACGATTTGAGAACATGCGAAATATGATTCAGCAACGAGATATATTTAAGTCAAGTGATTTGATTCTTGATTCTTTAATCTGCACTTTACTTCATTTCAAGCTGAACTCGCTCTTAAAGAAATGTAATTAATATGCTTATTCAATTTTCAAGGCGTCTAATTAAGCCTTCTCTCAACAAATTACATACATTCTGAACTAATTATGTGGAAGCGCTTGATATACTTAGCTACTTCAAAGTTCAAGTACTTTGGCGTAATTCCCATACGACTCGCTGCTTGTGCACGTGAAGCACGCTTCAGTAATTGCTCGTTAGCTTTGTTGTTGTTATTATTAATTAATGGTCAAACAATTAGAGAGTCTCTCTCTCTCTCTAATAACCCGATTGGCAATTTTTAAGCACGTGACGAGGACTCTAAACTATGTGCCAACTTTCAGCTTGAATATTATCGCATCACACATAAATGCTGTATAAATTATTAATTGCCGCAAAACTCACACAAATTGTGATTAATTATGGCACATAGTAGCTAGAGGCAACAGAGACACAGACACACATATTTATGCAAATGTATGTGCTAGCGAACAATGGCATTAAATTATATGTAGGGCTGGTTGGGCCAAAGTGTTTCCTGTACCTCGCCGCCTTAGTCTATTGTGCATGAGTTTGCTTAATATGCCCAGAGCTCGTGATGATTTATTATTTGCTCTTGATAATGACGCATTGGGAGCATCGAGAGCATAGCCAGATACAGTGGCATTGACAGCCACATATCAAAACAAAGGCATTTGCGTTCTGACCTTTGAACCTCCCCTGCCAGCTGGCTGCTTGGAGCACAAAGAGAAGGAAAAAGTGACTAGCTCTTATCAGAGTAACTGCAAATGGCGTGAAAGAATGCGCAGCGCTTTATTTTTATGAGCCAGCAGATAAAACCGGGCTTCGTCTGAGAGTGGACCGTGCTGGGTGTGCCAATATGCAGCCAGCATAATAAAATAAAAATGCTCAGCTGTGCGTCGAGTGGAATTGGAGTCGGGCACGGTATCAGAGCGGGAATGGAGACGTGAATGGAGACTAGGGCAACTGGATAGCAGCTTACAATCCATGTAATGCCAAAATGACTGCAAGAGAAAATGTTGTAGTCGGCAACGCCACATAAAGAGCTCACAATTATGTTTGCCTTTGGCCGCGGGGCATGCGGGATGAGACGCTGCTTGAGTTCTGTGCCGTGTGCCGTGTGCCATGTTTTAGGAGCCTCTAAGCGGATAGACGCCCCTGTTGCTCTCCTCATTACAGCTAAAGCAGATGTAAGCATGCCACTAGGCGAGAAAAGCACATTCTATTATTAACTTTTGTACATTTGAACAAAACGAATTTGGGATACATGCAGAGATCCCAGCGCTGGTGATTAAGAGCAATTTCAATAACTCGCAACTCCTGCAGATGCTAGTACAACATGCAGGCCGATTTAATGGCCATCATAAATTGTTTGCAGCTTAATGCCAACAGTGTTATATAGAAGCACGACAGTCAGTTTCAATGAATTAAAAAATTAAATTAAATCCCTTGGCTTATAGTTTGCGCAGAGTAGACGAAAGCTGTCCCTACTTCCCTTGAAGGGCTGCATAATCTCCATTATGCACTATAATCATACTAAACAAATGGTATGCTAACAATTATAATAATGCCCTAATGTTATTTAATCAGTTGTTTGCTATAGCTGCTAAAAGTTAGTTAAACATTTGAAAGTTCAACTAAAGTTGAGTCAACTGTACTGCGAGCACACGAGAACACATTTTTTTCACATTAACCGATTTTAATTTTAATTTAATAGAAGAGCGAACGAGAACATAAATAGATAATGTGCATACATATATGTGCACAGCAGCTGCAGTTGTGAGTAAAATTTTTTTGATTTGGCTTTAAGCTAATTTGAAAATAAAGTTAATTTTTGTTAAAATTGTTTAGCATATAAGTAGTTCAAAGCAATCAAATAAATAGCGGTTGCTATTTCAACTTCCAAGCAATATTTTAGTTCGAATTTTATTATTCCTTCAATATGTCACCATATTTGTATAGCTCAGGCATTAGCATGCTATTCACCATTAACACAGACCCAAACTTTACTTTATAAATGCTAATATAAATAAAAATGAGAACAAGTTTCATTCATTTTATTTGATCTCCCTGACTTAGTTCTGGACTGCACAAATTTGCTTCACAGAAATAGTTAAATTCACTAAAAATGTCTTTTGCCATTTGCCTTTTATGTAACATTAATAATTTGTTGACTTAGAGAGTACCATAGAATAAGAAATTTATCTGTGCATTTAGCTGAATTTTGTATAATGCGATGAAACCCTTTTTATATAATTTAATTGCTCATTATCTTCACAGTCTGTAAGTGGTGGCTTCGTGCTTGATACAAGCATGTTCTGACAGGTAGATTCGACTTTTACGGTGCGTAGCAATTTCAACTGCGAACTTATTTGGCTGGCTTTCATCAATGTCACGTTCTGTTTGTGAGCTGTGCGCCTAATTGAAAAAGTTCAAGTGGCTTGTCGCTGGCATTGCTCATACGACGCGTGCGCCCAACACCCAACACCCGCCAACTGGCAACGGCAGCCTATTTACAATTACGACTTTTGCTCTCTGCTTATTTTGTTTATTATTCGGAAATAAATTGACATTCAAGTGTATAACAAATTATTGTGCATTCCGCTTACATTCCTGTAGTAGTTGTCGTTGTTGTTGTTGTGGTTATTGTGAGTGCATTCGCAAAAAAGCAGAAAAAAAAAAAAAAAAAAAGCAGCAAAAAAAATTAAAACAAAGATATTGCCAAGCGAACTGTCGAAATGTAGTTTGAGTTTTGTTTTTGTTTTGTATTTAGTTTTGCAGTTGAAGAACATAATTTATTGCAGTGCACTAAAGCCAAAAGTTTTGTTTACTCTACGACTTTTCGTGGGCGAATGGGCGTGGCCCATGGGCGTGGCAATGGCAAACTGAAAACTAAAAGTTGACTTTGACGATTCCAGCCAAACGCACAGCCAACAAGCAAATGGCAAATAAATAGAATAAACATATTGTTGCTCAGTATTGCAGTTTTTCCTCTCTCTCTCTCTCTCTCTCTCTCTCTCTCTCTCTCGCCCTCTCTCTCTAACTCCATGACTGATTACTTTTGCAGCGAATTGCGTGCGAATTGGCATCAAACTTACTCTAGACGTGTATCTGTCGCATTTTATGCACAATTTCAGTCCAGGTCAGCATTTTAATATTCGAATCTAAAAGTTTATATCTTGTTAAGCTGTTGTTTTTCTACTGGCCTCTGATAAGTTTAATTGAGTGACAAGAACAAGTTGTAAGCTGTTAGCTGACGATAAGCTGATTGAATTTTGCAGCTTATGCTGGAGAGTGTGGCAGCCACAACTAGATCAAAGCCATTTAAATATGTCTATATTGACTATGAATTGATAATTTCCATTAACACTAGAGCTTATGCGTTGCGTACTAGCACTGATAGCACACAGCTCAATTAAAAATATATTTGTAAAAGCGACTGGCAGGCAAATGAAGTAAGACAAAAGAAAAACTAATCAACAATAATTGCTTTCAGCCGCAACACAACCCAAAGCAAACACTATGCAAATAGATGCCAGTTAGATTATTGTGCCACACAAATATGAGAGCAATGAGAAAGCTAGCTTGCAGTTTGTGCAATTAGTGCGATGATTCAATAGATTCTCTATAAATACAATGCAATAACTGCTTACAGAAATCGACTCTCTTTCAGCAGTCTTGCATCAATATGGTTGCAATCTGCTGAAAAATTATTTACTTGGGCAAAGTTCTATCTGTATTGTTTAATCATTAGAGTAGAATCAAATCAAAGTGGCATTCGCTAGAATTTATTCAAGCTTTAGTGAGCTCAACTCTGTCAGCATTGTGAGTGTAGGTATTTGAGTCGGTTTGAGTTTGAACTTCAATGCAAAAACTGACTAAAATCTGTTCATTCATAATATATATGCAAATACTGCAGACTTGAGTTGTTTTACATAGATTCTGCCATATTAGGTACAGATCTAAATTGATACATTTCAATGGTGTTTAGTTAGAGTTTTTCACTTGATGAATGCCATCCCCAATTGGACATAAAGACATTTGGCTATACCATTCTAAAATTAGGTATGCTTCCAAGCTAAGGTTATGCTCTGGCATTGGGCAGATGCTGTGTGTGCTTGTAGAGCAGAGATTTGATGAAGTCGGGCAACGGTTTATGTTATATATCGCTCCTCTAAGCCAAGCACGTTAAAATGCTCTATGCTAAAAGCCTTTTTTATTCTTGTGTACATAATATCTAAATATAAATTTGTGTTTCTATATTAATCGTATTGACAGTCATCAAGCGGATGTCAGGCAGCAGAGTGCAAAAGACGCATCGGCCCAGGTCCAGGCCTGGGCGTCATTTGAATAAATTCAACTATCAGCTGTTGGCTGCGACTGGCTCGACTGGCTCGACTGGCTCGGCTGGCCGCCTTCTTGACAGGCAGCGCACGTGAGCACGCTTTCAACGCTAAGGGCCATAAAAAGGAGATTATCAGGCGACCGAGCTGAGACCCGACAGCTTACATTAAATGGCAAACAGCGAGCAAGGAGACCGTGGAGCAGCAGCAGCAGCAGGACATTGCCAGCAGCCGAGGGGCAAGTGACAAGTGGCAAGTGGAAGCGCGGCAGGCGACAAGTGCAAATGAGCCAAATGCCGAGGCGCAACAAAATGCAAAGTGGTTTTTTCATCATCATCTGCGTCTACTTCTGCCTCTCCTTCTTCTTCTTCTACTTCTTCTTCTTTTTGTCGCCTACGTCCGAATGGCGAACACCAAAACATTTCATTTGACGCCCGCTCGCTCGTGCTTTGTTTGGTTTATAGCGCATTTCTATTCATTATGAGCAGTCGGAGGCATTGTTTAGCATTTCATTTATTGTCAGGCTTATGATGACTGCCGCGCTGCTCTCTGACAGACTCGCCGATCCCGGGGCCTGTCCCGCCAGCTAGCTGTTGGCCGTTATGTCCTGCCCCGGCTGATACGCTCCTAATCGCTGGAGTTACACGCAATTAATTTTGCTTTGTAATTAACAGAACTTGGCCAGAACGCATTCGGCACTTACTTGGTTTCGTTTCTTTTATGGGTTTGGCTTTTATGGACATGGTCAGGCTCCATATAATTTATTTACAAATTGGCATATGAGGCTCAGGATTCAGGCAAGGCCAAAGCAGTGGTGCTATGTGGCATGTTGATTAGTGGCGACCAGGAAACGAGCCTTCTAAATGCGTCTGGGCGGCGGCACAATGGCAACAAATTTCAATAGCTATTCGAACGACTTAGCCAATGTACATTCGAAATGGGTCTGCCCCCAAGTAATGCCAAGTAAGGCGCAGAGGCTCCAATAATAGAAAATGGCAATTACGCTCTATGAGTTTTCATTTTGCTGTTCGAATCGCAGTTGGCATTGGCTGCCATCAGCTTTTGTTGTTGCGAATAATGAAAATTATAAGCCACTTCCGAATTTCATTATCGAAATTAGATGCTGGCTGCCGCTGCAGACTGACGGATTTGGCGGATGTTGTGCTAATTTGTCAACGGCCACAACGACGCCAATGACAAAGTGAAAGTCATTGTGGGCGTGGCCGCAGCCAGGCTCCTTTGCTGCTTGTCAAATTCAAATTGAGTCATTAAAAATTAAGTTCGTTCCGACTGCCAACCACAGCAACAGCCACAGCCACATCCAGAGCCAGAGCCAAAGTAGCAAAGTTAACCAAATGATAAATAGCAAAATTAGATTTGACAACCTCGAGTCGGCTTCGCTCGCACAAATTGCAGCATTCATCTTGATTACATTTGGCTTGAATATCTTAAGATTTGGCTTTGCTGTCTCGCTGGACGTAATTGCATTTTCCATCAGAGTTTCAAATCTTTGTTCGCAATCTGTTCAAGTCATCAAAATTCACTCTTTGCAATCGAGTTGCTCAGTTTGAATAGTCTCAATCAGGCTTTAGCTTGATCAAATCCAAAATGTTAAATAATATTTGTAGCATTCGCAAATTAGAAATTCGCCCCAGTTTGCCTTTCATTTCCAAACTAGGTTAATTACTGAAAGTTCCCAGCGAGCTCTTCAGAAATAAATAATTAAATTGTTTTGGCTTCTGCCTAGAGCTGAAGCCATCGCAACTTAACTTTGTATTAACTGCAATTTAAAATCTGATCTAGCTACTTGCAACTGGAGTGTGTGATGCGCTTGCCACAATGTGTGCGGCATTTGGAAATATTTTGCTCATATTTTGCAGCAAGCGCACATGCTGCAGCAGCTTCGGTTGCTTGGCAACTTCTTGCATTGTTCATCATACAAGGGCTGCAGCTAATGTGGGAGACAGCACTGCAGCTGGCGTGTTAAATCAATTGGGAGCTTGTTGCTGCCATACTTAGCCCTTGCTTCCGCTTCCGCTCATACTCAATAGCAGGAGCAGCAGGAGCAGCAGGAGCAGCAGCAGCAGGAGCAGCAGGAGCAGCAGCAGCAGGAGCAGCAGCAGCAGCAGCAGCTTCAGCAGCCGTCCTTTGGCATCCACTGCCACTGCGCCACATGCGCTCCATTGTTGGTTTTTTCAAGCCATTACTCACATTTTTTTCTGCAATGTGTTACAAAATATGTCTGGCTCGGTGTCATTTTAAATAAGGAATACATATATAATAAAAAAAAAAAAACGAAATTGAGCTAATTTAAAGCCATTCTATTAGAAATGGCTTTAAAAATTCTATGAATAATTCAGAGCAAACTTTTCAGAAACTAAAATGCGAATCATTTACAACTGGGATATCTACAGACTTGCTCTCATCAAACAAAATAGCCATATAGAGATATTCAAAAATGAATTGATAATTGAAATAAAATATATACGCAAAGCTTTTATCAAATCTTGACTTAAGTCAAAGCTGCCTAACGTACAAACGGCTTCAATGCTGAGAGAGTCTTTAAGGCTTTAAGGTTTGCTCATGATTTACCTGAAACAGAACATAATAGCGTAGGCTTTGGCACTGGCAATTTATATTCAGCCAGCACAAATGCCATGCTTATTTATGCGCTCATATTATTTTCAGTTCGTGTTTCTGCTTCAGTCCCTCCCAAATAATGCAGAAATATTCTCTGCTAAACGACAAGGCAACAAAACGTTACCCACACAGTAGTTGAATTCTGCACAATAAAATGAAATGGATTTTTAAAAAGGTTCGCCCAATGCTAAAAGGTAACACGGCACTGAGATCTAAAGGACGATGCGAGTGGCGCATTCGTCATATTTTATGGCAATTTGAGAGCAAGATTTCCAGCTATTTTTTTTTTTTTTTTTTTTGGTATTCTTGCATTGGTGTTAACTTTGAATCTTGCTATTCATGCGACATTCAAGAATGCCAAAAATAAGTAAATAAATAAATGAAAATAAAAATGAGAGTGCACAAGAAAGTCCATAAGATTCCTATTTGATATGGAATATTTTGAACTTCAACTTTAGCTACACAATGTATATTTTATATATGTTAATATTTACATATTTCTGAGCAGTTTATGTGCTCATATTTTCTATACTTTTGCTTTTTGCCTTATCTGATATCTGAAATGGAAAACTCAAGTCTCCAAATTAACATTGATTTGAATACCTGCAATGCAGTTGAATGAAATTGATTTAATATTCGAGCAGAGAGCAGACTGTAAAACTATTCACATGTCTCCGAATTATCGCGTCTATTTGCTGAGTGCAAATGTCAGTGATTGCATTCTGATTTGTTACAGTTGTGTGTGACAGGATGCGGTTGCCTTTGCTGCCATTCAGCGTGGCGCAACGCAACAGGCGCCACTCATGCCGCACCACGCAATCAGTTGATTTTATTTAGCTATCAGCAAAGTAGCTGCCACTCAGCGCTGTGTGCATACATTGCAGACAAACACAGACATATAGATAGGGTGTCGAGGACAGTCGCTCGATAATGGTTGGGATGGCATTGCACACTCGCATATAGCATGTATTAGTTTGTGTCAACAGAAGCTTTGCGGCTGCTAAGTGTAAATAAACAAATACTCGCACTTATCAGTCGCACAGGAGCACGGCTGAGGCAGTGGGCGTGGCAGACGGCAGGCCACCACGGCGACAGGTAATAAAATGCGCATTTGTGCACAAAATTACAGCCGAAGTCTCAACCATGCGAATTCCCCAGCTGGCTACTCGCATGGCCCATGCACGTTGACTAAATTGTATTCTCTTCTTTTCCTCAATGCCTTCCCTGAGGCAGCAACAGGCCAAAATGCTGTGCCTGGCAAAGTTATTTTCAATAAGCAAACAGCGAAGACTGCAAGATATACAACGGGATAAACGGGGTAAAAACAGGTGAAACGAATGCGACGTAGAAGTACGCTGAATCAAATGGAAAATGTAATTGAGATGTAAAAAAATATAATTTAAAAACTAATTGATTATAACTGATGAGATATATTAGAATAGATTCCCTTATTAATTTTTATTAATTATAATTTGTATGATAAACGCAGAGCAGGTCATAGCTAATAGCAGAAGTAACATGTTCCAGCTGGGATAGTGTATGGATGGCAATAACTATGCATGAGCAGAAGAAGCAACTCGCAGCATACTTAGCGCCCGACATGGCAGAGGAAGTGCTCTTAAAGTTGGTAGCATAAACAAAAATAGTTGAGCTGCGAACTGCTTTCCAGGTCGGACAGATTGAGAGACAGAGAGAGAGAGAGAGAGAGAGAGAGACTCACTGACTGACAGGCAAACAAACAGACAGATGCGCTATATTCATTCTCGTGCTGGCAACTATTTTTATTGCATATTTTTGGGGCTGCGGCAAAATTAATTGCACTTGAAGTATGCGCATTAAATTTAATGAGCTCGCGAGCACCGGCACTGACACAAGCAGGAGGCAGCTGAGAGATAGCAGAAGGCAGCAGCGCTTAGCTGCAATTAAGTTTAATTGTAACTGCAATTGCTGCTAAGCAGCCACAGCGAAGGCAGCTTGCAACGAGCTGTTTAACAGCTACTTAAATGAATAAGACCCGCAGCTCAATTGTGTTGCACATGACTCATACGCCCCATGGTACACAGCATGTTATACACGCAGCCAAAATTCTCTATAACTCTAGCCAGAAGCAACAAAAAGCAAAAGACAAAAATTGACGTATGTTGTGCTATTCAAGTAATGGAGTACTACCAAATTTTGTAGCATGCCGCGTGGCAGTTGCCATGGCAACGAACTATGCTGCTGGTGCTCCTACTCCTGCTGCTGCTCCTCCTGTTGCTGCAGCTGCTGCTTTGTGGCTTATACCTGTGAATGGAGGCATGCCAAATTTGCAACTGCGGCGCTCATATACAAATGCTGAGTGCGGCTTATTAGCTATGAATGGCAATAGCGTAGCATTTTGTGGCCAGTGAAAACCTGTAGGCAAATCTCAGAGTTCTTAATTTATAACAAGTTTAAACTGAAATTTCCCTTTACATTTGCAATTTCCATTGTTTACCCAACTAATTAACAGCGCTTTACGGCGTACAGCAGCAAAGCGCTACACAGTGCTTCACCTGCACGTTTCGCATAATTAAAACTGTGCGCCGAAGTCTTAAATGCATTTATTAAAATTGCAAATGAGCGAATGTATGATTTTAATTTCATTAATTCAAGTACGTCAAAAAAAGAAACACAGAAAATTTGCTACATGTTGGATATAATATTGTTCTGACTGTTGAAAAGTTGCAGAATATTCCTTTATTTAATCAAGTAAATGAATCATATTTAATAAATGCTGCGAGCTCATGTCATTGCATTTGACAATTTGTAAGCCTTTATGTCTTTATACTACTTCAATTTGCTCTCAATAATTAGGCCAAAGTGCATTCTCGTCAAAAAACTCTTAATTGCTAGTAATGGCTACTGACTTTTACAATTCACTTTATGAATTCGCCATTGATGCAGCGACAGATTTACATGTTCCCAATTTCCGTTATGAATATAATTTTATATATACATATATGTAAGAGGGATTCCACATAACATATGCCTGGCACTGATAACACTCTTGTATATGTATGTAACTGTATCCGGATCTCATATACCTTCGACTCATGGCAAATAGATGAATGGGGCATATTGTTTCGCTGCAATCGTTAGTAAGGTTTCGTTTATTTGTTTTTCAATTGAAACTAGTTGCCGCGAGAATTCTCTAGAGAATTTCTAGATATTTCTTTAATTTTTCTTTATGCTCTGAATTGAGAAGATTGATTCTCGATTGTTTTTAAGATTTTAACTCATTTACTCATTAGGACTTCTCGGTATGTCCTAATCTAATCTTGTTTATGTTCGTGTTCCGAGAATCTTGTTTCGAGATGTTTTTTCATTTAAATACAGACTACATTAAAGAGGCAAAGGCAATCGCTTTTCCAAATTTTAATTATGGTACGCGAAATCCCTTTATTCAATCAGACTTCAACTTCTAGATGCGAAGCAAAAGAGGACTGGGAAATCGTATAAGCAGCAGCACTCTTCGAAAATTTAATTCTGTAATTGTCTTGCTTGATTGCTTGCTTTCTCTATTGATTTAGGGTATCTGTCAGTGGATTCGAGCAGTTCAACTTGCTTATATTTGATTTAATTGATTTTTTTATTTTTTGCTGGTCATCAAGTGAAATACATTTCATTTATTGCGTTAAATTGTTGATTCAATTCAGTTTTATTTTACGTTATTTTGTTTGCTGTTCCGTCAGTGCAGTGTAAACAGAAACAACTCGCTCACTTCTGTGCCAGTCAACATTCAAAACCAATTAAATGCTTTGCTGTCTCTCTCTCTCTCTCTCTCTCTCTCTCTCATACACACACACGCACACACACACACACAAGCATACTCAAACATTTATATTAGTAAAAGAAAACTGAAGACAAATAGGAAAGAGAAAATGTGGTAGCATCCGCATAGTTTTGAAATTAAAGTTAGATCCAACCAAATAGCGGTCGAGCCAAGCAGGGAGCCAAGCCTGGGTAAAGGCAACGTCATTAAAGCGATGCTACGCATAGTTTGCCAAAGTGATGCCACGCCCCAGGAGCAAGGAGCAAGGCGGTCAAGAGGTCAGTGGGCCAGCAGGAGGCTGAACTGGCGATGTGTACGGCAGGAACATTTTATAAGCACTGAAACAAAATTGAAACTTTTTGATTGAATACAAACTGCAATCTCGCAGGAGCAATGAGTAAATGGAGCCGGTTCTTCCTTCTTTAAAGTTTGGCCGAACTTCCACTCCACTTACCCGCCCTGTTCTGCCCCCTGCCTTGCCCTGCCATAGGTCCGCCCTACAGCATTCTTCTCTGCAACGCAGCCATCAGCAAGCTTAGTTTTCTAAATTAAAATAATACAATCAAGATTATATGTATAACAGTGTAGGCAGTCAAGCAGATGCAGTCCTGGCATCCATAGACAAACTCATACATAGATGGAGCAAGGCCCTATAGCCATGTAGAAAAGTTTTAGTAGGAGACTTTTGCCATATGTTGTTACTGGCCATACATGAGTGCATAACAAGCTATAACAAGTTTTATTTTGCATCAAGAAAAGTTGACGAAAATTAAATATAAATAATTATACTAAATGAAAAATGTTGTTCGCAGTCCCTAAATCTTGTATACAAAGGTAAATATTAGTCAGCAATTAGACGCAAACAATGAAGAATAATTTCTGAATGCAAACACAAACAAGGACCAGCTTCTGTTTTTTTTTTTTTTTACTTACGGCATAAATAAGTGTCACGTTAATTAATTAATTACCAAAAATATGCTGACTCTTCTGTCCAAATTTACACTCAAGCCGTTCTGAGAAAGGCTCTCGATGTGAGCACAGAAAATGTGCAGCCTCAAATAAAACGCCCAAAGCTAATTTGCGGTTCAGACCGAGAAAAGGCAACCAAAGTCCTCTAAGCTGATGTCAGTGACAAAGGCGAGAAATCGCTTGACTGGGCAATACCCTGCTAATATTTGACATGCTTTTGCAACTTTCATAATTAAATATTCAATACTTAAAGATCAATAAGCAAAAACTTTCTAGAGAGGCGGAGTGAGAATTAAATTGAGTTGACTTAGTACGCTCTGGCGTGTTCGGCGGCAACAAAGATAATAAGATAAACAGGTGAAAACATAATCCAATCAATTGCCATCATTTAAGTGAAGTGCTCTCTAAAACTTTGCCAGCTGCCTCACAAACAATGCATACGCCTACATATCATATTATCTTAAAAAAAAAAAAAGAAAAGCGAACAGAGGACAACAGCAGAAAATGCTGCTCAATTTAAGCGTCGGCAAAGTATGAAGCGATAATAAGTATAATAAAGACTGCCAAAAAGTTTCAAAAATGTCTGAAAAAAGAAGAGGAAAAAAAAAAAGGAAAAGGACGCAAAAAACAAAGCAAATGTCTAACGGGAAATTCATGTTGATGAAAAATGTTTTTCATGCGCGCCGCCATTCCCATTGATGATAGAGTGGGCGGCTGCTCCCAAGAAGTGTGCGCTTGTGTGTGTGTGTGTGTGTGTGTGTGTGTGTGACTATCATTGTGTGTACGCTCATAGGTTTAGAGACATACAAATGACTAGGCCAAAAACAAAATAGGGCCATGCAAAAGAAAATGGCAACAATGATAGCCCACGCACCAGCAGCTATGAAAAGAAAAAGAAGAATATCGAAAGAGCAGAAACAACAACAGCAACAACAACAACCATCCAGCAAAATGTATCTCAATGGTAAAAGACTCAAGCAAGCGAGTGGCAAACACTTTCCGCTCAAAGTGCAACTCACTCAACCGCACCCACATCCGGACGCTGTAACGCAGCTAGCAGCGCTCAGCTGAGGCGCAGCAGCAGCCAATGTAAGCGCTGTAGCTAGAAATGTGTCACACGACGACCTTGAAGCTCACTCAGTGAGAGTCGAACTACTGCTCGCGCAATTCTCGTTGGCTGCTGCTCGAGCAGAGTTCTAATCGCATTGCTGTTAAGCTCCTGTTAGCGATAACAGCATTCCGAGTGTCTGTTAACGCTAACAGAGCTTGATCGGAGAGCAGCTGCAGCTTACTTGCATGCATTTCGTGGGCAAAGGTTGGCAACATTTACATAAGATATTTAATTTATGATATTTAAGAGTCATTGGAAAAACTTTAATAGGAGTCTAAGTATAAGAGAAAGGAGGCATGATAAAGAATAAATGCTAAATAAATTTTGCCAAAGAATAAATAGCACGTGTAACCATGTATGTAAATTAGATGAGATGTTATTCCATCATTTATACATTTTTAATTAAATTAATTAGCTAATACATATTGAAGTAATTTTGTGATCGACTTAGTTTTGTAGCTATCCAAACTAATGGCTCGTGCATTAACATTATCTGATAATTCCAGTTGATTTATCATATAGTATTTCATGATACCATTCGCATTTCATCAACTGTAAAGTATTTCGTTAATTTCCTGCTGAAAATTTGTAGACGGAAATGCTTACCTTCCGAGCTGCTCCACAACTCAAACTCCAACTTTGTTTAAGTATGCTCCGCTTTGACGACATTTGGTTACACCTTGTTAACATGCTCTTTGACGCCTTGTGGCTGCGGCGCTGCTGCTGCCGCTGCTGCTGACTTAGTCAGTTTTTGCTCTCGCCTAAAGCATAATTCCTTATTAAACTTGATTGAGCGCAAAACTTCATTACTCTTATGCTTCCAGGTTTACAGGTCTCGTTTTCTTTATATTTTTTTCTGTTCTTGTGTTTTGTGTTGGGGTTCAGGAAATTTAATTTGTACGCCATGTACACATAATCGCAAAGTTGTGCAATGGGGCGACAAGTGCTTACAATTCATTTGGTTCTTGTTAAAATGTTGAAATAACCTTTAGCAGCTCTGTCGGCTGCATGTGCAGCTGTCGCACGCCCGTTTCCAGGGATTATGTTAATCACAATTCTGCATTTTAACAAGTTGCTCAGAGCTGCGAACAAAAAGTCACAAGGCCAGCGCTGTTGCTAGTTTTAAAAGAACTTTTGCAAAAGTCGCTGCTGCAGCAGAAAAAGGAGGCAAAACTCTAAGCTGGCATTATAAAAGATGACTTCCTTCCTGGTGCTGTCCTTCGACTTTCGCCTTCGCTTTTGCCTTTCCCTTTTTCAATTTTTTTTTTTTTTTTTTTTTTTTTGTGCGCCAAATTCAATGCAATCTGCTAGCGACAGTCATTTCCAGGCTCTGGCCAGAGCCGCCGTTTCTTCATCTGCTTCTTGGCATTCCCCATAAAAATGTTGAAGCATAACTTTGGGCGCGGCGCGACGCGCTCGTGTAACAAGTTGTCTTCTATTAACGAAGAGCATTTTTCATTCGGCCAGCAGCATCAGCTGGCCAGCAAATTAAGCTAATGCAGCAAACGGAAAGCAGCTGCAACTGTTGCTTAATGGCCACCACTGCTGGGTCAAGGGTGCTTGGGTGGCTCGATGGTTGGGTGGTTGGGTGGTGCTCGCATTGTGGTTTGGCAGTTAGCTGTCAAAAATTGCTTATTGCGGCGTAAACGAAAATACCTCGAAGCCAATTTGGCAACCAAAGTCATCAACTGCGCACACGCACGCCTCAATAAATTCAATTTACACGAATTTGTAAAGGCATCGCGCGCGCCTCCTCCTGCCAAGCTGAGGGCGACGTGGGCGGGGACACATCGCATCAACACCAACTGCCATATAGAACAGACAAAAACTTATGCTCGCAGAAGTTTTGCAGGTGTGAACAGTAAGATAAACAGCGGCGGCCCGGAGCTGCCTGGCATGGAAGTGTTTGGTACAGGCGCTGGCTGAGCCGCTGCCTCGGGCGACCGGGTTGTTGAATGGGGGCGGCACTGGAGCGGCCTTATTGGCATCGACATGCATTAGCGGCACCACAAAAGCGAGCTGAGTAAAAGTCAAATATAACCGCACTAACCGACAACCCGGCCACGTCCGACGCCTGTACAACAACGCCAATTTCAGCGGCAACAACAATCATAATAACAACAGCAACAACAACAGCAGCAACATCAGCAGCAGCAGCAGCAGCAGCAACAGCAACAGCAATCGGGAAAAACGGTAACGGCAACAAGCTAAATTGCAAAAGAAAACTTTTTTGTGCACCTTCTCTGTGGCTCTGTGGTTGTTGTTGCTGCTAAAGCTCAGTCTAACTCGTGGCAGGAGGCAGCTGGCAGGAGGGGGCAGCTGCTGATCAGGCCCATCAACAGCACGGCTCTGTTGTTGTTTGTGTACGTGCAAAGGTGTAAATTAAATTTCAACGTCAACACGAGCATTGCATGCCAATGTGACCCACAAGCACAGCACAGCTCTCGCATCCACATCCGCATCCACATACATATCCGCATCCGCCTCTGCCTCTGCCTCTGCTTTCGCCTACGCCTTCGCATGTCAAACCAAACCAAACTCTATTCCACTCCACCTGATGCCCAAAGTGCTTCTGTTTGCGCTCGTTTACCTTTTCAAGTGTTACCTTTTCAGCAATCTGTTGCAGCTTGCGAATTGCTTTTAACCTTTCCCACTAATTCCAATTGCAGCCCTCTCAGTAACACATACGCATTCTGGCTCTGGCACTTAAATAAAATGCAATGCTTTTAGCTCTCTTCAAGCTTTCTGCAGGGTTAGGCTTTAACTCTGATATTGATAATTTAGTCTCGGATTTATTTTACCTGTGATTATTGAGTTCTTAAGCCCTGCTTAAAAATAATTAAATTATTTAAAATATTTCTTAAAATGCATTGATATATAACTTCAATTCTCTAATTTCTGAATTTATTATACATGCATTAAACCTTTTAAGCATTGAATGCAAATTTAATCTGAATTTTCGTATTTCTTAAGCTATGTTTTTCGAAATATTATTCTCACACCTGTCGAAGGTGGTGTCTTTTATAGCCGAAAAGCTGCACTAGCACACACTCGGCCCGCTCTTATCCTGTTTAGAATATTGTCTAGGACCTGGGGCCAGTTTGGTTAGCTGCATTGGCAGCTCGACTGCTGGTTTTTCAAGCGCCTTAGCAGCATAAAGTAATTTAAGCACGAAATGCCAGACTCCAGACTCGACGCTCGGCTACCAACAATGGCATTTAAATTATGCACGGTCGCCCCAAAGGATGCGCGCCCACAACAAAGGCGTGACTCACAGAAAAAAAAAAGGAGAAGAAGAATAAAGAGAGAAAGCAGAATAAAATATATACACTCGAAAGCTGAAGAAATGATGTTGCCCTTGCTCAAAGCGCTCGAGAGGCGATTGCATGTACTTGAGGATACTTTGTGCTGTGCAGCACGAAATTGTGGGACTCTGTGCAGAACAAGGTGCGCTCGTCGATAAACTACATGCGTGGGACAGGCTTATTGAATGCCATTAACTGCCTGTGTGGGCCAGCGTGCATATGCTCGATTTCCATACGCACCGTTGTCCCATTGAGTGCGGCCAGGCTGAGCCCTTGCCGCGGCTTAACAATGAACTGCTGGCGCTCCATTATCGATGGCCCATTATGACCGCAGCTGCAGCTGTAGAGGCCCGCATTGATGAATGGATCCATTGGGCAGCTGCATTCGGTCAGATGCGTTTCCCCGAAGCGCCTTAAATATGTTGTAATTGAAATGCATTTGGGCGCAAGCGGACAAGTGGGCAAATGAACAAGGTGTGGCCGGCGAGCAAATGCAGCTCATTAGCAGAACTGACAACCTGTCAAGATATTCGTACAGCTGCAGTTGCAGATTACGGCTTAAGGCCACACAAGTCAGCTTAATTGGCAGCAATTGCTATTGGTTACCTCATCTGCGGCGGTTGCCAAGCAACAGGCATGACAGCTGGCCGAATAGATGTAACTAGCTGAGCAGGAGACTAGGTGTGTGTGTGTGTGTGTGTGTGTGGCATGAATTGTTCGCATATTTTTGCTATAGCTCATAAAACGCAACCAGTTGAAGCCTGAAATGTGCACTTACACACACACACACACATGAGCACGCACTCATGCAACTCTCGAGTGCACCATAAAAAATGGACACTTAAATTGCTTAGGAAGCGTGCCAGGCAGTGTCTTAATTTTCCGCAGGATGTGCGCAGTATCAAAGGCAACATTTGATAAATGGTACATGGTCGTGGTACGACCAAATGCCACATCTGCATGTGTGTATGTGTGTGCGTGTGTGAGTGAGTGTGCGTGTGAGAGAGACAGCAAAGGGCAACATGGAGAAAAGATAGAGCGTGTGCATCTGCATATGCATTACCCTTGTGTATTTATGAGGAATGCTTAAATATGTGCAGAATTTTTCGATTTCCGCAGTGCATTTCATATATATTTTTGGGTTGGCAATATAAATCTAAATCTAAATACATATGTATATATAAATCTTCGTTATAGACTCTCACATTTTTGAAGTTTTTACTAATCTCAACACGAGTAAATTAGTCAAAAGTTTTGCCTTCAGCTTGTAAAATATAAATCACATAACTACACATTGCCTGTTAATAACTTTAGCCATAATTGATATTTATGTCGCGCACCAGAAAGTCTCTCAGAAGAAAATGTCTGTTCTGGCACAAATACTTACTCTACTCGTGTTGAGCAAGTTTTATTTACAAATACGAAATTATGTCAGCAACGAGCTATAAATGCTTTAAAGAGACTTACACGATTTCTCTTTCGCTTTCGATTATGATAAAAAAAAAAAAAGTCAATCCTCTCATCTCAGCTCAAGCACTTGGCGGGGATGCTCTGAAGTTGAAATGTAATGGAATTATATTATAATTTGTATAATTTGTGGAACGACTGATTGAAGCAATGAAGCGTATGCAAATGGGAGGCTAATGCGATTAGTCGATAAGTCGGCTAGGACTGTCAATATCCCGGGACTTTTCAATTAATACCGCATTTGCGGTCGACCACAAAATGTAATTAAAATATGCGAGGGATTAATAGGGCCCAAAGCAAATGCAAATGCGAATATGACATATTTACATCTTCTTCCTTATCTGTTCCCTTTATTTATTATTATTATTATTTTTTTAGTCTGTCTGGCATACGCAATCAATATTAATTGTCGATTAATGTTTCGTCGCCTTTTGCATTCCTCTTCTCATTAATCCTGGCGCGTTTTGTCGAAAAAGTTGTGTCCGTTGGTAACTTTATGAAAGGACAATGTGTCTCCCAGACACGCTCTGCGCCTAGCTGCTCCAATGACAATTGAGCTAATTGCATTTACTGGCAGCACGTGCTCTGAGCACTGCGACAGCAGCTGCCTCGACCTCAGGACATAATGATAAAAGTTGTTGCTGAGCGAAAAGTTTCGGATTTTTGCTTAATTTCAGCAACATAAATTTCCGAGATATCTATCTTAATTTCAGCTGTCCAATGGCGACAATAGCAACCCAAAGAGTTAAGTTCGTCAATAATAAACACAACGGAAAAAGAAAACAGAGTCGGACGCCAAACCTTTTTTCGAGCTACGCCTTTGGCTCCTTTAGTGCTTTATATACGTATAGAAGTAAATAAAACGATTCCTGCTAAAGGCTGTTGAGGGACCGAACGCGACGCCAAATGGCTTTAAGTGGGCACCTGAATAAAATAAAACAAAAATAAAATCTGAATGAGAGACAACAAAAAAAGGGACAAAGCAACTTGCCTTCATTCACAAAAAGAATTGGCTGAAATATGAGAAAAAAAAAAATGGACAAAGCTCCGCATATCAATGTAAATAAAGAATCAATACCTCGTTTACAGTCACAGCCCAATCCAAAGTCAATTATTATGGACAGATACTCACAAAAAGAAGCCCTAATTAAGAATCAAATACTCTGTGTTGACGTACTCAGACCTCTGAGCTCCAAAAAGCTAACATGCGTGCATGACTGACAAGAATTGAATATTTCGAAAGGAGAAAGCGAGAAAAGGATACTCGTGCGCCCCAGACGAGAGCAAACGCCTCCACAAAGAGCAAACGAATTCTGAAAGGACAGCTGAGTGGGGACATATTTCAAATACAGTCAAGTAAACACACATGCTAAATACATATTTGTTGAATAACAAGTCAATACACTTCAGTCTAGACTGCCATTGATACCCCGTATCAGAAACCCAGCAGTAGACATGGAAAGTCGTATAGCTCAGCCGATAGTTGTTGACCTTTGTTACATATGCATACAAGAAGCGAATATACCCTCCGCATGCGTGTGCATAGGGTGTGGAGCATAAAAAGGGTATCCCAGAGAGACTTTTCCACTAACTCGACCATTTATCTGGTTGACTGGCGAAGGCCTAAAAAACTCTCTTACGAAGGCTGCGAGAAGACATAAAACAATAAATAAGAGCGAACCATAAATATGCCAAGAGGTGTCGTTAAAGCTGTTTCCGGCTATTCACGAATCTTTAAAATGATTCCTCCTCTGATTCTGGCCCGATTTTCATTTATATATTTATGTGCATAGCCAATGAGTCGTATGTTTTATTAACATCAAACAGGTGGATGCTGCTGGTTGTTATTTGTTGTTGCTGCAACGGCTGCATGTATCAGATGCTCAAGTCACAAATAATTAACAACTCTTGTGTCAACCAGATGAGCGTGAGAGCGGAAGGGCTCCAAGGACTTGCCCGAAGGACTTAAGGCTGACTGCCAGTCAGTCTGTCGTGCTGCCGTAATCTGTTTAATGTAATTTGCAATTTATATAAAGCGATTGAAATTTTATTGAGCGCCAACAGTAGCCAAAGGAAAAATGAAGAAAGCAAAGTCCGCCCTCTTTTATCTGCTTCCGCTACTTCCCTGCCACGGAAATAATTTGATGGCGGCGCACTCGGCGTATGCATACATACATATATTACCTATACGAGGTGTGTGTGTGTGTGTGTGTGTGTGTGTTCACATGCCATCATAATAAGCAAAATGTAGCTAGAGGCTATTTATTCAGGGGATGAATAAGTTAAAACGAGCGCCTGCCCCGCCAGCATCGATTTCTCGAGAGTGTGCGGAATATGTGAACGTGATTTATTCATTGTGAAGCGCAGCGCATGCAAATTGAAGACTTCAATTTGCAATGTCTGGCAAAAGCAGCAGAATATACTTAAGTGAAATATGAACGCACTAGCATTGCCATAAACATGTTCATAAGTTTGTTTCGCCTAGGAAAATAGCTGCCATCACGTCCTGTTGCACATGCAAAGCCCAGACTCATATATTGAGCAGCAGCTGCCACCGACATCCTCTGCACTACTTCACTTGTAATCAAGTTGCTCTGTCGATGCGCATCATTTGTTTTGTATGCGACCCGCATTGTTTTCGACGTGCAGGAAGCTTTTCAAGCTGCTTTGCATTCAAAGGTATTTAGCTTCGGACGCTGAAAGAAGCTTACGAATAATATTTTTTTGCTATACAATATTAAACAGGCAACCCTTTTACAGCTGCCCTAAAGGTAGAAGCTGCAGTTTAACATTTTTATTTGCCTCATTCAATTAATTATTCTTAAAGGGCTGCAGAGTTCAAGCGATGGACGTGCTTTAACTTTCAGTTTCTGTCAGTTTACTTGTACAGTTATGTGCAAATATATAGATACATATTCAGCTCATGGATTTTATGTTGACAATGCATGACTCCTACAGACAGTTCAATCTAAATGGAAAAAATATATACAGACTCCCAGCACGCTGCAGTTGGACAAATAAAGCATTAAAATGTTTTATAAATATTCATGTTGTGCTGCTGGCTCACATTTGTGTTGGCAAGAATTAAACAAAAAATCAACTTGGCTGCACTATCTGCATGCAGCCACGCCCCCAGCCAACGCGATAATTGAATTAAGCGCACAGACACACAGCAATTGTCAGCAGAAACAAAAAAACTTTGTATAAATTAAAGTTGAACGTGTGTGACACGACAGAAATGATAGTATAAACAAATAGCAATGGATATCCTGCTACTTTTCGACTATGAGATACCCTGTATGACAGTCAGTCTAGAGCCAACAAGTGACGAGCATTTTTAATGAGCTAGCTATATTTAATAGTCAATTGCAATTTATTGAATTAACAACACCAACAAGGCTAAATTGGTATTTCAAAGTTGTTCCTAGCTGACAAACTGAATACAAATTTATTTTTAAATAAATACTCAATATAAGCACAGGAGTCAAATTGCGTATCCTTTTTTCTTCTTTTCATTTATTTGTATTCACAATTCGGACTTTGGACCCATTGAAGTCCTTTGTAACGTGGCTTATGCTGGCCGCTTTTTATGGGCCAATAGGGCTTTAAGGTAGCTGCCGGGTTGACTGATAAGCAAAAGGGTCACAATTAGTCCGATGTCGCTTTGCCTGGTTAGCACTGACAAAGCTCTTTGGTATTGGAGCACGTTCTCAATTCGCTATTAGGTTTCATTGGATAGTCAGTAGGAGCCCATTTAGTGCTCTGCTTGGTGCGGCTGGGGCTGAAGCAAATCGTAGAACTTTTGTTCATTCGATACGCATAAAAATCAAACTACAATTAGAAACAGACGCCGAGTCACTCTGAGGCTCCACTTGGGGCTATTAAACGAAAAACCAGACACAGACACAGATACAGATACAGATACAGCCGAAGGCTAGTAGTAGGAGCTGTGGCTTATAATGCTTATGGCAGCAGAGACCGTGGTCAGCTAGCTGGACACATTCCATTGTTTGTTTGCTTTGTTTGAGGCAACGTATCAAATTATCTATTTATGTATAGGACTAGCCATGTATTTACAGCTTAACTAACAGCAGGATAAACATTTGGGGGCTCAATCAAACTGCTTGTGGGCAGTCGACGGGGGTGGAAAGTTTCGAATATATATTGACTAAGTCGAAAGGGCCTTAGTTTGTCGGCTCGCATTGTTGGCCTTTTTTGTGATTTATTTGACTAAGCCGTCTCAAAGCCAAACAGTCCAAGAAATCCTGCACACAAATAAGGCCAAAGCCTCAAACGCTAATCAAGTCCAGCATGGCTATGAATGTATTGGGCACATATACATATATACATATATACATATGTATATATGTATTCAATTCGCATGCTGCGCCCGCTGGACACTTCATTTGCCATGGAGCCGAAGGGCCGTGTATCATTCTATTGGATGAGACGCACGAGCGAGCAGCCCAGACGCTCGCTCATCAGATTCATGCAGCCTAGGTGACAGGCGCCTGGCACATGCGGGTCACCAAGCAAGCTGTAACTGTAAATTAGAAATATTCATTGTGTGTGTGCCTAATGGGACGTCTTGAATTTTTAACGCAAATTAGTTAATTAGCTGATTTACTCGAAGCTCTTTAAGCGACCACAACCTTATTAATCACTTACAAAAGCACTCGAGCTAGCGTAGAACTCGAGGGCAACAATGATCACCCATTTGGTATGCCTATAAATTGCACATCATTATTTAAATGTGAGCAAACACTCACTCACTCACACATACACGCACTCACACACTTGCGTTTAATCAGCATGTGGCAGACGCCGACATGTTCCAGGCATTGTAAGCTGATTGCGGCATTTATGGCTGCCACGCCCACGCTCACGTGGGCCGCGCTGGCTGTGTCAGTTATTTCAGAGGCTTGTTTTCTGTCGCTCATTAAAATTCGCATTCAAACATTTCACAAATACGCATTAACAAACCTTTTACGCGAGCGCCTTTAATCACACGGATTTTGTGGCCACACGTAAGTGCGTGCCTGCCCCAACCTCGCAGCGAGCGGAGATCTCAGGTACACGGCATCTTCATCTGCTTGGCGTTGTTGTTTATGGAAAAGTGTCAGCTGCGTGTGGGGTTTGATAAAGTTCCTTTGGCGTGGGCTGAGTGCCGACCTCAGAGATGCCGTCGCATAAATCGAGCGGAAGCGCATGCATAATAAGAGCCGAGTTCCGTGTACCAAATGCCTACGGCCAATTGCTAAGTGAGCCGCATTCCTATTGACCATGGCCATGAACTTTATTTGTGCATAACCCTGCTAGGATTACGTAACGAAGGCACTGCCAGACAAACGTCTCGAAATGAGTTCACACACTGCCACTTGCCGCTTGCCACTTGCTACTTGTCGCTTGTCGATTGTCGCTTGAGCACTTGACATTGCCCATCATCTCCAAGATGAGCTTGTCCTTGGTGGGCGTTGCATGGGCATGGGCATGGGCATGGGCATGGTAGTGGGCGTGCCCTTGCCTAAGAAGCTTAAAGTGCAACAAGTTAAGCAATTTGCATTTGCAATTCGTAATTTTTGACCATGACGGAGCTGTCGTTACTGTGATTACCAAAGCGCTAAGCCGACACTCCTCAGTTGAGTGGGGCTTCAAACAATTGGCGGGCAAAGTTTTTGTTTGGCAGCGACAAAAGTTTCATTTGGTCGCCTGGTGTAGTTTACACCAGCTAACCGCTGCCGTCAACGAAATTTTAACTTTATTTAGAACTCATTAAAAACTTTTGCATAATTGCATAAATTTGCAAAGTCAATGGAAAACTTTAGGTAAGCGGCGCTGCCCAAGACAACAGCAATAGGAGCAGCAACAGCAGTAGCCCACCCTGAGCATGGGCGTGGCAGCTTGTTGTTGTTAACTGCAAGTATTTAAGCACAAATTAAATTTGTACAGCAAGTGCGTACACATAACGAAATTGCCTAATCAAATTTCATAGCAACTTCACAATCAACCAAAGATTCATCAAAATCAAACATCTCAGCAACTGCTGCAGAAATAAAAGGCACTTGGCGTTGCTCATGCAAATCGGTCGGAATTGTGAAGGTTCGCTATAGCATTTCGGCGTTGCTAAGCAGAAGATGGCATCGAATGTTGGCTTTCAGTGCTCTAAAAGACTCAAATAAATCAAGTCAATTGCAATCTTAAAAATATATATTTTTCGTGCGAGCAATGCCGAGTAGTTGTTAGTTTATTTATAGCTTCAAGTATATATGTATACGTATATGTATGTATGTATATGTATATATCCCCATGGAAATGTTAAAGCATTAGCATTTATGAAAAGCTTTTGACAACAGTCTGCTGTGTATTAGAATATTCGTATTAGCTGATGTCAGCACCAAAAGCTTTTCTAACAGTGGTAGTCTACTGTTAAAATGCTCAATAACATTAAGCTCAATAACATTAAAAGCTGTTTAATATAAAGCAGCAGAACTAGAGCTTCTACATGCGCTATGCTTAAGGTGCAATCGTTAGCAGTTGCTTGGCAAATAAACTTTTGTTTAAAGTAAAAAGAGCTTTTTATACACTAAAGTCATGCATATTCAGGGTATATGGAATATGCGCATGTTTATGTGCCAGGTAAAATAAGAAATAATACCCTGTAAAAAGTATTTAAGTGGTATTAAGTGTTTTACAGATAATCATTATGCTTAATTGATTATTTTGAATAGTCTTCTTGATACACCTACTCTGCTCTGCTTGACTTACTCATTAAAAATGAACGCAAATGAAATTGGAATAAGTTAAGAGTCGCTTACTGATTACGAAGATATGTCGAGTTTCTGTTGTTCGACGGCTTTCATTGTAGCTCAAACAAGCTGTCATTTAATTTCATTCAATTTCAAATGACTTTACGCAATTTAACGCTTCGCTTGCAGTCCTGGTAAAAATGTCTTCGGGAAAACACTTTGCGTGGGCGTGGATCACATATTTCTTGGCGTTCTGTGGAATCATTGAATTCTACTTTGATGCTCGTTTGATGCTTGCGTATCTATACGCGACTGTATAGCTTAATATTTTCGTGTGCTATTCTTAACTCGATTTTCCAGGGTAATATCGGGCCATTATTTTTAACGGTAACCCAACAAATTAATCTTCTTAAATGTATTTCTATATAATGTTATGCTTAAGCTATGAAGTTGGCTTGGACTTAAAATGCTAAATTTTCTACAATAAGTAAAAGCCTAAAAGTATGCTAATCCTTTATATACTCATACTTAGATACATAATAGTTATCGTGCTGCACCCTAAAAGTAAACTGATGAATTGGTGGAAATGGACAACGACATGGCACGTTGCGGCGCCAGCCTTGCCACCGACTGTGAACGCTTCTCCAAGCAGCTGAACGTGTACCAACGCTCGTTCATGCCAAACTTCTCGGCATCCTCCAAGCTGGCGGGCAGCGTGCGATGCAGTGTCTCCGGCAGCAGCAGCGTCAGGCCAGCACCCAACAACGAGATCACGCCCAGAATGATTTCCGGCAGCGGCGAGAAAATCCTACGCGTATCCAATATGTAAACACTGAAGAAGGTGAACGCATAGCCCATGACGTGCACAGCGCCCACGCCCTGGCCACGCACACACGTCGGAATTAGCTCCGTGGCGTACTGGGCGCCCGAATTGTAGGCCACCGTGACTCCGAAACGTCCAATCACTGATAATGTCACCAGCAAGGTGGTCGCTGTTAGGATGATGATAAGTGGAAGTTAGATGATATCTGTAGCAGACTACTAGCAATATTTGTAGAGTTGAAGGAAATGATAAGAACTGTGCTTCACTTAAAAGAGCAATTCTAAACCAGTTTGCCAGCATAAGAGCGTTGCTTAGACTTACTCTGATTACTGACTGTAGCAGCAGCGAAGAGAATAATGCCCGTAACCGAAATGAAAATGCCACTGAGGAGCAGCGACATGGAAGTCATTGCCTTGCGTCCGATGCGATCTTGCAGAGCAATGATCAGCAGGCAGGCGGGCAGAATTGAGGTGGCGCTCAGTGTGAACATCAGAAATGGCGAAATGCCAAGGCCTTGGACGTTGCGAGAGACGGCATCGTAGCACAGGGTAATGACCATGCTGTGCGAGGGCGAGCGAATAGAGCGATAGAGACTGCAGCGCACAAGTGAATCGAAAGCGGAATACTCACGATTTAAAGAACAAGATGAGAGTGTTGCGGCGTAGACGAGGTGTCTTGAAGAGTCCCAATATATTCGGCTTGGTCGTTTGCATGTTTTTCTGACTTATTTTGCAATCCTCGATGAACTGTAAGTAGACGCTCTCCTCGATTTGGCGGCCATTGATCTTAGCAACGCGTTTCAGACAGGTCACAGCCTTATCATATTTCTGTTTAGAGATCAGCCACTGAACGCTCTCGGGCACAATGAAATAGAAGAGCGGCACCAAGCCCAACGGCAGCGAGGTGACAAGCAGGAAGCTACGCCAATTGCCCATGAGCACTGCAATCCAGGGCACGCCCATTGAGCCCAGGCAGTAGAAGATGCCGATGCAGATGCTCAGGCCCAGAGTGCGCAAGGAAGGTCGCATGTATTCCATAACTGCAAAAGGTTTGTCCACTTACTTAAATAGAATTCAAATTCTGATTTCGATTCCTCGACTCACCCAGAATGTACATCATTAGAAAGTTTGCATCGGTGGCGAATCCAGCTATGAAACGGAATATGCAGAAGAGCGCAAGGTTCTTGCTGAATATTGTCAACAAGTTGCCCAGCATTCCAATGATGTTCGCCACGATTAGAATGGGCAAACGACCCACGATGTCGGCGAGGTAGCCCAGAACCAAGGTGCCAACAACGGAGCCCACAAAGAACATGGACTGGCCCAGGGTCAGCATCCAGGCCTTTACACATATCCAGTTCATTTCATTGCTGAAACTCTTGTAGCCCATGTACTGCTCATAATGGTAGCTGTGACATGTTGCAGGATAGGTCGCGTTTTGGTCCAGCGGCTGGCAGCTGGATACTTTTGGAGCTGGTGCCGACGGGTCATCTGCGCACCTGAGCGTACGAATGATAAATGTTGAGTATACGCACCGTTATTCGATTGCATTCGATATATACCAATACTTTGGCACAAAGCTGATGATCGTCTGTGAATAGTAGTGCATGGCCGAGAGCACATTTATCAGACTGAACAGCAACAGCATCAGCCACTGCAGTCGACTAAAGTCGCCGCATTTCTCCAGCATTTTGTCCACCTCGAGCATTGTGTTCTTGCTTTCTTCTCACTGCGATCTACGCTTTACTCGCAGAATCAACTATTTCCTTTTCGAAACTTATCACTGGTAAGCCAATGGCCGGACTATATCAAAACACATGCAGAATATGCCTTGACATCTTATTGAATTTAATTTGCCTTATGGAGCGTCGTGCCAAGTTTTCTTAATTAGTACAGCCAATTAGCGCTTTCAATTCGCATCATGACTCATCTTTGCAAAAAAAAGAAGAAGCAATTCCATAATTTAAGTTTGACAGATTTCACTGAGCTGCATGATTGTGAGTGAGAAAGAGATTGCTCTGTTTTGCACTATTAACTATAGTATTTTTGCAAATACTTAAAGTTCTTTGGTGATTACTGGCAACCTTTCCACTTTATTATTCACGGCAGTTACAATATGCCAACTGTTTGATAGGTTGCTGTATATGGCATACGAAAAAATTAAATTTTTTTTTTTATACCCTGAACCCATTGAAAATGGGAATTCAGGGTATAATGGTTTTGTGAAATGTATGTAACAGGCAGAAGGAGACGTCGCAGACCCCATAAAGTATATATATTCTTGATCAGCATAAAAAAATAAGTTGATTGAGCCCTGTCCGTCTGTCCGTCCGTCCGTCCGTCCGTATGAACGTCGAGATTTCGGAAACTACAAAAGCTAGAGAGCTGAAATTTCACATGAACACTCGTATGTTACCTACGCAATACGAGTTTATTTTGTTTTTTCGATAACTCATCCCATTTCCAAATTATCGATAAAAAATCGAAAATTCGTTTCCATTTTTTAGGTTTTTTGTGTATAACTACTACACCGTTTCACCTAGAGACATTAACTTTATATATTTAGATAGATATTATGGATACGCAGATTTCGTGATTTTCAGATTTTGGATGCCACGCCCCCTTCGCCCACAATTTGGAAAAAACGCATTTCAAATACTAGAGACTTGCAATTTGGCACATAGATAGATTTATATATCCTTAATCTACTTTAAAAATTTCATGAAGATCGTCCATCTAGAAATGAAGTTATAAGCGTCCAAAGTTCAGCCCAACCCACCCCCAAGCCGCGGCAGCAACTGCGCAGTTAGCAGAGCGCGCGCTTATAAGTGCGTAAAGAAGAAGAGTATCATTTTCTTTACAGGGCTCAGGGTATCTCGTAGTCGAGCCGTCTCGACTAGAGCCTTCTTACTTGTTTTTTTTTAATTTTTTAATATTATATTATCTGTTTATTAATAAGCCATACGGGACTACAATTATCCCTTTGTGGACTTTGTCTTCAAAAAATTTTGCCTTTATGGGCTCGCCGGCTAACTTTAAGTTTAGCTGTTGCTTAATGAATAAAATATTAACAAAGTCAGAGAACACTTAGACTCTTGAGTATCTGACGTTCAGGCATATACCAATTTATATTGACTTGGTCACAAAATATCAAGTTTATTTTCATTATTTATCACACTCCATCATGCAGTCGAAATATGCTGATTATAGATGGGACACAACAAATGACGTAAATACTTTTCTTTAGTTTTCAAACTCTTGCTTCAAGTTGTAAATTGTTTAGACACATATCCACTTGTCACTTCCTATAGAAACACTGCTTGCATTAAGTTTATCTTTTCATTGATATTCAAAGAGTTGTCTAGATTGAAAGTATGACTGAGCTGACTTATCGAATTCGCTTGTGAAAATGAAATGTTTACGTGGATTGTTTTGTTTTTTGCTTCTCGCACCGAAATTAACGATAAGAAACAGATTTTCTGAAACAAATCTAAAACAGCTGAGGGACGTATGAATTGAACCCGCACTCGGGACAGGTCGTAACAGCTGCTATGTTGATAATTCGATCGGAATATTTAAAACGCGAACCGCAGCACGCCGAAGTCAAGTTTGAAATGTCGAATGGCCGGGCCTGGGCCGTAGCCGAACCCGAACCCGTACCCGTACCCGTACCCGGGCGATTCTCAAATGCAATGGATCGGTCGCTGCGTCGTTTTGAATAGATAAATATAGATTTTGTCCGTTGCAATTGCCGAGCTCGAAATTATTTAGCATGCGATGCAATACGTTTACAGTTATTATATAGCTAACAGTATTTATGCGTGCGTATCGCTCGGCGTCGACTCGACAATTTAATGCCACCCACCGGCTGCATTCTTTTTAATAGCAGATTATCAAGGCCGAGTAAACAAGCTGCTTGCAAGCAAACAAATAAGATGCGGGCATTAATTTGTTGATTTGCTGATGATAACAATCGAAGTATACATATTATTATCAGATCAACAAATCTATATTAAACAATGCACTTTGATGCGGACATAGATTATTCCGATTTACTATTTTTTTTTTTTTTTTTTTTTGTTTGACCAACAGTAATGATGTCTTTAAATGTTGAGTTTGTAACTAAATCAGCTACGGGCTTTCTTGATTCAACATTCAGATAATCATTAGAGGGAGTAACTGTAAATGCCCCCGGACAGCGTAAATATATCCACCCTACTTCTCCGATCTTGATGTTGATTCAATATGCGCATTGGGAAAGCCATATCCGACGGGGGTTCACTCGGGCTTATGGCTATATTTGATACACAGGTCTATAATATGTTTAGATAATGAAGATTTCATATATTATCTAGAGTAGAATGAAGCAATTGCAGAAATATCATTACGAAAAAAAAAAGAAAACATTATTAGATGACTTTTATATAAATACAAGTGTCATCTAATAGCATATATTTTTTTTTTTTTTTTTTTTTTTTTTTTTTTTTAATATACGTCATTACAGCAATTTATTCTACTCTAGATAATATATGAAATCTTCATCAATAATATTACTGCTAAATATAGAGTATTTAAATTAGGCAAACGCACAGTATGAACTTTTCATAATTTCTTTTTTATAATTACCTATAGACTTGATGTAATTAATCTTTTCTGGCTGAAGCAGTTTTACCTATTTTTTTGCTATATGAATTGCTAATTGTTTTGATTTTCGTGAATGGATGCCGTGGCAGTTATTGTGATAACTAAAATGTGTTTGGACAAGTGACATGTAAAAATACATTCCAAACACATTTCTGATAATATTCGTGTTTTCGCTCATTCGTGTCATTACAAATAATAGTATGTCTGTTTAATCAGGTGTCACTCACGACAAATATTGAATCAATTCTGAGCGATTCTACTTGCCTTTAAATGGCAATACCTGAACTTGCGAGTTAAAGTTTTAACAACGTGAAAATAATAGGAAGCTGTAGACTAAAAATAACAAATCTCATCTCTCTATGGCCATGCAAGAAAAAATAAGAGTTTGTCATGAATATTCCTATAAGAAGCTAGCTCGTTAGTTGTTTCCATATAATTTAACAAGAGCATCTCTGCATCTCTTTGGACATTCAATGAAATTACATATATTGGATGTCAGCACACAATGCATACATAGTATGTGTGTACTCTGCATATTGCACATCAAATTTCAAATTGTAGCTTAAATACATTAAATTGTTGTCGATGCGACTTTTTCTCGTTTGGGGTAGAAGGAGAGGCACTGGCCAGGCTCTTGCTTGACGAAAATTTCTGCTTCCGCTAGATTTTCCGGCAGCTTTCTAGAGGTCAGAAAATTACATTTGAAATGAATCGATAATATAAAGGTGAGCCAATGGGTCGCATACCTGTTTAAAGTTTCTGGCAGAGTTAGACATAAGCCAGCGCCAATGAACATTAAACAGCTTATGAATATCGATGGCAAGGGCTTATAGAACTTGGCCAAGTAGATCACATAGAAGACCAGCGAGTTGGAGGCCAGACCCACCACGTGTATGTTGGAGAGCGCGCGCCCCCGTACGCTAGTTGGAATTATCTCGGCAGCGTATTGGATTTCCGCATCATAGGAGACCGTCACGCCATAACGACCCAGGCCAATCATGACGGCAAGCAGCAGAGCGTTCTCCCTTGGGTCCAGGAAGGCAATGAGGAAGCCCGTCACTGTGGTTATGATGCCACCCACAAGCAGCGCACCGCAGGCCATGCCCTTCCTTCCGATGTTGTTCTGGAGTAGCAGGATCGTCCAGCCCGCTGGTAAATAGTTGATCGATGTGTATGAGAAGAGCTTGAAAGGCGAAGTGCCTAGTCCTTCCATATTGCGATTAATCACATCATAGGAGAGTGTAATGATGACGCTGCATAAGAGCATGTCATAATAATAATAAAAAGTTTCCACTGAAAGCTAATGGCACTAACTCACGATTTCAGCAGCAAGGAGAGTGTGCAACGACGTAAGTACGGTGTTCTGAACATTCCCATAAATGTGTCTTCGTCAGTAGTCAGCTTCAGCTCTTCTTTCACTTTCTCACGATAGTACTTGATGAACTCGTCGAACACAGAGTCCTCCACCCGTTGCCCATTGAACTTGGCCACCCATTTCAGACACTGCACGGCCCGATCGTATCTCTTCTTGGTGAGCAGCCACTGAGCGCTCTCGCAGATGAACAGCGGGTAGGCGAGCACTCCGAGGGCCGGCAACGAGGCTAGCCACAAGTAATGCCGCCAATTGCCAATCCAGATGGCCAGCCAGGGCGAGCTCATCAGCCCGAAGCAGTAAAAGAAGGCGAGTATAATATTTAGCCCAAAGGTGCGGCGTTTGGGACTGAGGTACTCGAATACTGTTTAGATTCAGCAGCTATATTAGTATGCCATCCACTGTAATCAAACATTGTCGATGGAAAACTCACCCAAAATATACATCAAATAGTACATGGTGTCGGTGGAGAGCCCGGAGACAAAGCGTGAGAACGCAAATAGTGGAAAACTGTAGATGAACGAGGTGAGAAAATCTCCCGATGCTCCTGCTAATGTGGCCAGCAGTAAAGCTGGCAGACGTCCAATGCGATCAGATAGATTCCCGAAGATAACGGTGCCCACAACTGAGCCAATGAAGAAGAACGATTGACCTACGGCCGGGTGATGCGACTTGTCACAGACCCATTTAAGCTGAAAGAAGTAGTTGGGCATTTGTAAAGCAATTAATGATATATCCAAGTACCTCAGTTGTGACGCTCTCATAGCCCTGTTCCCGCATGAATATCCAATCCTGACATTGTCCACTTTTCGCTGCAACGGCCGTGCCATTGACCACGCCCTCGAGTAGGGTGCAAGACTTGTGAGTCACATTTGCGTATATCAGTCGAAGATCTGAAGAGTTCAGATTCTTTAGATCGTCATGGTAGCACCTAAGCCAAGCACACTATTAAATACGACTCTCGAACCCAATCCATTCCACTTACCAATGCTCTGGAGTAAATGTGATGAGAGTTTGTGAGAAGTAGTGCAAGGAGCTGAGTATGTTCGTATATCCATACAGAAGTAATATCACATGCTGAAAGCGTCCAAATGCTCCGCAAGACTCTAGTACGCTGCTAAAGTCCATGTCTGCATCGCTCGCACATCTACTCACAAGTTTTATTTATGGACTAACTGAATGCGCCGAGAGCTGCCCTTTAAACACTCAATTAGCGCCGTAAAATTACAAGCTAGCTATCATTGTGCCACATGTTTTACACTAATAAAAACAGATGACCCACTCTCGTAACTGGAACGGCGGCATACCATCAACTGCTTTCATATCCATGGGATAACTAACGCGAAATTCAGTCAGTTACAACATTTTTGTAGGGCATAAAAAAACATATTTTCTATATTTAATGCACACAGTTTAAGGCAAGCAAGCCTAAGATGCATTTCGATTGCATAAATTGAAATTAAAATTAAAATTAAAATTAAAATTAAAATTAAAATTAAAATCAAAATTAAAATTAAAATTAAAATTAAAATTAAAATAAAATTAAAATTAAAATTAAATTAAAATTAAAATTAAAAATTAAAATTAAAATTAAAATTAAACATTAAAATTAAAATTAAAATTAAAATTAAAATTAAAATTAAAATTAAAATTAAAATTAAAAATTAAAATTAAATTAAAATTAAAATTAAAATTAAAATTAAAAATAAAATTAAAATTAAAATTAAAATTAAAATTAAAATTAAAATTAAAATTAAAATTAAAATTAAAATTAAAATTAAAATTAAAATTAAAATTAAAATTAAAATTAAAAATTAAAATTTAAATTAAAATAAAATTAAAATTGAAAATTAATTAAATTAAAATTAAAATTAAATTAAATTAAAATTAAAATTAAAATTAAAATTAAAATTAAAATTAAAATTAAAATTAAAATTAAAATTAAAATTAAAATTAAAATTAAAATTAAAATTAAAATTAAAATTAAAATTAATAAAATTAAAATTAATTATACAACAAATATTAAATTAAATTAAAAATAAAATATATTAAAATATTAAGGCGGACCTCACTCTTGGTTTTCATGATTGATAATTTAAAGCTAAAGACTTAATTCGAAATTCATTCCCAAAAGCATGAACAATTTATCAAAGAGCAAATATTTTTATTAATATTAAGCAAGTGCATCTAGTACAATATATAATATCTGCTGCTGCGGCAGCCGTAAAGTGCGCTATATATGTATATCCACATATTAGTATATGTATATGCGTGAGTTCTGTATCTATACAGAGATAAAAGCATTCAGTTTAAAAAGAGTTTAGAGTATCTTGAGATTTCCAATAGTTGATTACATATAGTTGTAGTCGCACTGGATGATATATATTATTTGAAGTATGATGCCACTTATGAGTGGAAAGATCATTTGAAGATTGATGTTTAATACGCCAAAGATTTTGATGTCCGTTTCTTGAACCGCTAGCTGCAAACCGAGCCACTCACTCTGTGAAGCAAAGATCATTCAAATAATAATTCAAAATTGAGTCGTGCTACTTACACTGCGTTTCACTACGTTGGAATCAGACAGACAGACAGAGGTGCGCAAGTCAAGCAATGTGCGCTCATGAATCTTTCTAGTCATGCTAGCTGTGAGAGTCAGCAGGTAGAGCTCCAAAAAATAGTTGATGTTTATAAGGAGTGTGAACCATTCTGTGGTTATTTGATTACTTTTCGGGTGTTTTCCAAATATCAAGCGGCAATACGCGTATCCAGTCACACAGGTCATGCAAATTAGGAGCAGCAAAAGACAGGCCAGCGGATATTTAAATACTTTGCAAAATTCGTTAGATATTCGAATAAGTTTATAGTACATTCGATGTACTTGCAAAACTCTTTCTTCATTCTTTGACTTGCTTGGGATTGGTCCAGCATATAATTGATTTAAGTAACGATGTAGTTTCATCAAAGTGTAGCATATTTTCCAGATAATAATAAATGTCAGGTAATACAGCTCGTCAACAAAGGTTTTTGAGCCAAATGCGCTTAAGAAAATACAAAATCCGTCTTTTGCCCTGATTGCGTATATGATAAAAACTATAGTTCGTGGAAAGTGCAGCAGAAATCTGATCCAAAATAACATTTGGAGAAATGGCTCCTCCGATAGCGTGAGACAGTATTGAGATTCGGCTAAAAACTTCTCCACCTTAAGCAGACCCTGGAGCATATTGAATATCTTTTGTTCCCAACGCAGTGCACAATATATACAGCACGCGAACGTTATCCATCTGATGTACGGATAGACGGTAAAGCAAAGAGTCATTAAGTGGGACCGAGTATGAAAAATCGGAATGCTTTGACGAAATGCAATCGTCCTAAATGATACGACTAAAAAAAAGCCCAAGCAAAATATTCTACGATAGATGCACAAAACGCGTGACTTAATCAATCCACCCGTGCGGATATCAAAATAGAATCCAAAGACTCCACTGCAGGCCATCAAATATGTTAGCCAAGCGTAAACGAAGTGCTTTGCCGAAGGCATTTTAACCACGACTGGAAGTTCCTTAGGTTAGGGCACGTCTTTTTTGGCATCATATCTGAATATTGCGATAAGCGACTGAAAACTGAAAGGTGAAAAGTGACAGCTTGATTAAATTACGCAAACAACTTAGCCCTTAGACTAAGACCAATTGACAGTCGCCGCTCATATATAGAAAACAATAAGCAATGCTTGTAATCGCTTTAAACATCGCACTTTCCTTTTGGCTTCACTTGAATAGCTTTTTTTTGATAGATCAATTAATATATTGATTAACTGTCCTTGTAGAGCTTCATGAAGTATTTCTGTTAATGCCGAAGCAAAACTATTTTTATTGCAAATATGTATATTTTATACACTGTTTTATGTAAGATAATGGAAACAAAAAACTGAATAATATGATGAGCTTGAGTAGGTCAATAGACACATATTTGGGATATATTAGAAATCGATGCAGTCGTAGATCGATTTGATAAAAGATGCTTTCTTCAGCTTGTTACAGACTTCCATTAGGCTTTGACTTGACTTGTAAAACATGAGAAGGAATCGGAAAATTGACATGGGTTTCGCTTTTGATCAGTTGCTTTGATCTTCGAGTTGCAGACGTGGAATCGAATAACGTCACGACTTATTGCTATATTTGTCACATACCAAACTGGATGTGGAGTACAATGGCTGGAGCTGTCAATAGCTTAGCCGATCTGTGGCTTGCAACAAATTTGCTATCATAAATTAAGTGCACTCAACGAACATGATACAAATGACATTATTCGTTCTGGCTAACAGCTGGAAGCTGGCTTGCCAGCGGTGCAGGGGTGTAGCCAGGTTATGTGAGTGTGGTGCGCCAGGGCACAAATGTGCCGTTGCCTAAGCTGTGGGCAAGTTGACCTTTCGCTTTTCTGTTTGGCGGCTGCTGGAGCCAAAGCCAAGCATTTAGTTTCTTGTAATTTAATTGTCGACTGTCTGACCTTTTGCGCATGCGCGAAGCTATTGTTGCTGCTGCTGCTGCTGCTGCTGCCGACTGTCGAGTGCCGGTTGCCGGTTGCCATTTCATTTGGATTTGAATATCGCACAGAGCTGGCACTAATTAGAAACGTTTAAGCCTGGTCAAAGTCCTGGCCTATAATAAATTAACATTTCAATTGTGTGTGCAGCGAACTAAACGTTCACACAATTGCCAAAAATCGCAAAAAGTGAAAGGGCAAGCAGCAAGCGGCTCTAGCCGGGTCCCTTTAATCGGCTAAGCGGAAGAATAACCTTTCTAAGCCGCCGCCGCTGCACCAAAGTTGAACCCAGACACACGATTCGATTCATAGCCAGGTGGCTGCCCAGTCTTAGTTATACATATATATATATATACTTATACTAACTTGTTGTTTTCGTTGTTGTTGTTGCTGGCTGTTGCGCGCCATGTGGCATGATCTGAGCGGGACTGTTAACTGGTCTCTGAGCGTTGATCTTCAATTAGTTTATTGTTCGCTTGGTCTTTTGCGCCATGTGAAGCAGGCGACATTTGCCGCCAGTTTTTACTATAAATTGCCAGAACGCCAACGAAACGTTTGCAGTTGTTGTTTCTTCTTCTAGTGCGCTCGTCGTTGTGCTCCAATCGAAAAGTCGGTCAGCCACATTCCAAGTGGTGTTCGGTGCTTGGACTAGTTAAAGGATAGACAAGTGGAGAGACGCGCCTAGGACATCGAAGCGCTGCAATGCTAAAGGTGCGACCAAAAAATGTGCTAAAAGAAGTGCCCAAATAAAAAAAATATAATAATAATAATAATAAATTTCTATTCAACTGAAATTCAGAGTTATTTGAACGCTAATCATTTGATTGCCTCAATTATAGATATTTCTGCTGAGCGCTGCGTTGGGCATTGCCTGTGCTGGAGTCATAGGACCCGGACCGTATTATGGCGGTCCAGCTGGACCCTTGCACACCTATGCGAGCTATGGGCCACACCCTGGGCCAGCGCAATATGTGGCACCAGGTGAGTTAATGCTTAAACTAGTCAATTTCAAGTAATTCAGTTTCGTGTATATTCTTAGCACCCAAACCCGTTGCACCGGAGCCATACGATGCGGATCCCAAGTACTCTTTTGGATACGACATACAGGATGGCTATACGGGCGATCTGAAGAGCCAGCATGAGACACGGCACGGCGATGTGGTGAAGGGCAGCTATTCGGTTGTGGACCCTGATGGCACCAAGCGCACCGTTGACTACACAGCCGATCCGCATCATGGCTTCAATGCTGTGGTGCGCAAGGAACCGTTGGCATACAAGCCGCTGGCTCCAGCTGCTCCTGCGCCACATGCAGTGCTAGCTGGACCGGCGCCTGCACCGCCTTTGCCGCCAGTGCCTAAGGCAGCATTGCCATTGCTCTCATATCCCTTTGCTTTGACCGCCCTACATCGTGCAGGCCCAGGACCCGCTCCAGCACCAGCACCTGCTCCTGCTCCCGCACCCGCTCCATTACCCGTGGCTCCTGCTCACCTGCCCACCGCACACTTCCAAGCTGCCTATCCAGCTCTGGCCCATTCGCCGTACGCCCACTACCCAGCCGCCCTGCCTGCCCCTGCCGGCGATCCTCATGCCTACTATCATCACTGAGTTCGACAAGCCTTTGGCACCCAGAAGGCGATCTAGCACTCTATCTTTTTCTGCTCTATGCTTTGCTCTGCTTTGCTTTGCTTTCTCTGTCACCCATGACTTTTCTATCATCTGTTCTCCAAGAGATCCACTCTATCTATTGTTGTGTTCGTCATTGGATGTTGGAAATACGTTCATACATATATATTGTACGCGGGCTTATCTCATAAGTTTAACTTAATATAGGTTCATGTACTTGAATGGCATGCACTTTTGTATTCCACGTATAAGCTGCTAAGGTTCTTGATCTTGAAATAAATACACATTTTATACGACGAACATTTCGAGCATATGTTTCATTTCATATTAAAAGCAATTCAAAAGTAAAAAAAAAAAAAGTAATAATAAAACAAATAAATATTTTCTCACCTATTTACATTATTTTTTGATCTTGAAGTAAATGATGATTGGGATTGATTTAGATTGAAATAGTAAAACACTTTTTAAGAACTCAGTAATTTGGTTTTATTTTGTATTTATTGTATCAACTCTTCTGTAATTTCATAATTTGCTTGTATCATATGATATAGTATTATATATTTATTTGATTATGTATAAGTATATGTATGAGTGAGTGTTTTGTATATGAATGTTGAATTAATTTTATTTGTTGTTGATATTATTCGAATTCTTTTTGCATGCTTGCACATGTATATGTATGTATGTATGCGCATGCTATACATATGTATGTATATATATATATATATTTATATAAAGTCTCTACCATTTGTAGAACAGATGGAAATGTGTAAGAACGTATTATAGATTTCATCTGCGTCGAGTTACAAATTATATTAATACATATGTATGTATATATTAATTTATAGATATATTTGTTGCATTGGTCTCTGCTGCATCAAACGAGATATACAATATAATAAGATTATAGTCCTTAGTTTTGTAGTAAACGGTATCAAAAGATAGGTACAATTGAATTGGCCCGTGCTCATACACAAGCAACCACTAAAATTATTTTGGAGCCTTCGTCTCTGTGGCCTAACGAAACGAAAGAGCTAAAATTTCCATCAATTATTCAGATATTAATAAGCCGCTTCGCTAGTGGCATGGTAAGCATTTAACTAAGGAACTGGGTTACTGGCTGATGCTCTTGAGTTGGACACAATTTCGCTAAGTGAACTTAGTAATATTATTAGATATCAGTAAGCTTCATAAGTATTATGCATATGAGACATTGAGTTGCACTAAAATATTTCGAATATGTGTTTATAACTACATACATAACCAAATGTGGAGCTAATATAGCACGCAGTATAATTTGTATAATTTTCGTTGATTGTTTGGCTTTGTGTATAGTTTAATATCGTATAGTTCATACCTTGGCTGCTATAGGACAAGATATTTACATTTATCATAGACAACCACTTGATGCACTGAAGACTATTTTGGGATATGCTTGAATTGCTTCACCTCATGTAAATTTTTTATTTTTTTATTACACTTAATTAATTCAATATTTTTCGTTTTATTTTTGCCATTTATAAATCAAAATTTGTATCAAAGCTGGCAGCGTTTACTGTTGCGATTATGAAATTAAAATCGTGGCTTGCCTTAGACAGAGCTTTAGTTCGAGTATTTCGAATAGAATATGAATTTCTCCTTACGATTGATCTTTTAGTTCGAGTATTATGCACGTATTTAAATTCGTATTGAATATACTATATTTTGGGTTAGCTTAATTTTAATTGTATTTCTCTTTTAGGGATATGTTCTCTAATAGTTTCATATGTTTATCCAATGATTTTTAAGCATTCTTTTGTAGCTCTTTTGGTTCATTCGTTTTTAACTTGAAACGGAGGGTTTAAACTGTTTGATTGGTTATTGTTAGGATTTCACGTAATGATTCGATTAAAAAAATATTCACAGTGGGTAGCTATACTGCGACTGATTGTGAGAAATTTCGATCTATATATACTAGGTATTTCCATAGTCAGTTCTTAGTGAATGCGTAAATAATATTGAGTTTACTAAATTATTCAAAGTATGCGAAATTCAAATTAAATGTAGTTAAGAAAACTTGTTCAAGAGTGGTTTAATTATTTTGGTTTAAAATGTATTATTTATGTTGTGTATATTGTCTACATTTAATTTATTGAATTCCACACCAATTTCATATTTTTGTTGTATATTTATTTTAGTTCACGTGAATAATGATCCAGGTTAAAATGTCCTCAGGATCCATTTGGAAAACTACTATTTATGGTTATGGTTATGGTTATGGTTATGTTTACGGTTATGTTATGTATTCAAATAGTTTAAATTTACGTTTGTCGTATTTGAATAGTAAACGGCTGATGTATAATATATATGTATATTTATTTATATATATGAGAGTTTTGATTATGTGAATTCCATTTTCGTTAGACATCTAAACATTTAAGATTGGTTTTGGTATTTAAAGCGCTCTGAGTTAGTATATATCGGTTTCATCTATCATATGCACAGACTAGATATGATATTAGAGGATTTAATTTGACTAGTAGTATCGTTAGCGGAATTATATTGATTTAGCTAGTTAATATCATATGTATTCTTTATGGGTTGAGAGTAGAGATTAATAGTAAAGGTGGTCCATTTAGTCATTGTATGTATACGAATATCAATGAATTGAATTTCAAATGAAATACGCTAAAAAAAAAAAAAATGTGTGAAATAAATAAATCGAAATCAAAATGCAAACATAAATTGTTCAATAATGACTTATTTAATTAAAAACATTGCAGCACACTTTCAGTTAGCACGTACATTATAATACAAAATACACATTAATGGAATATAATAAATTACAAAGTAAACTGAAATAAAAACGTATCTTTGATTCAGAGTGAACGGATAAAAGTAAAGATCTATATATCTAGCAAGAGGAAACGAATCGGTTTTTTTTTATCTATTATTTTGCATTGTTTTGAAAAAGTGCTTCTATAACAGATTTGCAAGTGCTCGCAATTGATTATGATAGTTCTCTTTATATAAGACTCTTAACTACAGTTTATATTTCTGCATTATTTTCAGCTTTTAATATGTATCGTTCACTTAATATTGATATATTTTCGTAGCTGATAAAAAACCTTTAGCTTTCTGCTCCTGCATCTGCTTCTGCTTCCGTCTCCAGCTTCAGCTGCTTTCGTTTCTTTAATATTCATATATATATATATTTATATGTATAAGTTGCAAGTTGTATATATATGTATATATATAGATAAATTTGTATACTGTATAGAATTTGCTTGCACGCTAGCCATTACAATGAAGTATGCTTAAGTTGATTTCTGATTATAATTTGTTGATTTCTTTTCTAGTATCGCCTGGCCACGCCGTAAGTATCGAGAGTTATTTCCTCAAGTCCACACAGGTTTTCTCCGTATTCGTGGTCGTCGTCGTCGTTGTATTTGTAGTCGTGCTGCTGCTCGTCTCCTCCAAGTCCTCGTTGTTTGGCTCGATTTCCTGTTCCGTAATGACAGTGACCAAATTATCTGCTGCTTCTGTGAACAAATTGGAAAAAGTGTGTTTTAGATAATCGTCGATAACCACAAGTATATAGAACATGATAATATATCATAATGATTGACAACACAGAAATGTTTTTATTACCGCTTTGACATACATTCCAAACGCTCTAGCCAAGATCTAGATTCATAGATTGTGGGCAATGGTATAGGGAATTAAGCAAGAGAAAGTTCACATTAGTTTTTCAGAATAAATTGGCTTCGGCCATGAAACAAAAATGCACAAACAACAACATTGAAAAGCAAAGGCAATAATAGCTCAAATCAAATTACGAAATAAAAATCCATTAAAACTTTGCACTTAAAAAAAGAAATCGTCGCAGCAATGGAATCAACTGAACTACAAAACTCAACGAACTCAAAAAGAAGTATCGAAAATTATTCCGACAATTTCCGCACCATTCATATGCTGCTGCAGCAAACTGGAGTGCGGCGGAGGCGGCGGACGTCCATCGTCCCCTAAATAGCCGGAAATCTGCATTCCACTGCCGGGCATATCAATGCCCCCGTTGCCGGTGAGGATGCCTCTCTGCTGCTGCTGCTGCTGCTGTTGCTGTTGCTGATGCAGTGCGTTCAGAGCTCCGCTCAGTTGATGCTGATGATGCTTGGCAGCCAGATTGGCCAGCTGCTGCTGCTGCAGCTCGTTGCTCAGACCTGCCAGCATAATGCCCTCTATATATGAGTGTGTATTAAAGGACACAGTCAACAATTTGTCATGCAAATACAGGGTGACCAAACAAGAGTGACAAATCTAATTAAATACGTCAACAGCTAAAGATATATAGTAATCTCAAATGGTTTCACTCCTGTTTGGTCAACCCTTAGTCAATATTCAAATAGATGCAGAGCAAGTGGAAGCTTCAGCTAAAGCTGTTAAATGCAGTATGCTATCATATAGAACACCCGTAACTCTAGTGCATCAAACCTATTCCTATGGCTAGCCGGCAGGCAGCCTGTACTCACTTGAATTGTGATCGTAATGGCCATTCTGCTGATTCATCTTGGCCGGCGAGTCGGTGTTCAGCTGGGAGGCGGTCACCGAGCGTGTTTGCAGCGTGTTTGGCTTGGAGTTGAGTGCTGAGCCGGGCGCACTGGGCAGGCCGCTGCTGGTGGCGCTGCTGCCGCCGCCGTTGGGTTCGTCGAGCAGCTGGCGCAGCCGTTGCAGCTGTGCCTCCAGCTGGCGATTGTGATCCTCGAGTATTTGCATACGCGCTTCCAAGCGGCCCTTGTGCTGACGCAGTAGCTTTGCCTCGGCCATCATGTCCTGGCAATAAGCAAAAGTTTAAGTCGTGTCTCATAGTTCAATCCATTCACTATCTTACCTGGCCATGCTCGCCCTGGCTGGACAGACCCGTCATGCTGGAGCTGCTGGAGTGGTGCATGCCGTTCGAGTCGTCGGGCGTGCCGCTCTGCTGCTTGGTACAGAGCTGCTGGTATTCGGCCTGCAGATTGGCATTCTCCTCCTCGAGATCGCGAATGATGGCCTCCAACTCCTCGCGCTGCTCCGCGTCCATGGCGGCCATCACCTGAACCGGTGACTTGGGCGCGCTGCCGTTGCTCGTGGGCAACGCCTGGCAATACTGTGCGATTAGTTGATGCTCATCGTCGCTGTCGGGCGTCGAATTGGAGCCAGTTCCGCCGTACTCAACTTGGGCCAGCCGCGATGCATACATCTCGAGGCGCGAGTGCATATCGCTTTGCAGCTGATGCGAGGTGTGCTGTGGGCTGGGCGCTGGGCTCTCGAGTGCATCACCTAATGGTAAACACGAAATGGACTTAGTCTAAGTGGAAGGCCTGCCTGAGGCTCTGCTCTGCTTACCTTCCAGAACACTCTGCACGGGCAGATAGCCGACGCGTGGATGCTTCTTAAAGTATTTGCGACTCTTGAATTTGTTTTTAAGAGCGCGCGTGAAGTCGCGCACGTCCTCGGTGGAAGTGGTCTAAATAATTAAATGGAATCGGTTTATTACAACTATTCTACTCTATTCTCTTTTGTCAAATTCATTACGCATACGCACCGTTGTGCAGTACTCGTGCATGGGATGGGTTAGCTTGTGGTTCTTGGCATTCCGTCCGAAGAAGAAACACTTTTGGCACATGTCAAAGTTGAAGCACTTGAGACAGCGATAGCGGAAGCCGACAATCGGATACTCTTTGCATATGTTGCACTTGGCCTGATGCTTGGCCGCCTCCGCGGCAGCCAGACGATGCAGCACCGGCAGCCAGACAAGACTCTGCGGCTCGTGCTGCAGCCAGCCAAGGAAGTGTTGCAGCTCAATCGAAATTTCCTGATTGCCATCGATGGCCTCCTGTGAAATGCCCGCCTGTTCCAGGCACGAACGAACCGAAGGCTCAATATTAGAGCCCCCAAAGGCGGCCACCTCGCCCAGTTGACGCGGAACCTACATAGAGAGAGAGAGAGAGAGCAAAATAATTAGTTCATAATCCAACACTTCTCCAACACTCGCCACACTCGCCACACTCACCTGTATGCAATCGTGCAGCAACAGTCCCAAGCGTCGCTGATCCGCTCGCCGTTCGGTGTCCGCGACCAAGCGGAAAAGATATCGATACTTCTCCTCGAGATGGCCCTTGCAGAGCAGCACGAGGCCCACTTTAAAGCTGAGCACCCGAATCTGTCCGGTGCGCTGCGAATCGTACACGTTCAGTATCCAGTTGATGGCCAGGTCAAGCATTAGCGTCAAATCAATTTTATCGATTGTCACATAGAGCGAATGCAGCACCGTCGTCATATCCGGTATGTCGATAAGTTTATCGTTCTGGGCACGAAGTCCATGGCGATCAAACGACTCGCAGGCGGTGGCCATTGAGATGCGATCAAGTGCTGAGATTGCAAATTCATGATCAAAATTTTAGTATTCATTTAATTTATATTTGAATATATGTATATATGTATGAATAATTATTAAATATCTTACATACTACTGGAAGAGTTAATAAAATCATTTATTCTGATTACTCTGCAATTATTCACCTCTCATGACTATCTTATCTTTTGGCAAGCCTAATTATCAACCCTAGCTGAAGGACCTATGCTATACGATGATCAAATTTGTGCCACCTACCTAATCGCTTTTGGACAGCGCGTAGTTTCATGGCTGTGCGATAGGCTGAGAAGCGAATTTCGTTGAGGTCCGCCAGTCCCTTCATCAGCTCGATCATCTCCGGGTGGTCCCAGTGTGTGGTCTCGCGTTCATGGCTAAAGGCGAAGTTGAGTTGAGATATTGAATGTTTTGCTATTCTGGGCAACACTTACTCGATGTAGTAAGGCACGTTGGCGGCAGTTGTGGCACGCTCCCAGGGCGGCTTAACACTTTGGCCCAAATTGGGTAATGGTCCAATGGTGCCACTGTTTGATGTATTGCGTCCATCGTCCCCGTTCTCGTACGCATTATTCGCGCCTGCCTGGCACAGCACCTTCTGACGTTCGTCCATTGCAATTTGCAGCAGTTTCATGCTGTAACCGAAAAATCGAGTGAGCGAAGGAGTCAGCAAGAGAGCTCTTTCACTGTGGCTTACCGAGTATTTAAATCCTCCAGCTTGGACAGGCATGGCGTCGGCACCAGCACCTGATTGGCGGTGAAGAAGGATTGCTGCTCGTTGCAGTCGTCCAACAGGGCACTGGCTGTGGTCATCTTGTCCCGCAGCCGCTGCAGCTGCTGCATCTGCTCATTAGCCTCGCCCGCTGACGAGGGCGTCTGCCAGGTGAGCTGTGTTTGTTCAGCCAGAGCGACGCGAGAGGTCAAATCCTCCAGCACCTTCTGGAATTGGCGCATTTTCTGCAAAGAAACAAGTTGAGAAATAACCCAATTAGTTGGCCAAATTAATCAATATGTGAAATGGCTATGAAAGGAGCTAAAAATAAATAAATTATGATTTATGAGTAAGAATGAACCAACAAGAACAAGTGAAAAAGAAATTGCAATTGCATGAAATTCGAATTAAATAAAAAAATAAAAATAAATCAAATAAAATATGATTTCATGTGTAGCCCACATACAATCCAATTTTAGATTACTTGCAGCAATTATTTGGCTTTTTTTTCTCATCTGCGGCTAAGCTCAGTTGCCCAGTTGATGTTTGTCTGGGGAACCTCAGAGAGTTTAAGGCAACTTTCAAGTACTTAACAACTTTGATTAGAATATATGAAATTTTTTAATATAATTTCTATACTCTCTGCAGTCGTATGTCGCTTCACTATAAAATAAAATATCTAATTGAATTTTTCTACAGCTGAATGAATGAATATTGAAACTCAAATGCAGCTCATCAGCTGATATTTGATATTTTAATTTCCTTTGATTTCCTTTAACACCCCACTATATGCTTAGAGAATCAAGTGTATATATCGAGCTTAACAATTTTATCATAGTTATTTCATAAGATTAAACTATGAATTAATGAGTCTTTGTGTGACATTTATTGATTGCTTCTCATATTTTAAATTAGTTTCGAGCGCTCTGTGCTCCAGTGCAGAATGCTCAAAAGTGTGCAGCTCTGCTCTATCCATTCTCTCAATTTATTTGCTCGCTCGTTTAATTATCTGAAAGCTCTGTATGGCTGCTGCATTACGCATACGCCACATTGTACGCATTGTTCGGGCCAATAATGCGGTAATGTGACGTGGTGTACGGCTCCAATGAAGCGAGCCTTCATCGCAAGTTGGGCATAAGTTAATCAGAGTCTGCATTTACGCTGCTTTTATGTCGGCGCCTCTGTCTTTACGCAGCAGGCTCTTCATTAGCAGTAAAAGGCAAAAGGCGCTTTATAACTTTCAAGCGACGGCAGGAAGCAAGGATGCTTGCTTCAGGTGGCTGTTGGCTGTTGGCTGTTGCCATTGATGTTGCCGAGGAGCAAGTGGCAACGTTTTCATCATTCTCACTTTGGCAAAGCATTTGGCGGGTGCTGCTGGAGTTTGAAACAAAAACTTTCATTGCTGTCATTTTGCATGCAAAATGCATGCAACAAGCAAAATGCATTTACCCTCAACTTTGAGCTATGCCACAGTCACCGGAATGGCTGCATGCAGCACGCAGCATGCAGCATGCCATGCTGGCAATTTACTCTATTATTTCATTTAGTTATAGTTTATAGTTTTAGCTATTTGCTCGCACACTTTTTCTCTCACTGTAATTCGATTTTCTGAAAGTTTGTGTTTATGATTTTAAACTTTGGCGCTTCTGCTCAGCGCCCAGAGGCAAGTTTCTGTTTTATAATGCATGCAGCGGCAACTTTGCATGTGCTGCACTGTCTCGCTTCCCCGCTCCACCAAGCTTCACCTAGGTGCACATGAGCGACAGTTGAGCGCAGCAATTTGAACTTTTGCTAGACTTTTGCTAGCAATATCTAATATGATGTTGTTTGCGTGCTTTGTTTGCCTTTAACATAGTTTGCATTTTAAAAGTTGGCAAATTCATTTTTCAATGGCAATTCTTAAAAGGTTTCAGCTTATGGAATTGCCATTAATATATGTGTGTTCCCTTACAGCATAGCCTGAAATTAAGTTTGTGTTTTCCTTTCAATTTGCAAAACATGTTTTGCTCTTGGGGCATCTCAATTATGAATATTTTCTGTTGCAACATAGCTACATTTTTCAATTGCTTCCTTTGTGCTGTTGTAAAGTTCTGGGCTACGACTAATTAAGTGTAAACATGTTTTGAAGTTGCAATTAATTGCGCATTTTTTTTTTTGCCACAAAGAAGCGCAGCCCCAGCAACTGGAGCGAGCGCTTTGCATTTCTGTTTAATTAGCCAAAAGAGGGCAACAACAACAACAACAACAAAGGAAGCCACGTAGACGACGCCGACGCTTGGCTCTTTGCCGCAAGCTGTTTGCAGCGGCAATCAATAATTTGATGTTTACAATAATGTTTATGCAACATGGCTCGCATACCGCCCACCTGTCCCACCTGGCACTAATTAGTGGCAACAAAGACAATCAACCGCTTGATATCAGAGCAGCCCGATATGACAAAGCTCGATTGCGGGGCAATGCACCTATTCCTCTAAAGGTTGCCTTGAAGCCCGTATAACTTTTTTCTGTTTTAATCAACGGCAATGGCAACAAAGCAAAACAGCCCCAAAGATGCGTGAGCCGTGGGTCCGGAATCCTTGGAAAGGCAGTATGGCATCCAGCTGGGCGGAGTTGTGCCCGCCTTTTGTGCACTCAAAGCAAATGGGCAAAAAAAAAAAAAAAACATTTAAGCTGCTTCAAATTATGCTTTCAGTAGCAACTTTTAGCAACTGCCACATCTTGGCAGCCACTGGACGACAGCCAAGCCACAAAAGTTGTCCACATACTTCCTATGGCATCTCAGCGAAATGTCGAGTGTGGGCGAACCGAGCATGGAGTTTGCCTAGTACGAATTTAATATGTGCTAAACTAAAGCTAGCAACTGCAAGTCTGAAAAATGATGAAATATTAATGTAGACTTAAGGTAAAGTGGAGAAAAACCTTGCATATTAAATTTAGCCTCAAACTTGCAACTTCTTAAACCACCCTCGCACTTTAATCCATTTTTATATTCATACTAAACAATTTAAATGAAGTAAAAGGATTAAATGCATTTGCAATATATATTTAATTTAAAGCAACGTTTCAATTGGATTCCAATTAGATCTTCCTAATTGGAAATATATTGAAGGCAACGACTCAAATATTTTGTAAGGGAAAATAATTTAGTTAAACAATTGGCTATTGAATGATCAATGCTAGCTAATGTCAATTCATAAACTGAACATTTAATTAATATTAATACTGCAGCCGTAATCTCATCCAATAAGAACTATTATAGCGAAGCAGAGAAACTTCTCTATGACTTATGGCCATAGATTCAATCAAATTATGCAGTCTGGCATGCGTTTAATTAAAACTATCTGGCTTAAATATTGCTGCTTATTAAACTGCTTATGCAAGAGTGTGGTCATTGGAAGTATATACAGAGCTATGTATGAGTACACACTCGGGATTTCTCAGATGTTCGAGTGCTGCAACATGTTGTTAAGCGGCTGTTAGCCAATGCACAAACCTCGTTTTCATCGCGCAACATGCCAACAATTTGAAGAAACATTCGCTCCGCATCGTTCTGTGGGTCGCAGTTGGAGTAGGTGTCGTCCATGAGTGTGATGTCGCCGATGCGACAGTGTAGCTGCTCCTCGGACGAAGAGGAGTACAGCGACAACATGTTGCGTCGTCGCTGCTCGTTCGCAACATGTTGCACTGCAACATTAGCAGCTAGCGAACATGACGCTCGCTGCGACGCTTGCGTTGCTGCCGCTGCTGTTGATTTTGATGTTGTTGCTGCTGCTGCTGCTGCTGCTGCTGCTTCGTCATCGGCATCTGCCTCGTCACAACCGCTGCTGCTGAGCTGCGAGTAGCTGAGACTCAATTGACTGCACCCGTCGTGCTCTTCCTCATCATCCTCATGATCCAGATCCAAATCAAGTTCCAATTCATGCTCCAGCTCCGTGCCGCCGGTGCCGCTGTCGCCGCTCTGCGAGCTGGCCTTCGCCTGACCACTGGCTGCTGCCGTTGTGGCCGCTGCCGCTGCCGCTGCTGCTGCCGCTGCATTGGCCACCACCACCGCTAGATGATTGTAGGCCTGTGATTCGCCGCTGCTGCTGCTGCTGCGACTGCGTCGCTTCATCGAGCGAAACGGCGACAGCAAGCGGCGACGCGTGCTGCCCGTGGGCGTGGCATAGGGCGGCTGTTGCAGCTGCTGCTGCTGTTGCTGCTGCTGGGACGGCGCGCCAGCATAGCGTTCCAATGACCTTGACTTGCTGTGATTGCTATAGATCGTGGCACCAACATTGCTTCCAGCCTCCGCTCGTCCATGCTCTCCCATGCTCGCTCTCGCCGTCTGCCTTTGCTTTCTGCCAGCGTCAATGTGCGCGTTCTCTATAATTTCGCCTGCCTCGTCGCTGGAGCTGTGCGACACTGTCGCTGCCGGCGCTGTTGCAGCAAATAGTCGCATAGTTGTTGCTGTCGATAATGTTGCTGCTGTTGTTGCTGCTGCTGCTGTTGCTGTTGCTGTTGCTGTTGCTTGTGTCTTGCGACGGGTTAATTAATCTTTCTACTATTATGCAGATTTCAGGTTTTTGTTGTTCTTCTTCTTTTTTTGTTTGTTTGTTCTTAGGCACTTGGCTGCATCGTTTTAGGGCACATTCTTGCGTAATGAACGTTTCTATTTTTATAGACCGGTTAGACAGGATTGTCTGCGTTTCCTTTAACTATACTGGACAAATATGGCAACGCATTAGGCAAATAGCTAACAAAAACTAACCAGCTATACACTTGCTATCGACGGCTCAAATAAGCCACTCAATTACGCCGAAAATTTCTCAGGGCCCCCCGCTCTGTAAACATGGCCTAGCGTTAATTATCCAGACATCTTGGAATGTTTATTAAACACGTTGTTGCTGTTGTTGTTGTTGTTGTTGTTGTTGTTGTTTGTGGAGTCGACAAAGGTTGTCGGCTGCATTTTGTTTGCACAATTGCTGGGCGTGTGTAAATTATGTTGGGCAATATTTGCCCATAGATAAGTTCTTCAATGTTTCAGACACCAAGTTGAGATGTTCTACACCGAGCCGTGACATTGTCACTGTCAGAGTTTCCGACATACATATTTGACACTCTTGTCTGCCAGCAAGAGGATGTTGCCAGGGCAGACAGACAGAAAAGGTGGGAAAGGTTAGTGGAACGACACTGAGTACATGAGAAACTCAACCCAGCCGAAGGGCTATGAATAATGTATAAGAAATTTATATACTTGAACGCTATTCAATGAGTATTTGTGGAAGCTAATGATTGAATCGACTCAATACTTGAAGAGACCAAAAATTAAGCCAACTTCATATTATCACATCATAATCAGCTCAAGTATATATCCCAACACAGATAAGGTAAGCTGGAAAGTTTGCATTCTATTGAAAAAAATTTCTTAAAAATGTTGTTTGTTTCCAAGAAAAATACGACACGAATGTTCAATAAAAAAACACAAGGTAGTCTTATGTCAACTTAAAGTCGATGCACTCGAAAAAGAAAAGTGTCAAGTAGTTAGTACTTATAACTAAGCAATGACCGCACAGAAAAAAGACAGAGTGGGCAAGGCGTAGCATGAAAAAGATGATATTACAGAATGAAGTGACAAAAAGCGCAGTAGACGAAAGCTCATTAAAATTCTAAGCCGTAAAGCAAAACAAAGTTTTAAGCAAAGTCAAGAGCGGTACGTGAGTATCGTGGGAGGGGGTGGCACGGTTGCGAGGGCGGGGGCGGGGCGGGGCAAACTGTCCGACAGACAAGAAAGCTAACAAGCCATTGAGTGACGGGCCAGACGACGGACCGGTTGAAAGAAGTTCTTCAGCGTAAAATGAAGAACCAAAAAAAAAAGAAAGGAAAAATACGGAAAAGAAACAAAAACAACAAAAATACCTGAATACCAACAAGTAATGCCGGTAATGACATTGTAACGGTATTTATTACAACATTACAACAACGACTGACAAGTGTCTAATTAGTTGTGGCAAGTTATTGGGCTTATCAAGTATCATTGTTATTTTCTGAATGCATTGCAAATTGTTTACGAGGAAAATGCATTTCCCATCCGATTGATGTACTGCGTCACGGACATGAGCAAAATGCAAAATGAATTTCACTTTTTGTCCACTCGCCCAATCGTTTTTCGCCTATTGTTGTTATGTTTTCTTCTAATTTATAAAATATGCATATGCTATCTGAACCGAGAACGCTGTGACTCGCATACAGAATTCCGTGCTCAGACTGGAGTTTCAATAAATGTTGGGATGCAATAAATGCGGAATGTGCTGCTGCCACAGCAGTTGGACGTTGCTTTTGATATGCAAATATTTTGCCCAGCGCTCGAGCAAAACTAAAAAAAAAGAAGAAAGAAAAAAAAAAAAAAAAAACACACACGAATCTGTGCAACTAAAGGGGAAATGGAATGCATTTCAGGCACATGTGGATTGAGTAATTGAATCGCAAGAGATATCCCAAGGGGCGTCAGCATATAGCATATTGGCTGCCAAACTGTTGTTTGCAATTAGTTAGCTATTTATGTTGACTTTCAGCTGGCTGCGACTCATAATCAACAAATACTTGTAATTGTAAATAAACAAAGTTCAGAGCAGAGAACTCGAAATTATTTTGTCAAGTCGACAATATATTGTCTTGGCTGAATGCTTGTTGATATTCATCAAAGATTTGATCTCTCCAGCTGCTTGAAGATTCACAGCGCATTTACAGCACAATATGTTATCTTCGATCTAAGCAGAGCTGCAAGATTTTCACTTTCAGCTCGACTAATACGAAATGCGCGTCACATCAGTTGGTGCCAAATTTTTTAGTACCTATTTGTATACGAGAAAAAGAAAAAAAAAAAAAAAAACAGACATCAAATTTATATGGCTCGCTTGTGTTTGGTTATTTATGGTAAATCCGTTTACCTGTGCCAAGCATAACACAAACCCATTGAGCTCCCATATTTTTTCAATTTATCAACCGCAGCTTCAAAGCCACAGCGAGGGAGAGAGAGAACGAGAGAAGAAGTAATTAAGTGGCCAAAGCTTTCGGCCCTGGGGCTGAAGACAATGCGAATAGAAAGCCTGCGGTCACATCCCATAACTCGTCACGATCTCCAGGTGTCTGATTTTCGAACGTACCACAAAGGGCCAGCATGCCGACAGAGAGCCAGACAGAGGGAGATCGAGAGAGAGAGAGAAAGATCAACAACCGTGACAAGAATACGAGCAATAATTCAAGCATGGAAAGTCTAGGCAATTGCAACAGAAATGCTGATTCATGGCCCGCAATGATAATGTCAGGCCAAGAAAGCCGTGAGACTCTGAGCCAAGTCAAAGTCGCAAAGTTGCAGCTGCAACTATTGATAAGAAACGCGGCACGTGCCACAGATAATAATAAATTGATTGAGACGTCGTCTCACTCTCTCTCTCTCTCTCTCACAATTCTCAATTTCATTGAAAAGTTTTCGAGACAAGCTGCGATGTTGCTGTGCCGTTGGCATTTTTAATCAGTCACTGGATAATTTTTGTGAAAAATTACCAAGACTCTTCAAGCCAACGACTTGGCCTCAGTGCATTCAACTCTAAATTGAATTCTCAATAAAAAAAAAACACAACAGCACAAAAAATATTCAACAAAATATAATCAAAAAATTGAGTGAAGAAACATGGAACACGTTGCATGCTTGCGGATTATTATATTTACATACACACAGTATGCAAACCGGAAATATTCGTCAGTTTTATTCAATTTATTGTGATTCAATGGAACGAAATAAGAGGGAAATAAAAGCAAAAGTGCATAATATATACCACAGCTCCCTCTCTCTCTCTCTCTCTCTCTCTCTCTCTCTCTCTCTCTCTCTCTCACTCTCTCTTTCTCACTTGCTCTCTCCCTTTGACATTTGTTTGCCTTGCCAGGCCCTGTGCTCCGCTTTTGCTATTGGCCCGGCAATCCCCCTCCCCCACACTATGCGAGTGTTACTGGTTCTGGATGCCCGCCCATGCATAATTTTCCAGTTCTCGACGGTGAGCAGGTCGGCCCATTGTCAATGCTCTTGTTACAGAGCGTAAATCGCCGACGAAATGCATTTACACACACACACACACATACATACACATGCAGAATAGAGGAAAATGGAAATTGTGTGTGTGGGCGTGGAAAGTGGTGTATTTTGTGTTATTGTTTTGTTTCAAATGTGTTCTGTTACGCTTAATGGATGCAGCTCCCCATGCAAGGCCACGAGTAGACCAAGCCCCGTCTCTATGGTTGTTCCATATAGATCTAGCTAACCGATAAGCAGCAAGCTGAACATGTGAGCTAACGAACTTGTCCGGTATCATTCGATAAGCAAAGCAATTTTCATAAATAAATGCTAAGCATTTGTGTTTAGATATCATCGAAGAAATAAATCAAATTTGATTTAACAACTTTCTCATTGTGCCATACGGATTTATAGTTATTTTAATTGTGCTCTTCATGCTGAAGGCATAAATAGCAAATTTTCAGTGCTTAAAGCTGAAATTTAAACTCGATTTGGAATTGAGAATTTATGCACAATTTTATTTCGAGTTTCGGCTCTTGCAGCATGACTCAAGCCCATGTTGAGCCGGCACAAGTCCCATGCGTCATGCGCCCAATTGCAAACACAAAGACATGCGGCACGCCCACTGCCACACATCAATAGCGGCGGGCGCCAGAAATTGGCGTTGAGCAAATGATATATCAAATATAAAATGCGAGTTTTTGTTCTCTGCACAGATGAATAGATTGGCGGGCTGTGGCTGTGTGTGTGTGTTTGCTCGAAACGGAAAACAAACAAGAAGTGGGCAAGGACCCGGCCGAAGCCCAAAGTCGACGCTCTGACCATGGCCAGCAATAAAAGTCAAGAGTGCCGGGCGACATGGCACAATTTATCACAAACAAATGATCGCAACGAGCCGCTGCATGAAATGGAGACTCTGAAATTGGGGAATGGCAATGCGAATTGGGAAGGAGGTCAGTCCCAGAGTCGGGTTGCTAGTCGCTTTTCTAGTCAAGGCTGACAGCTCCCGGGGCGTGGGCGTGGCCGGGTGCAAGCCGCCTCTCTGTGCCATGCTTAAAAGGCTTTTGGTTAAACGAATTTTCATATCAATTTCGTGTGCTCACTCGCGAAGACTAGCTGGGTAGGTGGAATGGCAAATGGAATCAATTGTTGAATTTTCCCGTGGCCAAGATGGAGCAAAGCAAAGCGCACAGACTTCAGGCGAAAATAACGTAGAAAATTTACAAGATGTTTTCGTTGCGATAAATAAAGTTGCAAATGTGAGCTGCATCAGCTGGCAGGCAATTCGATACAGCTCTCTTGCCTGCCTTCCCTCCTCCTGCCCCTGCTCCAGGTACTGTATAGGAGCTGCACTTTGTGTATCCGTCTGACAGCAATTTGCCACAAATTGCTGCTACGCATTCATACAAATTGAAGGTCTGCCGCTTATGCATGTGTGTGTGTGTGTGTGTGTGTGTTAGCCATGGAAAACTTGTCCAATATCTAGGACCTAAAGACTTGTTTATTGCATCGCCCAGGCAAGCGGCTTTTGATTTTGCCTTTGTCTTGACTATTGCTCCTCTAGCTAGCATTGCCTTATGCTCACACACAAATATAAATAGTTGAAACTCTGCGCCCAGGTGGGCGGAGTTATTAGTTCATTGTGTGTGGCCCAGCCAGGATGTTCTTCTCTCTGTCTCATTGTTTGTCAGGCTCACAATGCCAATAATTTATGAAGTCTTTGATTCGAATTATATACTCTCTCTGCATTTGTCAGTGTAGAAAATGTGTTGTGTAACAAAGCAAATATTAAAATAATAAAAAGGGTATTCATTGTTGACTTTTCCCACGAAGGTTTAGGTTTATAGCTAAACACAGGCGATAAGATATGGCATCGGTACTGCTGTTTTCATAATCCAAGTGCAAAATGTCATATTGGCTTATTTTATGGCGCCGCATTTTGATAAATAATAAATGCATACGCGATGTGTGCGGCACATGAGAATGTGCCAAGAATTTATGACAAGATACTTGAAGCAGCTGAGCGACACTGCCAACCAGCCAGCCAGATGGCGAAATTTGTCAAAGCAAGGCAATTAAAGCGCTACACAGAAATATGAATAAGCTATTTATACATGCGTACAATTTAATCTAACCAATTAGAAAACTATTTATAGAGCAGGGCAGAACTATTGTTCGCCAGAGCACTGGACAGCGTTGGCCCTTTGTAAAAGTTTCCCAGAGTCCAGAATTGTCGCACGTATCGACTGCAGCAGCTGAACGAGTATGGGGCAAGGGATTTGGGCTTGGGGCTGTGGCCAGTCTGTACGTGTGAGCTCTCGGATGCATGTTCTTTTGTTTGTGAAAATTATTTTATAATCATTTTATCACATTTTCAAACCAAGTGCCCGGCTACCGCCAGCAGCTCAACGGCAGCATCGACATGGCCAAAGTTTTCAGGGCACACACCTGCTGCCCGAACGGCAGAGCTGCGATGCTGCTACGAGCATTGGCAGGATGCCGAGTACCACAATAGTTTGGCTGGCTGGCTCTCTCTGGTAAGTTGACAGCAACTTTGGGCTCCTGTTGATGCCATGCGGGCTGCAGGCACGTTCAAACAGACACGCACACACACACACACACAGACATCAGAACACACGTTTATGGCATTGAATCTTCATTTTCGTTAGACAATGACAAAAATGGAGCATAATAGATAAAATTAAGTGCAAGTGCAGCAGACAGCAGACAGCAGCCGGCAGAAAGCAGATAAGGACGAGCGATGCCCCCCCTTCGTTCTTGCCTCTAGTGAGTTAAGCATCGCATAAAGCCATTAATAAAGTGTATTGAATGGCTTTCAGCTAAATGCATTGGCGTCAAGCGCTGCCTGGCAAAAATAAAAATCCTTTTGTGTTGGCCACGACAGCGTTTAGCAGCATCCAACTGAAATATGTAATATACGTAGCACGTTAAGCTGCTCAAGGATATAGGTAATATTAGAACAACTTTATAAAGATTAATATATTTAAAAATACTTTTTAGTCTGCAGCACTTAAGTTATCATTTATTGATGAGCTCTGTCAGTTCGTTTAGGTTTTATTGATGGCTGAATATATTGTAGTTGAATATGAAATTTGTAGCATTTAGGGAATGACTAAACATCTGCCAGCTCAAGCTTTCGTGGCAAGAGTTTGACAGTTCACCAATTTAGCAATCCTTAGCATTGTGGATGCTGCTTCAAAATAATTTTGCATATCATTTAGCTCAGGCCCTTGGCGTTGTCTATGCGCATAGCTGAACCTGAGCCAAGCTGAACTCTTGAACTTTAGCTGGAATTATACAAGAGCTGACCTTTACATCTCTGCCAGCTACGGCCACAATTAGCTGCTAAGGTTTACTTGTTGTTTTTTTTTGATTAGAAATTCATGAAAAGTTCTGCTTATACAACTTGAAGAAATCGAGTTTCGCACCTACGCAAACCCCAGCACGAACAATCATGATTTTAATGAGCTATAAAAAAGTCCTTTGCGAGCCAGTTTAACAGCCGGCGTGTGCAGCTTCTTCAAGTATTTTTTGATGAGAAAGCGTTAAGCGAAAGTTGGCATACAACTTGAATACAACAATAACAGTAACAGGCAAATCAGCTGAGCACCTGAAATGCAGCAATAACAATTTGAAAGTCCCTACTGCGACTTTACTCCACTTTTGGCCAAATAATTTGGTCACATTATTTTATGGCTCAATTTCCGTTTGCTCAACTTCCGCCCGCCAACAATGCAATGGGCCGCAACGAATGCGCCCAGAAACAAGTTAAAGTTGTTGTGGATGATTAAACACAGCCAGACCCAGTTCAACTACCCAGAGGTGGAAAGAGACAAAGGCAGATAGTGAGAGAGAGAGTGCAGCGAGGGAGAGAGCGAGGGAGAGGTAAAAGTACAGACAGACAATGACAAAGTTTTGCTTCACCAAGCCTAGATTTGACTGCCATTTGTTTCTTTTGTGAAAAATGATAAATTTGCTGAGATCTATTTCAGCATTTTTTTTTGTTTTCTTTTTTTTTTTTCTAGTTATTTTGTTTGTGTTTTTGTTGGGTGTGTCACATAATGACTTTATAACCAATGCTCCCAGAACGAACAACAAAACAAAACTGAGCCTGATATTGCTTAAGGTGAGACATATACAGCTGTTATGTGTTTTATTGTCATTATCATTATTATTATTATTATGAATGTTATTGTGCTTATTGCTGATAATCTGTTTACCATTTCTGTATTGCAGTCAAGGCAATAGGCTGGGCCGCTTTTAATTAATATAAAATGAATATGACATGAGCTTGAGACTGATTATCTGACGATGCCGATGAAAGTGCGTAGATTGAAAATGTGTATTCAATTAATTCAAGATACATTTAAATGAAAATTGTTTAAATTACTTTACTCAATTATGTTAACAACCAACAAAATAATATGCTTGAATGAAGATTGAAATATCTCTTAAATAATGACAAGAATATGCACTTTGTTGTAGTCAATATATTTTGGAAATTTCAATTCCAACTCAAGCATATCAATAACAAAATGCAATTTTAACCTTTCTTTACTTACATTATTAACAAACACAAAGAGTCAAAGCGAAGAGCAAAGCAAATTTGATATTAAATTAGAATTTCTCAATCAACAATTTAGTTAGTTAGTATATATATACTTATTCTAAGTCTAAGCTTTCAACTAATCTATGAAATTAATGTGTAAACATTTAATTGCAACTGCAGCCGTTAAGTCAGCTTACGATTTGTTTCGGGCTGCTGTTCACTAATTAAGTTGTGTTAAGCGCATTTACGGCAAACAAATGTGAATGCGTAAATACAGAGACGAATGCCGGACACAAATCTGTAAAACTGGCCAACCACAGCAACGAAACAACTTGGGAATAGTGGCCATCGTGTGGCCAATGGCCGTTGACTTTAAATGGGTCTGGGATTGGGAATAGATGTATGGCAGGCAGCCGTAATATATTTGCATTAACCTAGTGACACATTTGGACATAATCTGATTAATTGGCGTGTAAAAGAGAAATAAATTGAGCGGACTAATCAAGCGCAAATAGAACGGGCCAAAGATGTTGCAGCAGCAGCAGCAGCAGCAGCAGCAGCAGCTCTAGCCGATTGGAGCTCACACCCACGCCCATGGCATATGAGAATTATTAAGAGTCCCCATGCGAGTGGCTTCAAATTTCCAGCTAGTCATAATTTGATTAAATCTTAGCCGGCTGCTAGCTGGCGACTGCCTGCTGTCTGCCTGTCTGCCTGTCTGGCTGTTTGCCTTCCCTAACGGCTCTAGTCAATTTTTTCTTTCTATTTTGTATTATATTTTTCACAATTAATTGATGTCAACGGCTTGCAACAAACCAGGAAGATTGAGCAAGCAGACCGCAAAACGGCGTCGTTATCGTCATCATCTATGTCGATACATATTTATATATATATATAGACACATATTTTGATAGATATTGTCGGTTTGGCAACTTCATCAAAGAGACGCGTCAGACTGGCGGCGTTTGTCTTTCTTGTGGCTGCCTCAGCCTCAGCCGCAAAATCAATCAGGCATGGCAAAGTATCGCACTTTTCACTCAGTCCCCAAAGCGCGGCTTAGCCGCCCACATTTTCCATTTATTAAATGACATTTGTTTTGTCTTTTGCCTAGATGCATAGGTATACATGCTTGTGCCTATGGCCCCAAAGCATCAATTTTTAATTTCATTAGCGTGCCGCGGCCCCTGAGCCCCACTTTTCGTTTTTCATTATCTGTTTTTCCAATTTGCATTTGCCGGTTTTGTGTTTTGGTTACAGCTCTCGCACATTTTCCGGTTCATGCTTTGCCCATTTGAATTTTAAATGGTTATTGATTTTTTCTCTCTCTCTCTCTCTCCCTCTCTCTCTGTCGCTTTTATCTGCTTCTTTTTTTCTCACAATTTTTGGCTGAGTTGCGCTTATCGATGGCCTATTTTGTGGCCTTGTGAACAGGCTTCTGTTGGGCTGGCTGGCAAATATTGAAATTCAGGGGCAAACAAACTTGTTAATTACCTAAAGTGCACAAAGTTCACAATCTGTGTGTGTAAGGCACAAATAAACAGAACTCGATGGCTGCTATTTAAAAATAACATTCAGGTATTTCATTCAGCATAAACAATCAACCATCAATGAGGGGAGGCAGCCAGCTGCTGCCAAAAATTCTTTTGACTGCTGCGAATAAACATAAACTCAAGCACTTGGGCACTGGGCATCCCCATCCATCAGTTAGTCAATGATTAGTTCAATCAATTCATGTGGCTTTACAGCAATTTAAAACCAATTTAACATCTTCACAATTAATTTAAAGTGGAATGATTTGCCCATCTGAGATCATGATAATAAACAATTCACTTTTATATTTAGCAAAAAGTGTTCAATGTTGATGTAGACTAGAAGATACCCTGGCCACTGCATTAGAAGAGCCAAAAACTAGTAGAAGCTAAAGAGAATTTACATTTTATTAGTATACTTAGTCGCGTGGTTTTCCTTTCAGCAATTCCTATACTTCATAAATAGTTCTATATAAATCTTATACTTAGAATTTTGTTATGCCTTAACCTTAGTTATTTCCATTTGAAGAGTGCCATTGTGCAGCACTTACATATTTGCTTATATAGACGAAACTCGCCACAACGAATCATTGGCAATCCAGCTAAACGCACCTGGCCACAATCTAAAATGTTTATTTAACAAATAAATTGGCCGAATTGCGCTGCGTATTTGGCCAGAGTTGAGCAGATAGCAAAACAAGCCAGCAACACCTGCCACCTGCCCACACTTGCAAATATTGCTATGGGTGGTGGCCATTTATATATTTGTGCAATTAAAAGAAAATTGCTCTGGTTTATTTACGATCCCCAATTGCAGCCAGGTTGAAAATATTCCGCCTAACGAAACAATGCAAACAATGTAAAATCTGTGCAAATACTCGAAATTCTAGTGAAATAGAACTGAACGTAGGTAAGAATATAAAATAAAAAAAATCTGAATGGATATGCAACATTTAATATTGCAAAAAATAAATGCAAATAAAATTAAGAAATATTTTACAAGCTGCATAAATATGAATAGAAATATATACCTTCATGCATATGCTTCTCCAAATAAAAGAAGCCTTCAAATTGTAAAGTCTTCAGAAAATATTTTGAGGCTTAAGCAAGTTCTATCCATGTATATAGATTGCATAGCAGAATTTCTATGAATTACGTCTAATGCTTTGATATTGCGTGTTGGAATTTTCATTGGCTGCTGCTCATTAAAATCCGCTCAACGGGGCGGCTGAAGTCTTGAGATTTTTACTCGAAAACAATTTGCCATGCTTTCGAATATTCGAAGAGCCAAAGAAAATAGTTGCAGCTCATTAAAGTCGCATTAGAGAGCAACTGTCAAAGGCGCGGGCATCGAATCGAGTACAAATTGTACTCGATACTTGGATTTAGTCTGCAGCTTAAGACGTTGGTAATGAGACGGCTTTTACTTTCCCTTACTGTCGGCCGTGATTTTCGACAGCAGGAGAAAAAAGTTCAACTAGTTTTTTGGTATTTAATGCTTCACGCTTAAGTGGTCTCATCGATGGACTAATTCTTCATTTGAAGTCCAAGTCTTTGATGCGGGCTGACATTGATAAATGAGTCGATTCGCCGCGTTGAGAGAGTTGCTTGCTGCCTGTACTTGCGGCCTAACTAACTGACTAACTAACTTAACAATGCATAACTGTGAACTGTGTTGTTAACTGGGCTCTAAAGTTGCTCTATCGCTGCTTCGCTCTATGTAAATTTTCTGCTCAATTAACTTGTCAACATTTTGACAAACATTTGCGCTCATTAGAGACTTTGCCCAGAATTATTAATACTTGGCTGCTGCAGAGTGCCACATCGTGCCCCACCGTTGCCACAGTCAAGTCAAGTGGCAGGCAGGCAGGCAATTTGTGGATGATTTGCATAAACTGCCTCGACAAGCTACAGTTGTGATTTGTGCTTTCTTTTGGCTGAACTGCTATTGCCTCTTGCTGGTGCAGAGCTAAAGAATCCCTCTGTCTGTCCCTCGGACCAGCCTCTGGATGTGAATTATTTCATTTGTTTGGCTCTTGATGCGCTTAACAGTTCAATGAAGCGTGTCGGCATGACACGAGGGGGCGTTCTCCGCTGCCAAGCACAATTGAGATAAAGGTTTCAGTTTAATTGAGTGCAACTCTAGTTCACAACATAATTGTGCAATTGAAATGATTGAGATGCTGCTCTGTCCAAACATGCTGCAATTAGTGTGGCAGTTTTTAATTGATTGGAACATCGCTGCAGAACGTGAACCGTGCGGAAGTATTAAATAAGCGTAAAACTATTGACAAGCTGCTTACTCACTTATCGCCACCATTCGCAGCTGCCAACCTGGCCTAAGCGCCGATCAGCGGGCTTTCGCCGTGCTACGTGCTTGGCCAACAGTTTTCAGCATTCGAGCCGTGCATTTGTATGCATGCAACTATGTGGCTTATGCACCACGCAAAACAAATCGCATATGGCACCAGATGGCTAGCTAAATATGCTCTGATATGCAACTGAGCAATATCAATCGAAGTTCACATGAAATGCGACGATAGGCTCGCTGCGACTCATATCTAGCTCGAAAGTTGACAATTTCATGTTGCTTGTTGAAGAATTTTGTTCTTTTTGCATTTCATCACGGACTCATTTATTATACATTTATATATTCTTGATTTCATTCTTATAGGCATATCTGCTTTTCTGGCTATCTTATGCAGCTGCTTGCAGCTCCAAGAGTTGAGTCCCTCTGATTATATATCTGTTATGCTATAATCTTGTCTACATTTGATAAATCTAGTAAAGAAGCATTCTAAAGAAGCATTCCACTATTATTTCTAATAAATATATGCCTATGTTTCTTTCTATGCTTGGCATTTGGCAAGTTGCTTGGTTGCATCAATGGACACTTGCTCTATCGCAACTTTATTCACTTATCTGACAAGCTCAGCTGCCATTTGTTTGGATAAGTTATTTATTCACACCAGTAGATGCTTGTTATTCCACATTTTTATTCCATTTTTTTTGTTTCTATTTTGCAACGATACATTCATTTCTTGCAGTCTGCAGATGCTTGAAATGTGCCACTGCCAGTGCCACTGCCACCACACCCAACAACAACAAAAACAACGACAACAACAACGTGCCCTGGCTGGCAGCAGATATTTCTCTTCGGGCTAAGATACAAGTAAGAGTTGCTGTTAGTTGTGCCATCTTATGCAATTCATCGGATACATTTTCCATCACTTGGCATGCAAAATGCACAACGGCATCGACCGCTTGTGCCCCGCTTGCACCACCCGCCAGCTCTGCCAGCTCTGCCAGCTCTGCCAGCTCTGCCCACACTCGTCTAGCGGCTTGTGCGTCTGTCTGTCTGTCTGCCGGTTTGGCATGCAATTGAGTTGCAGTTGCATCTTTGGGGCCTATAAATAATCACGTCAAGCAGTTAACACCATTAACCGCATATTAATTGGCCGAAATAGACACCGCGAAATAATACCAGCAGGATTAAGCGCCACGACAAAGTCCGATTCGTAGTCGCGACATTTGGCTGACATTTGTATAAATTCCATAGAAGGCGTCGCATTGCCACATGAGTAAAGCCTTAAATGGCACTTGGCGTCTGCATGTCGCATAGACACACACACACATACGTTTATATATATATATAATATATGAACACATTTATCCTCCATCCATTGCCATGCAAATGTCAGCCACAGATACAGGCGGCCATGGGGAGGTGCACACTCAGACTGTTGCTGCGTGGGTGCGGAACGGCGGCAATTGCAGCGATAATTGAACATTTGAGGCACGCTAAAATTGCCAGACCCGCCTCCATCGGATCGGGCCCTTCGCTATCGAGTACCCACCACAGTATAGTGAGGGCTCTTAGTGTACTAATAAATATCAATTGTTTGTGCAACAAAAATGACAACAAGAACTTTGACAACAACAAACTTGTCTCTGCATTTCCTTTTGCTGTTCTCCCCAGCACACATACACACATACACACATACACAGAGACACACTGGTGCAGCATGCATAAATTAAATGCAATTAGCATAAATAATTTTCAGCTTTTAGCTGCAATCTAGAGAGGCAGCAACAGACAGCAGCGCATCTGCATGCAATCGGCAGCTGCAAGCCAGCTAAATCAACAAAGGAGAATTTTGTAGATTATTTGAAAACCAAATGTGGAATTTGGTGAAATTTGAACATTCAAATCTAAACTGAGCATCATATTTATAGCAAAAAATTCCCTGACTTTAAATGGATTTCATATTAGAGCAAAGTCATTATTGAAGCCAAAAGATAGCTGTCTGCTGGATTATTATAATTAATTGTATATCATGTGTGATCTTGATTTGTAAGCTTAGTCACTTCTATTGCACTCAAATGTTGCTAACTGCTTAATATACTAATTGCTGCGTTTAAGCAACTTTGATGAATTTGCATTTTATGCGTATTTTGAATCATATTATTGAAATTCCTTTAACACATTTGAGTTAAATGCAAGCAAATTCCCTAGAATTCATGTGAATGACATCATATTGCAGCTGTTTTCGAGCGAAACAAATCCATGTTTGCAGACAAAGAAGCGACGAATCGACGAATCGACCAATAAACCGTGTCTCAAATTAAGGCCAGCCGAAGAGCAAACGAGCCCACAAAATGCTCAACAAGAAACTTGAAGTGGCTCGCAGAACGAAGCAGCAAAGCCCGCACATGGTTTGGTGTTTGTTTACGCTTTTTATGATATGAGCAGACAAATATACATTTATGAATACTACATGTATATATGTTAACATGCTATTACATAAATTAATAATTCAATAAAAATTAAAGCAAATTATTTGGCCTGCCTGTGTTAGAATTAGATAGAAAGTCTTAGAGAAGAATGTATTATTGACATTAAAAAATGTTGTAATGAAGTAGAATTAAACAAAAGATATAGGAGTTACGACGTAATACCATATACATACGTACAGTATTTTTATATAACAATTTAAATATATTGTTAAAGACACAGCTTTGACCGAAAACAAGGCATATTTTTATTTAAATATACATTTATATATAAATTTATATACATATGAAAACAGCTGCAACTGCGACGCACAAGTTAAAGTATTTAATTGTGTTTCAAGTCAACATTATCAATTTGTCAGCTGTCCGCGTGCTTGGTTTAAAAATATGTTTCATATATGGCAAATTCTTTTGAAATTACATTTTAAGGGCAATCAAAAGTATTTAAACATTTCAATTCAAGTTGTTAGCAAGATTCATCAAGAAATCAAAATATTTGTGTTTCAATTAACATTTGTGCCCTCCATTCTGCATTTCAATTGGAAAGATGTTCGCAGAGTTTGTCAAAAAATGCTTTCATTTGTTTTGTACATTGCCACGCAGAGCTAGAGCTGCGTAGAGTCTAATAGAATGTCATATAGCATGAGCTACTGCACTTAATTGCGCTCAATGTGGCGCTTATCGGCATCCGAAGTGGGTCAAAGTTGCTGTGGGGTTCAAATCCCTACCGCAACCCATAAAATTTGTGAAGCTGTGGAGCAGATGTGTGCGCTCTCAATAAATATGGGCTGAATATAGCTGAATTGGAAAACGGCCTCATCATCGCAGCGCGCCATTAAATGCCAGCTTTGAGCTTCAATGTGAATTTGCAGCATTCTGTGGCATTAATTATGTGCCTTGTGGCACTTTTCAGCGCCATCATGAATACTGGGCGGCTTCATAAAAAAAAGGCGAGATCGGAACGACAATTGTTTTCATTCGACTGTTAGATAAAAACGACAAATTTATGTGCACGGCTTTTGCTTCACACGATGTGTTTTATGCTGTGCGTGTTATTATGTACAACAAATGAATATTATGACGAGGCCCTTAAATATGCTGTGAGATTTTTGGGTCTCTCTGTGGTAAGTGGTAGAGGGTAGGGAGGTTAATAATAACAAAAATGAAAGTAAGGCAAGGTAAATAAAATATGTAAACGTACTTTGAGCGTGTCGGTAATAAGAATTTGAGCTACAACTGAAACTGAACTCGTCTGCAAAATACAAAAAAATAATCAAAAAGAAAACAATAAGAAACAAGAATAGTGACAGTGAAACATATGGCTAATTAAAACAAATGCATTAATGTATTACATATAATATTATGTGAGCTGCAATTAGTTGATTGCCAAACAGCAGCTGACAATGGAAATTACAGATCACAATTGAATTTGAATTTGAATTTGTAGTTGACGTTGAAGTTGCAATTCGAACTTGGGACTTTAACAATGAGATGAATTTAAGATTCCAGACTCCATAATGTTAGCTTTGTGAGTGCGAGTGCAAGACCTTGGGCAAGCGCCAGATGGGGCCTTACGAATGAGACAGAGAAGCACAGATTGAGTCATATTGTCCTAATTAATGAAGTGACTGCAAAAAGACCTTCAGGATTGTTGCGCCCACGCTCCCATGCTCACTCGCATTCTTGTTAATATGAGAGATCGTCCTCGGCTGAGACAAGGCTGGAATGTGCGCACAAAGAGATAACTCAGCAGCTGCTATAACAATGACTAACAACTGTAGGAGATAAACAATCGCACACACACACACATGCAGCCACAGAGATATGTAGATGAAGATGTGCGACAATGTAAATTCAGTCGAGATACATACACTCTCCACAACACACAAGTGAGAATAAGTACATGCCAGTATATAAAAGATGCTGGGTGCTGAAGTTACTTGTATCCCAATTCAAGCTCGGAAACATATGACAAGCATAAGGCACCAGAGCTTGTCACTGAGTCGAAGATGAAGATTGAGACTGCGACTGCGACTGTGACTGTGTTCCTCAATTTCAGAGTTGGCTCTGCTGCTGACAGGGCTACAAGCAAATAAAGCGACAACTTTAACAAATACACTGCACAAGCAAGTCCTGCCTGACTACAGAGCTCCCCTTTGTGCAAGGGATTCAATAAAATGCAAAGAAAATAATAATAAACGACCTTCGCTGGCTGCCACCGAGCTGGCGAGTCGCCTTCCAGGCATTTGACAGTGTGTAGCGTGGGATATGAAAAGTGTGGTCGGACACAGTTACAGGAAGGGTGTCCACAAAGCGAAGACATGAAATGTGAGCTACCTGTTTATATACTCAGCGTCTTTGCTTCGAAATAAACACATGCATACCTATACATATGTATATATATATATATATATATATATATATATATATTATTATCTGACTTATTGCGTCTGATATGCAGAGAGAAAAACGTCTCGTAAGTCGCATGTAAATTTCATTATCACGTCAATTGTAAAGTGAAGCTGCGTTGCCCTGGCAAATGTTATAGATAGTAGCTGTCAAGCAATTCCGGCTACAATCCCCGCGAAGAACTAACTGTATTATATAAGCTGTTAATGGCAAGCTTAAAGCGCGCTTCAGCATTAGCTGCAAAGATTAAAATATTATATATATATATATATATATATATATATATATATAATTCGCTTAGCATTTCCCATACAGCTCAACATGATTTTGCTGTGTAAACAACTTTTTTTTTTTTTTTATAAAATATTAACTTGCAATCAACGTAAATATGTATTCTTGTCATTTGTTTTTTGTTAAGCTGTCTCGGTTTTATTTTTAAAAAAATATCACAAAAAAAAAAAAAATGTGAATTAAATTCAGCGCATGCAGCGCAAATTTTTGCTTAACGCCGTTGCATTACATTTTCCCAACCACACAACAACAACAACAACATTAATATAGGTGAGTAAATTTAGTCTAGATTCTAGATAAATTATCGAATACGCGCACAACTACAATAAAATTCACCGCGCATGAAATGCAAATAAAATAGGAAAACTCTTTATATTTTGATTTTGTTAATCTTCTTCTTTTATGGTCTTAAAAAAAAAAGGGCGCACAATTTAAAACGTGACTGTTACAAAGAATTTCATTTCTTTTATCACACAAATTTTTGCCATGTTGCCGACGTCGCCGACGTTGACAAAAATTATTGTTATAAATGCGACCTTATTACTCTTGTTACTTTCGTTTGCTGTATGTACAACAGTGTTTTATTTAATATAATTATATTTTTTTTTTATTTTGGGACTGTTTCGGGCCTCATATTTCACTTCTTGGGAAGCAATGCTTTTGCATGCTTTGAGAACACGACACTGAGAGCACACAAATCACTTTGTATTTATATTTCTTTTCTTTTCTTTTCTTTTTCTCTCTCTCTCTTGCTCGGGTTACTTTTTGCGTTGCGGATCCTCGCTGCACTTTTTGGCACTTTGCATGTAACTTGCCGTTAGCAAATGTATCTTACGTTTGGCAAATGCCGGCTGATCGCGTTATGCGCGCGCCGCTTCAATAAAAAAAAACGCAACCAACTTACGCGCCGACGTTTCGTTAACTGACCCAACAACAACGCCGACCGCATGCGTTAAGTGAACGGCCGTCAGCGTCGCTGACAGCGCCAACGTCGACGTCGTTGTCGTCGTCGTCGTCGTCGTCGTCGTTGGCGCTGTCACTGCAGCCACTTTGCGCTCAAACTTCACTAGCGAAACGAAACTTGTTCTCCCCGATTCACACACTCGCACTCACTCACACACACACACACACACACACTCATGCCTTTTTCACTGGGCTATTCACAAGCGCAAGCACTCAGCCAAACAACACACTCACGCACTCTCACAAGAACTTGTTGCTCACATTTGGAGTACTATTTGTATGTGTGTGTGTGTGTGTGTATGTAAATGTATATGTATGCCTAGATTTGTGTTTTGTACATTGTTTCTTTTTCGGCTAGGCCACTTTATTTTGTTGTTTCCTCTGTTGCCTCTGCACTCTCTCTCTCTCTATACATCTCACTCTCTTCCGCTCTCTCGGCTTCTGGGCTCATTAAGTGACGTGTTGAGTGCTTATCTGCCGGCCAATTGAGTGGAGCTCTTGAGTGTTGTTGCACTCGTAACATTTCAATGAGCTTTACGATTTGCCTGCTTTATTGCCACAAATTTTTGTAGTATTTTTTTTGCTTTGCTTTTGTTGTTTGTTTATGTTTTTTCTTTTTCTTTTTTTTTTTTTGCTTGTATTGATACATTTATAAATGCATTTGAATGGCCCGTTTGACGCTCCGCTTTATGTTTCCCGCATTTCGTTTGTTTTATTCGTTTTTTATGGCTTTTTACACGCATTTTTTTTTTTTTTTCTGTGCACGCCTTTTTGGGCTCTCAATATATTTGGAGCTTATGACTCACGGCCGGATTGTGCTCATAATGGAGTACTGAAGGATTTATTGGATACATTTATGCTTATAAACAGGCAGACATGACCTTGAAGCTTGCAGCTCAAAATGAATTGAGTATATTGAGTAGATTTTCTATATATTACGTACATTTTTATTAGATATATTTACGGAAATAAATGCCTAAATCCAATTCTTTCAAATTGTATTTTTTAAATTTTATATATAAGCTCTCTCATTCATGTCTTTTTAGCAATGGGACTTTGTCAACTGATATCTTTATTTGCAATTGATTCGATTCGTTGTTTAATATTAATTTCTCTGAAGTCTTAGCCTCAGTCTGATTATTGCAATATATTCATAAAGCATTTAAAGTTTGCTGTTCGTAATTGAAGCAAGTTGACTATGAGAAGTATCTATTTTGACATTTGTCATTTCATAAATTGCCCAACGAGATGAAGAAGCACACAAACCACAATTGAGTGTGTCTGGCACATGAAAGCTGCTCATCTGATGAGATATATATCAAAGGCATTTGCAGCCATATCAAATTGTTGGATTTCGCCTGCAGAACTTTCTCACTCGCCATCTACTATTATATATATACATATACATATATATTTAAACCATAAATTTGACGTGTGTGCCAATGTCTTTTGCAGCAGATCGAATCTTGGCGAGCGCTGGATGATTTTATTATATGGCAACTATTTGCTGCTTGTTGCTTTCCACAGCCGTCGTTGATGGCAAAGTGTGAGAAATGTGTGCAACGAGTTATGATCAACTCATGAAGAATTTTTTGTTTTCTTTAATTTTAGCTGCAGCATTTGTGGATTTGTCCACACTTGTGCCACCAGCAAAGGACGTGGCAAAAAAATTTATTAACTGCAGACGAGACGGCACGGACGAATTGCCTCTGGACGGACTGAAGTGGAAATGCCATGCAAGACAAGTCTGCTCTTTCTTTTTTTTTTTTTTCTCATTCATTTTTCTATTTTGAAGTGTCGCTGGAAAATCTATTTCGAGCGCATAATTTTTCACACTGCCACCTCTTTGCTCTCTCTCTCTCAGTCTATGTGCATATTTCTCTTCACAAAAGTCGATTTGTCGTCGGCCAGGCAAAAAAAAAAATTTCCATTTGGCCTTTTTTTCTGTTGTTGTTTTTCTGTGGTTGTCGGATTTCCTGCATTTGTAAATTGAAATGGAATCTTTGAGCTGCTCAGTCAATGAATTGAGCAATTTGCATGCTATGTACCTTTACATTCCAATTAAGTCGAATTTATTTTTGGTTTTTGTTTTTTTCCATTGAATTAACTTAAATATGAACTCATGAATAATGCATCTGCTGTCATTTGGCTGCAGCTAAAAATTATCATCACTTTATCATAATATATTTTTTTTTTTTTGGTAATGTTTGTGAATAATATTTATAAAAGCTTTTAACTTAATAGTTGTATGCCAATTGAATCTTATTCGTATTATATGCATTTATTTTATAGACTTTTATTTACAATTATTTCAAGAAATATGAGACTAAATTTGATGCAGCTGCTGCCCTGCAGATGGCTTGGGATATGGGATAATATTGATATTTCGCCGATATTCCATTCGATTATTAATCATCTAATGACTTTCTATTGTGTATTCAATATTTCATGTTTAAATGACGTGAAAAGCGCATTCAGCTATATGCCCCAACCGCAATGTGGGGTTAAGGGTTAAAATTGCAAACAAAATGGCGTCAGGCGGCAGCAAAAAAAAAAAAAAAAAAAAAAGCTGCAGAAATACGGCAAATGAATTGGTTCGCGTGCAGGCAGCTGCTCACAATTGTATGAGCATGCGACTATGTGTGTGTGTGTGTTTGTGTTTGTGGGTGATTGGCTATGTGCACGTTTTGTCAATATAACTGAACACGTTTGACAATTATGCACGGTTACATTTCATGGCATATTGGTGCAGTTTTGCAAATAAAAGCCTGGCAAATAACAGTAAAAAAAATAGACAAACAAAATGAAACAAAAAGTCAGCGAGAATGTGTACGTGTGTGTGTGCGTCTGTGTGTTTGTGGTTGGTCGTATATTGATAGTGCCAGGCAGGCAGTGAGCGCTATGCTGCTTCAGCTCAGCACCAATCATAGCCAAAGTAATCAGCGAATGTATAGCAAGAGCTAGAGCCAAAGCCAAAGCCAAAGCCAAAGCTAAAGCCAAAGCCAAGCCATTTCAGCGTGACAATCAATTGATTTCCCAGGCGGGAAACAGGAAAAAATATTGTTTTTTTTTTTTTTTTTTTTTTTTTTTTTTTTTTTTTTTTTTTGCTTCTATTTTTTGTGAGAGGTTTTAAGCTTTCCTTTAACCACTGCAGCGCTTTTGGCATTTTTGTGAGGCTCGCTATAATTTCTGTTTAATAAATCATTTGCTCATTGAAAGAGCCAACTGAATGGGTTACCCTGAAATATTCTATGTGATTGATTATATTTTATAGTTTTTTAATTTTTACTTTTAATTGGCATTTGAAACTCTGCAGGGACATTTTTTTTTTTTTTTTTTTTGTAAACTTGAGTATATTAAAATACTGAAAAAATTGTAATTCAACTAAAGTTTTTTCATGGTTTGTGTCCCAACTAATTTGATTTAATTGTGCGTAGCCAGGAAAAAATATGCTGCATACTTTTGGGAGTGCATTAAAAATGATATGCAAACAAAAAGTTTCTGCTTTTTGAATGTTTTAAATTGAAATTTAACAAACTGGCATAAATCACAAACGCTTAGGCCAACAGACAGCATCAACGCACTCGCCGTTCACATGGCGTATGAGTGATTTATGGAACGATATTCGAAAAATGCAATTTTAAATTGATTTCATTGTTGTCTGCTGGACTGCATAATAAACTAAACTAGCTGCAACGACGCTATGTTCTAGCCACATATTTTACAAGCCCAAACAACGACAGTACAGCAAGCAGAAGTAGCAGCTGGACAAGGACAGCGATGAGGACGAAGTTAAACGTGGTCAGGGACCAGCAGCAGCTGCCACAGCGACCAAGACCAGCGGTCATAAGCGGTTAAATGAGTTGCTTGTGTATGTGTATGTGTATGTGTGTGTGTGTGTGTGCCAATATCGACCACATGTGGTTAAATTATGGCCAGCAAAAGTGTGCACAATGTCAGCAGCCCAAGGGATCCCTTTAGCTGCCAGCTGCCCATATGGCTTCGACTATTGCCATTGCAGCGCGTTTTCGACACATTTATTTTACAATTCTTACAGCTTTACAGGAAATCAATAAAACATATTTCAGAGCATGAAGCAATTGCTTTTCAGTCGTCGCCGTCAGCTCTGGACTGCCAATGACGCATTTATGGGCGCATTCATTTCTCCATTCCAACTCTACACACTTTATGGTTCCCATACGAGTCCAACGAAAATGGAGTTACATTCCTTGAACAACTCCCAGAGAGAAGTGCACATATTGCGCTGGGCAGCTCAAGTTTGTCAAATTGCTGCTCAGTTCCGAGCTCAGCTCTTTTCATTATAATGAGCATACCCACTAACCCATTCGGTCTGCGGTCTGTGGCTTTGGACAGCACCTCGGGCCCATTGACATGACATTGATGTGGTCATGCATCACTTGTGTGCTATCAACGTGCTGCCGACTAGGAGAGTGGCCAATTATGCAATAGGCCAGCAGTTCAGCTCTAATTGGAGTCGCTTCCATTGGCAGCCATACGAGCGGAACAGCATTCGGTAGTACGTTGATTGAAGATGCGGCGACAAACCAGTTTGGTAGTTGGGGGTGCTGAATTTAAGGATTCACATCCCTGAGCACATCCCTTCCCCCCCCAAAGAAATGTTTACTTAATACAGCATTAATTATAATTTCACACAGGTCGAAAGCAATTTGCTTGTTTCTTTTTTGAGGAGGGCTGGCTTTGTTGCGGCATGAAGAGCTGTCAGAAAAAGCTGCTGACTTCGTACTTTGCGCACTTTCAATTAAGTTTGTAGCTGGAAAAATGATTTTAATTTCATCAACACGAAAAAGGTGCCAAAACATAAGCCACGCTGTGGATGCGTGCCATTGACATGCCACAACTTTTTGTATTTTCATGTCAGCTGATTTTATATCTGACCCGCTGCAGCCCACTGCGTAACATACACATTGCTTGTGCTTGTGAAAAAAAAAGGATTTAATGAAAATGCAGTTTTCAATTAAATTTAATACACCCACTGCTCGCAGAAACTTTTATTCAATTAATAGAAATTCCTCGAGCAAGCCAGACTGCACACAGAGCTGCGGACAGCGGACATCGGACAGCGGACAGCGTACAGGGGACAGAGGACAGACATTTTTGTGGTCAATTAACCGCAGCGCACGCTGCGGCTTAGATACTCTGCTCTAGCTCCTGGTCAGCAGAGATGTGGGCAAAGTTGGCTAGTTGTCGGTTCGTTGGCCAGACTAGAGTGGGACGTATGCAGCGTGTCCGGCCGTTGGGTGACTTCATTTGAGCAGAGTCAACCGCTCCATAAAGCGTTTATTTTAACACACAGAAAGTTTCATTTGCGCTCGTCGCTCCAATTTCGTGCTGGTTTCCTGGTAATTGTTTTAAGTTGCATTTATTTAAACTTTTTACGTTTTCTCTACTAAAAATTCCCGCGCTCGGGGCACGGATAACTTTGCCAGCTTGTTGAGAAAGTTTTTAATGCTATTTTGCTTCGCTCCTTTACCCCCTCCCAGCTTTTCCTGCATGTTGTTAATTTTATTAAAGTTTTCCTTATCAGTTTTTCGTCGGCTGCAACCTGCACCGCACAAAGACCGCATGGTACAAGAAAAAAATGCAAAATAAAATGAAAATGAGAGAACAAAATTCACCTTTTGTTAAGTGATGCCCAGAGTATCAGAAAGTGCCTCGCTCTTCGCACTCGATAAAACAATGCAGTGTGTGCAAAATGTGTGCATAATTTTTAAAATATATTATATACCTAGCAACCACAAGTGTCTTAAAAGAAAATATCTTTCAATGATATTTCTCGAGTGCGAAAACTTTAACTAAAAAATGTTCTCTTAGCTATGTGAGCATTCATTTTATTATGATTTTAGTTTCTTTAACAAAATTTATATATGTCATACAAATAATTTATTCTGCTGCAATATTCTTTAGCTTAAAACTGAAATGAATTTTCTTTCGACATTTTTTTAAATTTAAAATTTCATAAATAGGTCACTCAGCTGCCTGGCACTAGGACATTTATGTGTACAAACACATTCGCATTTCTCTAGTTGGACTCAGTAAATTTTCAACAGCTCCCTGGTGGCACATCTATGTATACATAAGAATGTCAGAAGACAGACAGAGAGAGAGAGAGAGAGAGAGAGGAAGCTAACGATATTAATATAATCTAGAATGAATATAGGCAAGCATAAGCCAGGCACAACCTCATAATATACTGACAGCATAAGCTTAACATTGTTTTCATTTAGATTTGGATTTAGATAGATTGCTGCTGGCTTTAAATATGTGGCAGCATTAGCATATGCCTCCGTGTTGCACTGCAAGCCCAAGCACTGGGCGATATATGAGCGAGCAAGCAGGCCGCATTAAACCCTTAACGGTTGATATCTTAAGCTCACTTCCCCCAACTCTCGCTCTCTCTCTCTCTCTCTCTCTCTCTCTCTCTCTCTCTCTCTCTCTCTCTCTCTCTCCTTTACTCTGCTTGCGACTCTTGACTTGGCATTCAACTCTCATATTTATGCGCACTTTGTGGCAAATATTTTTGTATGCCTCCACACTTGTTGTTTCTATTTTCAAGACACATACACATATTGTGCTTCGCTTGATGCCCCATGCTTCCTATTGATTTTCGCTACAGCTTGGCTCGGCTTGTTGCCCAAAAGTATGCTATACGACTCGCATACAGCATACAGCACACGAGCATAGAGCATACATCATACACAATATGTGCATTTTATGCGCTTTGATATTTTATACAATCGCCCACTCAACGAGTTATACACACACACACATATATATATATATCTATATATACACAATGTGGGTGTGTGTTGTACATGGATATCCATTGTTTGCACACTCTGTGACATTTTTATGCGGCCAAACTTTGTTGCATCAAATTTACGGTGCGTATGAGTAACGACAGCCGCTGCCAACCGCCCGTCACATTTGTGGCAAATATTTTGTTGTTATATTCATGTTGTTGCTGTTGTTTTGCAATCCAAAGGATATGTGTCGTAAAAAACACACTTGCATTTATTAGCCATCAGCTGAACCCATCCAACCACAACCACAACCACAACCACAAACCAACTGCCAACCAAACTGTCGACAACAAACAAAAAAAAAATACCCCAAATTGTCCGGAGTAAAATAACAATGCGAAAGCAAAAGTCATTCAACACTTTCAAAAGTATTTTGTTTTCTTTTGTTTTGGTTTTTCTTTAGTTCATGTGAACATAAGAAACTGTAATTGCATCATATGTTAAGGAATTTTGTTGGCTCGAGCCATTGAACTAAAAATTTGAATTCTAAATTTAAGTTTAAAATATTTCCTCAATTTCTATATGTATCTGTCTCTAACCTAACTGCAGTTAACAGCACGGAAATTACAAATTATCATCTTTTTTTTTTTCTCTTTCTCATTTGCCTTTTAATGATTCCATTCAGGCGACCTGCCCACACTTTTTGCTGTCGCTGATTTGATTTCCTCTACAAATTGCTTGCACAAAAACTTTGAGCACCTTTCCACATTGCAAAAGATAATTGCACACAAAGAAAGTCGCTCACATTTGTCGACGGCCCCTTGAAAAATCAAGTGCGTGGGGCTGGCGCTGCTCAGGCTAAAACAAATTGGATGCCATACAAATTTGCAGGAGCAAAAAGTCACGAATGCTCGCACCGGGAGTCAATTGAAATACTCATGAGATATTTCAGCCGCGAGTCAGTAGAAATTTATGAAAATGTAACACAGCGCAAAAATGTGAAGTGAATGTAGAAGAAGGAAGAAGTTTGCATTATCGCTGGCTGACTTACCGTCATGTACTCATCCAAACGATGCTTCCAATTGTCAGATCTATCGATTAGATTGTTCCACTGCTCGGAAAGTTTGGCCACCTCGCGGCGTATGCTGCGTGCCAGTTCCCGGCTCTGCTCCTCGGCCGACATGTAACGCGAGTCGGAGTCATGGGCGGCTGCAAGGAGATGGCAAAAGTCGAAATGTATATCAGAGCACAGTGTGAAAGAATTATAAAAATTGTCGGCCCACGGCTGTCGGGCGTCGTCAGTCAGTTGATTGGGCGGGCAAAAACAATTGCAACTGCTATCATATTCGGCTCGGCTTCCCCAACTGCTGCTGGCATATAACTTTATGAATTAGAGATGATATTATGGTTCTTAATGTTTACCGACAGACATGATTATGCTGACGCTGCTGAGTGGCAGGTGGCGGGGGCTACTTTGATTATGCTGATTGCGAACGGTGATTAAATTTGCAATAAAATAATCTCAGCTCTGCGTTGGGCATATCGAAGTAAGAGATATGCTCAAGGGACAAGTCAACTTCAACTTCAGAGATTTGGCTTTCAATCAAATTAGCAGTTTATCGCTGAATTTGAAAGAGACTCCGAGAGTAGTTGGGCCAAGTTAACGATGAGTGCTTTAAGTGGCTTATCATATATTTAAATTATCGTTTAGCTGTTATTTATCTATGGAATACTGCCATAGTTGGCGATCAAAAGGGAGGAATTTAAGCAATATCCTACGCCATCTCGACAAAGACAAGCAGAAAAGAAACCATAATAGAAATGTCATGAAACATGAGAGACAGTTTGACATGCATGTGGCGGAAATGCAAGAGCGAGTTGGCTAGCAGTCAAAGAGAGAGAAAGAGAGACATAGAGAGAGAGGGATACAGTGAGAGTGACAAGTGGCAATCGAGCAGCTAGAGGAAAATCAATCCTCTGAGCTGATGGCACTACACTGACACTGAGAGAAGTATGACAACGGCAGCAGCTTCTGCGACTGAGCATCGATGAATGTCAGAGCCGTTGGCTAAATCTAAATTTAATTTAATGCACGAATGGAGCCGGGGAACAACTTTTATGGCCCCGCGGCGGCTGGCTGGCTGGCTGGCTGGCTGGCCAGTCGTCATCTGCTAATATGATGCTAAGCAAATATCGGGCATGAAGAAATACTTTGAGGACGCGCCCGCCAGCAGCGGAACTGTTGTAATATTCAAATTCAATTTCAGATTGAGTTTATCGCATAGATGTTTTCTGCTTTTTCCACGCTTCACTGCCTTATGCCAGCGACTGCGACTGCGACTGCGACTGCGAAAGCGACAGGAGATTGTTGATGGAAATGGAAAATGCGTCTGAAGACGCAGCTCTCGATGGAGCTGAACGCCAGCAAAAGTTTTCGTTTTGCTGTTGATTTCATTTTCATTGCGACTTTTTCTGCACAGCATCCGACATTTTTTCCAAGCTAACTTAATTTGCTCAAATGCAAAAGAGAACAGAAACTTTAAGTTTCAATTTGAATGCTTAGCAGAAACCAATGTAGGTTAAAAGCAAAAGTATTTTTTAGCATTCCAATTAAAAGGGTCAGTTGACATACAAACTGAAAGCGAGAGCTTCAAAAGTAAATAAATACAAAATAAAGCTGTGCTTGTGTAGGAAATGTGAGAAGAGCTTTCAATCTATATTTTGTCAAGGTAAGAGCAGAGAGAGAAGCGCAGATTAGCCAACTTAATTAATTAATCTGATAAGAGTCAAAGAGTAAACATTGTACAAGTTATATGAAAGACTTTGCTTGTCTATCTTGCTAAATAATAAAATTATATAAAGTCTTTAAATTGATTTGCCTTTCACTAAACTTATCTATGTTTTTAGTTGAATTATTGAACTTGTTTGCTCTATCTCTAATTGGCTATATAAATATGTATGTATTCCTAATTGAAATCTAAAATATTTAATTTGGCAATACAAATTAATGAGCTTTACCGAAAGGGGAAGGATTTAATTTAATTTCAATGAGAGTTTATGATACGGCCGGCAGATAGCCACAGAATAAACATTAATGGTTCAATTTAAATGCCAGCTAAAAGCACAGATTCCGTAGCCACACACAAATGCCAAACTTAATGGCACACACACACACACACACAGATACAGTTGGGAACAACTGTTGATGGTTTGGCTCTAATAGCGTACTAATCGCACTAATTGCTTTGGTTGCAATTATCGTTGACGCCTGCTCGTAGGCGGCTGGGCGTGGCCATTGGCGATCTGTCGCCATTGTGCGCAGGCTGGAAACCAAGCCATTGGCCATTTGCTAAATTGTTGGCTGTAGTTAAAAAGGAACTAAGCCCACAGCGAAAAAAAAAAAAAAGTAACGAAAACCGAAAACCGAATAAAAATCGCAATGAAACAAAATCAATTGGTGATTCCGAACCAGCCACAGCACAGAGTTGTCTACATTTAGGCATCTCACGTGCACAGAGCTCTCTCTGTGTGTGTGTGTGTGTGCTTTAGTGTGTTGGCCAGCCGTTAAGCTTGTGCGGGCAGAGCTCAATGGAGTTCTTAGTTGTACATGTTGTGTCGATGTTTGATTTTCAGATTTGCCATACAAATTGAAAATGCAGTAAGGAGGCAATTGTTGAATCCTGATGAGTTCTCTGCTTGCCATTCATTTCTTGTATAGCCTGGCAAGAGCTGCTCTAAGCTGATTGCTGGCCAAATTGTACGATGTAAACACTTTAACTGCGGCCACACAGTTTTGCTTTAAATAGTTGAAAATTCATGGTCATTTTTGTGGTCAAAGTTTATGGACGGCTGTGCACTTACTATCTCTGCCCCATACATAATAATTTAATGACTTGTCGTAAAACTTACCCTCGGTATCGCTGGTATCCGAAACGGGCGTCTCGCTGGCAATATACTGACGACCGCTCGTTAAATTGCTCTCAACAATTGGGCGTTTATCCTCCAGCTGACGGCGAAAAGCTTTATGATCATCCTGCAAGCACAGAGACAGCAAACAAAGGAAAAGAAATGAGAATTTGTTGTCGTATTTCCTTTGGTTTTCGCTCGCTCTCTCTCTCTCTCTCTCTCGCAAATAAAGTCAAATAAAATATCATGCTATTATTTCTTGCCATAGTGTATGTCAAAGACTTATTTATTTTGGCTAAAACTGATGCAGCTACAACTAATCATAACGAGTAATGCCACTTGGCCAGCCATAAGCTATTGCTATTGCTTTCCAAGCGAAAGAGCCAAAATGAAAAAGGGAAATACAAGAAAAAATAAATAAAAATGGTGAGCGGACTTCAAGTGCCCCAGCAGCCCCTTTAGCAGTTCAGCGGCGTGAAGAAGCTCACAATAAATTTCGTGTTTAATGCATTTAGTGTTGGAATAAAAAATGCAACAATGCGGCCAAAGAGCACGGCAAATGCTGGCGAATCAAATGAAAAGCAATACAAAATACAAGCAAAATTCCTTTTCGAGTGTGTTAGAGCCGCAACTCAAGACTGTGCCCCACTCCACTCCATGCCACTCTCTGCCAGCCGAAATGTAAATGTCCGGCAGACCGTAACTTAGTGGCAGGCAATAGATTTCCACAGCCTGCTCGGTTCCAAGGGTGAAAGTTGCCTCATTTTTTTATTCCATCCAGTTCCCAGCGGGTGTTTGTGTGTGTGGTGTGTGTGGGTGTGCTGGGGGTAAGTGAAATTCAAGTGGCGCACGCTGGGTTAGACAGTGTTTCCCCATTTTCAACTGGCCTGGCCAAGTTCTGCCTCTCTACAGTAGCTGCTGCCATTTCAACTGCTGCTGCTGCTGCTGCTGGGGTTTTTTTTTTTCTCTCCCCCTTAAGTGATTTCCGGCATACATATGTGTACATATGCATGTGCTTATGTGTGTGAGTGTGAATGTTTCTGACATAACAAGCATCATTTAACAATTATTTAAGAATTCGCAGCCAGAGCAGCCGGAGCAGCAGCAGTTTAGCCAAGTGGGACTTTCAATTCAACTACGCAATTCGGTCAAGTTGGGCAGTTAAGACACTCTGTAGCACTTGACTCTGAGGCGAATCGATGGCTATTCGAGTGGCCTAGCCACAAAAAATAAAAGCTATGCGAATGTGTAAAGCACATTTCATGCGAGCAGGCAATAAAAAACATTGACACAGGCTCAATCGAATGGCAGGAGTCTGAAATCGCAGAAATCGCATGCGAAATCAATGTAATAAATTGAACAAGCTTTAATATCGACGACTTTGCGCATTAACATATTCAATTCCTGGATTACCTGCTATTTCGCATACACTCAGCAGGTGAAAGCCCCAATTCAGATATATGTAATACAAAGCAATTTTAATTTAGTAAATTCGTGATTAATTGAGCAATGGCTCTTATGTTGTAGCACTTTACAAACCAACGAGTTCAATGTGCAAATATGTTGACAATAATATAAATTTTCGCTGATAATACTCTTAAAATGTAAATGACAACAGGGTCAAATAGTTCAAATTAAATATGAAACTATGAAAGCGGCATTAAGTACGAGCTTTCAATTATTTCGACAAAGCGTGAATCCGATTTGCCTGACATATAATTATGCCTAAATATTTGCTCGAAATATGCCTGGCACACAAAATGGGCTTGCCAACCGCTTTATGTGTCATTAAATCACAGAGACCCTTCACACAAACACACACACAGAGAGAGAGTCAAAAATTAAATTGTGGCTGAGAATGGCACTAAAAATGCCAGCATTCCGCACTTGACTGTGGCAAAGCCTTCCACACAATTAGTTGGGCCGAGCAAATTGAGGTGCAGTCAGAGCTGTGTAAAAGGTTAAAATTGGGTCGTTGGCAGCACACACACACACACACAGACACACACACACAGACACAGGCACAGAGGGTGAAAGAGCAGCAAAAGCCCACAAACAAGCTCATGATGAGCACCAACTACAGAGTGAACTTTGTGCTCGTTCATATTGAAGGCATGCTTATTGCAAGTACTTTAGACATTCACAGAGAATCTGCAGACTGACCCGACTAACATTGTGTTTACTTTGATATTAAAATTCATTAATTAATTATTATATAAATAATATTTAAGCTATGCTACACTACTCAAAGTAAACGCACATAAATTGTCTTTTGAGATATACATATAAGAGACTTGATATACGTCATATATTTATCAAAGCTCGCAAATAACTTTTGAGCATTTCTCCAGGGCTGCATATAAGTATCTTCCACTCACACTTTGGGAAAACATTTCAGAGAGCTTTTTCTTTATATGAAGTAAAATTTCTTTTGTGTATGTATTGGCATGAATTCTGAGAGAGAGAGAGAGAGAGAGAGAGAGAGAGAGAGAGAGCATGTTTATGTGGCTATGAAGATCATTTGCTTTGACATTTTAAGTTCTTTACTTGCTGAGCTTCATTGTGCGAGTGTCAGGCATATCGCTCACTAAACGATGCTCATCAGGGAAGCGTTTAACGAAGAGCTCAACGCGCTTGCTCAGAGCGCGAGTTAATAAATTTGATTTCAGCTTGCTGAATCGACTTGATCAGTCACGAATATGCCTGCATAAGGTTTAAGTTCTTAACTATTAAATACCCAAAAATATAATTTCTGTACTTAATCAATTTAAGACTACTTTGCTTAAGCACGCCAACCTGGAACTTTCACATAGCTTAGCACATAGTTGCGCATTATTTATCAAGTTATCTGAATCAAGGATCAACTTACAAGCTGCTTTTGTAGACTGGCCGCATCGCCGCGCACCGGGCCCAAGCCTAAGCTGCTGAGCTCTGTATCCTTGCGAATGACCCACTCGGTTAGTTCGCGTAGCGACAGCAGCAGGGCATTCCAGTGCTCCGAATTTGATTCCAGACGATTTCTGCAAGCAAAAGAGGGTCAAAGTGCGGGGTTAGCGGTTGAATACATAAGCTTGGTAATAATATTAAATTTAATTTGGCACTTTACAACACTGGCCAAGCAGCTGTGTTGATTACCAACGATGCCCAGCAAACAGCCACAAAATGGCAGCGACAATTTGTCTGCTTCCGCCCGGTTTGTTCGTCTGCCTGGGAGCGGGAGATGTCTAATAAACCCTCCCAAGCTGCGCCCCAAGGCCTGGCGACAACCCAAGCGGCTGTCGTCTATGCTAAATTTTGAGCTCTCGCTGTAATTGTGAAATGCCCGGACATTATATTTTCTTCTTCTTCTTCTTATGCTCCTTCTTTTTTTTCCTGTCGGCCATTTCTCGGGCATATTCTTTTTTTGTTCCACTCGGAAAGCGTGTGCGCGGGGTCAAAACATCTGAAAAATCTGCATCCACGCTCGCTCTGCAACAACACAATAGCCAGTTAGGAATAGCAGCAGGAGCAGGAGCACGAGCTGGAGCAGGAGCAGGAGCAGGAGCAGGAGCAGGAGCAGGAGCACGAGCTGAAGCAGGAGCGCTTTGGGCTTTGTCTGTTTATCTTTGGCGAAATTCCTTGGCTCGTTTTCTTTATTATTATTTTCGCCTGTTCTTCGCTTGTAATTAACGCATGCCATGGAATTGAAGGCGCACCCAGGCAACCAAACATACATATGTCCTACGCCAGGAACTTCTAACTTTACGCCCACTTTCGCTTGTCGCCCATGCAAATAATAAAAGAAATAACTCGCCTCGGAAATATGCTTGGGAAATAAGATGTATTAAATTGCTTTTGGTTTGCTCATTTCGTTGGATGCTTTCCTTTTCCATTTTCAATGTTCTTCTGCCTTCTATATATAAAAGGGGCGCAATGTCTGCCATTCTGAATTTGACAATGTCTCGTCAGATTTCTTTGCCTTATTTCGACAGCTGCTGGCGTTGACTTTTTACGGAGACAATTACTATGGCAAAGCAATTCATGTGAATTTTAAATGTTTTCCCTTTCTGGTTTCATGTTCTCTTAGGAATATTCTTTCAAATTTAATTACGCAAGAATGGAATGGATTACAAATGTACAACAATTGCCAGGCCTTGTTGTAATATCTCATCTCTGAGTGTATTCCTCTGAAATGCTGTTGTCACCACCCACTTGAAAACACAGGGAAATAAATATTGCGAACTGTCAGTGCTTAATACATTGATTGAGCATTGTAATACTTTGGCAAATCCATCATTTAAGCAGGCAAGGGGCATGGAATTTGTATATCAACCCTCGTCATAGCGACCATAGCCACCCGTTGTGTCTGTCCCAAATGTAATTTAAGACAGCACCAGAGCATAGCCACATGTGGGTACTCTATACATCAAGTGGGTTCATCAATCTTCGCGCACCTCAAACCAAACTCAAATGGCAATCAGCTGAGGCAGCCGTTGAGACACCTGTGGATGCCACAAAACAAACTTGAAAGTGAAAAGTTTTGACGAGAGGAGGCGGCTATGGTAAGGATACTTCCTTCCGATAGAAGTTCAAAACCAGCACAACTATGCACATAAATGACCCAGAGCGAGTGGCCGCGGCTAATACAAACAAGAAACTAAAGGCCCGAGCGAAAACTTTTCAAGTGCTGTCCAAAATATTTCACTGGAATTTATAAGCCAGCAAATCTTTGGCAGCATTGCAAACAACAAGTGAAACCAAGGCAAGTTTGTTTGCAAGGGGTACCAAGGAAACGGCAAAGAAAATGCTGCTGGCCAAACAACACAGAGGACAACAACAGCAACAGCAACAGCAACAACAATATCAGAAGTGGAAGTGGAAGTGGAGCTGGAAGTGGCCAAACTTGGCTAACGGAAATATGCCAAAACGCCAACAATGAACGTAAATAGAAAGCATCTCGAAGCTGACAAAGAATAATCGTCAGTGTTTGGTCAACAAAGGCAATGCCAAGCCATGCCGCAATACACAACGCGCTGGGCTGGGTTGGGCGGTCTTCACGAGTGGGCGTGGCCACACTTAAGGTGTCATTCATTGGCTGTTATGCTGCGCTGCCATTCTGCTGTGGTGTCCTTAATTGAAAAACGCTCCAAAGGGACGTCAAATATGGCTTCCTATGCCAGCGCGCATACGCACCATTGTACGGTGTACGACCCTCAGCTTTATATTCATATTGCGTTCGCTTGTTTTCACCGTTTTTCTGTTGTCACCATCATTATTCATTTTAAACCATCAGCGGCAACTATCTGTGTGAACGAGTAAACAGCAGAGCCCGTTTGCCTGACTTTCGATCAAGTCAGCCTTTGGCATCAGCTCCAGCTCCAGCTCGAACATCAGCATCAACATCAACATCAGCAGCAGCAGCATCCGCCTGTGGCCCGGCATCAATATCAACAAGCGGACAATATTTGTAAACGCTGGCGTGCTTTATTTATGAAATGCGGAAATTACAAATACAGCCACATAGACAGGCATACGACCAGAACATGGACACGGACACGGACACGGACAAGGACCCGCTGAACTCGCGTGCACTGGATAGCATCATATTGCCAGTCGGGCAGCTGTCAACACCCATCATGGATTGGCCACATCAACGGCGAGTGCGGAGCGATACAGTGTTGTGTCCGTGTCACTTTTGCCTGTTCCGGGACTTTTCACGCGTTTTGTTGTTCATGTTTCCATTCTCATTTTTTTTTTTATTGATTTTCAAGCTCGCTTTTATGGGCGTAGCTCTTACATCTGGCCTGGTGCCTGACCGCGCGTAAACTGACGTTAGCCAGCCTTGATGGCCGCTGAGCAGCTCGTTTGACTTGCCTGTTTGTACAGATATTTTCGCATTTTCATCAACACAAAGTCTTTGACGTTGTCTGTGGCGCTGCAAATGGCACACAACAGGCCTTTAATGTGGTTTAATTAACGCGTCAGCTCGTGCTCGCACTACTCAGCGAATCACTGCAGTCTTTGCAGTCTTTAGAGTAAATAATTGCTGATCTATGAACTCAGATTCTATGTAATAATCATGCAATAGGAAATTGATGCAATATCAATGCAACTTTACATGAATGTGTTAGCCAGAGTTGTACGTAGTCAATAATCAGAAATATATATATAGTATTATTTCTTATCTGACTGAAATATGTTGCTTAATTACCTAATCCAAGAGAAAATATGTTGTATATAAGATTGATTCAAAATACAACAAATACAATAGAAATTGAAATCACAATAGTCCAAACCTTTCGTGACTCTCTTTTCATTTTCTTGTTCATATTTTATCACAGCCTTATACATAGTTATATATTGATTAATTACATCAGCTTCTACATACATATTTCTTTCTTATGTCAGGTTTTACAGACTTGGATCAAATTTTCTCTTCTTTACTCTCATATTTTCTTCGTTTATCAAAGTTATTGCAACCCAATGAAAAAATTATAAGTAGCCCCCTCTCTCTAGCATCAGCTATTGCTATATCTGTCTCACTTTTTCAACTGCTCTACTGATGTAGCCGTTTCTTGAGCAGTGAGAATTAAATGACACTGAATATACATACATATACATATACAACTAAAACTCTAACTACCTCGGACAATACATACTATCTGTCTCTCTCTCTCTCTCTCTCTCTCTCTCTTGCTCTATCTCTCTCTATCTCTCTCTCTCTTCAATTTTATTGCAACAGAAGAAGGCAAACGCCTCGGATAACTCACTCGGATTATTATCCGAGTTGAGTCTCTCATCAATACTATTGCAATAGCTGAAAATAAACGCCTCGGATAACTCACTCGTATACATATACATTGAAAGCCTATCAGCAATACTATTGTGATAGTGGAAGACAAGCGTCTTAGATAAAATGATGATAGTCTCTCATCTATAGTATTGCAACAGAAGGAAGAAACGCTTTGGATAACTCTTTTCAAAACAAGTGCAACAGCAGGAGGAAAATACCTCGGATAACTTACTAAGATAATATATGCTGATAGTCTCCCATCAATACTATTGCAATAGTAGAAGGAGTTTGCCTTCACCTCGGATAACACACTCGGATAATACAGAATCTCTCTTCAATACATTTGAAGCAGTAGGAGGCAATTACAACATTAAAGCTAAAAGTCTATTGTGATAAATTCATTACATCACTTCATAATATCATACTGTACGCCAGGTATAAGTACATATATTATTTTTATAAAATACAAATGATGATTTATTTATACACGCTTGGCCTAGTTACTCAGTGCTCATTCATAGCCCCCCTTCATAGATGTCAGCCTGTTTAGTTGCAAACAAAAGTAAATAGAAATGAAAAAAAGTGGAAAACGTTTTCGGTCAGAGTTCGTATACCGAACATCGTTATTATCCAACGATACAAACATACGGCAACACTCAGAGAACCAGAAACAGAAATGGGGGAGAAAAAAATAAGTAGAAAGTTGGAGGCAAAAGCACTTACCTGATTGCAATACTTTTCGATTTTAAATTATTCCAGCGTTGATTCATTTCATCCAAGCGACGCTGCAGCATAACCGCATCCTCTTGCGAGGTGAGCGAACCCAAAAGTTTGCGGCCGGTGCCATCGAGACGATCGTAAACAACACGATGGGTTTCAATTTCCGATTGCAGATCCTGCAGAAGGCAAAAGTTGTAAAGTTCAAAAGGTGAATGAGTGAGTGCGCAAAAAAAAAAAAGAAGAAAAAAAAAAAAAACTGTATTCGGAAATGCTAATAAATTAGTGTATGTGAAATTTATTCAAAACTCAGCGGCCGCACGGCTGGCTGCTGCAAGCAAACTGATTTTCAATTTCTATACAAAATTTCGCTTTATGCTAGCCCCCACCTATAATTGTGACCATATGTGCGTGAATGTGTGTGTGTGTGCCCAAAACCCCGTGATATGCAAAACGGCTGCAAACATTTTTAGACAAAGCCATCCACACGCCAAAGGCAATGCAACCGAGCCGGATAGCCGGAGCTGGCGGGTTAAAAGCCAGCCATTTAGCACAACAAGCAGGCCATGAAATTGGCGAGCAGGCCATCAATAAGCCCGCACGTACCTCTAGGCCATTCCCAGTGCCATTGTGTCCAGCATGTGCGCCCATCATCCGATCACCCCGCGCTGCCACCTGGACACTTTTGAACATGAGTGATAAGTTCTTGAGCGCCTCGCTGCCCCTGTCCTGTGTCCCATATCCGGGGCCTCGACTCGCTTTGCAATTATTAACCGCATGTGACCTCCGACCCCAAAGCCACATAGTCCCACAGCCCCACTGCCCCGCCGTCCCACTGCCCCGCCGTCACCCATGACTAGATTTCAAGCTGCGGTGCGTCTCAGTTTTTAGCTGTCGCTGGCATCTGTGTTGTGGCAGGTGTTTTATTTGTCAACCCGCCTGGCAAAGGCTTAAAAATGTTTTGCTTTTCGCTTGTTTTCTCTGCTGCTTGGACCCAAAAACATACAAAAATGTACTGTGGTTTTGTTGGTTGAGTCACCCACACACACATGCACATATATATATATATGTATAAATATAATATATATATATATATACAATGTATATATGTGGGTGGCTGGGTCTTGTGAATTTTAAGGCAGGTTTTATGGGGCTTTAACTTTGATGTGGCCAAGTTCATGTGGCTCACACAGCACAATGTAGTTGCTGGGACAGCTTATGTGAACTCAGGTCTGCCACATGCTGAATAAATGAAGTTGGCCAACCCGAAAGTCCTTTTTTTTTTGAAAATTCAATTAACAGGCAACAATAATCGTTAAGGCATAATAATTGGAGCTTGACGTGTTCACAGTGAGAGAGTCGGAAACATTTAGTGAAAACATTTCCATATATGCATAAACGTAGCTATGGCTGCCTTCACAATTCTCATTTAATATTTCAGTCAGACTCGAGTCGCAATGTTGGCTAAGGCTATTTTCATTTTACGAATTTCCATTTATTCGTAAATTCTTGCATGGAAAGTACAATTCAGTTTGTTGTTTATTTGCCGCTTTTTAATCCTTGCTTGCATCCTTCACAGCAGGCGTCTGTCGTCTGAGCATTTCCAGGCAGCTTGTTTCGCTAATTGAATCAATCAATCAATCACACAAAACGTGCCAAATAAACTAATTAAAAGTGGAATTAGTAACACATACGAGCAGACATAAAAATAGCACCGCAGCATAGGGCTTCTAAAGTAATGCGTGCTTCTACATATAAACATATACATATATATATTTATATATGTGTGTGTGTGTGTCTCTGCGTGTGACTGGGTATGTGTGTGTGTGTGTGGAAGTGTGTTTGCTAATTAAACCTTCATTAGGGCGCCAATGGCTTTTGTTGCATGTAAACAATGGAAAAAAATTAGTAGGAACGCAAGAAATAAATAAAGCCAAGCAGTCAAAGGGCGTCGAATTCAGCGACGTTTTTACTTGGCTGCTGTGCGAAAGCAGGCAACAATTAATTTGGCTTATGCATGTCACAGACATACACACCCACACACACACACCAACACACACACACACATGCACAAGCCGAGCGATTCAATTAATGCGCAAAAATTGTTTATACACCAATAGAGCGGAAATGAGCGATGCCAAGGATGGGGCTGTTCCGGCACGGAAAAAAAAAGTAAATAAATAAAAATACAAAGCAGTTTTAATGAGCAGCCCATCTCTGCATGTGTGTGTGTGTGTGTGTGGAGGCGTGGCACACATGTGCAGAAGCCGATTAAATCAATTAAAAGCAAAAATGCCAATGGCACGGCGTCTCCACTAATAACAGCAATTTGTCGCGTTGCATTGGGCCATTATCATGGTTATCCAAGCCCCCAACCGTCAGTCAACTAATTTCTGTTGCGCAAGCAAAGCGAAAAGTATATCAAGGCCTTATTTCTGTGGAAGCTGACCGCGAAGCTCTTTAAGCCGACTTTGTGGCAGACTTCTGCGACTCTACTGCAGACTCGTGAATGCAGGTATTATCAGCATTAAGCTCAGGAATTTCATATACATATATGTGCGCCTGCATGAGCAAGTATTGTGCATGAGCTGTGAAGGAAGGCAGCTCGGCTCACGCTTTGTTGCCTCATTTTTTACATTTCCGCTGCGCAAGTGTTCGAGTGTGTGTGGGCGTGTGTATGCGGTGCATTTTGCAGTTTTAAGCCCCAATTAAGTAAATGCCAAGCGCCTGCCATCTCTCCCACTCTCCCTCTCTCTCTCTCTCTCATAATGGCATGGGCCATAAAGCAAGACGTGATTCAAATGCCATGCGAACGTGGCCCAACGCCCACTTCTGGACGCATGCGGCTTAGTTGCTATTAACTACGATTGCTTTTCAAGTTTTATGTACAATAAAAATAAAAATATGTTTGCTTCAGGGCATTAGAGATATGCCAACTTCAGTTTTCTTTAAATTCTTAAATGATGATGTTTTCAATCGTGCACAGGTCCTATGATAAATGATAAATTTTCGATCAAGTCAGGCACAAACAACATAAACATGACACTGTGGCACTAAAAGCTCGTATGTTTGTCTGCATCGTCAGCATGAATTCGAAATCAAATTTTTGAGTGAGCCAGCGATACCTGCGGGTGCTTTTTTCTCATAAATAATAGCTGCAGCCATCATGGAAACAGCAACAACAACAACAACGAGGAGGAGGGAGAATGACGAGCAAGGCAAGGAATACATCAGGAGACAGCAGACGACCTTACAAATAAAATGGAAATGCGTTTATAACGCGCTCATAAATATATTAGGGGCACATAATAAACACATCACCAAGTGCCGTCGACTGAGGCAGTGACGAATGCTTAACAAGACCAGGTCCAGGCACACCCCTGCACCTCTCTCCACACACACACACACACACACACACACACGCCCTATGATAGCTGCTTGGGCTGTCAACAGGGCCAGGCGGCGAGCTGTCAAGTGGGCTCAGTCGAGGCAACTGCTGCCACGCCCTTGCCGCCCACTAAACAAGTGAAAGCGGAAACGACAACAAAATTTAAAAAAGACCTCGATGAGAACTCATCCGGCCCTCCCCAATGGGAGCCACGGCAGGCACGTTGATGGAGCATTTTACATAATTTACATGGCCGACTGTTCAGATGCGTGTAAATCCTTTATGGCAACTTTAGCTGGCAGTGCGAACCGCATTTGGCATGGATGGGAAACTGAAATTTGATTTGCACCGAACGACAAAATGTGCTCAAGTTGTTTGCTTAACGCTTATTTCAGCTTATTTGATTATGTTTACCTCAGGTGTTGCCTTTATTTGTCTCAGCTACGTGTGCATAAATATTATCTGCCTGACTGACTGAGCGCGCTCACTATGAGCATCTGTGAATGTGTTGAGTGAATTCAAAACGAAAATGTGAATTTATTGATTTGTCTCACTTTGTTTACGCTTCGCATTAAATGTGGTCAAATAGAACTTTAAGAGCCAAGAGACGAGAATCTGAACAAAGCACTTTCCGTAATTTCATGCTAAATATTTATTTGCGATCAAAATATTTTCTGAATACATCTGATGCTTATTGAAACAATAATATTTGTTTGCCATGTTCTAAAAAAAACAGGGTATAAAAAAAAGAAAAGAGCTCTATGAACGTTTATCAGCAAAGGAAAACGATTTTCTATTGAGAAGGAATTATTTTCCAATGCAACCATAAATTGCAAATAAACAATTTTATAAAGTCAAAGAGAAAAGTTGCCTGCAATAAGAGCATGAATACAAAAATAAAATAAAATAAAATGATTGCCTCTAAACTATTGTCAAATGAGCTTCGATTTCAAACTCGAACTCGAACTCAGCTGTTAAAGCTTATTTGTAAAGTTTAGAGTTACATGAAAAATGAACAGAAAACTGATAAAAAAAAAAAAAAAAGAAATAATATATAAAAGTTGAAGATTTAGCTACAATTTATCTATATGTCATATAAGCTTCGCTGCACAAGTCCTTGACTTATCTGCAAAGTTTACGCTGCACTGGGCAAAGGCAGCAGCCAAACACACACTGTGAATTGGCCACGTTTAGCAGGTGACTTGATAGCAACAGAGAGCCAATGGCAATACCAATGCCATTGCCAAAGCCAAAGCCAAATCATTGAGGTGCCCCGTTTTATCAGTTGTGCAGCACAGCAAGCAGATCTGATGGCAAACTCAGTTGAGGCTTGCGTCGCACGTCGAGGGCTTCTCTCACACAGTGTTCACTTGGCTAATTCCTTTTGCTTTACGGGAAATGAAGCTAGCTCATAAAGCGGCCGGGCCGGGGAGTCGCATCATAGTAGTTCCTCACACCACAGGGACCTGCCGGCAATCCGGTTTGCTTTGGCTTCGTTTCGTTTATAATGCCTTTTGCAGCAGTGCCGAGCTCAGTAGGAGGCTCAAGTTTACGGCTTGGGCTTGCATCCATGCTGCTCCCTTGCCTGTCATCATTATATTTTTAACCCGTGTCGCTTTCATTGTTTTTCGCCTCCTGTCCAGGCTGTTGTTTCGTATTCAAAGGCGCAACCCTATCTCAAACCGTTATGTGTTTGAGACCCATCCTTGGGGCATATCATCTTTTCCACTTAGCCGAGTGACACCTTTAATGCTATTAAGAGATAGTGAGCGCTAGCCCAGGTTCGAATATATCAGATATTCACATCTAGAGTAAAATAAACAGCGTTGCTTTCTTTCTATTCTTGGCTCAAACTTTAAACGCACTTTAAACAATGAAATTCCCCTTAAAGCTGCTTAGCTTCACTAATAATCTACAGCAGGAATATCGCATGGCATAAGTAGCTCAATGGGTCTGGCATAATCCTCAATGATGCGTCCATATCCGCCTGGATCCGCCTTTCGTTTCGTTTCGTTTCGTTTCGTTTCTATGCTTTTGACCATCTCCATTCCCATCTTTTGTGACTTGTCCATTGCATTCTATAGAAGGCTTTGTTTTTGTGACTCTCTTCATTGTTGGCTGCAGCCTGCAGGTGAGCTTCTGTGTGTCACAATCGCCTCGTCCCATGGCTGGCATATTGTTACTCGTGTTACTCGAGTTGCCTTTGACTTGAGCCACCGCCCGGGCGTCACAAAATAAAAAACAAACCAAACAAAACAAATGGTGCCATTATTTTTGTGAGGCCTGCTTGCACGTACGCCCGGGCACCTTGGCTAAAACCATTCAGTCAGACCCGTAGACCCGACCCGGCGCCGGTCATAGTCAAATCCATTGTTGTTGCTCTTGTTTTTACATAGTCCTGACTGCCGACTGCCGACTGCCGACTGTTGGTTGCTCGTTGTTGTCCTGACTCCTGGTTGCCAGTCGGCTATTAACCCAAATCCCTAGAGTGGCAGTTGTTGTGTATTTCAATGTGTCTGCCTCGCTGGCTTCGGCGGAAAGTTCAACGGCAGCGCCCATAAATAAAAACAACTGTTTTCCTTCATTCATTTCAGTTTTATTTTTGTATTTTTTCGTTTTTGTTATTTGTTTCGCGTTTAATGCATATTAATCATACGCCATGTTTGCCGGCTGCATTTCAATTGGCCAGCTTCTAGCTAGCTGCGAGATCCGCTGACATTTCCAATGCAAATATTTCCTAGTCACATTAATTAATTAAATTCCATTTATGCCGAGCTCACTAGTTTAATTTTCTGGCTCCTAAAATAACACAATGAAATGCTTAACATGGCTGAACATGTGAAAAATGCAACGCGAGACTGTTACAAAAATGTTTTTAATTAAAAATTTCTACGGCGTAGCTGCGAAAAGTGTACGAAGAGAACGCTGAGCACTAATATTATTAATAGTTGAAAACTCTGTTGTGAGATTCCATTAAACGCTCAGACTCAACGGGGACTCGAACACTGTCAGGACTGACTCAAGCTGCATAATAAATATTTGAGGTCGAACGTTAAGCAAAATTGAAGTATTTCGCAATATTAAAACATTGTTAACTGAAGTTTCTATAAATTATGATGAGTTAAAATACTTCAAGTAACAATTCCATAAATATCATATTTTGTATAACCTTTTTCTTCTCCTAGAGACTTGCCATAAAATATTTACAAATTTGTTGGCAAAGCAGCATAGATAAATGCTCTATTGTGAACATTGAAATGCGAATTTATTTAAGGATCTTTTTCGCCTCTATGCGAAACGTCAGCGTTTGTTTGCCAACAAATTTATGCGCCACGTTAACGAACATTTAGCAATGCTAACACAGTCGGCCCAGTTGGCACATTGGCCAAGTTGGCAACTATTTTCGCGGAGCTGGCACAGAAATGTGTGCAGTGCCGGCAGAATGAACGGAAACTGTCTGCTTTAAGTCAAATAAAATATGCCAAGAAGAGTTGAAGAACTGCAGAACTGCTCTTGGCTACAAGGACATGGACATGGACAAGGGCATGGCGGCGGGCAATCGCTGCCTGGCCGACTGCATTGAAGATTTGCGTGACGTTTGTTGCGAAAATATTTTGCATAGCAAACGAGGCAACGCTCATTAAAATTCATAAAGCGCAGCCAAAAGAGAAGAAAAAACCCCAAAGATGAAAAAAAAAAAAAATGGCAACAGGCAAATATGTGATGCCATTACTTTTGCTTTATATTTCTATTTGTTTTCTTTTTGATTTCTTTTTTTGGCACAAAGTAAATTCAAATAAATAAAATGAGGTGGCATCATAATTGCGCCTCCACGCTCATATCCTGGCGGGCATAATAAAATTCCACATACGACGCGTCGTTCAACCTAATATAATTGAGAAATGTTCGCAGCTGGGAGTTCAGCTGCGTGGGCGTTGCCCAAAAGTGCCAAAAGCCAAAAGCCAGAAGTTTAGGTTATTTATTATGCTTGGCAAATATAGAAATTAAAAATATCTTGAGCTCGCTGCAGACTGTAGCAAATAGCTTAAGTAGATTAAGCGAATATTTCATATTCCCATGAAATTACGAAAGTTAATGCAATTTAAAGCTTTAAGGCTAATATGCATAGATTATGAAGCAAGAGTAAACGTTACTTAATAATCGTAGCATAAAAGAAGCTTAGTCCAGGCAACTTTCCATGTATTTCAAAACTTATTTACTATCGTGGGAGATTGAGGCAAATAAAATCAGAAACTGCAGCAACAGCAACAGCAACAGCATCACTTAAATTTGTTTATTAAATATGAACGAGTTTTGTGTGCGCTCCACATTCACTTGGGTATAGGCTGATATGGTCTGTCTGCCCGTCTTTGTGTGTTTGTGTGTGGGTAGGTAACTAGTTGCTGGATAAGCTCATCAGAAGGCTCATCATCACGACGCTGGCAAGGACGACACTTTTGAACTACTTTAACTTTGTCTAGTCCTGCTCAGGCAAGGCAGCAGCACTCGGCTTGCCTATGTCTGCCTCGACATGTGCAGCTCTGGGCGCAGCCCTTAAAATGTTGGCTTACTGAGCTGCTGCTGCTGCTGCTGCTGCTGCTGCTCCTGCTGCTGCTCAAAAGCACATATTTTCCTGTGGCAGCATCAGCAAAAAGTTTATAAGGGACGTTGCGTTGCCGAGCGACTTTTTAAATTAGTCGTAATAAATAATTAAGCATATCGCATGTGGATTTTGGGCTGGCATGCGGACATGTCACTCGCAAAGCGCAAACAGAAAATTGCAGTTGATATTTTCATTCTCGTTTGCTTTGCCCTGGCTTAGCTTAGTGCGGAGGAGTCTCAGCACATAATTGGAGCTGGCAAACGAGCAGTTGGCAAACAAAAGTTTTCGCTTTGGGTATGTCGGAAAAATAAAACATTCGCAAATTAAAATCAAATCTCTGAGATATACTCAAAATAAATAAATAACTTTCTATGCCAAATGCAAATGTTTTGCAAACTTTGAAAAATAAATAAGCAATTCATATAAGCCTTTGCCGTAATATTTACTGCACATTTCAATAGCATATACACGAAAGGAGAGTAAGTGCAGCCAATTGCTCAACAACAGTAATTGACTTGGGAAGCATCCATAGAGAGTAAGCTGCTAGAGGCTAAACAGGAAAAATAAAAGCCAATAGAAGTGTCTGGATTACACCAATAAAATCTAGCAGTGGCAGCAGAACATCAGAACATCAAGCGATGACTAAATAAACACAATAACTCTATTGAATGCAGCTACAAAGGAGGAGGAACAAGCCAGGAAGTCAAACTGCAAGTATTTAAACATGAGTCTAGCTGCAATACAGCTAGCTTGATAGTTTCAAACTTTAATGTGAGCTAATAGCGGAAAGGAATGTGAATTAGACTATTATATGAATGGATAATTTAATTTTACATTTAATACAACAGATTAATTAAAGCTAATAAATATTTAGAGACGAACAGCAAAGTTGATTTGTAGTAATTTTTGATATAAATCATAGAGAATAGAACTTTTACAAATAATCAACTACAAATTTAATACAATTAAAATATAAATACAAATAATAGAAGTGAAAAAAAACTAAAAATATAGATATTTAATATTACGAAAAAAATAAAATACACGAAAAAAGTAGCTCGAGCTAGAAATAGCTTTAGTTAAATTTTTTGCTGTGTGGATACTCAAATCTACACAAACAGTTTGTAAAGTGAACTACTTTTATAAATAAATATCAAATCAAAGCAGATGTTTCTTATATATATACTTGTACCCTGAACCCATTGAAAATGGGTATAATGGTTTTGTGAAAATGTATGTAACAGACCGAAACAACGTCGAGATTTCGGAAACTACAAAAGCCAGAGAGCTGAAATTTGTACATGAATACTCGTATGTTAGTTACGCAGTACGAGCTTTTTTTTTATTTTATTTTTTTCGATAACTCATCCCATTTCCTAATTATCGATAAGAAATCGATAGGTTATTGAGCCTAACTTCTACACCGTTTAGAGACTTCAGATTTGTATATTTAGAATAGATATTATGGATACGCAGATTTTGTAATTTTCAGATTTCAAATACTAGAGACATGTAATGGAGCAAATAGATACATTTGAATGCTATTAATATATTCCGAAATGGAATTATAAGCGTCCAAAGTATAGCCCGAATTACCCCAAGCAAAGTCAGAACGCGCGAGTACGTAAAAAAGAAGAGTATTAGTTTTTTTTTTCTGCAGGGTTTAGGGTCGTAGTCGAGTTGTCTCGACTAGTTTTTTATTTTTTTATTTATTTATTTATTTTTTTTTTTTTTTTTTTTTATAACATTAACAATTTATTTATAGTTTTTTATTGCATTTCATTTATTTATATTTATATATAATTAAACAATGAAAAAATTCCAATTCGATCTGCCCTTACCATTATAGTTCATTATATGACGCCCTAAAGCAATTGCTATTGTTATTGATGAATGAAATTAAATATTTCGCATCTAGCAAGCTCTCAAATGAACATATTTTCGAAATAATTTTTCTATTTTATTTAATTTTTATTTTATTTTATTTTTTTATTGATGTTGATTCAATAATTGTTCTACATTAAATATGCATTTTAAATTAAATTCGCGTTAATTTGTTTTCACAATATTTTGTGAGCTGCAGATATTCGCAACAATTACTAAAAGAATTTGCCAATAATGTTTTTTTTTTTTTTCAGTTTTTTTATGCTCAATTAATTACCAATACAAAAGTATAACACATTTATAATGCGTTAGTTTTTTTTCTTTACTGATTGTGCAATTTAACTGACTATTCTTTATTTTTCACTGCATATCAACTATCCTATCAACATTTCATAAAAAATAATCAATTTTAGTCAATTTAAACAATCTCTTTTCGCATGCTTTAAAGTTTTAAGGGTATAAGAAGTTAGTCAAGGAAACAATATCCTTCATCTGGAACAGATCAACAGCAACTTGTTGTATAATATGAGTAATCATATAATATTGAATTATTCGAAACAAATGTCTATCACAAACACCAAAGACTCTAGCTACAATAGCATAAAGGGCATCAGCTAGGTTCACAAGCTTAGAGCTTATGAATTTTGTTTAAAAATACATTTATGCATGCAAATAAGTGCTCGGAGCGTATGCTTATGAAGGTGTATGTGTTTGCGTTTCGGTTTTTCCTTAATTTGCTTTACATGATTACCTCATGTTTTAGTCTTTTTTTTAACGCTCTTAATTTAATTTGATGCTGGCCACAAGGACCGCAATATTTAAGGCTTTTCATGGACTTGGCTGGCACATTTTTTTTATGAGCTAGTTTTCAGCGTCCCAGAGCTGAGCTCGCTTTGCATAACTAATTAAAGTTTGTTGCCTCAATTCAGGCAACATTTTTTAAGCTTTTGTATGCAGCTGCAGCTGCAGCTTACGAAGCAATAAACGGAGAAGAGTAAAAAAATTATGACATGCAAAAGGCGCTTCAAATGATAAACGGACGCTTGCCAGGCGGATAATAAATGCAACGAGGAGATGTGCTAGAGAAACTTAAATTAGCATATTTCAAATGAAGTTAAAGAGGTTTCTCTTAAAGATTATATAACTCGAGCTGACGCCTAATCAATACATATAAAGCACCGTAAGTTTTTCTCCACAGCTATTTGACCGACGACCAGAGCTAACCCAGCCGCAAGGATCTGTGAACACGGCTCAGTGAAAAGTTTTTACAAATTATCAGCGCAGTAAATTAAACTTTGTTACGGCACGACCCAGAAATTACACACACTGCTGATGTAGGTATTTATACCCTATACCCATTAGCAGCTAATAGAAAAGGGCATATTAGTTCATGCGAATATAACAATGTAATGGGCAAAGGAGGTTAGATAATAACGAGGAAGTTTTAATACATATATAAAAGCTAAAAATTAGACAATTAAATTTTAAGCCTTAAACATTTCATTTTATATATTTTTTTCTTTGCTGTTTATTATTATATTAATTTTATTTTATTATATTATATATGAAGCATTAAAAATTTCAGTTTCTACTGGGTAACTCTTCTGCTTTGCTCGTGTGATTTTGCTCATTGACCGATAAACTTTTAAAGCTCCTATTGGCCGAGCCAATGCTTAGAGTTAGGAGTTTTTTTTTTTTTTTTCTATGTGGAAACTCACGTATGGCACACTTTCGTGTAATACAAATATGTAATGGAAGTTTTACAAACTGGCCTCGGAGCATGGAGCATGTGGTGTTAAGCCACGTGCTTGCGCACCAGTTAGCGTACAATTAAAAAGACAAATAGCAGAGCGGACTGGTCGAGGCCCCTGGAGCTTTTGCAGCTAACACAAACAAGCATCAGGTTGGTTGGCTCAGTGTAAATCACATTTGGGGAATAACATTTTAGTTGGGTAATTAAACTTATTGAAATAAATTGCCAATTTGCGGTCAGGTTGTGGTGCTTCGGTTTTTAACTTTTAATGAAATGTGTGCAAAAACTGTGCGCGCGCTCACATACCACGGAGCAGAACAGAGAAAAGCGCAAAAACGAGAAAGAGTCCAACTTCAAAGAGAAAATAATGCAATGGGTCAGCAAATGGCAGAAAAAATTGCAAGTTTTAATGCGGCACAAATACAAATATCATTTTTATATGTCTGCGTAGTTTTTGCCCATGTATATATATACGTATATATATATATATATGTTTTCTCATTCTCTTTGCTCTTGTTCCTAGCACTATTTGTTTGTGTGCTTAATGGCGTCGAAGCGAAATGGAAAAGCGCCAAGCTTGTTGGCACTTTACAAGAAAAATATTATGCTGCTGTGGCTGATGGCAACTCGTTGGCGAGCTTAGTGTCAAGAGTTGCATGCACCATTACGGGGGGAGGGCGTTGAGTGTGGGGCGTGGCACTGGAGTTAAAGTGTTGTTTATCCACTAATCGAATGTTGGATCAGGCAATAAAAACTTTTCATAGATTGGCATTGATTAGGGCATTCTCTTTATGCAGAGAGCACTGCTGATAAATACCTATAAGAAATAGAGTGCAAGAGACAAAGATAGATAGAGACAAAGAGAGAGAGAGAAACTACTCAGAATAAAATATACCCCATCAGTTGAGCTGCTGAGTGTGAGCTTAATCTAGCCCTAAGCATATTGTTACCTCGAAAAGCATGTGAACATTCTATTGAAAATGCTTCGAATCGAGCGCAGACAAAGTTGACAAACTTTTTGCCATAAAAAAGATGCCACAAAGTGAACAACAAGACAATCAGGCAGACAGTCTATTGAAAAGTTAAAAAAAAAAAAAAAAAAAAAAAAAAAGAAAGAAAGTAGAGTAAAGACGAACGAAGTTAGAGAACGCACACAGTATAAAAGCCCAACCGAGACGTACATTAATAAAGTTGGCAACTTGCAGTTAACTTTACCCGTGAGTGTGCTTAAACATTATAAACAAGCAGAGCAACAGCAACAACAACAAATGGGCAAACAAACGACTAAATTACTTTGGCCGACAGGCGCCTAAAAGTATACAGCACGCACCGAAGCAATAAACAATATGAAACCGCAGCCACGTAGCAGGAGGGCGAACTGGAAACTTCTTACGGCAAATGGCAAACTGATTTAAAATTAAGCGAAATGATTTTACCTAACGCGCATTCGAGCTGCACAACACGCAAACACACAGCACACAAATGAGTATCATCAATCACGCAGCACCGAGCGTGTGTGTGTGTGTGTGGGTGTGCGGGGTAGAGTGCGAAGGGGTAGGAACCAGCGGGCTGCGCTGTAAAGTGAAGGAACGGGATAACTTTGTTTGAACAGACGGAAGTTGGCTTACAGCGTCTTTTACGGAAATGCTGCGGATATTCCTGATATTAAGTAGCCGTCCCGTTGGCCAAGCATCAGCTGCTCGAGCTCAACTTTTTTAATAATTTTCTTGCCGCGACTTTTTCGCAGCAGTCAATTATGCTAATAAATTCAATAAACAAATTGCTGGCTGCCTTGCAATCCGCTATCATTGTCTTGCCATTGGCTAAGCCTGTCCCAGTTTTAAGCCCAGCCAGTATTTGCCTCTCACTTTCGCTATCTCACTCACTCCTGAAGCGATAAAGTTGTTCGCCTAAGTGGCGCACTTCAAGTTCTGTGGTTTGTCGCAAAATACACAAATTCTAAAGTTCGTCTCGCACTTTGCTAGCTGCCTCCACAACACCTCCACTCTGCCTGCACACACACACACACACACACACACAATTGCAATTGCCTCTCTTTCAGCTGTTTGTTCGAGGCTAATAGCTGCTGTATTGTTGTTGTTGCCATTGGCGTTGATAACTTCCCACTGCTGGCGGGCGGAAATTGTTGCCTCGTTTAGTTTATTTATTTGAAAATGATTTCGCCAAGAAAACCGCAGGTACTTGAAATTAAATTATTTACATTTCCCTGTCATCAGCGCAAAGCGACAACAAACACTCGACAACAGATTCACATCAGCTTCTTAAAGTTATTTGGCCACACACACTCACTCACTCTACCACTGAAAACTTTGATAATTTGTGCATTGTTTTCGCTCTTCATGTGCTTTGCAGGCTCTTATTTTGTAATTGTTTCTATACGTCGGTATATATATATATATATATATATATATATATATATATATACATACATATGTATGTGCTTCCAATTATACATGTGTGTGTGTGTCTAGAGAGATGCGTGTTGAAAATCTATGCAACTTTTCCAAATGTGTGAACAGAATTTTTTGTAATTTTTCTTAAAATGTGGAAAAAATTAACAAATTAAATTCAACAAAAATTTCCTGTACAGAATGATTAACTCTGCGCATAAATATTTGGAATATTTTCTTTGAGAATAACGATTATCAAATTACTTGATTTAGCTCATTAGTTGGCCAATTTAACAAATTATATAATTATATAAATATAATATCTTAAATCGAAAGTAAGCCCAAGTACATAATATACCATTTAAATATATACTCAACTCTACTCAGCAGCATTAACTTAATATATGAACACTTCTGCCACATATGTGTAATGTTCGCATGATATTAGCCATATGGATATGCCAGTTTATTATAGTATTCGTAGCGAGAGAATGGGAAGACAACAGTCACACTCAAATATAAGTCATGTATATAAATTGTGTCAGGTCCACAGCAGATAACTGAATGACTATATAATATTCGTTATGCCTTTAAGCAGCTACAATTAGGCAATGATAAGTGCATGTATATATAATAAAACATATAAATATATAAATATGTATGTATATACCGGAGGACATAAAGTCGCATATGAAGCAGATTAAATGGCGCTCCCAGAGCTACATAAATTATGAGCACAGCTGACAGCAAGGCGGATTGTGAGACGAGCATCAGATTTTCAGACAGCAGAAACAGTGAAGCCAAGTGGCCCTGTCTGAGTGTCCTTGTGAGCATGTGGCAGTGGGAGTTGCTGTTGCTGTTGCCAAATAAGACAAATTAAGGCAGGGCACAGGCAGCGTTCGCAACTCGAGAGATACAACATGTTAACAGCGACAATAACAAGTTATGATACAGACACCATGACAATAAAATGCAAAGAGCAACTTGCCAAATTCATTTCACAAAACTATGTCGAGCAGGAGGTGAGACAAGGGTGCGGAACGAGAGAGAGAGAGAGAGAGAGAGAGAGAGTGGCACATGTTGGCTTGTAGATTGTCACGTTTAGTTCTTTATATTTGACAGCCTGATTTTCGGACAGACACTGAGCGCGAAACGTATTCGGCAAGTAGATTTTTGACTTGGCATTTACGACAGCGCTGCACAGTGGTTGCGCTTGTATGGAGAGAGCGGCCAAAAATAGTTCCAGTTGAGATATCGAGTTGAAATTTTTTTTATTTTATAATAAGGCATTAAGAACTAAATTTAAAACAAAAGGGGCGTGGTTCGTCTATTGTACGCCCTACAAAAATTTTTTTACCAAAAAAAAAATATTTCAAAAAAATTAAAAATCAATATAATTCAAGAAAAACATTACAAAGAATGAAATATAAGTTTATTAAAACGAAAACAAATAAATAAAAAACAAAAAAAATTCTAACAATAAATAATAAATCATATATTAATGTTGCAGTTCGTAACATTTTTCTAGTATGTTGCTCTACATTTTTTAATTCTTCAGACAAATCACCCAGATCGGTAATATAGCCATTCTTCATAACTTATCCATGTATAATTTCAGTCAAAGTCTTTAATTTTTGTGCATTGGTTCTATTTTCTGTGCACCAAAGATCAAAGATATATAGGTGTGCAAAAACACACTTATACAAATTGCCTGCCAGAATCAAAATAAATAAAAATAATTAATTAATAAACCCATGAATGATTATCTAAATCAGGCAAACTACAATCGAAGAAGATAGAACAATATTAACAGCCACAATTCGCCAAACAGATGTTGCGTAGGGCAACGCTGACCTTGAAATATGTAAGGCGTTGCAACGACATGTCATCACTTTTTTCACGTTTACACACACATGGGCAAATTTCGGCAGCTGAACTAAACATTTTTATTACCTTAAAACACAGACAATTACAACGAGGTATAAGTCAGTCGTGGCATATTGTGGGATCATAACTAAAAGTCTACCTAAACATTAAAAATACGTTCACAAAAAACATAAAAAAGATTGACTCAAATAAATTAACATTACATAAACAATTTGATGAGTTGGCTAATTATTTAAATTAGGAATTAAAGTAAATACCTTCAACTTTAAAATGCATGCTTAAGAATTAAAATTGGAACACTTAAACTGATGTTTGACCACTTTGAATTGCAATTATGATTTGCAAAATTCTTACTGAGCGCTGCTGCTGCGCAAAAATGAACACGTGTTCATGACTTCAATGCTATTTTTAGAAAGTACCGTTGCAAATCTAGAAAAAAGCGGTTTGCCATCAAGAAGTGTGGACATTTAAGAGACAATTCATGTATGTTTTGTCCAAATTGCTGGTGATGAATTTTTTGATTTTTGGCCTATGGGCGCAACCACTGTGCGCTGCCATTAAGCGTTTCAGCGATCCACACGTCACACTAAGTCCTGCCTGGTCTACTACTTCGAGGCTGGAGAGGTTCGTGACGTGGGCCGTGCCGGGCATGTGCTCGTCGGGCCTTTGAAAAGTTTTTGCTAGATTTCAGTGTGGACTCAGTTGCCCATATGCATGAGTATGTGTATAAGTATGCACACACTTACTTATAAAGTGCTTTCTTCTAACCGCACAGCACATTAAGTGTTGTCCTGGAGTGCGCCGCCGTCTCTCAATCCCCATCTCTGCCTCTCTCGCTAGCTGTGTGTGGGTATAACACACAAATCTTTGAGTTCATGTCCCGAGCTTAACTTTGATTTCTGTGTGTAACTTTCTCACTTAAATGGGCGTTAAAGCGCTACAAACTGTCGACGAGAAAAAGTTCCTGCTGCCAGACATGGGAATCGCATAAAACTTAACTCTAAGCTTGAGCGCAAGCACAGGTCGCACTTTAAGCAATGTAGTAAGGTTAGGCTAGCGAAATGATCAAATATGTGAAGCGAAATATTTAAAAAGCAAATATCAGACAAGCAACCCTCTCAATCAAATACCTCTATCGATTTGGTATTTTCGTTTGCTCAAATATTTAAGAACCCATTTTGAGGGCAGCAAAAAGCTTTTATGGGATTTTATTTGCACTCTGTGAGCAGCTTAACATTTTGTGTTCATTCAGCTTATTGATTCGTACAGAAATATTTACGAAGCTGGCAAAAATGTCGAAATGAATAAAAGTGCAACATAAAACTGAAACCAAGTCGACAGCCAGCCACAAAAAGGATCGCAAAACTTTCTCGCAAAATACACAGAGCACAAAATTTATAATGTCGAGCAGCATCCAGCATCCAGCATCCAGCTATCCAGCCAGTTGGGCTCTTAGGTTATTTTGGGGTTTTGTTTCTTATGAGACGGTCAGGAGGGTTGGGCTGCGGTGCTGTGGAATGTATTGTGTGGCTCTCACAATTGAAGTGTAGCAACTGCCATGTAGCAGGAGAGATAATGTTATGTGTGCCCAACCACAAGAAACCCTTGAGGCGCCACGGCCAAGATAAGATGGCGAGTGCGAGCAATTTGTGGTCACGCTCATGCTCATGCTCACGCCCAGGCGTGACATTTGAAAATTCTTTAAATATTAAAATCTTGATTAAGTTAAATGCGCATTTGGGGCGAACGCAGCTTAAGTACACATTTCACATTTACCATGCACATAAACTGATTCCTTGGCCATATGCCTCAGCCGAACGTTGGCCAACAACAACAAATCTCTTTCCGTCTCTCTCTCTCTCTCTCTGTGTGTGTGTGGGCTCTGTGTGTGTATGTAGGCTGTGTGTAGGCTTTTCGGTGGGCGTGACATATAAATTTAAAAACTTTACGCACGATTTGACAAAATGGCAGTTCCTGTCAACAGGCGCCGGACCAGCGAGTTGAAGACGGACAGACGCTGTTTCGAATTTCAAATTTATTTAATTTTTTCATAGATTCAGCACAAAGTTGAATGAGATAGAAAAGGACAGAGCGAGAGAGAGAGAGGGAGAGAGAGAGAGAGAGAGAAAGTGAGAGATTAAAGAATATTTACACTGCGTGTCGCGCTTCAATTAGGTGTATTTGCCGCTGATTGAGGACCAAGTTATCTAGATTTTTTTTTTTTTTTTTTTCATTTTATATAGGTTGAGTCTGAAACCCTTCAAGGGTCGCTACTTCTGTAAGCAGTCATTTTTCCGTTTTTTTTTTTTTTTTTTTTTTTTTGCTTTAAATTGTCTGCCTTTTGTTTCGCGCGTACATATTCAATTTTTGCTGCGAAGCCTACTTAAGTTGTCATTTTGATTGCTTTTGAAGCCAACGCTAATTTCTCTCTCGCCCCCGCCATGACGCATGTGTCTTGGCTGTCTTTCATCTATCATTTTGTCAGTCTGTCGCGGCTAACACAATTTCCATTTATTTTTTCACGGCTTTTCGTTATCGTTGCTCTCTTTTGGCTCTCACTTCTTGCATATTTACGTACTGATTCGCCTGTGACATTTGTGCGGAAAAGAATATAAGAAAATTAAATAAGAATCCAAATCGCACAGAGAATGCCACCAAATTAGGCCTCCATTTACTGACATTGAATTATTAAGTTACAACAGCTCAGAAAAAAGAAAGGAAATAAAAAATAAAATTGACAGACTCGCTTTTCGTTCACATTATTCAAGTGACAGATTTTCTGTGTCAATTTTAGGAAATTCTCTGCAATATGCTGCAATCGATAGAATGGCGTGTGAATCGCAATTAAATCTGGTTTAACTCAGCTTTTGTATTCTATTTTTAAATCCATAAATAATAGGTAAATTAAGTCCTTGACTATTAATTGTCAAATGAATAATATTGATTAAATTCATCATGTCTATATATATATATATATACATATTGCTGACATGCTAATTGAGCTTTCATACATTCTGCTTGGATAAGATATCATTTCAATTACAAACTCATGTGAAGAAAATGTGTATATAGAGACTTACTCTGTTATACCCAGAATGGTCAGATAGAACTAAGGGAAATAGACTCTAAGCGTTAGCTCGTTAGTTGTTAAACCCAAATGTTATCTTTGGCCATTGAATTTGATATTCACATCACTTACGACAACTTAACTTGGATTAATGTTTGACCTGTGCAACGTCAACGTCCGGAACTTACCTGCAACGAAGAAAAGTGTAATCAAAAATCATTATTAAATCGATACGTGTTCGAGTAAGACATTAGATAAGTAATTCATTTAAAATTTATAGCCCACACCCAAACACATTTGGAAATAATTGAAAATTCGTGTCGAACATGTGACATTAAATAAAGGCTAAACATGTTTCAAGCTCCATTAAATGGATTCAGCTTGGATATGAGGTAGCGCGTTGAGGCCATAGGCGTAGTCGAGTCTTTTTCTCTTTGTGTAGATTGAGTTTCCTCTTTGGCTACTAAAATAGCACGACCTGATCTCTCTAGGCGTATCCAATTGAAGGAGTCAGCACTTGGATACTTTCACATCAAAGCATCTGCCTTTTAGCTTGAGGCCTCAGGATCCTGCATAACAATAAACGAAAAGGCGCAGTCGTAGCTGGCGTGCTAGCCACAACAAAAGTGATGGCAAAAATGAGCATGCGGCAAATGAGATTTTTAGGTCAACAAAGTCCAAACGGGGAATTCGTTATGGCCAAGCCAACACGGTTTGTGTCTCACTTGCTGCTCACAGTTAATACTCTAGCCGAATGTCGACGAAATATCAATTAGCTAAAAACGTTTTTCATTATATTTTAAAATAATAATCAAATATTTATGGGGTACAAAGAATAAAATAAAATTGTTTAACATTAAATCTCACTCTTATAAATATATTTCCGATTCATAGTATTCTTCCTGCACACAAAGCTGATCATATCAAATCATTAAGTTTAACTTATATTATTATATTTATATTTATTATTATATCGACATACTGAATTTTCCTCACATATAGACTAATTTATATAGCGTATACAGCTCTCATAGTATTCATAGGACCAATTTCAACTTTTGCACAATTTTTTCTTTTTTTTTCTCCTTTTATCACGACTTTTTCTTTATTCTCCTTTATTTATTTTTTTTTTGTGCCTTACTCTGCCTGAACGCTTTGAAGCTGTGCTGCGCGCCACTCGCCGGCCACGTGTGCTCATTTCTGTCCTTGCTTTTTTAACTGCTGTAACCAACTGACGCTTTATAGGCCAAATAAACAGCGAGTGGAGCATGCGGGGTCTAATGGGTTACGGGCTGACATCACACTTTTGTGCGTTACTTTTTGCCTGCTGGCGGTCTAAACAGCTATTCATGCAGTTGGTCACGTGGCCATGTGGCAGGCAGTGTGGCAGTGTAGTGCGTTTTTTAGTCCGCTTGCCGCAATCACAGTTCCTAGGCCTAGAGAGGGGCCAGTCGGCTGAGAGAGAGTGCATTACATACTTATAAGCACTTAAGCGACGCATTACGCTGCTGACCTGAATTCCTAGCTGCCAATAGTATTGAGAGAGTGCAAGAGCAGTTCAACTGATGAGCGTCGCAAGTGTGTGTAAAGTTTTTAGCCATGTAAACTTGGACTGGCTTTACTATTTATAACGAACACACTGACCTAAATTAACTCAACTATTTAATGCAAATGCTTAACATGTAACTTTTTAAGGCTGTCGCTGCAACATATGCTGCTGCCAGCTGAGGAGCGGCAAATGTTTTCATTCAATTTCGCATCTGTCGAGTTCATTATATTTTCACATCATTACCAAGGCAGACGCTGGCAGTCGTCTGAAACAGCCAGAAACGACAAGCGCTGCACGTTTTGCTATAACTATGCTAATTTTAACTCGTTTCGAAAATAACAAACTCACATGTAACTACGCCAGAGTAAGAACCCATCGCAGCAGTGCAAACGAGACAGATCGAGTAGACTAGCATAGAGGATAGAGAGCGGAGCGTGGAGCATGGAGCATGGAGAATGGTGGGTCTCATAATGCAGACGAGAGTTGTTAGCGTGCCAGTTGCTTGGCCCTCAGACAACCACAGGCAGATATCTGATGCGAGCAGGAGACGTATACACCGACATGCACAATTATTAAGGAAAGAACTGCTGTGCGCTCGCCATACGGATTTCCCATGTTGCATGTTCTTACCTCCAGTGCTGATGATTTTATGTCTGTCTGTGTATGAATGCTTATATAGAGCACATTTTGTAACTCCTTTTTTTTTCATATCAACGTATTTTCGGTGTAAAATTCATGTTTGCTCAACACGACTCCTACTGCTGCTGAACCTGGTGCAGTGCTGCGTATGCGTAATTTTGCAACGGACTAAATTCCATTTACTACGGTCGAAAATTACAGCTTGCTGCCAACTACAGTTCGTTGTCAGAACAGTCACTAATCGCTGGCTAGCAACAGCATCACAGCTGCTAATCAGTTTGGAAGCATAAAACTTCTAGCTCAAAAATCATAGCATACTTTTCAGCGCACCGACTGGATAGCGGGTAGCACTCTCAATGGGTTTATTAACTAACTTAAATACATTTTCACGTATTCTATTTGCAAATATGCTTTAATTTTTCCCTAATTTTACATGCATTATGTTTAGCCCAAATGATCGGCCACATGCTGTGTACAGTTGCAAAAAGTAGTACATTAAAGACCATAAATAATTGGGATTAATTTCAGCCAACACACAGGCGTTGCAGAGTTGATGCAAAAAGTGAATGCTATATAGAGCTAATAATGGCAATGACATACTGTCTGCTCTCAGAGCACATCAGACGCAAGCACACGCCCACACAGAGCCCCAACACATGACACATAATCGCATAAAAGTAATAAACTGGGCAAAAAGTCGCAGCATGACTGACTGACTGCACAGCTGACTGAGTGAGTGGGTAGCCAGTCCGGTTAGTAGTTGGTCGGATTGGATGGTGTGGCAGTAAGTAAAGCTGATGGTAAAATGAGTGAATAGATGTTGTCTACGTCTCCTTAATAGCAACACTTAAAGAGTACCTTTGAGTGCGAGTCAGCGTGTGTCTGAGTCTGTTTCTGTTCCAGTCAGACGTAATTCGAGCGTAAATGCAACAAAACTTTAAGGCAGCCAGGATCAGTGAACAATGATAACAGATGGCAGGGAGTGCTCCTAAAAATATATCTCGCCCGCATTATATGAATCAACGTTCTGAGAGATGAAACAGATGTGTGTAAAATAAAGTTCTAGCCATAAATTGAACTGCAGATGTACAAGTTCACTAGAAGATAACAAAGCTGAAAAGTCAACTTTACTTTTATACATGTATATGAACTGATTTTTAGCGAGAGAGGGAGAGACAGATAACTATACAAATTTTAGTGATTGTTCATCTTAAATTTATTGTATATTTCAATACATTTTCAGTTCATTCATTCTCTCAATTAAAGCAAGCATTTCGTATTAACAAGTAAAAAGTTGCCTGGCACCATGAACTAACAACGGCATTGAAAAACTATGTTGTAAACATTTTTCAGCGAAAATTATTGCCCAAAATGCAACAGCAGCGGCAGCCAACTAACGGTTTATTAGTATGTATAGCACACATGCCTGGGACCGACCATGTCGACACAGCTAACATGTTGCGGCTATTGCAGCAGAGCCAGAGCTCCGCCTTCGTTGATGTTCGTGTGTTGGTGTGATGTGGTCATGTCATTGCCTCAGCATGCTGATAACAATTTTCAACAAACTTTGAGCTAACGACAGCCCCTACCACTCACTATAAAAGGGTGTGTGTGTGTGTGTGTGTGTGTGAGGGGGTTGTATCTAACGAGCTTGGTCTGAGTTGAGACTGAGTGCACTATGGCCTCTCCTCTCACTCGCGCAGTGATACTCTCCGCCAATTTCAAGCGTTCGCTATACGGCGCTTTTCTTTTCTATTTTTTTTTTTTCTTTTTTTTTTTTTTTTGAAAAATGGCCAAACACTATTAGCTCTTACTTTTGGTGGAGCGGAAAGTGGGGCAGCAGCTACGTATAAAATATTAGTTTGTACATGTTTCGTGTCATAAAACCTTTTTTTTTAGTTGTTGGTTTTGGTATTGCAAATGCAGCAGCAGCAGCATGAGCAGGAGAATGAGCAGGAGCAGCAGCAGCAGCAGCAGCAGAAGCAGCAGCTGTCTTTATATTTGGTTCAGTTCCTTCTTCAGGGATGATACATATGTATATAGAAATGTTTTGCAAATATTTAACATGGATTTATGATATAATATTTGATAGATACAAATAGAAGAATTATCAGTGGACAGCTGTGACAGTTATTGAATTTGATGAGCTATATTATTATATATATTATTTGAAATTTTTAGCACATAAAACATATATTACAATGTTTAGCTACAAAAATTTAATAAAATTTCAAATTATACAAAAAGCTCAAAAAAAAAGATTTAAAAAAAAGTAAAATAAAATACAAATTTATGCAACGTTGAATTTTTCGGACATGCAAGATTTAAAAAAAGAATCAATCAAATAAATAAATGAATAAAATAAATATTTAATATATTTTTGGTTTCAATAGCTATATCATTACAATCAGAAAGCATGTTATATAAATCCGATTATCTAGTTGGCAAAAGATTAAAACATAGATAAATCGAATTTAATATCTATAAATATGCATATTCTCCTTCAATTTCTTCTTTTTTTTTTAATGCATGGCAGAACTACATTTCTATGGCATTTCTTCTTGCTCTGCTCTTGACCAACTGTTGCCCAAGACTAGCATAAGCAACTTGGAAATGGGTCATCAACCCGTTTTTATTTGTTTTCAATTTTCCGCACAATCGAGCCAAGGGAACAACAACAACAACAGTTTGGACTGTCGCAAATCGCGTACGAAGAGCCCTCAGAGAGTACAACAACATACAATCAATCTGTGTGTGTGTGTGCATGTGTGTATGTGAGAAGAGGAAGACGAAACCAGTGCCATAAATAAGCAGACTTTTCAACACATTAAACACAATAAATCCGAGCCGTAACAAAGACAACGAGTAAACAACTTGGCGCGTCTGCCAAACTGAGCGTTGACGAATGTCAACATCAACCCAAAGCAACAACAGCAACAGCAACAACAACAACGAGAACAAACATCGAAGGCAAATAAAAAAGGAGAAAAATATGTCTGTGAATGGCATCTGCGCTGTGCGCTGTGAACTCGCTGAGTAATCTAAAAATCCTCATGGCACACACAGAAAATCCAATTGACTGTGGACGTATTGTTGTGCCAGAGCTAAAGCAAAGCCGCAACACATTTGCCAGCATTAGTGAGATTGCAATTACTACTGTTTGAGTGGGTGTGCGAGTGTCTCTCTCTCTCTCTCTCTCTCTGTCCGTCCGTCCATTTATCTGCCTATGTGTGTGTGAGTGCACGCGCCCAAAAGCAGAGAGTGTAAAATATAAGCATCGCACACAATGCAATAGCCTTGACAACGAGCTAAACTGCAGTCGGGCATGATGAGGAGATCAAAGGGCCTGAGCCTCGAATTTAGCAACAGTTCGTAAGGGTCGCCGCTCGAGCTGCCAGTGGCTGCCGCCTTTAATAAACACACTCGACCGGCTTCTGACATTGATGTAGAGCACTCGAGAAATGTCAAGTTGTCGCACAGTTTGTTTTGCTCTTTGGTGCATATAGAAAAAAGATAAACGAAACAATTGCATAAAAAGGAGAGACAACTAATAAAGCTAAAGTGTCAACAGGACCTGACTGAAATCACAGATATTACGTTTCGTATGCACAGCAATTGCACAGCATCTCTATCTCTTTCTCTCTCTCGCTCTCTCTCTCTCTCTCTCTCTCTCTATCGTGAGTAAAATTGGGATTTTAGTCAAGTAATTGCACAGTTCAAGTTTCAGCAGGCCAAACAAACTAGCTGCTTGCATCTCGTTCAATCAAGCCACCTCACACACGCATCAACGAGCCACCCAATTTTCTGTCTGCACTCTGAGAGATTTTTGAAAAAAATCGTGCTTTGCCTTTCATTTTATTTACATATATATATTTTTTTCTTTCTGAGCACAATTCAATTTAGCCAAATGTAATCGATTCTAAAATGTGCATGACACAATCAAAATACAAGGTCGAGCTTGAATAATGTATGTACATATGTGGCTGAGACGAGGGCAGACATACGCGTGCTTTAAGTTAAGAGTTACCCATTAAATTGTGTTTATATTTGAACAAATGTTTAAAAAAGGGAAAACTTGTCACAAACTTGTATAACATTTGCTATGTATTCTCATATATAACCTCTGTATATAAATCTGCTAGAGGATTTTTGATTTCAATAATTTTGTAAAGCAAAAGCAACTTACAAAAACGTTTTCTTTGTCTGTCTGTCTGCCCCATTTAGATTACAGTTTAATTATATTTATTTTATTTTAATTAATTTAATCAAAGATCAACGAATACAAAAAATCTATTCGTACATAATTTAAACAGACTTTAATTTGTTCTCTGCAATATTTCCTTTCCCTTAACGCATAAAAGCCCTTTCAGCTCTGTCCTGTAGGTTATCCATGAATATTTCCCATTCGGAATCAATAATATACGCTATGATGATACTCAATTGCCAGTTGTCGGCTTTTGTCTGTTTCATATGACGGACTATACTTCACGGATGTCGCGCATACGCAGCGTAAAACCGAACCAGCCAACCTGCTGTAGCATTCAATTTGGCTGACTGATTTACTGAATGCCATTAAGATAATTGCACACTATTTTATTTCATATATAAAATTTTCATTTTCAGCCTGCCACAGTGGAATCAAAGTGAACCGATGCAATCAAAATGTCTACGATATATGCGTGAGTGCTTGCAGTGCAATGTTACCTGACCTGAGTTGTGAGTTGTGTGTGCAGCTATTGACTATTTTGATTAATGAAGCTGCCATTCAATAGCGCCGGAAACGTTGCCCACTGCAACATCAAATTGAACTGTTGCGTATGTCAGTACTGATACGTCGAGAAAGAGAGAAAGAGAGATAGAGGCAGTGGTATGTAGGCTGCCTGCAAATTGGGAAAACGCCGAGCATATTTCGTTTACTGCCAGCTGCAATCTGTGAGATACGTTTTCATCTATTTTCTACCGGCATTTGCATAGCTCGCACACCCGCCCACAGGTGCACTGCCTGTTAACCCAGTTGAACCTGCGAAAACGCCCTGCAGTTTGTCAGTTTGTTTGCAGTTCGCTGTCAAAAGAAAATATGTCAAAAATCAGCTAAAGTTGAGTGTGTGCGAAAAAAAAGCGAAAACTTTCTTCGATCGCCTACAGCTTGCGTAGTCCACACACGCCCACACACACACACATTGCCACGCATATATATATATATATATGCTGTTAGCTGTAGGCTAACTGTCTTGTGCTGTTGTGTACTTGCACTGAAGTTGATGCCTTGTCTGACAACGAGACGGCAAAATGTTTCTGTATCATTATTGCAAAAAAAAAAAAAAAAAAAAAAAAATTTCGTTTGCTTTTCAGCAGTGAATTGGCAATTGTCCGTAACAACAGCACCCATGAGCTCAAGGCAAACTGCTACGCTTTCTTCCTCGAACGACATGCAATTGCTTGATTCAATTGCCAAGTGATGAGAAAGTGAAAAGACTTTCTCCACATATCGATATCGAGAGCGAAATGATGGCAAATATCTAAGCGCCTGTTAGCCAATCGATCATGATTCAACGTGATATTGAAAGAAGAGCTCTTGTAAATGATTCAATATTCAATTTAATTTAATTGCAACAACGTAAAGTTTCATCGATGCACCGCGTGCAATGCACTGCAGGCGCGTCGATAAAGTGCGCTCTTGTAGCCTACTTTACAGCGCGCGAACATTTTGTTGAGTCAGCTTTTTTATTTTTTTCTTTGCTGGCTGTGAGTAATGAAGTGCCTTAAATATTAAAACCAATTTACGCGACAACATACGCGTGTTATGAAGCTTGTTACCCGCATTGTTGTTATTAATTCCGTGGCCCCCGAAACGGAAGCAGCTGACGTATTTCCATGGCCCTGCTGCTAGTCATGCTCCATACTTATGGACGCTGAGCGCTGGTGCGGCCGTCCAGCCTCCGAGTGTGTCTCGTAAACTTTTGCAATTAATCAAGATAGGCCAACCAGCAGCCGACGACAATGGAGCATTTGCATGAATCTGCCATATGGCAGGCAGTCACTACCTGGCCAATCTCTCTCTCTCTCTCTGTCCCTCTCGCTGTCTCTCTCTCTTTCTCTTGCTATCTCGCTCGCTGTGTGGGCGAAAAAGATTAATATTAATAACTGCGACTAGCGCAGCGGTCGGTCAGCAAGTGGCATAATCATGATTTATGACATGCAATTAATAGTCGACATGGCCAAGCCAAACAAGCGGCAGGAGCCGCAATTGAAAGCTGTTGAAATGCCTCCTGCAGCTGACCCAGCCTCAGAGCAATGCACATTTTTTTTTTAAGCACGCACTTTGTTGTAAGCTCCGTGTAGTGGCCATCAATCAAGCGTATAACGCAACGCCACAAAATATTTAATGGCCAATCATACATTGAGTAAGTGTATTGAAATATTTCAAAAATATTTATTTTACAGTAAAATTGGAGAACAAAAATGAATGAATATATGAATATATAAAAAATATCAAAATATATATAATATGGATTTAAAGCGTAAGCATACTTCAGATGCTTCAGTTCGAAAATGTTTCTTCATACTTTAAATATAATGATAAAAATTCTAATTACAATTAATTTTTATTTGCAATTTCAGATGCAATTTTCAACTTGACAGCATTAATTAAATGTTTTTACTGCCAAGTGTTGACCACATTGCAATTATCAAATGCAGCGCCACAAAATAAACGATAAATATATAAAAACAAAAGTAATGTAAATGAATTGGCTTGAACTCTAGTTTGTCTCGTTGTTTTTGTTCTTGTTTTGGTTTGCAATTGTGTTGTCTCCGGCCCAGCTAATTAATATAAATGACTTTCGACAATGATGTCAATGCGGCCGCCAGTTCTGGCCAAAAATGGGTGTAAATGACGTTTCGGCCAGCTGCCTGCCTATTTCGCAGTTCATTTATTTCCAGCGAGTCCATTGCAGTCCATTGTGCATGTGCATGTGACAATCATGGCGCACGTTTGCCCAGTTTGGTCAGTTTGGCCAGTTTAAATAATTACATTGCAAAGGGAATATCGCGTGGCCGTCGGACAATGAAATTATTTCAGTTAGCGCATATTTGCACAATTGTTTATAATTACATTATGAAAAATACATTCAGAGCTTGCATATGTTTACTTTACAAGCGGCAAACAGCAAACGGCATTCATTTAAAATGCTATTCGGCAAATAATTTTCATAAATGGAAAGTTCTTACATTATATAATGCATATGTTATTTAGCAATTAAATAATAATTAATTAATAATCAATTCAATTCACTATACGCTGAAGAGTTACATTAAAATGCATTTTTGCAGGCAATCAAAGAATGCTTTAGCTAAATTAAGAAAGCACAATGCATGCTATGAAAATAAATCTTTAATGAAAGCCAAATGTATGACATTCAATTAACATACAGATAATTGAGTTAAGAGAAAAACGATTTTCCTTAAATTTAAATTTAAATTCAAATTTATAATAAATGTTATGCTTGCACAAAGAGCTCAGAAATCTAGTTGCTTTCCACCTTAATGTACTAACAAAGAAACATTGCAATATTAATTTGAATAATGTGAATTAGAAACAAGATTTAACATGTATTCAAATTAATATATGGCAAAGTAATGCTCTAGCTCTTTGCCTGTGAAATATCTCTAAGTATTCGATTCCACTGCTATGTGCATCGTAATTATGCAATCGAATCAATAGAGGCTTGCTCTTTCTCTTTCAGCTATGATATGCAGACTTATGCAGTTGATTGATTCATAAATTTCTATAAAGTCTACTATGTGAAGTGAGCATGGAGAGCAGAGCTTTGATGACTATTCTCTCAGATGATGCAATTGCCTATGTGAATATTATATTCCCGTACCTAACCACCTAGCATAGTCTACTCGAATGCATTGGGAAATTTAAGCTGCATTGCTGCAGGTGAATTTCATGGGCTTGGGCAAAACATCATCGCACAAGCTCTGACATAAGCCACAGCATGTGTAAAGCCTAAGGAAGTGGTTCAGTTGCGGACACAGGTCAGATCGTGTACAATTAAAATGCCCAAAGCAACATCGGTCGTCATTAACCCCTACACCACACACACACACACACACATACTCATAGGACTCTCTCTTTCTCACACACACACTCAGATAAAGGAGAGCATAGGGGTTGGCAAGATACCGACTTCCTTTTCCGCCCTGCAGGCGTGCAAAATTGTACGAAATTAGTTCTCTGATTTATTTTGCATATCAAATTTTGAGTCACTGACTGGCAAAGCAAATGTCTGCGGGGCTGGCTGGCTGTGTCAGCTCATGATAGCCTCACTGATTAGCTACTTTTGGGAATTTTCGTGACTTGTCGCTTGATTACTTCTCTCAACTGTCGCCTGAGCTGTACCCAAGTTTTATGGCCTTTACACCAGCTAACACACACACACATACACACACACACACATCGTCAGCCCAATTCTCTGGCTCATCATAAGCATCATAATGCACGAGCTGCCTAAAACTACACATGCAATGGCAGTGGGCGAGGTAAGCTGGCACATTGGGCAACAAATTTGATTAAAATTTCAATTTTGCTAGCTGAGCTTTATCTGACGATTAGCATCATCGTCGCATAACAGCATAGCTGCCCTAAAAATGACTACACAGTTTATTAATATTAATTGCCAACGCTCAGCACTTGCTCTATATACATATATACATACATACATATATATATATGTATATTTGTATATATTGTAGGCAATATTGATAGGTCTCTCATTTTGTGACTTTTTGCCTTTAGTGCTGCTGCTGAAAGTTCAAGTTTCTGGCTCATTAAGTGATTTGATGGCTCCTAGCCCTATGCGTAATTGACCATAATATGCGGTGGGCCTAGATAAATTCTATTGGCCAGTGCAGAGACATTTACACATTGGCTTGATTAAAAATTAAAGAAAGAACGATCAAGATTGTTGAAAGAAATAAAATTATTTTCATAATTTAAGAAATTATGAGAAGCGTTTAGCTAATTTTAGCTTGAAAAGTGTGGTAATAAAATTACCAGGAAATATATTATTCTAAAATGATTCATACCTTGAATTCCTGAGTGAATATTTCTTATTAAATATATTAAATCCATACTTACGCAACACATTTGTATTCATAATTCTGATATTTTAAACATACCTGAGCCAATTAATAAATTGATATAACAATAATATAATATAAATAATATAATATAATATAAAGTGAGTTCATACACCGGCTGTCTTTGTAGCTAAACCTTTGAATTATATTCACCTGACTCAAGCGATCCTGACTATCGATAATATCGATAAACAATCGCATGCGATCGTCGAGTATCTGAACACCGTTGCGCGGCAATAGCAGCAGATTCTGCACTGCATCCCGAATGCTGCCCGGGGTGGTGCTGCAGGAGCTGCTGTCGTCGCTTGTGAAACCGTTTGGCAGGTGCTGCTGATGCGGATGGAATTGATGCTGCTGGAATGCATGTGGATGATGTTGTTGTTGGTGTTGCTGCTGATGCAACTTCAATTGCATCGAGTGTTGACGCAATGCCTCCGAGCACTTGCGCAAATATTCGTAGGAACCTTTCGATTTGTACTTATCCGCCATGGCCTGAAAGCTGTCCAGTATCTCATTAAAGTCCGATACCAGCGGCGCTGTCGAAGGCGTGGTCGTGGCACTCGACGGTGTTGTGACCGTGTTGGCCAGCGATCCCAGCGAGCTGTTCGACTTGCTCATAACCATTTGCTGCTGCGGTGAGCTGGTAATCACTCTCAGCTCACCTGTCAGAGCGCTGCTGCCGCTGGCAGCCATCGTCTTGAGGCTGCCGCTGCTGGCCGAGCTGCTCACCACCTTGCTGGGGCTGAGCGCCTGCAGGTCCTCGCTCATCAGTCGCAAATTGTCGGAGATTTGATGGAAACTCTCAGAGGTCACCAGCGAATGCTCGCGCTGCTCCAGCTTGGCGTTGCTGCTGCTGCCAGGCAGCACGCTGCTCTTGGGTCGCCTGCGTGTGGGCAGACCGCCAGAGCTGACACCAATCACAGCAGCTGGATTTGTGGCTGTGTTTGCCGCTGCTCCCGCTGCGCCGCCACATGGTGTGCCCGAGGTCACATCGGGCATTTGCAATTGCTTCGAAATGAATGAGTCGAGCGTCTGGGAGCTGGTCAGCTTGGGCTTGTCAGAGTTCTCAGGTATTTTATTGGCACGTATTGCATCCAGAAACTGACGTAGCTGATCCGAGGGCGTCGGCGGTGGCGGCTCCTCGCTGGGCGCGACTTTGGCCACAATGGGTTCGGTGGTGCGCTTTAGCGTCGCCGTTGGCTTGAGGACATCCTCGGGCATGTGCTGCTGGTACTCCTGCCGCATGCTGCTGCGAATGTTGTCGAGGAACATGCGCAGCTGATTGGACGGTGTCTGCACCTCGCCGGCATTGGACAGCGAGGCTAATGATTTGCTCACAATCTCTGGCGAGATCATGTTGGGCTGAAAGTTGTTGTTGCTGCTGCTGCTGCTGCCATTGCTGTTGGCGTTGGCAGCGACGCCGGCACCGGCGCCGGCAACGGCGCTATTCGGCGTCAGCAAATTGAGATTCGTTTGGCTTTGCCTGGTCAGCTGCTGCTGCCGCTTTAGCTCGGATAGAAGCTTCGCCTGCTCGGAATACTTGCGCACGCTCTCAGTTATGGTGCGCAGCTGCTCGGAATAGGCGCGCAGCTGATGCTCCAGATACGCCTGATCTGGCCCTGAAGCTGCATAGCTAGCGGGTCTCACATCACCTTTCTCAGTCTCCGCCTGCTCCTGGCTGCCATGAAAGCTAACCGAGTGCCGCATACCACTCGTTGGCACCGCCGTTGCTGGTGCCGTCTGCAACATGTTGTCCGCGCTGCTGCTCTTCTTCGGACTGCGCTGACGACCGAGTGTTCCATTGTTGCCAGCGACCCCATTGGCGCCATTGGCAAAGCGCCTTAGCGGTATGGGCGGAGCCTCAGCTTGCATGCCGCCATTATAACGATCCAGACTGCGCGGACGCTGCACCCCGTTGCCATTCAAATGGCCATTGATGGGTGAAGCCATTGCCATGGACTGTGCTTGCTGTTGCTGCTGCTGCTGCTGCTGCTGCAGTGAAGGTCCATTGGGCCGAGGTGTGCTCTGAGAGCGACGCGGCACGGCGGGCATTGGACCGGCTGCAGTTGTTGCTGGCGCTGGCTTGCGATGCGTGGGCACCGGTGGCACTGGCTGCCCATTGGTGGGGCTTTGTCTGTACTGCTGGAAAAGGGCCGCATAGAGCGACTCTTTGTCGGCGCAGCCAGCAGTTGCTGTGGACGTCGCGCTGCTGGCGCTATTCACAAGGCTGACAGCATTACGCAGCTGTTGCTGCTGCCGTGAGAGCTGCAGCAAACGCTGCTGCTGCTGTGCGTTGTAGTCCACAAAGCTCGAGCGACCAGCGGCCGTGGGCGATGACGTTGAGGCGGTGACAGCTATGCTATGGGGACGTTGCTTCAAGCCGCGCAGACGCGACGGCTCTGCATATTCGGGCATCTCATAGCCGCTCGATGTTGTCGCTGTGGCTCTGACAATTGGCGGCGTTGCTTCTGTTGGTGAGGGGCTATTTAAAAAGGGATTGTTGCCCTTCAATGCTATTGGCGTGGCAGCACCTGGTATACCAGCTGTGGGCAACATGCTCGTTAACTGCGGCGGTGGTCCTGGGGAGCTCTGTTGCAGTTGCTGTTGCTGTTGCGGCAGGGGCTGTGTGCTGCCGGGGTATAGCAGCGATTCGCTTATGTGCAGATCCAGCTCGTGGGCGTTTGGCTTGGCATAAACTGTATTTGCAGTGTTTGCGCGTGCTGGGGGCGTGGCTGCGGCCGGATAACCAGTAATGCGAAAGCCATTCATGTTGTTCACTAGCTAAAAGGCTTCGATTTGCTGCTGCTGCTGCTGCTGCTGTTGCTGCTGTTGCTGCTGCTGCTGCTGCTGCTGCTGTTTGCTCTTGTCCGCTATTGGCCGTTAGTGCTTTAATTCAGTTTGCCTACGTGGCCATTATGGCCCCGTTGTGTGCCCAATAATGTTTCAGTCGTTGGCATGGAAATTTATTGCCCAATCAATCCATCTAGCACTTAAACACTTGCTTCCTGCGCTTCGTACATTGTCTTTGACTTATCTGATGAACTGCACTACGCGATACAGTTATTGAATTAGTAAACGACGCTATTGAATTGAACACACATGTTATATTTCAATGTTGCGTATGCATACAAAATGGCAATTGAACAAAATTGTGCGAGTCGTAGGAAAACATTTGTTTTTTTTATTTTACAAAATTTCACTTTTATTTCTAAATATTGCTAGAATAGCAAATAAATTAATGAAATAATTGAAATAAAACAATACTAAATAACTAAAATTAATTGAATATAAATATGCCTTGCAGTAAGCGCATGTTCAACAAACAAATATCACATCATTAAATTAAACTCAGAATTGTATGCACATCAAAATCATTTTCAATTAGATAAGTCGAGTCTGACACATGGCAAATCAAAGAGTCTTTTAAGCATATTGTTTATATGCGAATAATCAGTGAGCAAATTGAGCAGAATTCCAGATACTGAGCTGAGATGCATTCGCATAAGCCGAGGGCAGCAATGCGAAATGCAATTTTGCATTAGATGCAAATACTTGTTTCACATGCCAATACCTGTCCGTGTTCAAATATTTCGACAGTTACTGTTGGGCAACTGTTGGCGTAACAGATATGCACCTGGCCAAGGAATTTGTTGTTTGAAACTCGGAATTGAAATGCCAAACGGTTGCAAGACTGCCTGACTGTCTGTGTGCTATGCGCTGGCATTGACAAAACTATTTATGAATATCCATGTGGGCCAACTATCCAACTATCTAGCAAGCTAAGACCCAGCAGCATCTCCCTGCTCTGGCTACATGGCAGCTACGTGTCAACAGCATTACACGTGCTATATACTACATACGCAAGCCACTGACAGCAAGGACAACAAACAAGGAAACGAGAACAACAAAAAAATTGTTACTGAAGCATTTGCACGCTTTATTGCATAAATACAGCATAAAGGGATGCCAAGGACGTAACGGGGGCGAAGAAGTCTTGCGGTTGAGCTAAAACTCGGCATTAACATAAATATTTAATAAAAAATGCGCATAAATTATAAATTACAAACTCAGTTGAAATATGAAAATAAACAAATGAGCGAACGCTACGGTGTTCGGGTTATGGCCAGCAGCGCACAACGGTGTAAATGGGAAAATGAAACATGCCATGAGGGAAATGCGCGCAAACATGTAACAGATATAGAAACTGAAAGAGATGCAGAGAGAGAGAGAGAGAGAGAGAGAGAGAGAGAGAGAGAGTGTGTGTGACAAACATGTGCCAAGTGAGTTGCTTTATTTGCATTGTACTCTGTCTAATAAATTTAACTTAATTACACTGGGAGAAATCAGGGCCAAAGTGCAAACATACAAAAGCTTTTGGCTTTTGTGAGCGTTGTCAAAAGCTAACAGAAATTTATTAGTAATAATTAATTATACAAATTCATATTTTAATGAGCATAAATTTATATGCAACAATATTTGTTTAATAATTATGTAAATTATTTGTTAATGTGAGTGAATTTCTGCTTTTTGACTGGCATTTGGCGATGTGTACGCCAAGTTGCATTGCTTCTTTTTTGGGGGGGGAAAATCTAAAGGCAGGAAGTGAAGCAGCATACAACCCAAGCAAAATGTTGCTGGCTGCACTTAGTCAGCTCGTCCAGCTCAGCTGTCTGCTACGTGCTCAGCTGTCTCTCTCTCACTGTCTGTCTGGCAGTTTGTCGTGTGCTTTATGACTAGGCAACGGAGCCAGCCAGTGCGGCAGTCAGATGATATTCTACAGTGTGTTAGTGTGTTGCCAGCTGAGGACAGTTATAGCAGCAGCAAAAGTAGCTTGTATCAACACTTTAGCACATGCACTAAACTGAAGAGTGGCACTTGGCACACAGTTCCACATGCACGCACACCTGCTGACCCGACCCGCAGAGCGTTGCCCCCAAAAGCTGGCTACAATGCGTCTAGCTGGAGCTACAATTTGACATATTTAGGTTAGCTCGAATACACTCGCCCATGCCCATTCCCAATGCTCCCCCTTGATTCCATTTGATATTCCAGCTAAATCTTTAGATGTGTGCGAAAATTTCGAAATGCTTTTGAATTTACTAATGAACGTAACTCAGAGACCAGGCGCGCCCGCCGTGACTGACTGACTGACTGACTGGCAGGCAGGCTACAGCCAGTGGAGCCAGTGGAATCTTAAGTTTGTGGTATTGCTTGTTCAAGTTTTAAATTAATGACGGCATATTTACTTCAACTGAGCTAGCAGCAGCTGCTGCTTTTGCTCCTGCTGCTGCTACTCCTGCTGCTTTTACTCCTGCTGCTGGCTCCCCTGTTTGCCCAGTGACCAACTCTTCAAAATAGATTAACAAAAATTAATGTAATGCTCGGATTGTGTCTGGCATTGTGCCCGTTCTTGTTGGTTGTGGTTCGCTCTGCTGGCTTATCTAGAGCAGAGCCAGTTGAAATTAAATAAGATATGCTGTCACTGTCACGGCTCGTCATTGTGTGTGTGTGTGCGTGTGTGTGCTACTGCTCGTGTTTGTGTGGTTGATGAATCTCGGCAGCTTGGAATTTGATTCAATTTGCAGAGACCATGCGGCTCAGAGACCGCATCTTGCGTTTGTCTACAAATGCGAAGCACGATTAATTGTCCTAGATGTTGTCATCGTTTGTTTGCCTTCTGCATGCCACAAAATGCGGCAAGTGGAAAGTGCGAACCCTTGGCAAAACACAAATTAAATGGTTTCTCCCCATGCAGATAGAGAGTTCAGATGTCAGAAAGTAGAACACACACACCAAGAAAAGAAAGCCCTATTAATCTTATTCTAATTCAAATACTATTCAGAAAATTTCAGAAAAATCAGAAAACTAGAAACTGGAGCATAATAAAAGTCTGCTTTTAAATATATTCATTTTACTACCTGTTGGCGAACAAAACTCTCAATGTTTTTCAATTAAAGTTGAAACACATTCCACAACAAGAGAGCAAGAGAGCTCAAAGGGCATCAGAGCCAACTGACCACAGAGCCAACAGCTCGAAAAGGGAAACAGCAAAGAACAAAATCCGCAAGCTTAAGGCAGTTTTTCTTTTTAACAAACTATCGACTATAGAGCTGATAAAAAAAAAAAAAAAACAGCCGCATTCAAAGCTCTTACACACACAGCTACAGCCACACTAAAAATCATGTTCAGTTATAAAAGCAAACAAGGATAAGGAATGAAAGGGATGCAGCTGGATGTAGGAGTGGAAGCAGGAGCCGGAGCAGAGGCAGGCATGTCGTTCGTGTTGTAGTACATGCCATGGCAAAGAAAGACCAAACAAATAGACATGATAAATTAAAAAGGAAAAGGAATGTAAGGCAAACAACGCGGCTGCCACACGCAAAAGCTCAAGCTAAATTACAGTCTGTCCACAGTGTGGGCGTGGCCAAGCAAGCAGCTCGCCTTGCGTCGTAGGCGTCCTTCCTAGTCCTTACTAGTGCGCTAAGTGGCTAGCCCCGCAGGCGGACGCCAAGCACGCAGGATAAATAACAAACCGACACTGATAGAAATGGGAATGCAAAAAGCAAAAGTAAAAGCATCCCAGCACCCAGTTGGCAGTCAAAGTGGCCCACGCCTATAGCCATAGCCAGCTCTGTGCGGTTAAGTTCTTCTATCTTCAGGTGTTGGAGTGCTTTGAAATGCGAACGATTTACAATTTGCCATCTACATAGTCTCAATAGTTGTTGTGTAGGGTTGTCAGCAGTACAGCTGATGGATTGATAGCTTTGAAAGTATTTTGATTGAAAAGCATCTAGCGGGAATCTTAACTAGCTTAAGTCTATAGCTAAATAAATGCATTGGCAATATGATTTACTTGGCTTTAAATTGAATAGACGCAAAGACTAGACTGAATCACTAATATGGACTAATAAATTGGGAATAAGTTTAAATAAATAAAAATACATTTTTATTCTTTTTAAATAAATATAATTACTTGATAAATATAATTTATAAATTTTAAGCTTTTCCTATTGGGTGTAATATTTTTATTAAATTTTATTATACTAAATATTAACTAAATATCAACTAAATATGTAATTATTATTTTTAAAATTTTTAAAGATTTTAAAAAATCTACTAAAAATAATTAAATCCATTTAGAAGAAGTCTTAGTAAGGCAACTTAATACTTCACAATAAAATGAGAAGATAATCAATAAGAAATCATTTTGTTTTTACTTTATATAGCTAACATCTAAATTCTGCAATTGCCTGACAACTCTTATGCTCAGCCACACGTCCACATGGCACCTGATAGCCCATTCGGTTAGTGTAACCAATAGACAGTGCCAGCATGGCCAGAAGGAGAGTTTGGCTGATACAGTGCAAATACGCAGCCAAGTGAGAAATGAAGACGAGTTAGTAAAGGCAGCGCCATGGTTAGCTAGAGATTGGACGAAGCGACACACAGAAACGTGAATGTCGTAAAGCTCAGTCGTAGTTCCTTCATTGGCATGTGCTAAGCCGCAATGTCGAGAATTGTGCAGAGTGAGAGAGAGAGAGAGCGAAAGAGAGAGAGGGAGATTCGCTCCATGCAAGGCGACGACATGGGGGGTTAAACTAAAGCCGAGCCAAGAGAGAGAAAACGTTGAGCAAACGGACACCGACACGAACACCGACACCCGCAACGACACTAATTGAAAAAGCAAGGTAGAATTAATGGCTAGGGAAATGCGGTTTGGTACGAAAAGAAAGCAGTTTGCCGCACAAATTTCAAAAAGTAAAACTGAAACGTAACGGTACTTAAGTTGGCCAATTAAAGACGACCGCCAGAACATGCGAAAACGTACGCAAAAGCCAAAACAAAACCAAATTGGCCAGCCAACCGGCCAGCCAGCTGAAGGATATAACTTTTGCACCCGCCCCTCCTGGCCGCCTGTCTGCGCGAGTAGACACCAAAATTAGTTTTTTCGCTTCGGTTAGACAATTTTATTAGGGTCTAATTGAAACAACCAACTGGCAACAGCTGAGCTGCCACAGCCTGGATCGTATGTGTCTGCCATTGTCTGTGTGTCCATGTGTCCCTCCTATGTCTATGTCTATAAAATAATTAAGAACCCAATTCGCTTCAATTATAACGTATTTAAGTGTTAATAGAGTTCGCCACGCCAAGCTGTTAGTTGAGCATGTCTATGCGTGTCTGACTGCCATCTGACACATTGATTTTTAGACGATTCGACAATGATTCCCTGCAACGTTGCTGAATTTATTATTCACCTGTCGCCGCTCTGATACACCTCAGCTAATTCGCTGCGACAGATAAAACCCCATTCGAGTTGCTGTGCCAGATCAATGTTTTAATCTACTAAAAGCTGTCGAGAATGTGTTTATATGCTTTTCACATGTCATTCAAATGGCGCTGCGCGTGTCGGCGAGCAGGAGCCTAATAATGTCTTGCCATGACATGTATTATAGGTGTGAAGCTGAGAGGAGGGAATATCGGGCGTTAAATTTGCCACCTTAAACATTTAAATTTGTCATCGATTTTTTAGTTAATTTCATGCAAATTTTCATACATTAAAATTTTGTTTACATTTATTTTGTTTTCAACTCAAATCCGTATTACGAATGTAATCCACATTTACATAAAATTCGAAACTGCATAAAAATCAATGATGATTACATTTTATATATTATATATATTTATTTTAATTTTAGTTGATTTTAAACAGTTTTGTCTTTCAGTGAAATGACAAACAGCTCAAATTTGATGCTTTAATAGCTGCCGGCTACTATTAAATTAAGTATACGCCGCATCGCAGCTGAAAGTTGAGGTAATCATATTTGAATTACGCAGAACGTTCGAAATAATAATCATCTCAATAATTGCAAAAGTTAAAAGTGGCGCCAGCAATTTTAATGCCGTTTGAACCCTTTTTATATGCAAGTAATTTATTTATGAGCTTATCAAGTGCTTGGGGGCCCCCTTTTTGGACGTAGACATTAAAACTCGGGCAACATCATAAAAGTTCCGGCCGGACGTGCATGGCAAACCAAATGCAATCTAGAGTGGGACAAACTTTTCAAGCTATATAGAATTATATATATATAAAGTTAGACTTTAATTCCATTGAGCCTGCAACATTTATGAAAACCCCAAAATTTGAACTTGAATCTAATTGAAAGCATCATGCTGAATAAAATTGATTATACGCTCCTGTGACAGACCATTTGTTTGGTTTTTCCAAGCTTTCAGTGCTTCACTTTTTTACCAGTTTCACGCTTTTCACACGCACACACACACACACACACCTTTGCACACAAAACGAGCACAATGAAATCACAATAAAGTAATTGAATTTAACAAATCGACTACAAAACTGCCAGCGAACTTAACAAACTCTCTGCGCTGTGCGCAAAATTAATTCAATTCACTTACAATAATAATTTGCACAATAAAAACGGCAACAATTGAATGAGCACCAGCAACAGCAACAGCAACAACAACAACAACAACAGCAACAACAACAATGAAGGCAACAATAGCCGCCAGATGCTCGCCTTGGCTCTTGGATGGTGTATTCGCATTTGGGTCTGGGGCCAGTTACGACAAACTTGTGCCCAGATTTAATCACAAAATGGCTGCCAGTTACCGTTACTTGTAGAACGCCTCCTGCTACGTCGCTACGTGCCTCTGCCGGCTAAGCAAAACTTTTGCCAGTAGCCATCGTAAAATTAATGAATCTGTTATGCAAAATCGACAACTAGCTGCAAAAGCAACAGCCCCAAAGACCGTAGCACAACAACTGCGCCAAACAATTAACCATCCCATTTGCCAGGTGGGGCATGCAACACAGCTACTGTGTGTGGCAAGCAGTCAGTTAGTTAAGCAACTTTTCGCCGGCAACTGGAAAAACTATTATGCGTAGTTAATGCATATCAATGGTAATTGTTATCGGCCAACGGGCAGCAGACAACGGGCGAATAAAGTAATTCTTTTAGCTGATAAGCTGATTGAGAGAATTATCTCTAAAATTGAATTGCATATTACAAAATATTACAAAATATATTAAATTTATTTGTAAATTCTTATTCAAATGTTGCAAGATGTAAATTGATTTGAAACTCAAAATATTCTTTGGCGCTGTTCAAAAAAATTTTCTATACAATTACAAATCACAAATCAAAGCTAAATAAGTTTTGTATCTGGAATCTAGCTATATAAATATTCATTTTTATGATAATGTGGCAAGAGTTGATTCGCATCTGAGCGCCTTACGTTGGCTTTTCCGCAAAGTATCCGTAAGTGATATATAATGAGCATACCATTAAAATGGGAAAGGAGAGACTGAAATAGAAACCTTTTGAAAATGCCAATTCAGAGTCAGCACTTGGCTTATATTTTACTAGCTTTTACTTTACTTTTCTACAAATGTCCATTTCCATGTGCCATTTGCAAAGGCCAACTATATTGGGTGGCAGCCAGCGCTGCGTATACGCAATATCATGTAAGAACTTTTTGAGGTTTCCTTTTTGGCCAAATACTCGAATCGACCCAACCCGACCCGACTCGACTCGACTCGTCTCGATTCGCCTCGGGCACGTTCGTTGGCAAACTGCTTACATGCTGCCTGGAGGCAGCTCACTTTATTTTTATACTTCTGCCATACAACGCCTTGTTCTTGTACTTGTACAACACTTAAATCCCAATTCGTTTTGGCTGCAGGAATCACAGCGCAGTGACCGATACACACACTCACACACTCACGCACACATTGGAGAGGGAAAGGAAAACACTTACTTAGCATGCATGTATGGATATTTTATTGATACGCAACTGTGTGAGAGCTGCCGGGCGGTTGCTTGGTTGCTTGGCTGCCTCGCCTCTTGCTGCCTTGTTGCCCAGCTGGAAAAATGTGTGCGTAGCTTTTAATGCGTTTGCGAGAGGGGCACGGTTCGGATTTCGGCCCGAAGCAGCGGCACATGTAGCAAAAAGAAAAAAAGCCATTTTATGTTTATTTTTTTTTTTTCGTTTTTGCACAGTGAATGGCCATGGGGCAGATGAGCAGGACTGCGAGCAAGGAGCAACTCATATGGAAATCCCTTTGAGTATGCAACGTTTTTCCTCTTGGCTTACACATTTTCACACTTTTGCATACACTAACTCGGTGCGGTTATGCGCAGCCAGAGGACACATTTTGCAGCTCTATTTAGACTCTGTGATGCAGTAAATGTTATTTAAAATAATGTGAAGTAAATCTAAACATTTAATTCTTTAAGACATCCCATTGCACATGTTTCACAGCAAGGGTATTCCAGCAGGCTATGCCCAAGTCGCTGTCTCTTCATCTTCATTCATCTTCTTTGGCATGGATTTCAGTGCCCCGGCAACAATCAATAAAATTCAAGTTGCCCTTTTCTTTTTTTTTTTTTTTTTTTTTTGCACCAGCCGCCGCGCAAAAGTCATGCCAGCTGCTAACGCACTGCCGCTGGACGCTGGCAAAATGGGCTTTATTCCCTTTTACAAACACACAATTCTATATATATATATATATATATATATATATATATATATATATCTATCTATATATATATATTGAATGTCGGAGCATTTGCAAATGCCGCCTGATTAATGACGCAATAATTGTTGCCACACGCCAGCAGCTGTGGGTTGGGGGCGGGCTAAGAGCTGTAAACGCTGACTGCGGGCCGGGTTTCGTTCTGGCTGCTTAGTTTTGTTTGCAGGCAAACAAAGTGTTAAAAAATTGACTTTTGGCTAAACGAAAACCAACTTAGGAATCGACTTTGGCTTTGGCAGTATCTTGTTCTGGCCATTTGATGGGATTATTATCGTGTTAGCTGCGCCATTTTAACATTTGATTTTTTTCTGTGGAATGCTTTGACGTTCCGTTCAATTTAGCAAAAAACTGCTCAAATAGAAATTTCAACAACTTTTTGGCTTTGCCACACAAGCCAAACGCTTTTCAAGTCTCTGCTCATGGCCCTTAATGATGATTTATATGCCAACTTCACTTCGTTCACTGCCCGCCACTCAATTGTTCTTCACTGAATTGGGCTTAGCTTGCCAGATAATGAATTTCAATTGGGCTATGCTAGCTAAGTGGTCTAATGAATTGTTTCTCAGCTGTTGTAAGCCTACAAAATCAATTAAAAGCAGTTTTCTATATAAATAAGTTAAATAAAAGCTAAATATATATATATATGTATATAGATTCTGTAGCTATTAAGGCTCGCTTGGCCTTTTCTCTACCAAGTTATTTTATTCTCTAAATTATGAATGGATTCATAAATCATGTGCATAATTCTAGCTGCATCTTTTGCCATTAGCCGCAAGGCTTTTAAAAATCCCTTAGAGAAAACGCCACACACACACACACACACACACCCAAGCACACACGCCCACAACAAATAATTGCACAATGCGTAAACAAAGAATAATTAACAAAAGAAACCGGATTAAGGAGCTGCGCTGTAACCGAGGCGTTGGAAATTATGCAAAAGGCGGAAATAAAGTACAAATTTATGTTGTTGAACTCCAGCAAAGGCTTTGGCTGCTAGGTTGATAGGGTGTTTGGGTGTTTGGGTGGTTGGGTGGGTGGTTTAGCGGTTACCAAGCACGCTAATTTGCTAAGCTCGCTTGAAGCCACTTGCCTGGTGCGCTAGCAACGCCCCTGGAGATATGAGAGATGGAGCACGGCTTTTGCGGTATTATCATTAGAATTTAAATTGCCTTTTGCTGCCGGTTTGAGTCATATTTTTTACGAGCCTTTTTACCCTTTTCTTTATATCTTTTTTTTTTTTTTTTTTTATTATTATTTCCCCTATTTAAGCGCCTTCTCTCTAAGCTCTCTTATCTAGTTGAATATTTAATTAGCCGCAATATATTCAAAAGCAAAAGGAAATCGTACAGAAAGTGAAAGAGTCTCTAGAATATAGTATGTATGTCAGCAACTGGGCCAAAGCAACAGAAAGTTGCAACATTTCTTGTGCTGACAGTTTCTCAAGGCATTTCACAACATCGAGAGTCGCTGCAGACTTTGCGCAAATAGACAACTTGCCGAGGCACACTTTTATCTTATTCAAATTTGATTATCTGTGGCGCTGCGCACTAGATAAGCCTTATCTGACATGTGTTTGGTTTTTTGCCTTTGATGCTTGAAGCTGTTGTTTTTCTGCTACTGCTGCTGCTGGCATTTCCAAATAGTTGTGAACTTTATCGCACAAACAAACAGAGAGCGAATGAGGCATCCACAGCACCACCAAGCAATGCCGCATTTTGTGGCTGCCACGCCCACCAGCCCACCAGCCCACTTGCCACATGTCGCTTATAATTTGCTGTAACTTTTGCGTGGCTGTAAACTGACATTTTGGCTTCTGTGGTTTTTTGGATGGTCTGGCTTCCAACAACTGTCAACAGTGCAGTGCCCTCTAGCTGCCCAGCGACAATAAATTGCATGGGGTATGCGCAAACTGTTAACTGAATAGTTCAGGAATGTCAAGTAAATTGGCTTAAAATTCAAATTAAAAAAAAAAAAAAAAAAAAATCATTCTATTAAACATGAAGTTAACTCTCTTAACTTCATTATAGATTACGTATATGTTCGTAATTCATAAAAATAAAATAATAGTGATATTTTTCAAACAGCCCTTGTATCTAGCTGATCAAGCAAAGCTGATACAAAATAATTTATATATAATGATTACAAATCAAATAAACATTTCAAAATGCTGCATTAATTGATAGTAATTCTGGAAGCTTGCAGCTACAACAAGACTCTACAGGGTATCTCTTCGTCACTACGAGCACATTTGTCAGCTTATTAGATTAGTCTGTCTGGACATTTGTAGAAATATAAATAGAAATATTTTGTGCACATTTGTTTATATCTGGCCGACGACAAATGTTGATTGGCAAATGTTGAATTTTTATTTATCTAATATACAGCTATAATAACTGAATATTTCTGCTGCTATTCGGCAATCATTCAAGATGATGTTTATGTTTACAGTTTGTGCTACGATTTCAGATTGACAGCCATATATCTTTCTCTCTCTTTTTTGCAAGAAAAAAGTTCAATTACACAGCTGCGACTGGACATTTGGCCATGGTGAAATGTGTCTTGCGTCTGACAAGTTTTCGATGCATATGCCAAACGTTCTGTTGATTTATTGTGTGAAATTTTTGTTGTTTGTAAACTCGAACTAGAATGAACATTTGCCTGAAATGCAAGCATATAGGCAAATAACAATAAAATGTCGTCTACAATTGATAATTATTATAAATATTACAGATTTTTTGCTACTATTTGACTCGGCAATTTACGATTTAGAATTCACTTAGAGACGACTTTTTACTTTATATTTCTCGAAACGTAACGCATCTAGGCACAATGCTAATGTGCTTTTAATATGCACATAATTCCATTAGAAATATGTAAAAGCTTGATGTGCATTTTACTGAAAGAAACCGAAGCTGAACAAAGAAAAAAGCAAACGAGGAAAAAACGACAAATTTCAGAGAATGTAAAAATAAATAAGAACATTTTTTTGTGTTGAAAAACATGTTTAGAAATGTTGTTAACATTGCAAAACAGTAACGAATCAAGTGGAAGTGTAGCTAACGAAAAAAAAAAAGTGGGAAAAACAACAATGAAAAGCCACACACACACACACACACACAAACACACCCACGCAGTTCACAAGCTGCAAAGAAAAGCGAGTGCGCACAAAAGTATGCAACAACAATTGCAGCTGCAGCTAAACAAATGCCATATGAGCTCGCATTGCTGTGTGAGTGTGTGTGTGTGTGTGTGTGTGTGTGTGTGTGTGTGTGTGTGTGTGTGTGTATGTGTGTATCTGTATGTATGTTCTGTATCTGTATCTATGTGTGCGTCTACACTTGCAGCTGCATAAAGTTCGCATTTAATTTCGTTGCCATTTACAAAAGAAAACAACAAATATTGTTGCTGCCCCGTTTTTCACAAATATCTTTCAGTTTGCTCCTTGCTGCTGTTGTTGTTGTTGTTTTTGTTGTTGTTGTATAAAGCTTTTGTTGTTGCATGTTTGGCCGCGAGTTACCATTTGTGCCTGTAAATGGAGTAACACAAACACAAACTTCTCAACACCAACAAACAAATGTTGTACGCTGTCTGTGCGGCGTCTGCAATTGTCTCTCTGTGTATCAGTATATATATATATATATATATATATATATATATATCTTTGTCTCTCTCTCTCACTATCTCATTCACTGTTTGCCTGTTTTTCCTTGGCTTCAGCAGCCGTAGCAGGTCCTGGCGCAAATTAAATGCAACAACACGATGCGAGAAAGGGTCACAAAAAACACAGCTAAATAAAAATATTCAGCAGCCGCAGCGGAAAGCCCCTGCAGGACTAAGAGAAATGTGCATGTGTGTGTGTGTGTGTGTGACAACAGGATGCATCTTCATGGCTGGCGCATTGCAAATAGGTCTGTGGCAAAGTGCCACGCTGTAGCAATTATAGCCAAACTGAAGATGTAATCTTTATGTCCTGCACCCCACATGCCCTCATGCTCTCATTCCTCATTCCCATATCTTCCCTATCCTTCCATCCAGTGAGTGCACTGCAACTGCGACTGGCAATGACAAATAACTTCATCTTTGTGTAAAATATGCAGCAACTGCTTCCAACTATTACTCGCCATTGCAATTCCTCCATCGTATGTCACTTGATAGTCATAGATTGCACTGCCAATGGCTGCAATAGAATCCAAGCCATTAATATACACTCACATATATCTCATTTGCTAACAAACACGCAGAAGAGATCATGAGCAAAATATGAAAAATAATATGCAATATTTCATACATCTCTAGCAACTGAAACGTTTCTTTGCTATTTTTATATTCATTCCAATCAAGCTTATTTCTATATTTATGCTTCGCAAATTTGTTTTTATTTAGTCGAGCTCAACTCAAAATGCAAAATAATTGTATAATTCTGCTAGCAGCAACAGCATTTGATTTTCGGCTTAGTTGTTTCTGGGCTTTGGAATTCTTTTGCCTGGCACATCTAGGTACAAATTGTCCACGCTGTTGTCCTATTTGCGCCATATCCTGACTGCATCCTGACCACTGACCGTTGCCGACTGCCGACAAGTGCCACTAGAATCTAGTTACTGTTGTCGCTGGCGCCAGTTGAACCGCAGCGCACTTCAAACTAACCAGAACGAGCATGCTCACACACACACACACACACACACATACACAGTGAAGAAGTGAATTTGCGGCTTTGATAGCGTTTGCATCCTGGCGATTTAGCTACCACATCCACGTCGAGAGGCAGTCGCTCGTCAAGTGCTCCACTACTGGACTCTACTTCTCTGTTTCTCTGTTTCTCTGTTGTAAAGTTTTTCCACTATTCGCATTGTTGTTGTTGTTGTTTTGCTTTTTTTACAACAAATTTTCCGGTTGTCTCTGTTTTTGTGCTTTGCTTTTTGGCTACGCTTTGCGCGGAAATGTAAATTAATTGCTTTAACAAAGTGCACTTGAATGCTACAGCCACCATGTGTTTGTTGTTGTTGTTGTTGTGGTCGCTTCTATTATTATTATTGTTATTACTGTTTTGGGGGTTGGTTGATCATAGAGCCTTAAGTGCCATCACTTGAGGGGAGCTCAGCAGAGCGTTAAAAAGAAAATAATATTTTGGCTTCAAATTTTGACCCTTTCTGACATTTTTTGAAATAAATTTTAATAAAATTCACGTTTGAATTTGAAGAATTATTTAAATGACAGCAATATAAAACTATTATTTTGACTATATCGAAAATCTCGTCTAATTTTTTAACAATTCAATAATTAAGCATGGAAAACAAATATGAAAATGAAATTTTATTGTAACTTTGATTTCTACTTTCTTTTGAAGCATAAAATGCAAATAAAATTGTTATAATTATTATCATAAATTTACCTGCTCAACAACTTTTTGCTAAATAATTTTACTAACAATTTGAAAAATAAAAAAAAAAAATAAACACTACTTAAATTAAGACTACTTAAGACGCAGCCTATAAACACCCACTAAATTGAATGCTGCTTCAATTTGCATTGGCTCACGTTTCCAACTATCGAATCGGCGGCTGCCACACTCAAACGCCTTAATTTTTAACTAAACATAGACAATTAATGCTCAAGTGGCGCTGCACCACTCTGCGTGCTACAGTAAAATAGAAAAAAAAATAAAGTAAATAAATAAAATAAAAAAACGATCTCAGCTCTAATCAAACAACTTTGGTGGAACCCACGCACTGCCAACAGCTGAAATAGACAAGCGGGCAGACAATATTTTCAAGTGTTTCTAAGTCGCCGTCGACAGCAACAACAGCAACAACAACAACAAAAGCAACAACAACAACAATAACAACAAGAAATAAACAACTATGACAACTTCGATGCCTACGCACACTTTTCGTTTCATTGTTTATTCATACGCTTTCAAAGGGTATTATGCATTTATCAAGTAAAACTAAATAATTCATTAAGATTTTATATTGGAGTAAATATAAAATTTATTTTTAAATATTATTTTATTTATATTATAATTTTTTAAAAAGATTTTACTGTTCCAAGAGAGAAAGAGAGCGAGGACAACCAGAAATGTTAAATAAAATACTTTGGGAATTTAAAGGGAATTTTCAAGGGAATTTTAAAGGGAATTTACTAGTAGAAAGGGAAAACTCATTTCATAAATATGAAAAAAAGAAATAAAAAATACAAATAATAATAATATACTTTTGATATGCGTTATCAATCGTAGTATTCTTTTATTTTCCAATTGAAATAATATATATTTTTGCATTAATATTTTTTAAACACATTTCTATGCCTACAATTTGATTTAAATATGTAAGAATTATAATTTAAAAGAGATTGACAGAAATTTCTTGAAAAATATTTACATAAATTGTTTTGTGAGCGTATTAATGCTTCGTCTTGGAATTGAAATTTGGCTCTGCTTGTCGTTAAATTCTTTAACTTGGTTTGTTTGTGAACTTGTTTTGGTTACTTGTTGCTTTTTTGTGTCTTTCGTCGACGACGCCGCCGCCGCCGTTGCCGCCGACGCGTTGCGACGCCACAAACGTCAACAGGTAAACGTAAACATGCCCCACACACGCGGCCAGTGAGTCGGAGACAACTCGACTCCGAGTGGCTCAAGAAAACGCATGTTTGACATTTGTTATTGACCAAGCCAAGCTGGGGCCGAGCTCTCATAGGGCTTGCATATTTTCTAGTCTTAATGCGCGTTGATGACGGGAAAAGCGTGTAAATGAAAACTTTTTTTGGAAAGTGCGGAAATCTCTTGATGAATGAAATTGGGTCTCAGCGACACGAGACTGTGTGTCGATTGTGTTGTCATTTGATTAATAATCGGCTTCGATGCCAAACTTTGGGCTGGGCCTTGAATTCAAAGTTAAAGTTGAAAGTCTCGCATCATCCGCGGGATCAAATCTGTTTCTATTGTGGTTCAGTTCGAGTGCTTGCTACCGGTTATTAATGGCTTTACGTATTTGTGTGGAGTGTTTAATGATGTTGAACTTGTTTTTTTCATGTACGAATGGGCATGAAGTGTCTGAGCGTATAAATAAACTATTAAAGAGAAAAATATGTAATTTTATTATATTATTAATTCGTTTAAAACAACGAATTCAAATAAAAGTCAGAGAGCATTAAACTTGATGTGTATTAAATTATTTTATAGCCAGATTCTCAGACTAATAATAATAATAGCAAAAGTCCAAGATAATAATTCATAATGCTGATTAGACGAACAAAGTTGCTAAACAATTTTCTTATCTTACAAGAATTTGCAATTGGCCCATAATATGATAAGAATCTTGTAGACAGATTGACGTTGCATGAAGAGTAAAAAACACAATAAAATTAAAATATTATTAACATTTAACTGTTTTTGTTTGTTTGTTTGTTTACTATTTAACATGAGCTTACACAAACTTTTTTTATTCATTTCAATTGTTGCATCAACTTTTTCATTTCAATAAATTTTTACAACTCTCGCACATTTTTATTAATCAATTGCCATTTGGGTAAAAAATGTTTTTCTTTATTATGAATGGCGCAAACAAAGACTTTTTGCCACACAAATGAAACATGATCATTTTCAACACTTTTGCATTACAATTACGTGCAACAAATTATTATTAAATTCGGATTGGAAACATTGCATTGTTCAGTTTCTTTGGCACTCGAAAAAATTTGTGCAGTACAAATTTCAATTTCAATTTCACTTAGTACGCTTGGCTGGCGGAAGCAGGCCTGGAATATGTGTGCATAATTAATGCACATTTCACTTTAAAATGCACACACACACACACACACACACACACACAGAGAGACATGAACAAACAATACGCATAATGGCAACGGCTGTGCCGCCTTTTCCGTGCGTTGCTTTAAGCAAAGATTTGCGATTAATTGTTGCATGGTGGGATTCAATTTGCATGTGTGCAAATGCAGCCCATGGAACGTGCGCGTGCATGTCTGCGGGCGCATGCAACTGCGGGTGTCCGACAGTGCGTGTGCGTCTGTGTGTGTGTGTGTGAGTGCACGCCTATAGGTATGCAAAGACAAATTGTACGGTAAACTGATTTACTTTATCCTTTGATTCACATTTAACACAACTGTCTATCTTAGTCATTTATATAAATATAGATATATTGATATATGTATATATTAACATATATATAATTGTATGATTTTTTTCGGAAATTCTATTCAGTTTTTGAATGAATTTTTGAATTGTTTACAAGCCGGTTGGTTGAACAAATCAGCGCTTTGCGACCGTTATCAACGCGCGTACGGACGCATCTCAGAACACGAACTGAACTGACGAAGAGCAACGGCAAGTGCGAACCAACGCTGGCAGCAGCGCTGCCGACGCCAGCAGCCACAGCATCCAAAAGCAGCAGCAGCAGCACCAGCAGCAGCGACAGCAGCTGGCAAGCTATCCAAAATAGCGCCACTCGGCTGCCGTCGTCATCGGCATGTGCCGAGATAACAAAAACAGAGAACGAAAACGAAAACTAAAACGAAAACACTCCGTGGAGTGGAGACTTTTGGCGCGCGCTCTCTCACAGTCTACACGGCAAGCAGCCGGTAAATATAACGGTATTTGCCGGCAAAATACAAAAATGACAAAACATATTGAAAATGTTAACCAAAAGATACCCTGTATAAGCCAAGGCTATAGAAACTTTAATGAAAATTTAACATTTTTATATCAAGCAACTAATTTAATGAAATTTTATAATTTATGCAGTTTAATAAATGTATTTTCCAAGTTAATATATATCCCAAAATAGTTGATATACCTTCAATGAATGAGCAATGCATGTTTGACAGCATTTCAGCATTGCCAACACAAAAATGAAAAAGCGCTTTTGGAGAAACAGAGTTAAAGCTCAGTGGCCAACATACAGCTGTTCTACAAAGCTAAAAGCTTTTTAAAAGCTTTTCTCAGTGGTGCAAGGATAAATATGGAAAAAGCTCTATGGCAAAAGCTTAGAAAGGTTTGATGACATGAATAAAAGCATGCTACAGATATTTATTTTTTATATTGGAATTTTCGGTTATGGCCAAAATATTTAATTCTAGTCAAATATATAGTTAGGTCCTATATTATAATCTCTAATGTGTTGTTAAGTTACTACAATAGCAATGTATGGGTTCAACGCTTAAATAAATAAAATAATAAAAAAAAAAAAAGTCAAATATATATACGAAATCTTAAAGCTCTTTCAAGAAGAAGCACAATTAAAACAAGTTGTTGTAATGGAAAATTAATATAAATAAATAATAAAAATTTCAATTCAAAAGATATAAAAACTAATTTAAATTCTCATCTCTTATCATTCATATCAGTTTAAATTCTATCTCAAAAAAATGCAATGCACAAGTCGAATGAAAAGAAAAGTAAACTCTAAAAAGTGAAAAGAAAACGCATTTACAATAATTGGCTCAAATGGGTGAATGCTCGATTATAATAGGAAAGTGGAGGGCGGCCGCCATATGCACCACAGTCCATTGAGAGCTGATGATCATTAAATCGGGAATGATGACGATGATGATGATGCTGCTGCTGCTGCAGTAGGGCCAGTAACCCAGGCAACAAATACAAACATTCAAACAGACAGACGCCACGCAGCACTTGAAAAACGCGCCGCACTTTCGAATGCTGCGAGGGTGGAGGATGAAGCGGACTGGCATGCTCTGGTGTCGCTGATAAGTGTCGAGCCACACAGGCAAATGGGATTGAAGAGCGCAGCCTACATCTTTGTTTGAGTGTGTCTGTGTCTGTGTGGCTGTGCTTGTGTGTGTGACACGCAGCCCGTTTGGGGCTGCAATGGCAAGTCGGATTGCAAATGCGATTGAGACACTAAGTGGTCGAGCCCACAGCTCGCTCCATTTTCAATCCGTGCCGGTCATCAAAGCAAGTCTACAAAGTAAGCCAATTCGAGTGGATCCGCATCATCGGCTGGATGGGGCAGAGCACTTGAGCTTCGATCTGATATCATAAATTGATTGCATGTTTCATGGTCATACGGAAAATGAAAATTGGATATACTCAAAGAAAATTAGCTGATAAAGGCAAAGTGAGTGCGAGCGAGTGCCTCAAATGCGGGTCAACTAGATCTGATGCACAAATGCAACGGGGGAAAACTCTTTTGGGAAAATTGCAATTAATCCACCAAATGCAAAAAGAACAGAAAAATTAATTCTCATATGGTCAATAAATCAATAAAGTTGTGAATAATCAAATTCTCTGGAAAATTTACGAAAAACCGTAATCAAAGTGTTTTCTTAAAAAAAAAATACCACAAATATATAAATTAAATGTTATATCACTTAAACTAAAATTGTTTACAATTTTTCACTGTAAATTTTTTTTTTTTTTGCTTACTTTTCCTTCGATCTATCCTTGAAGGAAATCAAAGTGTTTTCTTAAAAAAATACCACAAATATATAAATTAAATGTTATATCACTTAAAATAATATTGTTTATAATTTTTTCACTGGAAACACTTTATATCTTACAATCATCCCCTGTTGCGAACGATCAATAAATCAGAGACTGAAGCACTTTTGTTACATGTATACATAAATCAACTTGAGATCTGGTTTATTAGTTATACAAAGACAGCGGTGCATTCATAGTATATGGGAAAGATACGATAGTTCAAATTCTTGAATGCACTTACCTTAAACATCATTGGATTGCGATCAATCTCCGATTCGGCATTTTCACATAGTGTTTCCGTTTCCGAGAGAAAAGCAAGAAACTGCCAGAGAAGAGAAATCGATTAATGAACTGTGATATCTAATTTGATATATATAGTTGCTAACCTGTTCCATAGTACGATCGAATGATTGCAGACCGTGCACAGCAGCATTAAGTTGTTTGCCTCGACTGATTACACCATTATTCAAGTTGGAATAACTGCAGGGAGAATGAAATGCAAAAATATTTTAAAACAAGGAATTAATTTCTTGATCGTGATATTTCAGATTTTACAGAGTATACATATATGGATAGTTTGTCTGACTTGGATATCTGTTACTCGCTTTGATCAAACTTTCAGAATTAGCTGACATTTATCATTTTACAAAAGTCAGAATAGAAAGCTTAAAAGTATCGTATCTTCTACTTGAAAAGTTTTGAGCTCTCCCTTATATTATCATAGCAAACATACATAGTAGTATATAGATAATTTATCTGACTGGAGAGTCTTTTAACTACAGTCAAAATATAACTCAGTATATACAAAATTATGATATTTTAGTATACAGATTTATTGATTGAAATCAATTATGGCTGAGTTCATTTCAGTTTATTTAAAAAGTTTTGTTTAAATTAAAATCTCTAAATCACTTCTTTTGGGAATATTAAAGCAGAATTCTTTCGATTGAATATTGTCTACGATTATAAGGCTCTAGCTCTCTAGCGATTCGCTGTGCACCTGCCGTGATTTATTTTATTTCTGTTTATAATGCTAAAGCTAGGCAAGTGCAAGTCATTAATTCGCATTACACGCAAATCGCACAAGTGCTCGGAATTGAAAGCGCGTAACTATTTGCATTTTCGCATTTCATTTGAGTCGACAGAGTCGCTGCACGATTTCAATAGACACTCACCGTTGATTAATGGCCTCAGTCATCTTCTTAACTCTGGAAGTATCATCGTTTGGATAGACTGCAATTAGTTTTTGCGTCAGCTCGCTGAAGAGGTCGAAGTGCTGCTTATTCTGATGTAGCTCGGCGTGAAAGGACTGCAGACAAGACAAGCAGAGTAGATGTATAAAGGGAAATAGATTAATTTATGCAATCCATGGCCATGCCAGACGGCCAGACGGCACAAGTTACCTTCTGCTCCTTCTGCTGGGCCTCCAGTATGTCTGCTGTGGTTGCCACGGTGCCCATTCGCTCGGCTCGCTGCTCCATGCGCGCCAGCCACATTTCCAGCTCGACGCGCTTGGCCTCAAACCTGCCAATCGGAATAAAGCTATTAATTGGATTGACCCCAAACTAGGCTAAAGGATAACCTACCGCTGCGAATCGCTCAGCATGCTCTTCAGCTGCGCCGCTCGCTGCAGAACGCACTGTGATGTCTCATCCCAATGCTCCCTCAGGCGGGTCACTGTGAATAGCAGAATAGAACGGAGTTTAATTAATGGTTCGCCATACTGCCTAGCATTTGGTTACTGTTAAACAACATTAGCTAAAAAACAACAATAAAAACATTTTAATCGAGTCACATAAGTTAGCTGTGGAGTGTAGTCTCTAGTTATCAGGGGAACCCTTGGAGCCCCACTCAACATTTATTGATCAGCAACAGTTATTGATTGATAAGTGTTTGTGTGTGTGTGTGTGTGTGTGTAACGCCATGCAACAACATTAGTAATCAAGGGAGAATGGTTGTGTTCCACTCGTATATTCGATAGGACTTCGTGTGTGTGAGATGGTCTCCATTATTCTCAGATTAGGTATTTACTGGGGCCTGTTAACTCTCACACAACTTGGTTAGCATAAACACAAATTGTATTCGTTACCTTTCAGAAAGCAACGTAAATAGTCTAAGTCAGCTGAACAATGTGGCGCTATGGAAAACTGTTTCAATTCTAGCAGAGAAGTATACATATAATAGAAGAAAAGTAATGATGTTGTTTAACAATAAAATATTAAATATATAAATAAATATAATAAACCAAATCAACAAATTCTAGTAACTTTATATAAGCTTAAATAAAACAAAACATTAAAAGAAAATATATCAGCCTGTCGAAAATATTTTTGATTTATGAAGTACAAAACAATCCAAGCAGAAATTTATACATTATTTTCTTATAAATTTATAAACAACAATTAGCAAATTTTGTAAGGCCTCTAATTAAATTTAATTTATAATTCTTTATTGAATTTATCAGAATTGTTTGATTAAAATAAAAATAATAATAGAACATAATATAAACAAGGACTTGAAATATAAATAATGAATGTATTTTAATACTTAACCTAGATAACCTAGATAACTGCTCTACTAGCTTAGCTCAACTTATTAATTGTTTATAAAGTGTTTAATCTCTTATTTTAAAGAGCTTTCAAGACTAAGCTTAAATTTGAAATTGCATTATGTAATAAATAAAGCTTTACAGTATTTTTCCTGCTATTTACCAACATAATGATTCTATTTCATAAATTTAAGATATCTGAGACTGAGACTGCATATAAATTTCAATCAGTTCATCAATCAATCAATCAGATGTAATTCTGTTCTATTACGAATAAAAGCTGCAAGCTCCATTATCTATACAACCCAGCTGCATATTCTGCCGCATCTTACCCTGAATGCCTCCAGCTGCATTCTGCGATACTTGAGTCTCGTCATGCGATGAGCGTCGACGCATGCGCAGCTCCTCCCTAGAGAGTCCAACGGGCAAGACGCCATTGCCGGCGATGCCCTGGGCGGCAGCAGCAGCGGCGGCCGCAGCTGCCCGCGACTGAGCCTGATGCTGCAGCAGCGCAGCGGCTGCCGCCGAGCCGGGCAACTGGCCCATATTGTGCACCACCTGGGGCGGAATGTTGCCCAGCAGCTGTTGGCGGATCTGTTCACGGAACTCGCTGCTCAACGGCATGGGTGGCTGTGGCGACTGCTGCTGCTGCTGCTGCTGCTGGGAGGACTGCGTTGCTAACGGAGCACCAGCGCCGGGCGGATGGTGACCAGCGCCAGATAAGTTGTTCATGCGATGGCGACTGTACTGCAATTCCAGTGGCAGATTGCGATCGAGGGAGCGCATATGGTGCTCGATGGTCGAGCGCATTGATTGCTCCACCTGCGAGGCCGATGCGGACGAGACGGACGAGGAGGATGAATTGTGCATGGATTGCTGTTGTGCTTGGGCACGCAATTGTTTCAGTTCCTCCAATGACTGGCGCGAGTCTCCGGCTCGACTCTCGTCAAGCGACAAGTTGCGCTCATAGTTGTTGGTGCGCAAATTAGCCGAGCTGCCCAAGTGACGACTGGCCAGGCTGGCCTTAAAGCTCAGATCGAAGTTGTTCTGCACGGCAGCCTCCATGCTGCGCAAATTCATCTGTTCCTGCATGGCGCGCTCCATGTTGCGCAGGCCGCTCTCAATGCCACGCAGCGCATCCTCTGAGCCGAACTCATCCGTGGGTGAAACGGCCGCCGGTGCTGGTCGTAGGTTCAGCTTCTTGGTCTCGCTGGCTCTCGTGGGCGCCGGCGAGGGCACCGGATTACAATTTCCCAGCACATTAGCATTCCCGTTCGCATTCGCATTCTTGGAGCTCTGCTCGCTCAGCGCTGCCACTGCCGACTGCAGCACAAGGGGCGGCGGCGGTGGTGGCATCTCGAAGGGATTCGAGCAACGGCGTGCGGCCATTGCCTCGGCTGATAGCGTCGAGTGCTTCTCTGGTGGCAGTGGCGGTTTCTCTTTGAACTTAAGCCCCGCCAGCGGCGAGTTCTGTGCGCTGTTCTGCGCCGAGCTCTGCGCGGACGCGGGCTTCCTAGGCAACGGCGGTGGTTGGCGCAAAGGTGGTGGCAATCCAGGCACCACCACATGCTGACCATCGGGCAGGCTTTTCAGGCTATGGCGCTTGGGTGGTATTTCTGGCGGTGCGGAGCGGTCGCTGGAGCCGCGTGCCGGAATCGCTGGCACTGGTCGACTCTGCGGTGGCAACGGTGGTGGCGCTGCCTTTTGGCCAGACGTTTGCTCCTGTGAGCTCTGCTTGCGCAGCAGCTGCTGAGCGCGCAGCGCTGCCTGGGCGGCCAGCTCGGAGTTGAGCCGTGGTATCTGCGGCGACAGCTTCGGCATCTGGTCATCGGGCACCGTGGGCGGCACCGGAGGCGGCGGCTTGGCAGTCATCGCTGGTAATGGATTGTCTTGTGCGTGGCAATGTTGTGCGTGTTGGGGACGTTGTGTTGTGCGTAGCGGCGACAGCTGCAGTTGGGCTGCTGACGGCTTATGAACTGCGGTTAAGGCGCCCGATTAACATTCACTTCACGTGCAGCATTCGATATGTATGTATTATTGCATTGTCTGTCGCGGTATCAATTCCACAAAATAGTGGCACACCAAAAAAAAAGAAAAAAAAAACGTGCCTGCATTGTTGACATTGATAAAGGCTGCACCGATAACAACAACAACAACAACAATAGCAATGAGAGCAGCAACCCCCTCGCTGGCAAGCCGGCATTTGCCCCCCACGCGAGCTGCGCCCTGGTCTGGGTTTGTTTATACGGCGTGCCGGAAACTCAACACACTTACAGGCCACAAACAAATACGCACACACACACACACACACAAATAAGTAGAGCACACAGGTAAGCCCACAAAGAGAATGCGACAATGTGGATGGACCCAAGAGAACGTTCTCTTTGTGAACGAAATAGTCCACATGCCACGCCAACCCACCACCCTCACCTCAACTCAGACACGCACGCGGAGCTCTCTCACTGGGTTATTGCTCTTTCACACACATTTTCACCACACTTTGCGCCTGGCTCTGCGCCGGCTGTCAACGCACAGGCGGCATTTGGCGTTTGCTTTTCGTTTTCGATTTTGTTTTCTTTTCTTTTTTTCTTTTTTTTGACAATCTCTGAAAATATTGCAACTGTTTTGCTTTGCTATCTGCTTTGCAGTACAGTAGTTAACGTATATGATGGACTAGTTTGAGGTATATTGCACATGTGAGCTGACTAGATGTTAACTCTGCAGTGTATTGCTTTGCTCTCTGCTTCGCAGTACTGTAATTAATGCATATAAAGATCTGGAGTGAGTTAGACATAGATAAATATTCCTAATATGTTTGTATACATTATTGAATAAAAGGAGCTAACTAGATGTTAACTCTGCAGTGCTTTGCTTTGCTCTCTCCTTCGCTATATAGTAATTATCGCTTATGAAGGAAATGTAAATAGAAATTTAACCGAAATTTGTATGTTTGTATGCTAGTATCATGTGAGCTAACTAGCTACTAACAATGAATGCAGTACTAAAAAAATTATGTCTTACAGCTTAAAATGAATTTTGTATATAAATCAAATATATTCCTTATAATCCTCATCTCTATAATGTAGTTAATAGGTTCTGTTTAAAAAGAGTTTTGGTTTCTTATACAATTTCATACACGTGGTGTTCAAATATCATAATTGCATTATACGATTTATACTAATATTAAGTGCAAAGAATGCCTAATAATTTAAATCTCTTAATGCAAAAGTATTGCAATTTTCGCAGGATACTTTGATAGTATTTTTTTTTTATTTTATATTATATATATTTTTTTATTTTTAATAATAATTATTACTGTATTATTATTATCATTATTATTATTTATAATTTTTATTAGTTTCTATTGCTTTGCTTTTTTTTTTTTTAATTTTTAAATAATTCTTTTCTATTTTAATTTGTGCTTCTTTATAGTCAGTCTTCACTGCATGTGATTTCAGACGTGTCGGCAATGAGTAAACATGTGTGTATATTTGAGTGCACAACACTGCAAGGCAACAAAGACACACACACACAGAGTCAGACATGCTCTCACACACATTCACACACTCACACACACACGCTTACACCTACCCACACATTCGTCGCTTCTGTTGACCGGCAAACGCAGTCGAAATGTATGCAGCAAAGTTTTACGCAGCGACACGAAGAACTTTTGCCTTTGGCTTTTGGCCCCTGCAACAAGGTGCCCGAGGCAAGTTTGTGTCGCATGTGTTGCTGTTATGCTTGTTGCGGCTGTTATTCCATTTGTGCGCCCCAACGGTGCACTTTTATTGTTCCATCCCCAGCCGTTTCGTCCAGTCAGTCAGTGCCATGCCATTAAGCCACAGAAATCGCCCGTGGCAGGTGCATTTGACTTCTGGCACACCTTTAAATGCATATAACAATGTAGACGTTGCAATGGCCTGCTGGCCATTTCGCTTAGTACACTTTTATTGTCTGTCTTGCCTGCCTATCCCCAAGCCCTATTTGTCTGTTCCCCTCTCTCACTACCTATCCCTCTCTCTCTCTCTCTCACACACACACACAGTTATAATTCTGCTGCAATTTCTATGGAGACTGTCTGCGGTTGTGTTTGGCCTTTGTTCAGCTCAAATGCTTGACTTCATCTGAGGGTTTTTTTTTTTAAATCATGTGCAACCACACATTGTATGCGATAGCTGCTCGTCCTTTTTGTTAAACCTCTGCTCACTAATTACTCGACTTTTCACATTACCCTCTGTGTCCGTCAAAGGCGGCCTCATAAACTATTTGTTTTTAATTCTTTTTGCTAACTTTTTGCAATTAGTTGCATATATTTTGAGGTCTGACAATTGTTATTTAAGCAGCTTGGCGAATATTTAAAGTGCTTTGAGCTACACAAACAAATGAACAAGTTGCAAATTGCAAATACATGAAACGAAATACTGAAGCCAATCGTTTCACTACATTTAATATTCTCTACAATAAAATTTATGCGAAATTCTTTAAAAATTGATTAAAATTGTTGCCTAAACGGAATAAAGAACTGAAATTATATTCGGCATCATTATCATCTAATTAAGTTGGCCAACGGGCAGTAGTAATAGAAGACAAAGTCCACAAAGGGGGTTATTGGAGTGAAAAAGTACAAATAAAAAAAAAAAAAAAAAAAAAAATTATCATCTTGGTGATTTTTCTAGATTTTCCTTTACTATTACGCTAGCATACAAACATTTGTATATTTTCTAATAAAAATTTTTAAGCTTGGACATAATTAAGTTCTCATTAAAAATCTATAATAAACTATTTATATATAATTAATATTCAAATTGAATATTATTAAGACTATAGCCAGATCTAGATATCATCTCTAATCCAACCAACTTAAACATTGCCAGCCCCTTTCAAAATCTGTTTCATAATGCCAAACTATTCCTGCTTATGGAATTTTTACGCTGCATATCTAATTGTTTTGATGTAAGCTTTTGCCTTGAAATCTCACTAAACATTCAACAAGAGAAAAACTCATTGTTTTTTAACCAACTCAATACACTTTAAGTAAGTAACAAGCTCATGGCTGGCTCAAGCTATCTATTATTGTTAGAAAACAAATCTTAATGGAATGCTGCAAATCTTGAATAAATAGAAGCACACACAGCGACAAGCAGCTGTGATAAACAGAAACGGAAAACTTGCTATACAAAATAAGTAAAGTTCATTGTTTTTTTTAGAATTGAGTGAAGCGACAACAACTACGAGCAAGTGGCGTGCTGAGGGCGTGGCAGGCTAGCATAAAAAATAAATAGACCTGAAAACTATTTGAAAAACAACTATAAAACACGTTCGCTGCTGCTGCTGCTGCTGCACACATCTACATACAATATAAATAAAATGTTATTTTCCGCCTAAAAGTATGCAATCAAGTCAAATAACTTGAGTGTGTTTCGACGCCGTTTTCAGCGTTCAAGTTGCTCCGTTGTTGCTGGTGTTGGCCTTGTTGCTGTTGTTGCTTTTGCCATTTGAGTGCGCGCAAAGTTTCATTTGTTGTTGTTTTTTTTTTCCTTGCTGCTGACTTTGCTGTTTTTACCATTACCATTCACAACGCACACACACACACACACACACACACACATACAGATACACCACAAATTATGCCACATTCGTTGGTTGTTGCTGCTGCTTCGAATGCCTTCAACGCGTTTCGCACTGCGTGGCTTGTGTAATTTATTGAAACACATTTCTTTTTGCCATGATGTGAACAGCAACAACAACAACAACAACAACACAATGTCTTAGCATTATTCTTGTTGTCGTTGTTGCTTTCACAAATAAGCCCACTTTAGTTAGCGTCGCTTCAGCTCTCGCTTTATTGAATATTTATATTATAATTTGCTGACTGCCAGTCTATGAAATATTCATTATGTATTCAGTTGTAATACAATGCATTCTTGTTATATTTTAATTAATTATAGATTAGCATATTGCATATTTATTTACATTTACAAGCACTGAAACACAAATGTATTTATTCATTCATTTGATTCTGATTGATTATTAGAAGTTTTAGCATTTCACAAAAGAAAATCAATTCTAAATGCAAATAAGATGCATAAATAAAATGGAAAGGAAGAAAATTTGAATATATGCAAATAATAATAATAACAAAAAATTTAACAAAAAATTGTATAAGAAAATAAACTGCTTAAAACATTGAGAAATTCATGAAAATTGAATAAAATATAAGTTTTTTTTTTTATATTATATATATTATCTGTTTATTAATAAGCCATAAAAAAATAAAATAAAATAAAATATAAGTAAATATAATTTGAAAATGAAACTGAACAAATTTGATTCAAATATATATGAAAACTTCAATGAAATGAAGATATAGAATGTAAATTTAAATATTGAATGTAATATTAAATATAAATCAATAAAGTAAAACGCAAACAAAAAATAAAAAAAAAAAAGAAATTAATTTTTTTTAAATTTGTCAATATTAAAAAATTCCATACAGTTGCTAAGAAGCAAAACCTAATGAATTAATCAGTTAAGCTATTTTGCAATGCTAAAACTCATAATCAACAAACAATTAATATTCAAGTCAAGCATTTTTCAATATTTAATTCATTTCATTTCCATCTCTTTGTTATGAATTCGATAAATTCCAGTTCGCATAATTGCTTAAAGATTTCATGTCATTCGCTTTTGCTTGTGCTGCATTGACATTGTAAATTGCATTTAATGAGCAATTTGTGTGCAATTGCGATAAATGGATTAAATCATTTGGCAAACTTTTTAATGAATTGTTTCAATTGCATGACAAATAAATCCAATTATTTCTGTTCACAGAGCAGTTAGCATTTTAATATAATTTTCATGTCGCAACGTTTTGTTTTATTTATTTATTTATTTATTTATTTTTTATTTATTTATTTTTTTTTTTTTGTATTTTTAACAATGACACTTATATTTGTACGCCGTTCAACAATATTTGCGGCTTTTGCCACCCTCACGTTTATTGATTTACAAAAGTAGCGGCAACGAAATTGGCAACACAAATATCAACAGCAAGGGCGCCACCACAGCGATTGCAGGGTGAGTGTGTGTGTGTGTGTGTGTGTAAATAAGAGACAGGGCTGAGCAATAATCCAATGCAGACAAAAACTTTAAATGCTGATTTTGTGGTTTGACTTTTTCCTTAGCCCTCTCAAACGAATATGAAGCACACACACGCACGCACACACACACATATTAACTAGCACAGACATAGACACACACACACACACACACACACACAGAAGCACATAACACACACGAGCAGACTAATTGAGTGCAATTAATTTGGCTTAGTAGAAAACAATTTTCTCGCGTTTCATTTTTTTTTTTTTTTATAGCATTTGAAATTTACAGTTTTTTGAGCAAGAATTTTCACGCGTCGCGACGTCACGAGACAACAGTGTGGACAGAGGCGGGCTGAGACGCCTCAAGTCAAATTGAAAAGAAAACAGCAATGGCTACGACTAGATTCACAACCGTTTGTACGCAGTCAAAGCCCACGAATGTCCTGGGCTGACTGCCCTCAGAGTCCCAACTGGCCGTGAACAAAGAGCGCAGCGTTTTCAACACGGAACTGTTTTTACTACGCTTTCGACACGCTCACGCTCACGCTCACGCTAGCCGCTCTCTGGCGGGCGGCAGCAGCAACCCCCAAAAAAGCGAGTAAACAAAGATGGCAAAGCACGTTAGCTGGGGCCGAGCAGCAACCCCAACGTAAATACAGCTCGGCCCCCCCACATCCCCAAAACATTCATACAAAGACAAACAACCACCCACCTGGCGGCTCTCACTCACTCTCTCTCTTTCTCTCTGTATGTGTGTGTGCCTCTCTTCGTCAAACTGTTTGTTATTTCTCTGTTGTTTGGCTCTCTTTTACGGCCGGCATTCCGGCAGTTTGTTTTGCTTGCGAATGTCATGCGCAATGGGTGCTCCATAGCCGGAAGCAGCCGGAATTCAAACTGGGGCCGCCAGCCTTCCTGCCACATGTTGTGCGTGTCTGCCGCGAACCTTGATAACTGATAAGAAACTTTAACAACAGCTTTGCACAGGGTTGCACACACACACACACAACAAGCGTGCCGAGGCCATTGACGGAATTCTCTGTCTAAATGTATTTATATAAATATGTGTATATGTATGTATGTGTCTGTGTGTGTGTGTGTGTGTGTGTGTGTGTGCTGTTGTTTGTCGTGGCATCGTAGATATTTGCTTTTAGATCCACACACCCCGTGTCCCCTTTCAACCAGTTTCGAGGGTGGTAATAACGTCAGAATTTCTGAAAGTTGAGTCGAGTGCAGCGGCTCTTAATGACTGAAAAAGAAATACCTCGCCTTTCCAAGCATTTCCACTCCCGCCACCCACTCACTGTAAAGGCAAAATGAGAAATCCGTAGCGCGTTTTGTGCATAAGAAAATATAAATAAATATAAATCAATGGGAAAGCTGCTATTGCATGAGTTGTATATCAAAAAGAGCAGATTTGTTTGACTAAGCTTTAAGTTTGGCTTTAAATTAAATTCAGTAAACATTTTAATATAATCCAAAGCTGAACTGGTTAGCGTAATTGAGCGCAACAGTAAAAAAGAGTTTTCTTTTGTCTTAAACTTTTTCAATTAAGAAACGTCGACAATGACAATCTAGAGTCCCCCTCAGATTGTCCTAACTTAAAAAAAAAACACACAGAGCATGACAGCCAGAACCATGTATTTCATGTCAGCTATTGATAGATATAATAAAATGTGTAAATAATTTGGTATGCATTTAATTAAAATTCATTTTTACTAAGCTCATGAGCTTGTACGAGCACTAGAACTTAGCTGAAAATCCACTTATCCACATGACAGTCACGTAGCACACTAACAACCGAACAATTTGCGTAATCAGTGTGGAATATCCCAGAGCAAAACCCAACGGATTAAACAAGCTGTAGCTGAAGGGAGACAGACGAGCACTTCAGCCACGTTAGCCAAGTTTGAGGCTCTAAGCTGGCTGCGACCTGTATTATTCACAAACATTTTTCACATAGCTTTCATGCGGAAAAATTTGTGCAAAAACTACTATCTGGCGCATAACTTGGCGACTGAAAGCCAAGCTGCCTGTCTGCCTTGCTGCTAGCACAATTATTTAATTTAATGTTGCTTTCAAAATTGCGGCAGAAGCGTTAAGTGCTCAAGTTACATAAAGCCAAAGCTAAAGCCAAAGACGAAGCCTTAGCCAAAGCCCAATTGCCCCTGGTCAAAGGTCTGGGGTTAAGCAGTCATGAAGACGTCGCTTTTAAGTAATTAAAAACAGAACAAGTTTTTTTTTTAACACACTACGAAGTGCAAATACACTGCATTGGTCTGGGAAATGAGAAAGTCTACTGAGATGTTATTATAAAAAATTTGAAAAAATAAAGAATAAATAAATAATAATAATAATTCAAAATATATAAAATATGTAAGCAAAATTATGAAAATCATTATTATATTATAATTATATTATATTATTTTATTATTATAATAAAATAAAAATGTTTGTTGACTTCAACTTTTATAGTATTTCAATTTCAAGTTAAACTTGGCTCAAGGCCTTTTTATTTAATAGCTAATAATTTAAAATTTATTAAAACGCTTCACAGTTTTCAAAAGCATAACGCTTTGTTGTCAAATATGATAAGCATTAACTAAATTATTTACAGTTCATCAGATAGTCATAATGCCGCCCGCCGCCAGCAAGGGCATCAAAAGCCAACAACTTCTTGAAAGCGCAGACACACAAGGCAGGAAGCGTGTCTCTAGAGTCTAGAGAGGTACAAAGTGGTTGGAGTAGGCCTATTAAAGCATGTAATGGCGTGAAGTGGGCGTGGCACTGGGCAAGGATGGGTGCAGGTCGTAGATTGCTGAGAGAAAGACGACAATTAGAGGCAATTTGGTAGCTGGCTTCATACCCGGACCGGGGACCACACACTCGGCACATTTATGTTTGGGGAATGGGCAAGTGCGTTGTCCTTTGGCAGAATTGCATTGTGCATTGTTATTGCTGATATATTGTTGTTGTTGTTGTTGTAGCTGTTGTTGCTCTGCTGGCTGCCTGACTGGCTGGAGCAGCAAGCAACTGCAGCAACAGCCGCTGCACTAAAATTGCATGTCAAAGACAGATTTACGAGCAGCGCACACACATTGCCCGGTTTACTGGTTTCATTTTGCTATGCCCATGCTTCGCAGCACACTCTATACGCTGTAGGCATACCATAAATGATAGCAAAGCTCGCCAAAGGGGCTTGGGTCGAGCTGGCTGGTTGGCACAACTTTTTGCCTGGCCTCGCCCCAATACACGCCATTCAGCCATACGAGATAATAAATAATGGTTTAATTAAGCGTCAGCTTACAAAATGCGTAATTAATTGATTTTGTGTGCAGTTCGTTTGGTCCGAGATAAGCGATAGGCCCGGCCCGTCCCTGCCCGGCTCGGCCCGGTTCGGCCAGCCGGCCATCAGCTATCAGTTGACCTAACCCCAGCCGGTTACCCACAATGTGTGTGTGTGCTAGCCTAGCTATGTCCTTTGAGTTCAAAGCCAATTATTTCGGCAGGTGAACGACTTAATTGTACCACAATCATTATTTGTGCAATTGTGGATGAAATTTAGCAATTAGTTCAAAGGTTGCTTAGCAACTACAACAGCATTCATTCATAATGCAAATTTTGTTGTCGGTTTTCAGCAGCTAAAATATTTACTTATAATACATAGAATAGAAATTAATAAATGAATAGAAAATAAGTGAAGCTTGGTTTAAATTGATTGAAATATAAAAGATTTACAATAATCTAATTTCAATTTAAATAGTTCAAATTCATATACATTTATATATTTCCCTCTAACTGACTTCTTGATTAGCTGTCAAACTGTTTGATTGGCAACTAGAATATGCAGGCATAATTACCTTTAACAACTGCAGAAATTGTTAAAGATTCCTGGTAAAAATTACCATGCCCTGCTTATATAATAACCGATAGCAAACTCATTTCGTGGAAGTAAAATAAAAGTAACAAGAATAACAAGTCTATCCCCCACTATTTGCTATAAGCCCGAGGAAGCAGAATAAAAAAAGAAAGCTAAACTTGCAATATCGGTGACATGTGGCAGAACCAGGAACCAGCAACGTCTACGGAGAGTGGCAATAGCAGCAGCAGCAACGGCAACAGGGATTTTACTTATGTACGTGGTCGACGGCAGCACAAGTTACAAATGTTTATGACAAACCAAACATCATAATAATATGTAAGAATACACAAGCAATGCAACCAACTGCAGGCCAATCCCCTCAGAGCAAGCAAACAATGACATAAAATACAAAACTGTGTAAGAGCAGCAGCAGCAACAGCAACAGCAGCAACAACAAACAACAGGGACATAAAAATGTTAACCATCCGCCCCGTTGCCTCACCGCTTGTCAATTAAATGTCAACTGGCAGAAATGTTAGCTGCCTGCTGCCACATTAAAATTCCACTGAGAGTCAAATGAACGAATCACAAAAAGAAAAAAAAAATATCACTGAGTAACACACACACAAACACACACGCACACACACACATGCATGACAGCGAGCATGCGCCTCGTCGTATGCAATGATTTTTGGACTCTCTTGAGGCAACATTTCGCTCTTTTGCAATGGCTCTGCAACTGTAATGCATATTCACCTCTGCCGGCAATGCCGGCTTAAATGACTTACCAATTCCGATTTATGCTGCAGGCCATTTTATGCGCTCTATGTATGTGTGTGTGTTTACATTTTTTTTTTTTTTTGTATTTGTATTTGGTGTAAGCTTTGCCATTGTCTTTCAATGCCATTTGGCAGCGCTGATTTCGTCGCCTTTCAATACCTCTTAATAATCGCCAAGTGGGCCTATTAAGTCACTTTAAATCGTTTCAAGAAATGAAGGTATCTAACTTCCAGATAATTATTATTTATATATATATTATATATATATATATATTTTTTTTTTTTTTTTTATTTACAATTTTTAAGTACTATTTCAACTAAGAAATATACATTTTTGATTAGCTCTGTGTGTAAATGATGTAAATGATGTAAATATAAAATATATAAGTCTCAATGCATAAATTTTTAGACTGAGTCAGCAAGCGATAATCAAGGCTACAGCGTAACCTGAAAACTTTTGGTAGAGCTTCTATAAATTTGCAACAAAAATACCAAAAAATCATAGCTGAGTCAGTCAAGCAATTTATATAAGCTTATATTTTAAATACTCCCAAAACTCAATTTCATTCAGTCAAAACTATTCATGAAATATTAGCTACTGCGATTCACTAAGCATTTGGCTTTAAACGGAATTTTAAGCATTTCAATTAACTTATAAAATTACTACAGTTAAAAGGAAATCTGTAACACATAATGTTCCCACTCTGTCTTCTACGAGGTATCTCCATGTTTAATATAGCTTTCAAATTGTTAATATTTGTCTTTTGTTGCAACAGCTGCAGTGCAACAACAACCAAAGGACAATATGTAAAACGGCTCAGCGCCAGGAGCTCATGAGCAACGTTTACATTTTTGCAATTGAAGCATGAAGCAAATGTCCGCATCACTCGCACTCGCAAGGGCCAGCTTGAGTTGGTTCGAATTTAAAGTGGATCTCGTGCGCATTTCAGCTTTTGCTGAACTCCACTGCCCGACAATGTGTATGTGTTTTTGTCGGTCTGACAAAACGGAAATTTGTTTGCACGAAAGCCGTTATGGGAAATGGAAAATGTGCATATCTCGTTAGAGCCCTAGGTGAAGCACACTCTACATGCAATTCATAATGGCATTTAGCTGACAAGAGCTAAGAGGCCTAATGAAATTTCCGTGCACCAACAAATGGGCTTGGATTGCTCAATGAATTGGAAAATACTCGCATGAGGTGCCCAAAAAAAAAAAAAAAACGATTTCCATTCCTTTTCCATTAAAGCCTGAATAAATTAAAAGGTTTTCTTACTCGCAAATTTCAGACTAGGTAACTTCAAATAAACATCTGAAGCTTAAGAGAAAACATATAAGATATTCTCAGGAAACTCATACAAATATGTATTTAAATTATATTTTATTTATTTTTCTTTTTTAGAGCGCTTACCTTTTTCCTGCAGCTGCTGACGTTTGATGTCGCTTTTCAGCACTTCCGCTGTGTGGACCAGTTCATTGAGCTGCGGCTTTTTCATTTTCAATTCACGCAAAACTTTCTACAAAGCAAAACGGAGGCAGAGTGAATGCTTTGAGCAGTTTTCCACCTACTTTTCGTGCAGCTTACCTCCTGCTTTTCGATGGCCAAGCGCACGGCATCCCCATCGTTCACCAGCACGCTCTGTATCTTGATCATGTTTTGTTCCCAAGTCAGCCAGTCGGAAATGTGCAAAACGGACTTGTCGAAGCTGCTGGCCAAAGCGCCAGTGCCGCTGGGCTCGCTGTTGTAATCTGCAATTGAAAATGCGAAACCAAATTTTCATTAAAGAGTCAACGATAATTAGATGTTTTCTGCACGGTCACAAGCGCCGGCTTCCTCATTAGCAGCAGCTGTGGCGGCTTGCAACCAGCCAATTGCGGTCAACGTGGCCAACATTCGCATAGGCCCTAAGCTCCCAATGCCTGCTCCACTGGACCATATTTGCCAGTGCTGTTCTGTCCGTCCGTCCGTCCGTCCGACGCCTGCCCACCCACTTGCTGAGTCTTTTACAACGCCTGTCCAAAAGCGCATAAAAAAGCGCCGAGTGAATGAAAAACTATTTCAACGAAGCAAACTTTCAAGTAGCTTTCTCGCCGGATGCTCTTGCACAGTGGTGCAATTTGCAAGAATATGCCACAAAATTGTTTATAAGCTGTCAAGTTTTTATGTAGACATATGTCTATATGAATATTGTTAGATCCTTTATACTTATTAATAATAAAATATTTGTGAATTTATTGTCAAGTTTTGTCTAAAGGAAATGTTTACTGAATTTTTAGGAGAATCTCTGATTATTTACTTGGCATAGAATACACATAAATAAATATTATTACTAGAGCCAGGGCAAGGCTTTTTTTTTTTTTTCATTCAACAAACAATTTTTTCGTTACTTTATTGCAATGTATTTTATTCTTGTCTTGTGTATTTTTTTTTTTTAAATTAAAATTCAATAAAAATAGTTAATACAATATCCACTGTAGATTCAGAAACTTTCAAGTTCTAGACTTTAAAATAAATAAATGGAGGAAAAACTCAAAATTAGGCTGCACAATTGCTAAATTTTGAGTATATTGCAATACGATGAGCTACACTTAAAGCCGTAGCTCCATTGTGCAACAATTTCATCTATGTGGCGCCATTTTGCCAGAGTAAATACCCTGGGCATGTGTCCCGGTCGACATTGCAGCATTCAACAATGCACAGGAAAATATTGTTTTAAGTATTTTTTGTCATTCTTGACGCCCTGAATGGTAAAATTGAATTGGCAACAACAAGGAGTGGTCGCAAATATTTAAGGGCAAGGGAAGCACTTGAAATACTTAGCGCAAGGAATTGAAAGAAAAGCCTCGGGCAAGTTTTGTAAGCCGAAGGGAGGCGGCACAGATACATATTTATGAAAGTTTTCGAAGCTTGAGTTGCACATAAGCCGTGAAAGCAAACCCAATACGTGTGTAAGCGTATGCTTATCCGTGAGTGGGCTTGTGTGAGTGTGTGTGAGTGGCTGTGTCCAGAAAGCATGCAGGATTAGAGCACCTATTTGCAACAAGGGATTTGGTAGCGAGCAACTCAACCGGGGAGAAAAAAAAAAAAAAGAGAACAGGCCTTGAGCCAGGACTTTACTAGTCCTGTCTATGTTGAATGCCTGAATGAATGAGTGAATGAATGAGTGAATGCCATGTGTGTGAAAGCATTTAAAATGAAATTCATGCGAGTCGCAGCACACACAAACACACACAAGCCATCCCAGCCTGTTAAACAAATATGTGGAAAAGCAGAAACAGTAAAAAAAAAAAATACCATATGACAAGCCTTAGACACTTCAGTTTGTGTAGCCGAAGAGGGAAAAAAAAAACGCGCTAAGTGCAAAATTTCTTTTCAACCATTTTGACGCTCGTATTGTGGCCGACCGTTTCTTGTCTTTCATGCGACAACAATCAGCCCCTGGCAGGTGTAAAATGCTGAACAAATCTTTGGAAGAAAAAACACACACACACACATACACACACTTATATCCGTCTTCATACATATGTGAAACATGTTGTAATTGGCAAAGGAGGCAGCAACCTGATAAAGCTAACGTCAACGTTGCCACCTGCAAAATGTCATAATTCATTAAAAATACCAGAGAAATTGTATATTTCCACTTGTCGCGTTGCTGGTGCTCAACGTCACTCAGCACATTTTTTTTCAAATACTCTCGAGAGGGTGAGCACATAAGTTTTAATGGGGGCACACTCATTATGTTTACAATTTATTATTATATACAAATAATATTCAAGTTTTATATTTGAAATGTTTGCTGTTTGTTAAAAAAAATCAAGTTTAAAACATGCAAACTGTGCTTAACAGATTGAGTTCTTGGATAACAAAAATTATATTTTCCCTTTTCAATAAAAATAAAGTGTCGAATTGAAAGTTGATCTAGAAAGATTCAACGTTGTGGTTAACAATCCAAAATAAAAAATGTATACGCATTTGCTTTTTTATTTAATTTTGTGAATTTAAACTAACTTTTCAAATTTCTATATTATTTTTCATTTTTAAATTGCATTCTCATTTATATTTCATATTTTGCACATATTTCTTGTTTGCACATAATCTGTTTGGCCATAAATAAATCCATTCAAGTTCAAGTTAACTCTTACGAATATCAAGTGTAATTGTATCTGGATTCTGTATAGTTGATTTATTTCATGTTTATTTTCACGTATAATAACTCTGGAAGCGTTTTGATTTATCAGTTTAGTTCCTTCACGTTGAACATTTTGTTTTGAAATGCTTTACACAAATCCTTAACAGCTGTTGGCCGGCCAATCAACGTAAAAGCTTGGAGTAGAACAGAAAAGCTGCAAAGATGCTTTTAGTCAGGACTAGCTGTGTGGAGTGGCTTTATTTTTAGCCAGCTGCCTTTATGCCGAGTTTCGTAGCAGCTAGCTTTTGAGTCAAGACACAAGCTGTGCTGCGTAGGCAGTGCAAGCAGTGTCGACTTCGGGCTTTGATTGAAATTTATTGTTCCACAATCAGTAAACAACAGAAAACACTAGAACAATAATACAACAAACATTAATGGGAAAAATAAAAAAAAATAAAATAAATTTACAAAAATTTAAAAATATTACACGGATCTCACAGACACACAGACAGACAGCTATCTACTTATTGCTTCCATTGTTTGTATTCGGTTCCTGTTTAAAATGAAGTCCACAACCTCGTCCATAACCTCTGACAGCACATATAGCCGATCATTCCACAGTCAGGCATAGCGATAAGAAGGCTGAATTTAAAGAAATTGAGCCTATAAAGTTGGCAAAGCCGCGACTATGGCCTAATCCGTGTAAATGCTACCTCTTCGACGCCACATCCAAAAAAATATGCTGGTGTTGATATGTACACGCTGTCGGCTCGGCTTTATGAACAGCAGAGCGATACTCTGAAAGAACAGCAATCTCTTGGAAATCTATCGCTTGGTACTCCGCATCCAAGCAAGGCTCTGGCCATAAATCCCCATACACTTAAAGCACGAATGGATGAAATTGTCGTGGAAACTCCAAATATGGACAATCGTTCCATACTATCAAGTAACGTTCGAAGAAAAAATAAAGCGAATAAGAGCACAGAAGTAGGAAAAAAGAAAAAGGTCACGTTAGTGATGCCAATAACGCTTTGCAAATCTAGCGAAGCGATAAATAAGTTTCAAAAGCGTCGACAAATGTTCTATGAAGGTGAATTCACAATTGCTAGATATGGCAAGAAGATGAGCGAGTACGTAACGCCAAAATTGACGAAGAAAATATCTATTGATAGAAATATAATAATCAAGGACTTGGAGGCGACAAACGAAATTGATATGTATATTCAGGGACAAGGCTACAGAACCGAATCCACAATTAAAGAAATGAACTTTTTAAACGTAAATAAGAAAACATTGCATAGCGTAAGGCAGGAGATCGCAAACTTTGCTACACTCAGAACATCATTCAATACAGTTCATTCGAAAGATTATAAATGACGAAAAGAAAATTGCATTTTAAAAATATCGAGCGTATTTTCGAATTGAGAGTCGACTCCACGGGTAGAAAACATGCTCGCTATTTTTCCAATGTCATTTTAAGCAAAAAAAAAAATAATAAAATATATATATACGGATACTCGTGGAATAAATCGCAATTGAAAATCTAAATATTTTTGATAAGCTGTAATCAATTTCTACTGAAAAATAAATACGAAACGCCTATCCTATACAGCTATTCAAATATACGGCAAAGTTGTTTTATTTATGATATGTATCAGTTCTACTGATCCATTAGCCAAGATGTCAGCTAAGTTATCGATGGATAGCCTTGGTATGGGGATTAGCAGAAATTTGATTTTATTTTATTTTATTTTTTTTTTTTTTTAATTATACAATTTTAATTTGAAAATCACGCCTTCCACGGGGGTTTCAATGTTTCACATTCTTTAATTTTGATAAAACATTCCAGTCAGAGTTATATAGCAATTAGCTTTGTGAAGCAATGATACAAATGCAAGCAGTGCTGCGTAGGCATTGAAAGCAGTGTCAGGTTTCGAGCCAACCAACATGTATGCGAAAAATAATACATACATATATACTATATATGAAACACTCAATAAACACAATAGGAACAGACAACACTGAAATCACAAATAAAATTCGAAAAATATATACATAATACATAAAACAAAACAATAATATAATATTCAACCTAAAAAGTAGATGAACCACACTTTGCTTTAATCAGTTGCATGATGTCAGATGTAACGCCAAGAAAACTTTCAATTCAATCTGGTCCACCGCATCCATTGCGAACAAGAATTAAATTTAAAGTAACCCCGCATCGGGAAAATGCGCTCAAAACTTATGGAATTCATCGGATACCAATAAGTTTTAAGTCCACTCCATACACTCACATAGCGGGGCTTAGAGCTAGTGATATTGGTGATATTGACTCGGATACAGGGCGTCACCCGTTATCTATAAGCTCAAACGCAACCGGATTTACAGAAGAGGAAGAGCCACAAGAGCCAAAAACAGTATTGAAGTCAATATTAAAGGAGAAAAACTTCAAATATCCAAAAGTTGGCACACAATCATCTAAATCGATTGGGCATAAAGCAAAAACTGTAAGCGTAATCGTTCCCCACAAGCTGTCAAATGTGGAAAAAGAGAAAGAACTGACACCGGCAAATATGCAATTGAGTTTCGAGTATCGACGTCGGCAATTTCAGGAAGCTGAATTCACCATTGCCAAAAATGGCAAAAAGATGAGCGATATATTTGTCGGAAAGCCAGTTCATTCATTGGATGACATCGGTACCCGTGATAAAAGAGCAACAGAATTAAAACAATTCATTAAGGAGGGCTTACTAACACCCGCATATGATATGTCAGGCCGCAATTTCGAATTTTCAAATAAACTGATGGAAAACATTATGCAAGAAGACCAAGCAACAGTCAACTATTAAGCGAAAAAGAAATAAAATTGTGATTACTTTCATATTAAGAAAACATCTTTGGTTTATAAACACGTTCTTTCAAGAAAAATATTAAAGTACTTCAAAAGCTGAATATTTTTGATCAGTTCAAGTAATGTTTTAGATTCTGACATGTGATGACGTAGTACTCAGCACTTGCAGGCTTTGAAAGAAAAAATTAAAATGATGTGGGGTAAAGTAGGCTCCGCAAATAGTTTGTTAAAACGTTTCCAACACAAAACAACTAAAATTAAAAAAAAAAAATTAAAAAAAAAAAAATAATATAAAAAAAAGAAACAAAAAATATATTTTTGTTTTTTATTTGTTTATTATCACTCTAAAGTCAGATCGAGATCTCTAAAGATGCAGGATGGTATTTCAATGGATTCAAGTGCAATATCTGTTAAGCTTTCAAGGAAAGGTAAAACAAATAAGAATAGGAAAAAAGGTATAGGATTCAAAGAAGTTCCATTTATTCCTCCGGCTGAACGTGAATATGGACTACAGCGAGTGGATCCTGTGCGAGCATCGACACCATATCCGCAAGCACACAGGTCGACAGATCTAAGCACACTGCGATATCGTCTTATCCAGGAAAAAGAAAGTAAATTTGCGATTCTGGACACTGATTCATCACCTCAAAATATCGCGAAAGAGAAAATACAACAGGAACTAATCCATTCTCAATTAACTCGCACATCGCAGGCCAACCTCAGTAAGGATGTGAACCCCAAATTACTTATGCAATGCTCTAAGGACCGTCAATATATCGACAAGGGGTCGGCCCATACAGTTCGAATTTCGAGTTTTAAGATTCGATCCGAAAGAAGCTCCATATCTGATTTCTTGTCGTTAGGCACACCACACCCAAAAAAGAAAATAGTCCTGGATGCCGAAAATTTAGTGAAACGCTTAACCAGCGCTTCAATGGACTTTCCTTTTAAGCGCGATAGAAAAGTTACTATCGTTTGTCCCAAAGAATCCGATTCGAAATTATCAACACCTGAAAATTCGAAAGAAAGCTTTGAAGAACGACGGCGACAATTTCATATGGGCGAATTCACAATAGCTAAAAACGGTAAGAAAATGTCAGACTACACAATGGGACAATCAGAAAAGATGCAAGCGCCCAAGTATCATGTGGATGAAACGTACAAAAAAGTCATTGAGGAGTATATTCAAAAACAAGGTTTTATGAAATCCCAACACAATGAGGTCACTAACATAAACATATCAAAAAGAAGCTTGGTAAGTGTTGGTTCTACAGATGCGATCATCGATGCATTCCGTGCACAAAAAAAAATATCTTAACCGTTGAGAGATTTAATTCGCTAGGAAATGAAAGTGTCTACAAATTCACCATCAAATGAAACCATTGAATTTTCTGGCACTTTCATCATTTAGCGATTGTAATCTATCCCTTGAATGTAAGCGATAAATAAATGTGACTGACTTGAAATATTATATGTGTTTATGGAATATGACGTAGAATTTGGTTTGATTTGATTTATAAATACAAGAATTTTCCTATATTCAATCAGTTTCAACGTTCTTCAACGGATGTTGTAGCACTCAGCTTTTGAGAGCCGTTCAGAGACTTGCGCTAAGTAGGCCGGGCAAGCAGTTCAGATTTCAAAACAGTTCTAGCATACAAGTTGAAACTAAAACAAACAAACAAAAAAAAACTAAAAAAAAAAATATAACAAATAAAAAAGAATTAAAAATATATATTTTCTTTAATTATTTATTGTCTGTGCACCGTCCCAAGCAAAGTCGACTAAAGCTTTCAAGATGCAGCACAATCGTTCCACGATTCTTAGCAACTCCTCAGCAATACCATTCGAATTTAAAAAGAATCTGTCATTCAGTAGAGAATCAGATACAATAGAACGTGATTACGGTACTGTGCACGAATTTCGACCATCGACGCCATTTCCAAGGGTGAATGCAGCCGTAAATCCAAATACACTCCATCAGCGACTGATTAATGCACAAGATAACGAAAGGTTATCGAGAAATCAAGAACGTGAACATACTCAAACTGCGACGAGGAAACTAAGACCCAAAACTCGTTCCAAGACATCTCTTTCCACAAACTCTCAATTGCGCATTGCACACTTGAAAGAATACAAGACTGGCACAGAGACATCTATGCCAACTATGGCATCTGCGATATCTGCAGTATCTGCGGCATCTATGGCATCTGCAATAACTCAGGCATCTATGGCATCTATGGCATCTGCAACAACTCCGGCGTTTGGGACATCTGAAGCACCTAAGACTCCAGAGGAACCAGAGGAATTTGAGGTGCCCGAGATACCTGAGCAGCAAGCCAGCCCATCTCTCACAAAACTAACTGGCCCAATCAAGAGTTCTTCATCGCAATTCATGCAACATATAAAAGTTGGAAAAAAAGTAGTCATAGTCTGTCCTCGCAACGATATAGTCAGATCTGCAACCGCAGTAAATATCATTGCCAAGCAAAAAGCAAGCTTCGAGGAACGCAGACGATTATTTCATAAAGCCGAATTCACAATAGCTAAGAATGGCAGAAAAATGTGCGACACTTTAATGGTCAACGTATTTACATTGCCTGCTAGAAATTCGATGCATCGGGCCTCCAAGCAGTACAGTGATGAAATTGAGAAATACATCCAAAATGTAGGAATCATTAAAGCTTCTAGTAACCTTTTGATTTCACGAATCCCTATAGCCAATAAAAAGGAATATTCTCCGTCACATGGGTCAAACCACATTGGCTCAAAAAGAAAGTCCATATTAATTGATCCGAACAGCAAACAACAACAAAATTCGACTACTTTCCGAAACATTTCATTCAGTGAATAGGGAAGATGCCTTCAAATGTGCAATCGTTCGATTTGAAGTCGTTTACCTTATTTACAGTTTGAAATGCAACTATTTAATACAAGCGCTCAATAAATATGGCAGAGTAATGTGTCCCCTATTGTAACTTTGGAGTTATTTCATTCATTACGATGTATGTATGTATGTATATATACACAGCTTTTCTCCCTGAAAGGATATTCATTTTATGGAACATTTGTCCAGATGCACACATCTGCACGCATTTAGCTGAAATCTCAAAAAATTCTATTTGGATGCACACCCTTCGCTGCTTCGATTTTTGTGTCTGACATAAATATTTGAAGTATGGCGCGGCGAGCACAAGAGTTCGTCGAAATATCAACATAAAAACGCCATAAAATGCAACGAAATATTGCCGGCTGCAGCAAAATATGAAATCAAAAACTTTCAAAGCGAAAATGTGTAAAAACAATTATGAAGCCAATGATGCGTGCGTGCTTTTTCGCTTCTTTTTGAATTTCCCAATTGAAATGCTTCGATTCCGACTCACCAATCAGTTTAATAATCCTCAGTTATTCACATTTATTAATTCCTTTTATGCGAATAATGAATATTTAATATTAAATATGAAAAGAAGCGAAATTTTCAAGCAAATTGCAGACAAAAAGTAATTCATGAATGCACTTTTAATCTGTTATTGTCTTGATTTTTTTTTAATATAATATCATCTCGCTTTACAAGCTTTGAACATTTATTAAGTAAAATATATATTGACTGCATCTATATTTTCATTAAAGTCTTCAATCCTCGCTTGTTTCAACTTCAACTTTATATACTAACAAATACGTCGACTCAGCTGCCCAAACGTAACTTTGTTGATCTCAAGTATTTAACGTTTTGTTACATACATTTCACCGAAGCTAATATGCCCTTTTAAGCTACAGTTATAGGCAATAAAAATCACTTACCCTGTCTGCTGTTGGTGGCGCCGTTCCCATTGCCCATTTGGTTGACATTTTTCAATTCCGTCAGTGAAAGCTCAATACTATCGGCATGAGCATTTAAATTGTTTTTAGTCTGTGGCAAAAAAGAAAGAAAATGAAATCAAATCAAAATAGAAAAGTAGTGTAAGCTGTGTAAGCAAAATGATTTAGTCGGGCGACAAGTGCCCTGCCTAACCTTCTCGATTTCGTTCATCATGACGGGCGCAACCTTCTTCTTGCCAATGGCGCCAACAATGACCTGCAGATCGTCTTGGCGTTCCTGCAAAGAGTTTAACCATTCGTTCAATTTACTTATCAGTTTGAGATCAAAAAAGAAAAGAAAAGAAAAGAATGAAAATGTTCAAGTGGAAATGGCAACACGCACAGCGGAAAAACGGACACAGCTGGGAGGGCCAAAGGGTTACTGAAATTCAATTCCGGTTGTAAACGAGCACGAATATTCCATGCAAGTGTTTCCTAGGGGCACCCAAGTGTGCAAATCGATGCAATGCAATGTGTGTGTGTGGCTGGGAGTGTGTCTCGTTGGCTGTGAGCACTTTTCGTATACCGCACTGCCAGACTGTGTCAACCAACAAAATTGCATTTGAGCGCCCAGAGCAAACAATTTTGGCGCCAAGTGAACTTCCTCAATGCACTTCAATCAAATTAATTACGAAATTAATTTCGAGCGGTGCGACCGTTGCGTGTTTTAACCGCGCACAGACTGAAAACAAAAAAAGCAAACACAAATCAACGCCGCCTGCAAAGGGAGCAAATTTTAGTTTCAATCAAGAAAATTCTCTTCATTTTGCCACACAGTTGCGCTCTTCAGAATTCTATTTTTAAATATAGGTTTCCCACTTTTCTGTTTTCAGTTTTTCATTTTTTTTTTTTTTTCTCTGTTTCTTTGTCGTTGGGGCTAGCAAACAAACAAAAAAAATAAAAAAAAAAAAGCGAAACACAACGAAAATAAACAAACCATACACGAATTGATTAATGATGGATTTTAGGCCGTGTCATTGCTTAGGCATCGACATTGTCGAATTGGGGAGATTTTTTATATTTATTATTTCACACAGTCACAGGAAATACGACCATTTGTCAACCATTTCATTTGATAAATAAAAGAAGAAACGAAAACTTTAAAACCAATTAAAACTATTTTACTTTAAAAGTGAAAATGTGTTGCTTATATCAAAACTAAAGTATTTTTAATTTTTTTTTTTTTTATAATTAAGGTAATGCTAGTCTTCAAGCAGCTCAGCTTTTCGAAATTCTTAAAAAAAAGTTTTCGTTTCTATTTCTTTTAGTAATTTTTTTAAAATTAAATATTGTTAGCAAAAACTTTTATTATTAGCTCTGATTAATTTATTAATCTATTTAAATATTTTATGGGCAGAAAAAAAAAGAAAAGAATAAAATAAAATTACAATAATCAATAAATAAATAAATAAAAAGGAAAAAATTTAAAAATTAAAAAAAAAAACACATGCATATATGTAATATTATTTTTTTTTACAATTTTACCTATATAAAAGATAAATTAAAAATGCTTTGAAAACAAAACTTGAAAGCATTTTAAACTTAATTGAACTATAAAGAATAGAATAGCTTTTAGCGCAGATTCATAGATTGTTTTTGAATTGACCCAAATATTTGTATGTATTTTGATGACAAATTTCCTTATTGTATTAAACATGACACTACCACAAATTCAACAATCCAATATGTCGATCAACACGAAAATCTCCTTAAGTTCTCTCTTCAAATACGATCACAGCAATTTGTATTCCGCCACATAAATGCTATATAAATGTTACAGATGCTGTTGTTGATGTTGTTAATGTTGTCTCTCGAGCTGCCTGTGTAACTATGTCAAAATTTTCGGTTTATTTTGTGTATTTCGAATGGCAGCATTTAGTTTTGTTTGACTGCCTGTGCCGTTGTGCTCTGAATTCTCAAGAGGCCAATTAACTTGTGGTTGGAGCAAGAGCAAAAATAAAACCCACAGACGCCTTCATAGATGTCTAAATTAGTACGCAAATAATTCAAAATATAGAAATTCAAAACATTATATATTGCGCGGTTATCATAGACGCAAACAACAAATTTTGGCCCAATGTGTAGCGAAAAATACCCTGGGAAAGTATATGAATTATATGAAAACCTATGCCAGAAATGTTTGTTGCGATTGATGTGATAAATATATATATAAAATAGTTCGAAAATTAAAAATAAATAAATAAATAAAAAATAAATAAACTAAATTAAAATAATTTACAAGAGAAAATAATTCAGAATAGTAAAAATTTTAATAAATTAAATAAATAGAAACTACTTAAAAAAAAAAAAAAAAAAAATGTGATTCATCATCCAAATTTATCTTTGGATAACAAAATTTACGAAAAGTGAAAAAAAAAGAAACAGAGTCGACTTTTTATAATTGGAAATAAATAATAATAAATAAATAATAATAATTAATACAAATTCTGGTTAAACAAAATCTTACTATATACTAAATGCTGAGGAGAGAGAGAAAGAGATAAAGCAAAATGACAAGGAGATATTATCATCTACAACATTAAGACATTTCACTAATATATATATTTTATATAAAGTATCATCTCAAATCGAAAATATTTACATAATGAAAATGTCATAATATAGCTCATCTGAACACACTCAAGGTACAGGGTATTTTTATTCAACTCATTTTAGCCACGGGCAATTAGTTGCCAGTATTTGGCCAGATGTTTCTACTATTGGCTAACAGCCAGCAAAAAATTAGCTTAGTCACACTTACGTTGATGTCCTCCAAGCGTTTCTCGAGCTCAGTGCTGGACTTGGAATCAACGGGTTTCTCAATGAGCACATGTATGCGACGCAGACCTTTTGTGATCAGTTCCTCAATATTAACAGTCTCTGGCGCTGCTCGTGCTGCACTTGTTCCAGTTGCCTTGGGCCTAAAATAGTCGATAAAGAAAAAGTTTAGTAAGTGAATAATGCTTTGATAAGTCTTCAGTTCTATTTACTTGGCCTGTTGAACCTCACGGAACTTTTCTCTGAGCAGGATCTGTGTGCGCATGACAGGTCGCGAGATGCTGCCGTGTTTGCCATGCGTTTCCAGTACCAAGGAATCACCTTGTGAGATCAGAGTTGCCGCATCTGGTGCAATGAGCATTCTGAGATCCTCGCTATACAGTGATTAGAAATTTGAATGTGAATCGCCTTCTAAACTGTTTCGTACTTACGCCTCGCTTTCGTGGCCCTGCTCGATTTTGGTCTTGGTCATCTCCAGCTGATAGATCATCTGCTTGGCCTGCTTATTGAATTCCTGAACGCGTTGCTCCAAGTTGACGGGAGTGGTGCTGGGCTGTTCAGCAGGCGGACTCTTAAGGGTCACATTGGAGTCGTCGAGGGGCGAGGGCATTGAGTGGAGAACCTTGCTCAGGAACGAGTTCGGCTTCTTTGCGGAGGGCGTCTCAATGCGACTCTGCGTTAAGCGAGAAGAAAAGAGAGACATAGAAAACAAAGTGTGGCGAAAATAAATGCAATTGATGATCCAAGCTCTACCAAATTACCGTATCACTATCGGAGTCGAAGGTTGGTGTCATTTCCAGCGAGAAGCGCGGTATCTCCTCATCATCGGAGAATACCAGCGGCTCAATATCAAAACCTGTCTCCTTGTCGGCGCTATAGAAACTATTGCGAATGGGCGACTCTGGCTCGGTGTCTGGTGTCAGTGCCTCCATTTCTGGCTGCAGCTGACGCCAGCGCTTGGCTTTCGGTCGCTGTTCGTTTGCTGTCGCCCTTTCATTGGGCTCTGCAGCACTTTGTGGTGCCTCGTCCTCCTCGGAGTCGCGTAGTATGTCACGCTCGTGGGCAATGCGTTTACGCTTCTCATCGAAGGATATCCGCTGCTTTTCCACACGCAGCAGAGGGGTGCTTGTGTTGCCCGCAGCAGGACGCAACATGGCTTCTGCATCCGGATCTGCCAGATCTGTGTCTTCTTCAGCCTTGGCCACCGGCGTTTCGCATAGGGAATGCTTGCTCTTGCTACGTCGCACCTCCTTGCCATTGACATCAACTCGCAGCGAGGAATCCGAGTCCTCGGACAAATCCACTATTTGCACAGTCTGCACAAACTCTGGCAGCAGCGGTTCCACACTCTCTAAAATGTTCACCGTGTCCACAATCTCCCCCTGCTGCGGCTCCAGCGCAATATTCTGAACAGACATTTTGTCGTTCTGAATGTTTTTCACCTTTATCTCAACAACCTGAGCGGGTGCTGCCGGCGCTTTACGTTTGTTTTTCGCCGGCTTCAGCGGTGGCGACTCCATCACCTTGTTTGGATTCAGCGATATCTGCGAGAAGAGTGTGCTTGATTCAGCCAAACGAAAGGTTTGAGGTGGAAGCACATCAGGTAGCACCTGTTCACCACTGTCTGAGACTGATTGGGCATCCGCTTGCGCTGCCTGAGCGGCCTCGGTGACACTTGTGTTGGGCGTGCTGCCCTCACCGGCTTGCGGTGTACGTGCGCGTCTTTGACGCACTGTATCGCTGACAACAACAATTTCCGTATCGTCATCGCTGGGTCTTGGCTTTGTGACTGTGGCCAGCGTTGATGTCTCGTCAAAGCGCGTTCTCAGTGTATCCTGTGCGAAGGATGCATATTTGCACAGAATTTAATAAAGCTCTACTCAAGCAAAGCACTCGCAGCGCCTTAAAGTTATGGTCATGTGAAGCCTTAGACGCGACCCATGTGGGCTATGTTATGATTGGGACTACATAGTAGCATACGATGGCACCCAAAAAGCAGTTGCTGTACATAAGCGTTGGTGAGAGGAGTAGCAGATAGCCATGGACATGGACATGGACAAGAGCATATGCTGTTGTTGGGATGTGTTGATTGGACTACATATAACCACAGTTGAACGCCTTTTAAATGTTTTTACTTTGTGGATGGACAGGGTGGGAGGGACAGTAACAAGTAATCCAAATAACGCAAAACAAAGCTATATATGTATATATATAATGTATACAGTTGGAAATTTGAAGCGTGAAAATGACACCAAGTTAGACCTCGTAGAGCTAGTGATACGGTGATTCTGGTATGTGGTGGTGGTTGTATTGGGTGATGGTTGTTGGTAAATTGAAATCTGGTTCTTGATTAGCTTAGGTGGAAAGATTATTACGAATGTATTGTTTTCTTATACTTCTTACTTTTTTGTTTTTTATTAAATGGGTGAAATGGCAAATAAAAAATAATGTATTTAAACAACATAAATAATAATGTACCTGGGTACATAGTACAATGATAAATGACAAAGCACCGCTTAGTTAGAGCATTACAATGATTAAATCAGTTAAAGTAACATCTTATTTTATGATTAGTTTGCAACTTAATTTAAAGCTTGATCTCCTCTTTATTGCAAGTTTAAAGTTTCCAATTCAATACGTTGCCTTTCGAAATCAAAATGAAATGAAATACGAATGCGAATGCGAATGCGATCAAGGATAAGAAATTTGATTCCATTTCTGAGTGCATATTGAAAGCGCAGCTGCCTTCAGCACTTCGCACAAAGCACCTCCATGTGTGAGTGTGAGTATGAGAGAGTGAGTGAGTGTGAGTGTATTGAGTAGAAAAAATAAAAACCAAAAGTGTTAAAAATGCCGCATAACGCGTATGCCGTGTGCGTTGCAATAAAATGAAATGATATGAAATAAAAAAGCGAAAATCGAGAAAATATACAGAAAGTAGCTCAAAAGCACATTCAAACAGACAACAACAACCATTAGCCTAATGTAATTATATACAGATATTTAGCTTGAGAGCATTGAGAGCGTTTGAGTAATTAGTGCCGATAGTATCTCGAGCTTCTTAAATTGGCATTCGTTTTCTACGCACCACAACTATTGCAATGACCTGCTGTTGCAACTTTTCAATTTCCGGATTCGATGGCACATTTATCTCCTTCAGATCATGCTCCATGGTTCTGCAAATAGAAGGCAATAAAAATATACATCAATTATATTGATATGTTGAAAAATAAAAAAATATAAAATAAGTTAAATAAATTAATAAAATAAAAAATAAATATATAAAAAATATATATAAAAACAAAAATAAATAAGAAATAAATATATAAAAAAAAAATATTTTAAAAATAAAAAAATAAATAAAAATACAATAATAATAATAATAATATAAATAATAAATAAAAATTAAAATATTAAAAAATAAATTAATATTTGAAAAAAAATTAATAAAAATTAATAAATAAATAAATATTAAAAAATTATTAAATTAATTAAAAAAAAAAAATATTAATATATAAAAATACAAATATGTATTAAAAAATAAATTAATATTAAAAAGAAATAGAATAATAATAATAATAATAATAATAATAATAATAATTAAAATAATAAATAAATAAATAAATACAAATTAAAAAGAGAATAAAATTTAATAAATCAATAAAAAATAAATAATAAAAATAAAAAATAAATGAATAATTAAAACTAAAAATGAAAATCCCAAAGGAATGCCAAAAATAATTAATTCAAATTAAAACAAATAAATATACAAATAAAAATAAAATAATAATTAATAACTCTCATATTTACTTGATTGAATTTCAATACATTCATCATTATGTCGATACTGAGCATTTCATATATAGAAACTAAACTGAAGCTAAATTCCAACTCTTTAATAAACTGTTCTATAATATTTTTAATCTATACAACCACTAACCATATGTATGGTTAGTGATAACTCAGTCAAGTCTTGAAGAAAACTCAAATGCTGAAAAATGTTTTTACATAGAAACGAACAGACGTATAAACATGTAGACAAAAGCAGACCACTTATATTAATTAAGAATATTTGTGATACATTTTTTAGCTTTCAAATACTCTGCTACTGCTAAGTAAATACTTAGGTAACTCAAAGAGAAATATACACATGATAGCCAGTTGGCTACACTTATATCGGCTCTGCTTTTGATATACACTTAAATTAATGAATTCGATTCAGCATCAGAGTGCCATATGCTGCTCTGATAAATAATTAAATTGAAAGCCACCCACTTTAGTGTATCCATCGAAATGTTGTCCAAGTTCTGCAACGTTGCCTTCATTTCGGTCAACCGCTTGATTATGTCCGCACTGGTCAGCTTGTGGTAGGTGGCCTTGAGGCCATCGATGCGCTGTCGTGTCTCCTGCATGCAGGTCTTGTCACACGACTTGCTGTACTCGTTGTAGTATTGCTCGCAACGCTGCAGCACATCCTCGAACTCGAGCAATATGGAGTTGCGATCGTGCACCTCTTGGGGTGACTCGAAGCGCCTGATTAACTCATCGGCCGTATCGAAGCAGTGCTCCAGCTGTCTGGCTAGCTTGATTAGAGTCTCGAGAATGGCCTTCGACTGGGTTACATTCTCGCCAAGCGCATTATAGAGATGCTTCAGTGCATCGATGCGCTGGCTGAGCTGCTTGGGACTCTTTGTGTATTTATCCTCACAGACTCGCCGGCCCGTCTTAATGGTGCTCTCAATATCCGCTTTGATTTCCGACAGCGTGCGATAGATTTGCTAATGTATAAGATATTGATATTTGATTAATGAATTAATGGAATTTCTCATCAACATACCAGACACTTTTGGTACTGCGCCTGCACTGTGTTGGGTCCCGCCGAGGCCACGTCCAGCACCAGTGTGGAGTGCTCCACGTTACGCAGATCTCCGTAGGCACGATTCAGACGCGACTCATAGGCGGGCTGTGGAGCTGTGCATTTGTTGAGTTTGGCCTGGCAGGCCTTGAAGCGCATCTCCATTAAGTTGAGCTGCTCCTGCAGGCGATTGGCGGCACCAGTTTTTCCATTGGCCGTGTGCTCCGCAATCAGTGTGCTTATATCCTTGAAATTTTGCTCATTTATGGCGAATTCACGTGCCAAAATCTATGGGTTTATATAGCATCGATTATGTTGTCTGTCTTTAGATATATTCTACTTTGCTTACCTGGAAATCATCGGGCAGATCCTCAATGGTCACATCGTTTTCCAGATGGTCGCTGAGTATCTCATCCATGCGCGTCAGCCAGCTCTCCAGATGCACAACTGCCTTCTCGGACTGCTCCGCTTCGCTGGCCTTCTTCTCCAGAAGCTCGGTGCGCTTCTTGGCCTGCTGCTGCAGCTGTGTCCAGCGCTCAACAATGCCATCAATGTCCTGACGCATAGCATCGGCCATGAATTCATTGTCAATTAGCTCATTGCCAATTTCTTGAATCTTGTCTAGCCACTCGTCGGAATGGGAGCGCAGCACGTTCTCCAGATCCTAAAGGCCGAGCATTAATCAAACAAGTTTATCCAAAATAATATATAATCGAACTTACATCCAACTCTTCAATGATTTCCTCTGCATCGGCCGCATTTTCGGGCGTGTTGCGTATCTTGTTCTCCAGCCGATCGAGGTAGCCCGTCTCACTGACCATAAACTTCTTGAACTCTCCCAGTTGTGTGGAAATGTGCTCCAGCAGCGCCGTCTTGGTATACACCCGCTCCGTCACCTCCGTCCAGCGGGCATTGAGGTGCGTGAACTGCTTGGCCAGCGAACCGTATTTGGAGTCCTTGTTCTCCTTGTTCTGCAGCTCATCCATTTGCAGCAGCAGCTCTCCGCCCAGCTCATTCAGATCCCGGAACTGTTTGGCCTCGCGTTCGCAGGTCTCCTTCAGCATCTGGAACTTCGATTTGCTTTGGAAGAGCTCATTGGAATTGCGTATCTCGGCAATGCCGGACTTGGGCGTGTTTGCCTCCAGTTCACTAAGCCAACGCTCCGTCTGCTGTAGTCGCGCTTGTATCTCATCGCTCTGGGACTCCAGGGCCGACTGCTGCTGAAGCTGTGTCTGATGCAGTTGCTCCACCTGTTCGTAGAGCGCATTTAGAGCACGTATCTGCGCCTGCAAAGATTCACGCTGTGCCGGCTCTGCCTCCTTGATCAGAATCTCACTGAAGTTACGCGCACTGATCACATCGATCTCCAGCTTGCGCAGATCCTGTGCCTGCAGCACGTGTGGCGCACTGCGCAGCACTGCAATTATGGAATTATATTCAGCCACAAAGTGGTTGAGGTTCTCTATGGCCGTAGTCTGCTTGATGACTCGCTCATTCAGCTGCTCCGGCAGCCGTTGCCAGGCGGCGTGAAGCTCCTCGCTGAGCATATGGCCGGGCAGACTCTCGTAACTCGACTTCAGGGATTCCAGTTCGTCGACCAGCTGATTGAGCACCTGTTGCTGCTGTTGCATGGCCTCCAGGTGTGAGACGCGTACCTTCTGCGCGGCCACCTTGCCAACAAAAGCCTCCAGCTGCTGCACCTGCTGGGCAAGGCTCTCACCGCCACGCTGTTGAATGAGCGCTTGCAGCGCTTGCTTCATGTCGTGCCAGCTATCGTAGAATATGCCAAAATCTTGCTTCCACTCCAGATGCTGGTCATTGAGAGCCTCGGTGGTTTCGCGCGCCTCAGCAATCTCCTTGGCAAGCGAGTCCATGTGGCTGAGTCGCTGCTCTAGCTCCTGGCAACTAGCGGAGCCAGCGTGCTGCTTGTACCAGTCCCGCGAATCGGCCAGCACCAGCTTGAAGCCTGTCAGGCTATTGTAGTAACGCTCCTTGGCCAGCAGGTTGCTGGATTCGCTCTGCTGACTGGCCAGTCGCTGGGCCAGTGCTGCATGGCGCTGCTCCAGCTGCTTGATTTGGGCTGCCTCCAGCTGCAGCTTACGTGCTGACTCCTCCTGCTCGCACACCTCGTAGAGCTTCTTTAGCTCTGGCAACGAGCTGGCGCGCCGCTGGTTCTCTGCCTGCAGCTCCTTCAGCAGTTCGCACTGATTACGAAGGCTCTGGCGTTGTAGCTGCTGCAGCTGCTGCTCCACCTCCTGCACATGCGCAAAGTGCTGCAGGATTTGATTTTGCAGCTCGAAAAAGTTGTCCGCATTGCGTAGCTTACGCTTTTTGCTGGCCAATTGATCGGGATGCTGCAACTCTATATCCTGCTCTTGTGACTGTTTCTGCTCGGGCTCCTCTTCATCCTCCTCGTCGCCGTCGCCATCGCCGAATCGTATGATCATTTGATAGTCCACCCAGCCCTCAGGGCGCAACACTCGGCTGTCATCGAAGCTGGCTCGTTCGCGTCCAAAGTTGAAGCCCTTCGACTCGATGCGCAGCGTTTGCACTTCCAAGATCTGCTTGAGTGCATCGAGGCGATCCTCATAGCTCTCCAGCTGCATGAGTACGCGCTCACCCTTGTCATCGCCATCCTGCAGCGTGGCTGCCACCATTTGCCGCAGATCTATCAAATAGCGCTGCAGCTCGAGCAAGTCTTTGGCACAGTAGTTCAGCTCGTTGATGCGCTGTGTGATGCCGCCAACATCGGTGACCTCTCGACTTTCCATGCGCTTCAGATCCTGCTCGCGCGCATCCAGCCAGCGTGAGATGCATTTATATTGCTGCAGTTTCTCGGTACGCAAATCTATCCACTTGACTACGTGAGACCAGCGCTCACCCAGGGCACTCAATCGATCCTCCAGATCGTTGAAATTACCAGAGGTATCATTGACAATGACGACCATGCTGCTAATGCTATCCACCAGCTCCTGCTGCTCAGACAGATCCGCCTTGAGCTGCCGTGCTTCAGTCAGCTGCTGCTCAGCCTCGGCCAGGGTGGGCCCCAAATCGCTCATGTGCGAGATGCGATCCTCGACATTGGTGAGAAACTGACGCAGCTGTTCTAGTTTTTGTTTCTGGAACTCTGCCAGCCGCATCAGAATCTTGGACTGCATGTCAAGTGCGCGCAGACGCAGCGTCTCCCAGCGCTCGTTGAGCAGCACCATCTGCTGGCGTACCTCATTCTGATCCACCTGCGACAGGCTGGAGCCATCTTTTTTCTGTGATTCGTTGATCAGATTGCTGCCCTCCTCCAGGGCCTCGCCCACAAACTCCTGATGTTCGGTTAGCTTGAGCATAAAGCTCTCGTTCTCATGAAACTGCATTTTGGCTGCTTGGAAATTCTCTGGTTCGGGCAGATCTTGCGAGAGCAGCTGCTCATCCTCCAACAGCAATGTCAGCACCGCCTCCAAGGCCGCCTGATAGCTGCTGATCTCAACGCTCACATTGGTCGCCGTGCTCAGCGGCCTCACCGAACTGCTCTCTGCCGCTGATTTGAGCTCCATGCTGGTCGCGCTGTCCGAAGTGTAGAGCTCTCGCTCATTGTCGAGCGGCACCTCGTCCAGGTCTGTAATGCTTGTGCAGGGCACTCTGTCGCGCTCATTGGCTCGCATCGATTCCATGGCATGGTACAGACACATCACGTACATCTGTATGGACTTGTTGTCTGGCTTATGTGTGTGCACATCTTCTGCATCGAGCAGCTTTTCAATCTTGAAGTGCCGATGCGCCAAGTCAAAGGCCAGGTACAGACGCTGCAGTGCATGCTGCGCCAGGGCTGTCTCCAGGTCCAGCTCATCCAGGTGGGCGGCCAATATCATTAGGAAGGCCCGGCCATCTGCCCAAGAGCTGGCGAAATCATTTAACGCCAAGCCATGTGGCTCTGTGTATTGCCTCGCCCAGGCCAGCAGGGACTTCTCAACGCCATTGCTTGAATGGCTTTTGACTAGATGATGACCATTGAACTCGAGCGCTATTAGCCAGATGAGGCCCAGCGTCAGCTTCGGATTGCCAGCCACAATATCGTCGCTAGAGATGTTCACCAGCTTGACGCCATGCTGCTGGATCACCTGCAGCACTTTGTTCAAATTGTTGATGTGATGCACGCGCATGCGTCCCTTTTCGGGTTTCTGTGAAGAATAGCCAATAAATTGATAACATTATATATTCAAGCATATCTCAAGCACTTACCAGCTGCGTTTGTGTAAGGCTGCTGAGTAGCGCCAACAAGCGATGGCCATCTCTCAGGTCCTGGAATAAGTCATTAACTGGTGTGCACTGGGTGTTGCTTAGATGTGAATTGATCCACTTTGTAAAAGTTTTCTTCTGTATGTGCTGTCGTTCATCTGCAATTGGAATAGAAAGTAAACGGAACGTTAAAGAGTTGGCAAAAATGACTTTAGTTCGCTCATGCCAAACCTCTAGCCGCATCGGCCAACTTTAGTGGTACATTGTAGGCCATCTTAGTGCTTGGCTAGCTGCAGAAATTATTATTTTTCTTTTTTTTTTTTTACGAAAACTGTGCACGTCCAAAGTGCCAACGTTTCAAGTAGTTTGCCCGTTGAGTCTGTTTTTTTTTTCTAGACTTATTGCCAGGCCAAGCCCAGCATTGACTTGAGCTGGCTCTGCTAATGAACAGCACCAGAAACGTGCCAACTGGCTCAAAATCAATTAGTAAAGTCGTCTCACAACAACACCCCAGACCAACAAAGGCTTCCTCAAGCCTCTGCGTCATTTGTCAATTTTGTGTGAAGCCGCAGTCAGGCTGCAATAAATTCGCAACTTGGTCATGTGCATTCCACCCACGAGCGAGTGCAAGCAAGCTAAGAGCGCCGACTGACGGCAGCTTAGTTTGGCATCACTTCTCGATCGGCTCTCAACCTGGCCAAGACAATGGCACAAAAATATAAGAAAATATTGATGCAGTTGTCAATAAGTTTCAGGTGAGTGCTTAACTCTTTAAAAAGTTTCTGCAAAAATAATGGAAATGAAATATATATAAAACTCTAACTCGCACTAGAGATACTCAAGAATCTAAGGATCCATCTGTTCTTCGACTGAGTTCTTCTGAGTAGTTCTTAGACAACTAAAAATTAATATAGATACATTGGTGCATCGATTCGTGCTCTCAATAAGTTCAATTAAATTATATTGAAGTTATGTATTTGAAGCCTTTCATATTATTTCCTGATTTTAAAATGCATTCATTCTCAATCATCGGCGCTTCGAACTAAGCATCTAGTAAAAGGTTCAGTTCTTAAACATTCCATCTCTGCCTCAACTTCTATATATATTATATATATTTATATAACATATTCAAGTAAAACTTCATATGCACCCTCACATATTTCATGACAGACTTTGAGTGAAATTTGTAATTATAAGCACGATTTCTGCGACTCTGCAGGCTCAAGTTGTTTTTAAAGCCTTTGGCAAAAACATTGCACATCGTGCACATTTCCTCGTCAGGCAGACTTTTGCAATCAACACCTGAACTACAATTTCAAGGCACCTATCAATCTATGTCCACGGTGAAGCGGCTATTATGGTGCTGTCATTTCACACCAACAGAGAACAAGCTCATGCACTGCACGGTGCCAGTTCAATTTCCATCATATATGCTGGGTCCTGGCCATTCTGGCATCAGGCAACGCGCTGCGACAATCGACTGCGACAGGCTAGCTTAGCAGCTGATGTTGCTGCATCTGCTGGGCTGAGGCTTGTCGCTCTGTGTCGGCTCTGAAGTTGTGAAGCTGCCATGAAACTCCTACACAAAAACGGGATTTGTTGCTAGAACAAGGGCAAAATAGGAAAAACATCAAACAGCTGAACTATTTGAAGCTGCACTTTATTGTGTTAGCTCTACAAAAGGAAAAAACTACTACTAAACTACTCTGTACTGACGTGTACTCAAATGAATATCAACAAATAGTTTTGTTATACTTAATTCTACAGGATTATGTTCGTACTGCTTCGATTTATGCTTGCATTGGCTCTTCTTAAGCTCATTAAAAATGAAATCGCACTGTCGTAATCATAGGTAAAGCTGTTTTGCAGCTGCATTCAGCACTCAAGGTTGGCGGGATTAGTGTTGTTGGAGGGTATGTGGCGTGTGATGTAAATGGAAAGGTCTCAGCTATTAATAGTAGTTGTAGCTCAACGTCAGGCTGTCATGGCACGTCACTCGAATTATACGCAGCTTAATTGCCATATAAATGATGATGATGCCAACAGCTCGGCGAACTAATTGCCGACTTGAAATATTGATGGGGGGCCTGGCGAACACACCCACAATTAACCGATACACACTCTAAAATCTCCCCCCCCACCAGACACACACATGTTTATTGATCGATAATTGCGTCGCAATGCGAAAGACCATTGAAGGTAACGAGCTTGGCCAGGCAAATTGTTGCATTTGACCCACAAACCGTGGCCAACTAGCAGAAGTGTAAGCAGCCAGAACGAGCCAGGGACAAGCGTCAGGTAATGGCTAATGGTCTATAACGTCATTGCACATCTGAAACTACTCCATCAAAGGATTCCACTCCATTTGCTACTACTAGGGATGCTCTTCAATCAATGGCTACACTCCTGGCTTCTGTTGAAATGTCTGAGCGACATATTTCGCGTGTCGTTTGCTAATTAAATGAAATTCCATTAATGGAGCTTAGATGCTGTGTACATGAACTTTGCATGTTAATTAAATGAAATTTTCTATACCATGACAAAATGCCGAGTCATCTGAAAGCAAACTGATGACTTGCAGACTATAGAAGACTTTTGCCAACACCAAACCAAATGGCAACAGCATCATTTTCAGCATCAATTATACTAATTTCCTTGGCTGGCAATTGCAGTTGCAGTTGCATTTACAATTGGCTTTGTTGCAATGGCACTTTTTGTTTACCAGGAAATATTTTTGAATTTCTCAGTTGTCTCTCAGTTGGTTTTTTTTTTTTTTTTTTTTTGCTGATGCTGTTTGTTTTTCAACTTGCTTGCAAATTGGTTTCAGCTCCTCTTGGTGTTGTTTTGTTTTAGTCAGACAAAAACTCTTTCAGTTAAAGTTGTTTAACTGGCTAAACCATGAGCTAGTTGCAAAGTTGCGAGATTGTTTATTGAAATAAATATGATCTACAAGATTTATTGTTTTTAGTTTGTTCAACTTGATGCAAATGAAAATCAACTGGTATTCATTAAGGTAGCTATTCATGGGAATACTACAAGAAAAGACTCTTCATATTTCTGATAATTCTAGTTAATCTATTCTATATTTTTCATGAATGTTGGGGAATTTAAAGTCGTATTTTCAGTTTGATTCTAGACTGCCCATGCAACTCTCTCTCTCCCTCTCTCTCTCTCTCTCTCTCTCTCTCTCTCTACACAGTGAACAGAGCAAGTATCCGTTAAACATTTCTCATAGTTCGAAAATAACAGAATTAGCTCGTACTCAGACAGCAACAATTTGTTTTTGGATATTTCCATGAACGTCTTTAAAGGACGTTTTTGTTGCGCTCAATGCAGTTAAACATAGTTTATGCATGTTTTAATGTGTGTGTTATTTTCGCTATACAGATCGACAGCGTGCGTGTTCAGGTAGTATATGTGAAATTAAAGTCGATCTGCTTTACCCTTTTGAGATCTCCATCTCCTAATAAGTCGCAGTATGCTAGAATCTATCGTCCAGTTCACGAAATAAGTCTCTTTAAAAGTTTATAACGCGAATAGCTCAACGCAAAACTTTCACACGAAGACAGAAACGGAACAACAAAAATTCTACAACTCATAGTGAGAGCGTGTGTCCACGCTCATTTTCTGTTTCTCTCATGAGTAAAAAGTAAGAATTGACGTGAATAACTGTCATTTGCGAACTATGGCAGTGAGTAAAATAATTATCTAATAATATTATACATATGTATTGTTTAGAACAGCCTTGATATTACAGGGTATATGAGCCAGATGCTCTTTCAGATGACTCATTCGGGAAATGGCCTTCAACGTCTATACAATACGGAATATTGATGAACCATATACGAAGCAGCATCTCTAGACATTAAACCAAAGAGAAAAACTTATGTAGGCCAACTCCTGCAGCTCATTTTGTTCATTTGGCAGCCCATGCTTAACATATATAGAGCACGAAGTTTGGCCTTTTGGCCTTTCGGGCAAATTCGCATATCTCCTCATGCGGAAATTTCAGCAGCTCAAAAAACCAAAAAAAAAGTTTTAATTCACTTGAAAGCATTAGCTGGAATTGTTTTCAGCTTTACTATAAATGTATTGTTCCCAAAGTACACAATAGAATTTTTAGATCGCATTTTAGATATACATTGTATTCATGTAGTATCTGATGAAATTTAAAGACTATACTTTACTAAAATGAATATTGAATTTACTAAAATGAATATTGAATTTATTGAGTATAATTTATGGGTTTTTCGAATTCTTTGGCTTCTAGACCCTCAGCGAAAGTCTTTAAAATCAAATGTAATATCTAATCTCTTGAATTCGATAATTTCCCCAATTAATTAATTAAGGTAAATGTGTGTAGTCATGTCCATAAATCAAAACAAACTATTTCCGCTGATGCTCTTTATGTACTTTTCCGGGCATGGCGGATCTGAACCCGCAATGACAATTTCATTTTCAATTTCGATTTCAATTTCGTTGATATTATTACCGAATAATTAACGAACCGAAACGAATAGCCCGATCCCGTGCGTCGCTTCTAGTGTTTCTATGTTCAAATCGTTCGCCTGATTGTGCTCAATGGGCGTCGTTTATCAGTGCTAGAGCGCCTTTCTAGAGTTCCTTCACCTTTGCGAGTCTTCGCGCCGCTGTGCATGACACACATATACAGTTGAGCACATTGTACAAACATTTGTATAAATGCTCATATGTACGTATCAAATATAAATATTTATTATGAGTCTCTCCCTCTCTCTCCCACTCTCTCTCTCTCTCTCTGTCTGTCTCTTATTGAGTGTGTTGTTGTTGTTATTGTTGACCCAGAGGCAAGAGGCACATGCCACAAACGGGCTCCCAACAATAAACAAAATGTGGCGGAATGCTGTTTCATATTTTGTTTACGCTAATTACAAATTTTGTTGCGTACTAAGCAATAATCAAATATTTAATGGGCGCTGCAATAAAGTATCAAAATATCTCTAGAACTATTCGAAAATATTATAAACAAGACTAAATTGATATGTATTTTATATGGAAGCTATTCCAATCGAATAAGTGTTAGGAAATATGCTTAAAAAAATAACAAGTTCTGTTCAAAAACATATTAAGATAATGCACATATTGCCCGACTAGTAGATATCCTGTCACCTGTAATCAACTTGGATTTCTAGTACTTATAGTATATATTAAGTTAGTTGAATGAGCAACAATAGATATTTATATATGTATATACATATATGATACAAACTGTCACTCATGCAAAACTTCATTCAACTGAATGCATAACAAACTTTTTATTTTATTTATTTTTTTTTTTAAATATTGTTTCACAGTTAGTGATTGAAATTTTGATTTACAGCTTCACTTTTATGCACGACCAAAAATTATTATATTCATATGCTTTTGGCTGTTTGTCTGATACGACTAAAAATTGTCGATTTATGGTTTTTTAATTGAAAACAATTAAACGTTTACAAAAACGCAACGACAATAACAACAACCAGAAAAGCAATCATCGTCAGCTGATGTCTTGTGGGCGTTTTGGGTGTGAATCGAACTGTGTGTGTTTGTGTGTGTGTGTGTGTGCTTGGCATGATGCGTGACAAAGCCGAAGCCGCAAATCGAAATAATCGCAAATGTATTGAAGGCAATGACATCAGTTTGTCAGTTGTTCACTATTCAATTGAATTCAAGTCAACTTCAATTGTTTGTATACGAAAATGAAAATAATAATTCTTGCTTTCTGATTTATATATCAATTTACCATCAATTTTAATTGATGTTTGTTTGCAAGTACATTCATTTATAAGAGAGAGAGAGAGAGAGAGAGAGAGAGAGAGAGAGAGAGAGAGAGAGACAGAGAGAGAGAAACAATATTACAAGTGCATGTTCAGCCATAAAAGACCCTTATCAAGCCTTGTTAACGTAATCAACTTTATGAGTTATCAAGAGAATACATTCATATTAAGTATATACAATGAACTAATAACACTTTTTGTAGACATCTAATACAATATTATCAGCAACGTGTATAAAAGTATATTAAAGATATGTCTACTTAATATAAACATATTTCTATAACATTTCATTTACAAAATCCGAGATATAATTATTACAAAAAAGACAACTTTTCTGATAGCTTTATATACCTTATGTATTCGAATATATAATATAACTAATGAGTGACATTGAACTATTGACTGACATTCAAAGAGTTAGTCAAGTTAATGAACGAATTGCTTTTTTCTTAAGTTCATAAGTTCATCATACTTCAGCTTCAACTTTTGCATATTCATAAATTTTTGTTGACATCAGCACAAAGAAACATACATATTCATACAATAACTATTTTAACTAAATATTCAAATGTTAATTTGATTTGCATCAGAATAGATTGTTTCAATAATAAATGAAACTCTTTTCTCACTTCACTTCATGATGATTTCTCTTTAATAGAACATTCAAATTTTATATGCAAATGCAAAATTCCTACTTGTATCAAAAGCTTTTTCAATTTATTATGACTTAGCTAGCCAAGCTTTATAATATACACTTTTTTTTTTTTTGTATATTACTGAAATTCAATTTTGCATCAGTCATGTTTTCATAGCTTTTGCGGCATGGCCCCAGAACGCATCAGTGACTTTGTTGGCATGAGTTTATAATGACAATTCCGTAAAGCATGCTAGGCTATATGTATATATATATATATACATACATCTGTGTGAATATGACCCCAGCCAACTTCCATTTTAATTGGCTTTCGTTGCTGTATTTTACAGCCCATTTGGGTTATGCACCAACGCACCACCGCACCACCGCACCACCACCAACACCATCCAGCATAATCAGCATTTTCCATTTCATTCATTCATAACACCCGCTGCTGTGTGTAAAATACTTCATAGCTTTTGTGCCACTTACTATATGTGTAAAAATACATTTACTTATATAGGTATACTTCAGTAACTGTATATACATATATATACTGTTGTTTTTTTGTTTATCAGTCTTATTGTTATTATTCGATTATCGACACTTATAAATTGTTTAGCACGTGCCACCTTGTCGCTTGTAACGGTCACAGCGATTGTCGAAGTTTACAGTTCCATTTAATTTGTATACCCTTTAAAACGTATATTTAAATAAGTTAATAAAAGATGTAACCTTAAACATTTTTAAGCTTTCCAGAGTAACATCTGGGCAAATTCAACTCTCTAAAAAGTTAAACTTAGTCGTCTTCTACTGACTTCACTTATAGCTTCAGTATAACTGCTGACATTGGTTAAATGACTCGATTTTCTGCATATGAAATGTAATATTTTCCCTAGATATATTGATGCACAGTATGCTTGTCATATCATATATATGAAATCAATTCGACATTGAAGCAATTTGTTATATAGCCTCGTATCTGTATATCTAAGGGCATTTTCTAGGGTTGTTGATAATATATCAAAATATCAATATATCGATATTTTTATAAAAAAAAAATATATTTATATCGTGATATTTTTTTTGCCCAAATATCGAATATTTTTGCAATATATTTGATATATCGTTGGTCACACATTGTGAGACATTCTGAATCAAAATGGTTAAAACGAATTATTCAGATTTCAAAAATGGAACAGCAAAATGCAATTTATGCCCTAAAATAATAAAAACAAGTTGTAACACATCAAATATGGCAATGCATATAAAAAACAACATTATGATGAATTTAGAAGACCAAGGTGATACCTTCGAAAACGACCACAATAGGTCAATATTGAAAGTACACATTGCGGAAGAGGAAACTTGAGATGTAACGCAGCTTGCCACAAACTTCTTGGGAAAGCAATCCGATAATTTTTTGGAATTCTCATAAGGCCATCGAAGATCAATTACGATCAGCCCCTGGTAGCTTGGTGCCTTTGGAGCGACTTGCTTCGCCAATAAAATGAGTTGTTTGCGGCTCACGAAGTCGTATGACGGATTCTCACATATCAGAACGCGTTTTTTTTTTTTTTTTTTTTTTTTTTTTTTTTTTTTTGTAATAAACCCTGAGTACTTAATACTGGTCATTATTATTATATTAAAATAGTTATTCTTATTATTCTTTCTTTTTTGTTTTTTGGTCGGATTGTAAAGTTATTGTAGGACAAAGTTTTAAAAATATCGAAAATATCGATATATCGATATTTTTAAAGTTGAATATCAAATATCATTTTGATATTTTTTCAAAACTTAAAATATCATCGATACGATATTTTAAAAATATTCAACAACCCTAGCATTTTCATTCTGCTTTGCAACATTTACATACATAGTATATTTCTTTTGTTTTTTTTTTTTATACATAAAGTTTTATGCAAGCAATTGCCTTTTATTTATTTTCTTACTCGTTTGTTGTTGCTTCTCAATAAAAGAAAAAAATTCGCAATATACGATTGATTCGCGAAGGAGATGGCAAAAAATAAAAAAAAAGACTCATACATGTTTTATTCAATTGGAGCTGTGTGAGCGCCTTAACGATGTGAATTCGAATGAGAACTGTTTGTATATGATATGTTTGTAAACATGCAAACATACATACATACATACATACATACATGTATTCCATATGGGTCAGTTAAAAAATATCGAGCTAAAAAGTGAAGCCCAAGTGTTTATAACTTTTTCGTGCTTCGAACATGGACTTTTGTTTTAATGTAGCTCTTTAATTAAATTTTAAAATATACATATATTTGATACAAAGAAACCTTGAACATTAATTGAAAATAGTGTTTAGCTTATCAAAAAAATGATAAAAATGAGTCTTTAAACTATTCACAATGATATTGGGAAGTAAACGACGTATTTCAAAGCTTAAAATGAATGCAGAAGAGATTTCATCCTTGAAAGCAAACAAATTATTCACCTGATTGAAAATTCCTTATTACTTCTAACTGGCGCTCGGTCGAACTGCGTGTATTGCCTGTTAATGGCCCAACACGGCTATAGTTCCCATATTAAGCAACACATTCCTGTGAACAAGCCACAAGCAAATTAAATGCATCATTCAAACAAACATTTTGGGTCCACTTTGGCCCGCATAAATTAGTAAACGAACTGCATTTCAATGTGTACCACAGCCGAAAAATGTCAGAAGATCATGGGAAAACCAGTTGGCGCGGCGACTCGTGCGCCGGCAACCAGCATGTCCAACACTACGAGAGTGTTTCTTGAATAGCTGCCACATGGCTTATCAACGTGGGGGACAAGACGACCCAAGTCATGTCTATGTCTGTAACCAGCCAGCCAGCCAGCCAGCCTGCCAGCCAGCGAGTCAGCCACAAAAAAGTCAAAGCCCCCACAATTGCCCACCTCCGCTTCTACGCCGCCCTCATTCGGTTTTTGGCCGCCTTCTCTAACGTTCCGACAGACAGACGTGTTGCTTGGCGATTGTATTGGTCTATTGCTGTGTTGGCCAAGCTCACTACAGCGTGTGCAAGCGGAAGCTTTAATTCATTTTTGTTGTTTTACAAATATGCTTCTTTTTTTTTCTTCTGTGGAAAAGCCGCCGCTTCACACAACTTGGTCAACACTTTGGGCAGCGCTTCCGATACTCGAGGCTAGCAAATTTGCATATTTTACCGGATGGGTGGCACTTGAAATTAACATGCACCGTTACTTGGTAGGGTGTGACATTATTGTTGTTATTATTAACTTGGCATTGCATAGCATTGATAATAATAGCAACAATTGCAGTCATAAGATTTTCTCTATTGTAGTTGGCTAGACTTCAAGATAAATTCGCATGCTATGAAATTGACGATGACCAAACTAGAACTGGAGAGAGTTATATTTAAATAAATAATAGACTATTTCAGATAAAAAATCAAATTATGAGCTCCAAATTGCCTAAAAGTTATATCTTCTCAAAAATCTAAATAGTTCATATTTTAAATTTATTATTATATTTTATGAAGACAAAAACAAAAACATATGCATGTTAATAACATAGCCCTTTATTTTCATTCTACTTCACTTCCTTTCCCTGAGCACATTGAAAATGGGAAATCATTTTATATATTTGGATAGATATTATGGATACGCAGATTTCGTAGTTTTCAGATTTTGGATTCAACGCCCCTCTCGCCCACAATTTGCAAAAAAACCCATTTAAAATACTAGAGACTTGAAATTTGGCAAATAGATACATTTAGATACTATATATGTATATATATAATTAAAAGTTTCTTAAAGATACTCCATCTAGAAATAGAGTTATAAGCGTCAAGAATATTAATTGTATTTCTTCTATTCTTCAGTACGTTACTATTCTTGAGTTTTAACATTAAGAGGCTTGAATTGAATTTCTTTTAAGTAATTTTCTTTCATATTTTTTTGATTTGCGTTTTGAGTTTATGATAACTAAATCCACAACTTCCATTAAAAAAAAAGCCAAATATATCTTCTACTCCATACTATATTCCACCTACTTTAATTGAATTTAATTTTCAATTAATTTCTTCTCAGAATTTTAAGCCGCACTTTACATTTGCCGCTTTGCATTTAGCAATTGATTAATTTTAATTTAGGCCTAGCCCTAGTCGGTGGCCCACTCGAAATACTTAACGCCTTATTAACTTTTAGCGGCTTGGTTGATTGTGGTCTCGCTGGGCTGTCTGGTTTTCCTCAGAAATTTCATTACGAATTCAGTTAGGCGACAGGTTATTTGTGTTGAACTGACAAAATGCTGCGATTGCTGCTTAAATTTTACGCATTCATTAATGTTGCGGATAATTGAATTTACTTATCGTGAAATACATTCATTCATACATTAAACAAGACTACGTTGACAGTCGCAATGTTGTTGCCAATACAAAACAACAACAACAACAACAACTGGTAGCATTGACTAATGCAAACAGCGATAATGATGGCGCAACTCCAGAGCCAGTACACAATCAAGAGTACGGAAGAAACAACGAAAGAAGAAGACTTAACGATTCGGCACTTGAACACAAACAGGTTCTGGCCCGACCGCAGCACTTATAGCCACATACTATCAGCCAAAAGTTGCGGGACTTAAATGCGAATAGCCTGTTCTGCAATACAGATGCATGGAAATGTTTGAATTTAACAGGAGATGGCATTGTCGACTGCCCCCAGGAAGCATGGAACGATGTCACTTCAGTAATTTTAGTATTTACAACAATTGCCATGCTGAACTATTTGAAAGTCAGCTAAATTACAGTAGAATTTATCGTGTTGAGGCAAAAATATCTATATTATATTGAAATCTTCATATTTTCTAAAATTCCACATAGATTGATGTACAAATCTATTTTAGTTACGCTGTTTTTTCCATAATTTCTTCAAGACCAAAGCTTAGCTTTAACATTTCCTTTTAGCTTTTCTTTAACACAAACAACTTTATGTAGGTGTAGATCAATTTTTCAGCTCTTTAATATTTGCCATTCACTTGAAATTGCCTCCGTTCTCTTAGGACTTGGTAAAAAAGAGCCACTTTGGTCGAATGACTTGTAAGTGACATCAAATTCCCCAGAATCTGACAAATCAAGCGAGCAATTTGCTAAAATATATATATACTCAGATAAAGACACACATAGATATTTATATATAAATTGATAGGACTTTTAAAGCAGGCATTGCCATAACATTTTCCAATGAAGCGTGAGAATGATTTTCAGTCATGTGTTATTAATTTATTCGCTGACATATCGCTGACGAATTATTGAACAAATAAATTTAAGTTGTGCAAACATTTAAATACAATTAAAGGCGAAATATATTATAGAGAAGACGCTTGCTCTTCTTCGCTCTCTCTCTCTCTCTCTCTCTCTCTCTCTCTCTCTCTCTCTATCTCTGTCTCTTAAGAAATTAAAGACATTTAAATGTTTGTATTGCTTTAAGAGTTGTGTTGACTCTGACTATTGAAAAAGTGAATTACGATTATAATATTTAAATTGAGATTTATGTTACATCAGAAAACGAAGTTGCTGATGCCAAAAAGCGTTTACTTGATCAAACACAATAATAGAGCAACTTTTATGCTGTCTAAGTAAGAAGACTCTAGTCGAGACGGCTCGACTACGAGATACCCTGAACCCTACAAAAAAGTGATACTCTTCTTCTTTACGCACTTATGAGCGCGCGCTCTGCCAACTGCGCAGTTGCTGCCATGGCTTGGGGGTGGGTTTGGCTATATATTGGACGTATCTTTATGAAACTTTTATCTATTTGCCAAATTTCAAGTCTCTAGTATTTGAAATGCGTCACATTAGAGGTGAAGGGGCGTGGCATCACAAATTTGAAATATACAGAATCTTCGTATCCATAATATCTATCCAAATATACAAAGTCTATAGCTCAAACGGTATAGAAGTTATGCTCAAAAAACGTAAGAAATTTAAACAAATTTTCGATTTTGTATCGAAAAAACAAAACAAACTCATACTGCGTAACTAAAACACGAGTGTTCTTTAGCTTTTGTAGTTTCCGAAATCTCGACGTTCATATGGACGGACGGACGAACGGACGGACAGACGGACTAGGGCTAGATCAACTTATTTTTTTATGCTGATCAAGAATATATATACTTTATGATGTCTGACGTCTCCTTCTGCCTGTTACATAAATTTTCACAAAAACATTATACCCTGAATTCCCATTTTCAATGGGTTCAGGGTATAATAAAACTAGCAGCTGCTTATACTAGACAGATTGAAATATTATTTTTTATAACACATATACTGGAAAGATGTTCAATATGACAGCTAAAATGAAATGGCTTAAAGCTGTTAAATGCATTTAATATGTTAAAATCTGTCGTTAAAAGCATGAATAAAATTTTATGTTGAACAATAAACTTGATGACTAATGGGCATAATGTGAACACATTTAATATAAATATATCAAAAAGTGTAGAAAATACTCACACACAAAATATATATATAAATATATATATAAAATTCAACTCAAAATATTTTGCATATGAATTATTATTTGCCTTATTTGTACATTTATATTAATAAAGAATATGTATATATTAACGCTATAATTTAACGTTGACAATTAAAATGAATACAAATTGTTTTTTTGGCAATTTAGTCAAGGCTGTCATAAATACATACTTAAATACGTTGAGAGATCCCATTAATATGAGAAATGTCTTTTTATAAATAATAATACAAATTTACTGAATAGAAAACATGTGACATAATATGCCCAAGATGTGAATGTTAGCGTCAAATGGAAGATGATCTCAATAAGATCTACAGCGATCTACGGCTATCAGCTTGTCTGCTCAGCATATTGCATTTATATAATAAATTGAAAGAATTGAGCAAATAGACAATAAGCCGCAAACTCAGCAAGTAATTGATCTATCAATTTATCTAATATCAACATCAAAGCGAATGCGATCTTCGGTTTTCATGTGCCCAGCCCATTTCAGCTGTGGTCGGTCAGGCAACTGCAATACTAGCTCGCCCAAGCTCAAGCTCAAGCTCAATCATTCTCTCAGTGTGTAGCCAATCAATTTGTATGGGCAGGCAGTTACGTTGTGGCACTACCCTCAATAATATTAATTCAATTCATAACTCAAATCTTATGTCTTATCAGTCACATTGATTGATGTTGCGTGCATCGAGGCAAATGCAGTGAAGTAAATATTTCTCCGAGTATATATGGGATTATAAAAGAGAAAGGGAATCTTAAACTGTGATCTTTTCTTTAGCTGCATACAAATACACACACACATACACACAGAGAGATATATATATAAAGAGATACGATCCAAGCTCCATGATTTGTGACGCTTCAATGCGGTTTCTCGTGCCTGTCTTGGCGTTAAAAGGCAAAACGGCGAGTCAAAGTCAATGGATCCTAACTTTTATGGTCAAGTGAGTATTGCAAACATTTCACTCACTTTGTGATGTGCACACACATAGCTTTTGCTTTTACCTGGATATCTTGGCCACTGGCCATTTGGCCATTCAATTTGCCTTACTGGCCAGTCAAACTTTCTAATTAGACATGGCTTGTTTCTCGCCTGATGGGCGGGAGAACATTCGCTGCCAGCTAATATTAATGATTATTATTATTATTATTATTATCATTACTAATGCCTGTTGACAGTCGGTTCAATGTTTACTTTCAGTTACGAGCAGCAGCATTAGTACAACAAACTTACAAGTGCTTATACAATACACAGCTGTGTATTTGTTTGTATATAAATATATATGTACATATATGTGCATATACACGTACATACACGTATCGGTATTCGTAGGACAATAAGTAGTCACGTTCGAACACAATTAGTAAAACAAGTTTGTTAATGATAAGCGTCTGCTGCAGAGTGAGCCAAGTGAATATTAAAATATTTGTTTTTAAGAGAGAGCGAGAGATAGCTACATATGATTATCGCACCAGTTTGTAGAGTTGCGCTTAAATTTTTCTCTTGTCTCTCCTTGAATACAAAACGAACGTGATTAGGCATCTCTTCAACAAGCACAATGAGTTTATATTTCAATAATTTAATACAATTTTTAATTTATAATTTACAAAATGTCATTAACATAATAATATGACAAAGAAATTCCTCTTTTTCTTCATTTTCAGCAAGTGAAAAGAGTCTCACCAAGAGTCGGATTAATTCAGCAAGGGTCGGATTAATCCAATCGTGGAGTTGAAGCACTTATAGCCTGCATTTAAGTTCGATTTTGAATGGGGTTATGGGATTATTACAACTTTATTAACTATGAGCGAGTATTCTACAGTCAGTTGCACTCAAGTCAATATTTACATTCATCTCTTCAAACTAGCGAGAGAGTCAAAAGATGGCAAATTCATTGTATATTCATATACATTCATTTATTTATATACACATATAGCATACATATATATTCACAGTTAACATGAGCATCGCATTGGCGCCAATTGCGTGACTGCCGTTTAAGCATCATTTAGTTTATCTCTGGGACTTTGCCTAACAAGCGTTCAGACCACGATTAAATTAACCCCATTGACAAGAGAAATGAATGAAGTAGAGAGCCAGAGAACGAAGAATAAGTAGTAGAAGTCGAAGAAGAAGCAGACAACTTAAACAACTCAAAAAGCTCGTGGCCCCATTTGTGTTAAATTTCTTCGAAATGAAATGAATTTCTTGGCACCAGCCCTGACAATTGTCAGTTCGCATCGAACCAGCAATTGCGACCACATGTTGCACATGCCCACGGGCACGAGCACACACCCCATACACACACACACACACACACATACACACAGTGGGCATCTGCATCTCTCGCATAGCCCGTTTGACTGAGCATTTAATGATCAGACAACTAGCGGGCGTGGTCCAATTGCCGGCGCTGGCGGTTTCGCTCTATAAGCACGACAACAATAATATTTAAATATACATATACATATACAAAACATGTACATGTGTGTAAGTGTGTGTGTGTTTGTGCTTGTGTGCCCCTCTGCCCGTTGCGTAACCCGCACACTAATGAGCCCCAACCGCTGTGAGGCTTGTGGGCAGAGTGTTTGGGTCTATCGGTAATTGAGACTCGATTTGGTATCGAGCCGCAGCAATTTGTATTTGCCATTTGCCACAATTCATGTGTGTGTGTGTGTGTGTGGGGGTTTTACTTTTGGGCCTTCTCAGTCTGCATGTCTGTCTCTGGTTTGTCTGCCACAACCAGCTGCTCTGCTGGCTTTGACTGCAGCGGAATGCGAATGCGCATTTGCATTCGGCCACATGTGTCTATGACTGCCTGGCTCTCTGTCTGTCTGTCTTCATTTCAATTTGGAGCAAGCAGCACATGTGTCTCCATAAAATATGTAGATATACATATACTTATATATACACATGCATACATATATCAAAGATTGCAACTTTGCAATTTGTTAGTGCAAATTTTTTAATGGTTTTCCATTTGGAGTGGGGCTACCTAAGTGCAAGCCGTAATACGCTAGAGATTAGATTTGCCAGCTACTGGATCATTAATTGAAATTCTCTGACTATGCGATCATCAATAATGATCATATTAAAACCGTGAACTCTAACGAATCAGCAGTAAAGAACGAGTTTTTAGAGTAAAATTAATGGATGTCGAATACTTTTTTTGTGTGGTCTACAATATGTGTGGTTTATACGATCTTAACTTGTATACGTTTTTACTTATACCCTGTGGTATAATGGAACTATTCTTAGTATATTATAAATTCAACCTCATAAAAATATAAGAAATTGTATATGAATATGAAAGCAAATATTATTCATAATTTTACAAATTCTGCTTGGTAATATTTATAGTTTTTTTTTTTTTTTATATATATTTTCAGTTACTCTTTAGTTATTTTTATATATTTTTTTTTTCTTTTTACATCCATCAAAAAAATTATATAGCAATCCGTCCGCTTACCAATTAATATCGCCGGTTCCATTTTCGTAAGTCGTTCGTAATACAAATTGGTTTAGATCCAGAATTTCGTTGGGTTGAAAACACGTATTTTGATTGCTTTCAAATTTTTGATTGTATAAAATTGCTGAATCACATAGCCTTTATAGCGCTTCACTTTTTCGTAAGACTCTATTTGATTTCATTGACATTATTTTCACTTTCTCACATTTGTTTTTTTCTCTCTCTCTTCTTCTTCACTTATTCTTGTATTTCGTAATATTTCGCGGAAATTGATGAAAATAAAGGCGCGCTCGTGGTTTTCTGAATAAATAACATTTTATACAAATATTAGGTGCCAAATTTGGTGGGAAACAACAAAAATAAGAGCTGACATCTGCAGCATACCTGCCTTAAAATTGCTGTTTACAAAAGCAAAAAAAAAAATAAATACAGAGTGAGAAAAAAAGAACAAGCACAGCGCAAAAACCCAAACACTTAAATAAATACAAATGCAATGCGAGCGAGTGGGAGAGAACAAGAAACTACCGTTAAATGGCAGAGAGCTATTGCCTTAATGAGTTTCTTGTTTGTTTGCTTGCCATTTGTTGTAGCTTGGTTAATTTAACACGCCTTTTAGTTTGTTGTTTACTTATTTTGATAGTGCAGCCCGCTTTTTTCTCATTTCATATCGATGTGTATATTCCTTATCGCAGAGAGCGCCAGAGGGAGAGAGAGAGAGAGAGAGAGAGAGAGGCACAGGTGGTTGTTTCGCTTGCGCTCTTTCGTTCTGCTGCTTGATCAGAAAACAAACACCGGGTTGAGGTTGACGCGAAATGGCTGGCAAATGGAACACTAAGTGAGCACATTCCAATAAGCATGCACGCGCATGGAAAGGGAAAACCAGATATGAAACAATGGAGTGATGGAACAGACAACAGTTTCACTGCCGCCAAACTCTGCTGACGTCGCTGTTGCCGTCCCGGGCAATTTGTGAGTCAAAGAATCAGGCAGTAAAAACAACTACAATTTCTGTGCTTGTGTGCGGCAGTATGATGTTATTCGTATGTAGATGAATGCGTGTGCCTGTGTGTGTGTATGTATTGAGTATGTATTTGTGGGAACAAGAAAAAGAGTTAAAGACAGAAAATGCCACAGAAAATTTGTTGTTTTTTTCTCTGCGCTTGAAATAAACACATAAAATCTGAAGCAGGTACGACAAATAATTATATTTTATGAATGTATGTATATTTCACTTTAATTAAACAATGGCATTATTATTATTTTATTTGGATAATCAACTTGTTGCTTGGCACCAACAACAACACAAACACTCTGCACTTGAACTTGCTGCGCGACGCAACGTTGACGCCATCATCGGCGTCCGCATTTAATTGAATTTTTGCACTGCCTTTGAGCCAAAGAAACGAGCACATTCGCATTGTGCTTTGCGCACATTTTGATTACACATTTTTAATTAAACATTTAAACCCACTTTAATGGCAAATACCGCAGTGTGAGGCGGCGCTTTGTACGACGCTTTTTATTGCTACCCTTTTTTGCTTTGCCTTTTGATTATTGTTTCTGTTTCTGTTTCTCTCTTTACCTCTGCTACAAAAACGTAAAAACCTTCCGCGCACTTAAAGCGAAGTTTCTCGCGCGACTGCGCTGTCGTGACTGTCTGATTGGAGCAAACCGATCTTTAGCGCAAGCGGCAGTGCTAGCCGCCAGTCGAGAGCCACAAAAAACTCAAGCTAAAAACTTTGGCTAAATTTCTGACAAACGATGTCAACTATTATGGCATTATATGATACATGTTTATAGTTGATTATTTAATTATAATATCAGCATATTACGTTTTGGTAAATAATTATTTTTACTTCATCTATATATTTCTTAAAAACTATACTGTTAGCGGGATGAAAAAAAAATAGCTAAATGGAGCTGCCAGCACTGTTAAGCGACGAAAGAGCGGCCAAACTACAGCAGAAGGTTCTGTTAACAGTGGTGCTTCCATTACTCACGGTTATTGTTTGACCTACCAAAACAATATGTTTATTTATGTTCGACGTATGAATAAATTAGCAAATATGGGTTTATAGAGTAAATAGTAAATAATACTGAAATTTACGTAATATATTTCTATAATAATTTCGAAGCTAAAACGAAAAACCGAAAAGCATATTAGCTTCGGCATTGAGCACACAGCTTCAACTGTTAATTAACAGCATTTGCTCTGAGAGCGATTGAGTTGGGTGCAGTGCTGAGCGGACAGCAGCTCAGAAGTTCCAATTTCATTTTGGTACATTGAAATGGAAATGGATCTGTTGCTCTCGCAGAGAAGGCAATCAATTTAAATCGAATTGGAATTAATTGATAGGCATGGGAGAGTCAAATTGGAAATTAGCTTCTACTCAGTAAATATTTACAATTTATACTTTTCTGTTGCACTTGTACAATGTAAACGATAAAAAAAAGTATGTATAATATTCGAACTACGTTCTTTATTTTAATAATGTTAATTAGAACATCAATATATATATTCTAATACTGAATATTTGAATATAATCAGGTAGTTCGAGAAAAATTTATCTAGCATTTTATTAATGTTCTTTTCACATCATCATATGCAAAAGTTTGTACACAACGGCATTTTATCAAAATTTAAAGCCACGACAAACACTAGATAAGAGCTACGCCTGTTGACAGCGCTAATGTGGACTGACATATACCTGCATATATAGATATACCCATATATGTATTTAGAAATATATATATATATACTGAATATGCACTTGGAATAGAAATACTTACCCATGGTTCTCACCATAAATTCATCATAGTTCATTAATGGAGGCGTTTCGGCGCCCTGTACAACATTCATGAAATCCTCATCGCTATAGACTGAATCATAATCGCTGGGATCGTGCATTGTTTTATGTTTTATAGAAACACTTTTTTTTTTAATTTTTATTAAATTTAATTTCTTAATTTTTCTATCGATGTTCAACACTGTCACATACTTTTAGGCAGCTCAACAAATTGAACCTGTAGAGGCTATACAACTACTGCACTATAGCTATAATCCAATATTCCCTATAAGAGTCAATGACTTTTCAATCAATCAATCAAATTGATTTGATAGATTGATTTCTACGCGAGCTGCATGATCGCAGCAAGCCTTCACCTGCGTTGACCGAGTGCGTTAAAATCTAAAATGCGACTAAGGCAACAACATTTGAGCGCCTCTAATCAACAGTGAGCAAATACAAATACTACGAAGGCTATCACAAGCACAAAAATGAGAAATGAGTAGCCCAATGCAAACGTCTCCCAACTGATTAGACTACTTATAAAACGAAAAGCAATAGAGCTACGAAATGCTCTATTTGCAAAGAGATCGCTCGGCTAGCTAGTAGCTCTCAGCTGTTCTATTACCTGAGATGCTATCAAAATGTGTTTCAACAACTCTCATTCTCTTTTTTTTTTTTTAACCTTTTTTTGGGCGAAAGTAAAGCTATAACTGTGTGTGAGTGTAGGAATTCAAATAGACGTAATGCTATATCTTATCGCACTTGTTGAATTCAAACTTGCTTTGCGCGCATATTGAAACAAGTAAAGCCCATAAATAGCTAACGATTTCAATTAATTAATGAATTCACACAGCAATATTATGATTACTGAGTGAAATTTCAAAAAGATAGATATCTTAGTTCATGTTAAGTTATTTTTGATTTAGTATAAAATACGTTGCAGTGGTGGCCCCAAAATTGTGGCTGTATTTCCTCGACTTTATTTAGTGTAAAAGCTGTGTCTTTTTCTTCGTAGTTAAGTGTAGGGTAGTAAAGCAAAGAATGTAGGAGGAAGCATGTCCTAATCGCCGATTGCGAACCAATAGGAGAACTGGCGTGAGAGTTATGCTATTAACAGAGCATAACACTGTTAATAGTATAGCATGTCGTCGTGTGGCACGATTGAGTCTTTAACAGTGGTCGTGTGGGATGAGCAGTTCTTGTTAATGTAATCTGACATTAACACATATGTTCTAGTGACTAATGACAAATTAAAAATAAATAATTCCAATGGAGGTTGGTTCTACTTTATGAAACGCATTCAAAGAAAGTATTCCAGAGCTGCCCCACTGTTAAAAGACTTTACAGGTTTTGCAAAGAGCAGTTACGTTACTTTTGATGTTAACTAACAGACCCCCGTGTGACGTCACACAGTCCTAAGTGTGCGCTGTTATTCAATTGGATACTTTTCGGTCACTGAGGCAAAGATCCTCCAAGTGCTGATAAGCAACCAAAATAAGTTGTTTTGCAACGAATTCGAATAGTAGGAACCATAAATGATCATAAATCATTAATCCTTACTTTTATTTACTTATTACTTATTAATCAATCGTGGAGCTGTCCCATAAATAAAACACATTTGGATTGTTTTTAAAACGGCACACCAAAGAAATAGCTTCATTGGAATGCTTAAAATTGTATTTAGTTTTCTGCATTTCAATCTATATTCAAATACATTTAGAATTTGTAATAATATTTTTTTTTTCTTTTTTTTTTTTTTCAAATACGTTTTAAGTTTTTGTTCTGTTTCAATTGAATTCAAGTTTTGTTTTTTTATCATGTTTTTTTTTTTTTTGTGTGATTTTTGAAGAGTATTTTAACTCTTGTTTGCTGCAATACTTAATTGATTTTTTCTAGCATTTTCAGATATGTTGATATGTTTATTGATATTGTAATATAGAAACGCTCACACATACATATACGTAAAGTATGCATGGCTGCAACTATTTATTTTATGCTCTAGTAAATAGAAAAAAAAAACAAACAAACTTAAATAAACAAAGAGAAAACCAAATTGACTCTTATTCATCTCATTTAAAACATTTTGTGTAAAGTTTTGCAAATTTGTTTCAGCATTTTAATAAATATTGGGTCAGTTTTGGGCTTAAACTGCTGAAACAAGTTGCAAAGCCAACAAATTTTGGTTAAATAAACAAAATATTAAAATGAATTGGTTGAAAATGTTAAAAAATCTTTAAAATTAGCTTTTTTTTTTCATTTAATTCTTAATATTTTCTATTGATTTGCATATTTCATATGTTGATATGTTGAATATTTGCCTAGAGATATAGTTTAAATAGATTTATGTTTTGTTTATCTGATCTCTATTTGCATTTAGTTTGCATTTGCGTTTTATAACATTTATAGTTTCTATACGCTGATATGTTTGTGATATAGTTTTGTGGCTTACATATTATATTGTATATATGTATATAGTATATATAGTGTGTATATATATATGTATATATATGTAGTACTAAGTTTTGTATAATCAATTTAAAACTTTCAAAAATATGCTCAGAGAAACGCATAATTGCAAAGATATGTTTGATATGTTAAGAATTTAGTTAGGATTTCGAGTAAACGATATAAAAAGTGTGGAAACATTATATGACAAAAATTCATTTTAGAACAAATTAAACAAATTATCACTTGTTAGTTTTTTGTTTTTTTGTTTTTTTTTTTTTTTTAATTATAATTAATTCTTGTTCGCGTTCAACGTTCATTTGCATTCATATGAAATATGTAGCTTGTCTCCTTATTTACACGGGGCATATACACATCAAATACATACATACATTGTTAGTTTTCATAATTGTATATATGTTATTGATATTTACTTAGACATTTATATATGTATATAACATATATGTATATATATATATATATCTATATAGTTATATAATTATGTATATATATATATAGTTCAATGGATCTGTTTTTATTTATTATTATTTTTTTTTCAATACCACTCTTAATTTATTAAGTTAAATTTCTATATACTTAATTTTTTTGAAATTTGTTTTCAAACATTTAAATAGACAATCATTATTAGAATTAAGTTTGAAATTAAAAGTTAATTTTTATTTTTTGTTATTTTCTTTAGCAACAATACTTTGTTTTGGTTAAGTATCTAGCAGCTAATTCAAGGTACTTATAACTCCATAATATTTTCTTTTAATTTTGTTCGTTTTGTGTAAATTTTTTGGTTTGCTTTGGTATGTGAACGTTGGGTTCGTTACATTCGATTAATTGCAAATACCTCATAGCATATGTTGTTTCTTATGGAATGTAATTAGTTACCTTCGGTTTTAACAATTCCGTGCTCTTTCATAATCGACTGAACTCCTCAAAGAGTGGGAACATAATTTATGTGGGAGGATTTCATTTGCATTTCAATATTACTTTGAATTCTCTACAAATTAGATAAGTGCAGAAAGCAAATAGTTTTAGTAGTCAATTTTGTTGTTTTGATGGTATACTTTACTATATATAAGTAGGATATATATAGTAGTTTGAGGGTCAGTTAAGTATCCATCAACAAATTTGACTGCTAAAAGTTTGTATCTCAAGAGCATCATTTTGGTTACTATTTTGATAAGTTTTTTTTTTTTGTTTTTTAATTTATGTTTAAAATGTTGCATAGACTTACATTGAATGCTAAGTTAGTATATTAATATATGTAATAAAAGGTTAATTTATTTAACCATAATTTTTTGTATTTATGTTTTTTTCCTTTTTCAATATCCGTGCATTTATTACTCATAAATTATGCAACTCGACAATTGTGTTTTCAGGTATTGCATGTGTGTACAGTAGCCCGACATTTTCGACATTTTTTTTCTAGCTTACTATATATATGTAAATATGTTAAGTATATATTGATTTTAGATAAATATAGTTGCAAATTGAAACATGGAGTGCTTGACTACTGAGCTTCAATTAAACAACAATAGCTGCAGGGCTTGCTCTAAGCTCTAGACAAAGTGTCCCAATATATATATATATATATATAGATAGAAATACCAACTCTATATAGATGTAAGTAAGACGGGACATGTATATATAGAAAAGAATTGTCAAGTTAAGAGTACTAAGCATAGTTCTTGGAAGGTTCTGTACTGATAGCCTTGGTTGCTTTGTTGCTGAAACGTATAATTTGTGTAGAGCTTCTGCTACAGTGAATACCTTGGAGTGCATCATTTTCCGGGGGATTTAAACACTTACGAGAATACATTAATAAAGTCGTAATACACATATCAGAAAAAAGTTATATTATATAAATATTTAAGTAGTTTTTCTTTTTTTCTTTTTTTTTTCTTTTGTTTGCTTTTTCTTTGTTTTCTTTTTGCCGAACGATCCTGCTTCCATATTTTGCATAGTTTGTGAATTCTTTTTGATGTTTTTTTTTTTTTTCTATTATTCGAAACTTTTCGATGCGCGTTAATTTTCTCAAAAATTTGAAAAAGTTGCAAAACACAAAGGAAACTAAGAGCGAATGATTGCAGATCAATTGAAAGAGCGCAGAAGAAGAAGTTGTAGAAAGTTTTTAATATAGCGAAGCCGATTTATTCTCATTTTGGTATATTCTTGTCTTTGATCGATTAAACTTTTTTTTTTTTTTTTTGTTTTATAAGTTTTTTCACTTTTTTTGTAATTTTTTCATTTTTCATTTTTCTTTCTAAAAAATATGTTTTTAAAGGTTGAAAGCAAATCAAGTGTTAGCACGGTTAGGGAAAGCATAAAATATAGAAATGATATTTTGAAAACTAAAAAAAAAAGAAAACTGCGAAAGTTTTTGAGAAAATATTTGATATTTATGGCTGTGAGTATGAATGTGTTTCAGAGTGTGTGTATTTCGCCACGCCCCTTTAATAATTATAATTATCATAGGGCGTGCCCAAATATGAATAGAAATTAGGATTAATGGGCTGTGCGTGTGCATAATAAAATCCAGAAGCCGGATCCGGCGCTACTCAGTCGAGGAAACCGGTATTAACCAATTTCTCCAAAAAGAACTTTACATCGCCCAACTCAGAGTCCTTAATGCCAAGCGACTTCAACATGCCAAGATCTCCATTCTCCACGGCCATGAAAACGGAACGCAAGTGCTCCAAATCAGATCTAAAAAAAAGTGAGAAAGAAAAATTTTAACTTAAATAGAAAGAGAAAGCAGAGTTTTTGCTTACGGCCATTTTCAATTAAAACATACAGAAGCGCCATCGCTCTCTATTGTCAAATGGCTTTCTGTGGTCAGGCTTATAACATGCTTTCCTTAATTAATTCCTTTAGGTGGGACAACGTTGTTTTTGTTGTTGTTTAAAGAGGAAAAACTTCATTATAAACAGCAGGATGGAAACCATGAGCGACAGCGACAACCACAATACATTGTGTACACTGCGTCACAAATTAAAACAAGCATGAGTGAGCAAGCGAGTGAGCAAGCAGCATATGCCAGACTATGACATACCCTATGTATATTCAATTCTGTGTTTGTTCTCTCTATAGCTGAACTATTATATATATATTTGTATAATGGCATTAATATGATTTATATAAAATTGTTAATAATATTTAAAAAAGTTTCAATTTTTTTGGAATTAAGCATTAATAGTCTGCTGAAATGATGTACGAAAACTTGTTCAGTTCTTGTTAATTATTAGAATAAATCATAAATCAGCTGCTCCTGCTCAAGCCATAAATGCAAAAAGTTTCCTTGAGCGGGTTTTGCTATATGGGCATTAACATTATTATATCTTGAATTTTTTTTGTTTTACCATTATCGATATCAAACTACAGCTGAAAACTTTGGATGGCTTCTGCACAGCAAATTTATATTATATTATACTCTACGTATAGCCATTGAAGCTCTGCTGTTTGTCCATTAAAGTGCTCTCGCAGGCACTTGCAAAATTTCGCTTCAACGATTAATTGCGTTGATGAAATTTTGTAAGTGGCTCCGAAATGCCATAACGAGTGGGAGAGGCAGAGGCACAGGCAGAGGCAGTGACAGAGCCAGTGACAGAGGCAGAGGCAGTGACAGAGGCTGAGACCCACAGAGCTACGAAGGGTTTTGGCTAATTTATCAGGTTGTGCGTGGGGTCGTCTTATGTGTCTAGCCATGGCTCATAATTACGTACACTTCAGTTAATTGGACCTACGTGCGACCGTCAGTGTTTGGGACAAAATCTCATTACTATTGCCGCCGTTTTGTGGTTTGCTTTTATTGTTCTAATTTAATGAAAATTTTCTGCTCTGAAGGACTGTCAACGGCGTGTTTACTTTTTGTTTGCTTTTTAGCTTGAATTATTTTAACGAGGTGAAATAACACGTCGCTCTAAGTGAGTAAATAAACATATAAATATTAATTTCTTCAAATATATTAATTAATTATTTATTTATTAATTAATTGAAACTTACATCATAAATGTATATAAGCCAGATTAAAGTGAAATTCATGTCTAAAACAAATGTTATCTGGAGAAAAAAATAGTTTATGTGGTTTGCTAAATGTCCTTCGCACTAAAACCACATTTCAACCACTTGGCTTGGAACCTTTTTACGCAGGCAAAGAATTTACTACAATGGGGTTGTCATCCTCAAAACTAGTTTGCAAACTGTCAACTACACCAAGACCACAAACAAAAAACAGAAAAAAAAAAAGAAATGCCAAAAATATATTCAAATGTAGAACAGACGTTGCCGCAGACACAAAGCAAACACGTGAAAGAGTATGTATGCCATATTTTAAAATTTTATAACTTGTTTGTGGTTGCTGAGCACCGGGTTGAGAACGCACGCATAATTCAAGAAACTTGCCAAGGACCTTGCTGGATGCTGTGCAGAGCAGGAATCCTGGCCACACGAAGGGGCAGAGCACACGCTCACAGCGTTAACGAAGGGGCGGGGAGAGGAATGTGGCTAAAGTACAAATGGCTTTGGGGTATGTTAAGTTTATTTAAGAGCTTTCATTATTTATATTATTTTTGGGGGGTATATGTTACTCGAGGCACTAAATTAAAATTCTCCCTCATGCGAAAAGGGATAACAGATAACAAACGGGTTTAGTTTTGAGCGCATTTATACATGCGAACCCTTCGCTCTTTTTGGGTGCTGTTTGGCTTACATATGCTGACCTTACCTCATTAGGTGCAATGCGGCTCCAAAGTCCTCAATAGTTTGTGATTCGCTCAAGGCGATGGCCACCTTCTCCACACCGCCCAACGGGGAGAGCGCGTCACGTGCCTTGCTGCCAAAGAGTTTCTCCAGGTAATTAGGTCCATGAGAGGCGATTAGGCTTTGCAAAAAGGATGCAGTCTCCTCGACGGGTGGTCGTTTGGCTGCAAGCACAGTGAAAGCCAAGAAAATGTTACAATTTGCTAATAAATAATCCAAGGCACTTGTAGGGTTAGCTGTGGCAAAAAGGAAGGACTTGACACTTTTGGTTCATTAGACAAGTTGCATCCGCTCGACACGTGCTTCAATTAACAGAAGCAACGAGAGATAGCCAGAGAGAGAACGAGAGAGTGAGAGAGAGAGAGAGAGGAATAGTAAGAGAGAGTGTGAGACATTGTTGCTTATTCAGCATAGAATCCATTAGTGTCTCATAATTTTATGCCATTTACTTGGAAATTACATATATTTCGAGCATAAATAATAAATGTCATTTATATGAGCTTTTATACTAATAAACTGCTTAAATATTTAAAGCACTTCCTGTGCAATTTAAATTAAAATTTAAAGTAAATCAATTTCATTTATTGTTTAAGCAAGAAATATGTATGAGATCTAGAAGAGAGTATCCAAAACTAATATTCACTCTTAGAAAATACTTTTTAAATTAAAAAAAAAAGCTTATTGCCTAGCTCTGTTTATCCCATCTCTAAGTCCAAGTATTTATTTCTTGAAAAACCCAACTCTGTATCTTTAAATAACTTTCACTAATATATATATAAGTTTCCTCTCCTGTAAAAGAAAGAGTTTAGACTGCTGAATACTTTTAAACTTGAGGTCATATATGATGTTATGTATATAACTATGTCTGTATACATATATAAATAATCCCAAATAAACAATCTAGTTATCCCTCTAAAGCTTAACGTCAACTTCATCAACTGCTTTACACTCCATCTCTCTCACTCTCTCTGTTTCTTTCTCGCTATCTTTCTTTACATATACAAATCTCTCAAAGTGCAAATAAAAATAGTAGGCAGATATTTCCATCTTCTTATCAATATAAATTCTCTAATTGATATAAACTCAGTTTATAATTTTCGAATCCATATCCACAGTTCATTACATTTCATTCACATCGAACGATGTTAATTTGCAGGCTTGGTACTCTCCCCAATGAATTGATCTATATATATATATAATTAATGAAAATTAAATCTTTTGCTCAAACTATTTCGCTTTATTGTAGTTTTTTCTTCTTCATTTTCTGCTCGGTCTTTAACCCGCTCGCTGCATTTGGGAGACTCACTCAACGTCCCCCAAGTACATATGCTGACGAATGTTGGCATTTTTAATGGCTGCAAGGACTCGGTACTCGATGGATCTGTAGTACTATGTGTTGGTGTATGTGTATGCATATGTATACATGTAGCTTGATTCAGTTACTGACTGTATTTGTTATGCAAATGGCGCACTTGCCCAGCTGTTAATATGCTCAGTATGGCTTACGGGGTATTTCGGTTCATTCATATCTATGTAACAGGTAAAAGACAAGATGTCTGAGTTGTTAGGTCACATATAAGTTAAGGAGGCGTAGTAGGCTGAATTCTTATATTATTCGAGAGGAGAACACAGCCTGCGGAGCTGATTCTCTTCAATTTATACTCGGACGAGACAGAGCTTAGATCTATTGTTCATAAGTTATAAAAAATTTTATAAAATATGTTATTTCATTGCATCCAAGTGTATCTGAATCGCTACGCTACGCTCAGTATATCTTCGCTCTCTCACACTCACTCATTCTCTCTCTCTCTCTCTCTCTCTCTCTCTCTCTGTTTATGGATATATTTCAATATTATAGATTACTTCTTTTATTTCAATTTCTTAAAGATATCTGTGTCAAGTATGGAGAGACGATAGATATTTCTCCCCTCTTTCTCTCTCTCTCTCTCTCTCTCTCCCTCTCTCCACCTCTATCTCTTTCTAGATAATTTCTAAATTTTGTCAGCTCATAATGAATATTTCTTTCATCAATTCTAGGGTATATTCTAGTTGCACAATTCCGACTCGAGTGCTCTACTTTTTCCCCCTATTTTGCAAGCTGCTTTGTTTTGTTGTTGGCATCCACAGTGCATGTATGGCCAGGACATATCGCCCGGGACTGGCACAGTTTTACATGCCCCAGCCATGGTGTGTGGGCGTCTGTGTGAGTGTGTCGCCTGGTTGCCTTTAACTTGTTACATATTCAAGCGATGTGTATCAGCCGTTTAGATAAGGCTACCTAGCATTTGCAGGCTCTTTGGTCGGTCGCTGGCCCTGCAGCCCTATAGCAGTGGCAGCACTTTGTTCAGGTCCGAAATCAACTTTTTGGCTGTTGATAAAATGTATGCAAATATATGTTAATTTCCCATGGGTATTCGAGTGCAGCGTATTTAATATTTGCTTTTTCTTCATTTTATTCTTATTCTACTCCCAATCGGTTATTGGTTGGCAGACTTTTTGCTGTTCTTACATGTAAATAAAAAATATAATATTTTTTTTTTTTTTTTTACATTTATTTTTATACTCCTTAAGCTTGCTCCAAGTTCACTTTATATTTGCTGCGCCGTAATGCGAGTCGAATTGGCATTGATTTCTGACCCAGCCTTCACTTACTAAGCTCTGGAAAACCACCATGAACTGTGGCTACGTGCTAATTAATGTTTATTAAAAACGTATTCCCTTGTCTTGGCCTCACCTGATGATGACTATCTAGTTTCTATGGAATTTAATGCCCTTGCTCAATTTAGAAAAAATTGGCTGAAATGGAAACCTTGCTGCAAGTGTAATGTAGCAACAGCTCTGTTGCCAAGCCGAATAGGCGGAGGAGCAAATTTAGTCAGCCATTTAGCCCCACGCTCAGCAGCGAGCTTAGGGCAGCTAGATAGAGTGTGCCGCATAATTTATCAAAGACATTTGAGCCAGGCGCTATAAGTAGACCCAGACCCAGACCCAGACCCAGAGCGAGACCGAGACCGAGACCGACACTTCCTAAATGATTTCATTGTCGAAAATAGTTGATTTTTTTTCTACTTGGGGTTTGCTCATTTTGGTTTTGTTAGAGTACAACAATGGTGTACACATAAAATGAACGCCTCGGTGAGCTCGACTATGCCCTGCGGCAACTGCGTGTCCTGGCAGCAGAGTCTAGAGGGCTCGAACAATATATGTGTAGGCGTCAGCCCCATCCGTTGCCCACTTTCAGGCTTTAGTCAAGTGAATTGGGGCAATTAGTGGCAGCAATTTTCTGTTTGCTTAAAGTTTTGCTCGTTGCGTTTGCTTGTTGTCTTTCCCCCGAAAATGAATTTCCCATTGTTTGCCCGCCATTACTGCGTAGCTTCAAAAATAAACTAAAAGTACACAGCTTTGTCTTTTCAGCTAGTTTATGTGCCAAGAAATATCTTTATGGCCCAGCAACAATAAATTTTCGAGCGTTGCCTAAAATTTATTACAAAATTTGCAATGCCAGCTACAATGCCAAAGCTAATTATTTTTTGCCTTAATTATCGTGCAATTTGTTTAATTATTTTGCTGAGTGCATGACATTAGGAATCAAAAAGAAAATATTGTTAAATTTATGTTTCAAGTAGATTGCAAATAGACAAATTGACAGTTAATGCCTTGAATATAAACACTCTATTATTTATAAGATATATAATGCATAAATAAATCATTTGAAATAGATGAATGTGTATACATTTAAGTTGTATAGAGAAGTCTGAAGCAAATCCTGGCTGAGCTAGTAAACGTGCTGTATAAATAAATTTCAGCGTGTTCTGGCAACATTTCTTCAGGCATTTAGCTTCTAGTTTTATTCAAAACTATATATTATTGTAAACTCACGTTACTCACTGTATTCTCAATTCAACTAAATAAACTTTTCGTTTCCAAGTCTCTTTGGATTGGCTTCAGAAATATGATATGTGTTCGCTGACAACAAGTATCTACCTACAAAAGATTACATTCTCAACTTTCAAGCAATGTTGTATTACCAACTTTCAGTTTTGATCGAAGTTTTGTGGCATGTCTTGAGCATAAAATTTTGTAAAAATTATTCCAAGTTCTCGGACCGTGAAAATGGATAGGTGAATGAAAACTTTTAGATTTGCCGCTCAAGTTTGCAACTCTGTGGATAATTTGATTAGATTCAAGCGAGCAAATCTTGAAAATTGGAATAACGTGTTCGAAGTTTCAACTCAGTGCGATTTGCCAGTTGCCACTGGCAGTGCTGCCAATTTAGCTATTTTTCCCTCAGAATGCGCGGCTAGAATGAAGCTGAGGCTGAGGCTGAGGCTGAGGCTGAAGCTGAGGCTGAGGCTGAGGCTGAGGCTGAGGCTGAGCTCAGATGCTAACACTGAAACTGGGCAATGAGGCTGAACCTTAAAGCCTGAGACTGACGCTGAGATTGAGGCCTGAGTCTGAAGCCGAAGCTGTGTCTGTGGCCTCAGTCTTTAAGTGGAAGTTTCGACTGAGACCTGAGTCTGACCGTGAATTTTGAGGCGGATTCAGGTTGAGCCTGTTGCTGCACACTTCTCTAATTGATGATTTGGAAACGTTGGACAATTTCATGTCATTTCCCAAAGCTTAATAAACCAAAATCCACTTTTGATCAAAACAGATTTCTTATGGAGGATTCTAATTATTATTTAGACATTTTTTACAGCATATCTGGCGGATTCAAGTTCTGAAGAAATGGCAACACTGCTTGCCAGAGACCAGCAGAGTCGAGTGCGTTTGTCAGCCATATATGCCATGTTGCTTGAGTCCTTGACACATGGACAGATGGCCTTAATATGACACGGACATCCATCCATACACACATATATGCGAGCAAAGCCAGACAGCCTAATTGAAATACGGCCTTTAATTTCCTGCTAGCTTCTTGAGAGAACAATTTGACAGTCTCTCTCGCATGCCTGCTGGGAGTTGCCTGAGCACTCATGGGTGAAGAAGCCTTTGAATGTGCTTTACAGAAATTTTGATTGCAGCTTGTTGCTGGCAGCCACAAATCAAAATTGCTCAATTTGTTAGCACTGATTCAGCTGCAACAACAATGGAACTAAGCAAATTATTTATGGACCACCAGAGGGCGAACAGCTAACCAATTGGCCGTTGCAAGCAGCTTTGGCTGGAAATGAAAAGTAATTTCGTCTCTATATATCTGAGCGACTTACCCGCAGTGCAAAGGCGCATGTCCTCATCGTAGCCATCAGAGCAATCGGGTGCACCATCGCATAAATATTGTATGGAAATGCAATTACCGTCGCCGGGACACTTGAAAGGCTCGTAAGGATGGCAGGCTTCTGCAAGAAAAGACCAGAGGGAAAATACCATGAAAATCATCTTAAAATGTAATTCAAATAAAACAAAATAAAATGACAAAGCTTAAATTTACGTGAAGATTTACGATCTTTTGACTTTAACAAGACTTTATTATTTAAAAAAAAGATATGTATACTTATTTACTTATTAAATAAAAGTCAGACTGCTTTAAGTTTTCATTCGAATGATGTATATGTTGTAGCGTTAGAATTATTATTCTCGCCTTCCATGGTATGTTTGCTTGACAACGAATTCTCGGTGTCGCCGACTTCTATTTCCAAAACGTCTTTCCTACTCAACCGTCTCTGATTACGTGCCCTATTTCGACTCTGCCTCCTGGTTGCATATTCTCGTTCATCAATATCATAGCAACTCTGTGTGAAGGACATAGCCCTCTCACTCTCACTCTGCGACATCCGAAACCACGTTCAGCAAAATCTATGGTTGTCTCTTTTCTAATGACATATCCTATAATTAGCGCTAGTTGTTAGTTTCTCTTTAATACTACTGCAACTGTCAATCACAACAACAAAAAACTAAAACAAAGTCATAATGTCACACCAATACGACATATATATAAAAAACATAATAAGATTCATATCCAGATAGTTCTTCATTATGAGCACGCACAAGCATGTTTTATTTATTTATATGCAATTATATTTACATATGTATGTATGTATGTGTATTCATTTTACATAAAAAAAACGTGAGCCACCACATTTTGCCTGTGCACACATGTAAAAATAAGAGATATGCATAATTTATGTTGTATCGAAATTGCTTTTAAGCCACTTATGACAATTTTGAGCTTTAATTAATTTATTTTTGGTTCCACAGCAGCTACATATGTGTATACATAATCAATTTAATAAATATATAAAAAAAAAAAATAAATTGAAATTTAAAATTAAATCAAACACAATTAAAAAATGCAAAAATGCAAACAAAATAATATAAATATATTATTTTTTTTATTAATTACTCTTCTTTGGCAAGTTTCATTTCTTGCTTCTATCTGCAGTGCAGGAGTTTATAACGTGCAACGTTTGGCTGCATAAATTTGCATTGCAAAAGCAATTTAAAAGTGTTAAAGAGTAAGAGAAAAAAATAAAACTTTTTCTTCGATAGTACAAAGAGGTAAACAGAAGAAAAGAGAACAACAAAGTTTACGAAATAGACCGAGCTGAAAAAATAAATTTAACGAAGTAAAAAACTGATTTTTCATTCATGCATATCTATGCATATATATACAATAACAAAATTGTCCTTATAAGTAGAATCAATTTATTGTGAGCTGCAGATTTAAATAGAAAACTGTCAAGTGCCAGGCACACACGAAACTTTGAAGATATCAACAAAAAGTTTGACTCAGAGCACTTTGCTGAAGTTTTACAACTTTCGGCTCACTTTTTGTTTAGCGAAATTGAATTGCATTAATTTGGGCACAAAGAGTGCGTTGTTACGGCCACAGGTAAATTAGAGCTACATAAAGCAGTCATTCAAAAAAAGCAAACCGCAAATAATCGTAAAGCAAATGCAGAGAGCCACGCCAGCCAAATGTCGAAAAGTAAACCTCTTTTGCTGCGGGGCCGCACATTAAATGCAGACAAATGGAAAAAAATACAAAGACTTAGCTAAGCCAGACGCCAGCCACATAGACACGCACACACACAGACACACACACACACATACAGAGCCAACAAAATGGCGCTGGAAGTGAAAATTGTTCCTAAAAGCCATGGCAAGCTTTATGCCATGCCCTAACATACGACCAGTCCACCGCGTGCCTGCTAAAAGGAAAACCAATTTATGATGCTAAAAAACAAAAAAAAAAACAAAAAAAACAGAAAAAAAGATCTACTGGAAATTTACACTCATAACAAAAAAATGAAACAAAAACAAGTGCAAATTAAAATACCAAATTCTGAGCGATGTGCGCGGCGCATGTTAACAAATGGCGTAGGATATTGGCCCTGAAAGCAGAGTATAAACAACAACAATAACAACAACAACAACGAGCACAAGAATAACAGCAATATAACGGCAAAACAACAATAAATTCAATTAACTCTCGCCATGTTTGGGTTTCATTTTGATTTCTTTCTTGCTCCCCTGACGCAATTCAAAACGGCGAACGGCCTACGCATCTACAGCATCTAATGCACATTTAACGGTATATTATGTATACTGCAAATTAGTGAAAATAATATAGAACAAAACAAAAAGCATTTTAAGAATGAAAATTAATTAATTCCGCTGATTGTCAGCTAATGGTTTTTTCATTTATTTATTTATTTATTTCCTTTTTGCTGCACATTAAATATAAATTTGAATTCCTTTCGAAGCTTTTAACAGAAACAAACAATGTACATACATTCTAATTAGTTCTATTAAATATATATATATCTTTATTTTTATAATAAATAATAATTAATAATTATCATTTTTCTTCGTAGTTAAATGTAGAGTAGTAAAGCAAAGAATGTAGAAAGAATATCCTAAGCGCCGATTGCGAACCAGCTGAAGAACTGGCGTGAGAGTTATGCTATTAACAGAGCATAACACTGTTAATAGCATAGCATGTCGTCGTGTGGGAGGAGCAGCTCCTGTTAATGCTATTTGACATTAACATACAGCATGTCATCAAGTCCAGCATTTATAGTTAAGCTTATTATTTTATTTTTGGTTTTCATATTTATTTAAAATATTTTTGTTCATATTTATTAATTGAAATTGCATAAAATATATTATTCGATTAATTACCGTCAATATAAGGGAATTCTTAATTATGGCAATTTAATTATGCTTTTATTGACACGCATTTAATAAGGATTAAATTAGCAAAATCAATTTACATACGTTTTTATTACCATAGGCATGACACACTGCTGACAACGTAGCTTAACTTTAATCGTTTCTATTTTTATATCTTTGGGTATTTTGTGCTAAGTGGATTAAATGTATTTATATAAATTGTGTTTACAGTGCTTCCACTAGAGAATTACATGTTATATTTGCTTCTCTTCTCTTATTGCTTAACCAACTATTAACAACAACAATAAACTGACTAAAACGTTTATTCTATTTTTGCATATCACTCGTTTACATCTGATCAACCTGTTCAAAATAAAACGATGTAATAAGGCAATTATTAGAAACATTGTTAAAGTAATATGTCCACAAGCATAATGCCATTAATTTGAACTTAATTAGGTAAGTGCTATCGATGTATGATAGTAGCAGAATGAATGTCATAAAAAATTGAACGATAATCAATTGCTTGATAGACGCATAAAGGTCATTCTTAACGGATAAGAGCGTAAGCATGAGCAATGGATAGAGAGGAAAGCTTGTAAAATAGTGCAAGAATGAATAAAAATGAGACACGTAGAGAAAGCATAAAACGATTTGACAGCTTGACAGTGGCTAGAAGTTTATTGTTGCAAAACCCTTTAGCCAATTTGACCAGCACCTTTTGACCTTTGGCTGTGACACAATTTGGCTGTGATTTTGGCACACATACTGTCCGCATAATAAACCAAATACGTACAAGTTAAAGTAGTTTGGGTTGTGACGGCCAAACACGGCCAAAAGTTGCTTACTTGAGCCAGCCAGGGAGTCGAGTGAATTATGGCTCTGCACCCTGCACACTGCAGAGTAGAGGCTCTGGTTTCTGCTGCCCTGTAGCTTGTCAATTATCCTAGCCCTGCTGGGCACATAAATTCCAATTGTTCTAACATCAAATAGTAATGAATTGCCCGCGGCTGGCTCACAAAGTGTTTTTATTTTTCGTATTTCTGTTGTTGGAAATTTACGCACAGTGACAGCGCAACAAAATTAAATTAAATAGATATTGGAACTTAATTATTTACTCACTCAACGTCAAAAGACTTTTTTTTTTCTTACTCTTTAGCGCAAGTTTAAACGTTCAATGCAGCTTAATTGAGTGGGCTGCTAAAACAGCATAAGAAAGTTTGTTTTATTTAGTTTTCTATTGCTTTGCACATGCTGTGTTTATTAAAGACTCCTCAAAGTTATTTCCAAAGTTTGCACTTCTTTTAATTGACAACGAGTGCGCCAAAAAGTAGGCAACATAAACAAAGCTCGCTCTGCAAATGCTGCAGTTAGGACCAGCACATATACATTTGTGATGGTTGTCACTGAGTAAACGCACACTCGAGAAGATCTCCGAAGACTGACTAAATCGACTGTGGTTAGTCGGGGCATGTGTTAATATTCGCAAGGCACGTCAGGAGGAGCTATGGCTGAGGCGCCGTGGGTAGTAATGATGGGGTGGTGAGTGTCGTGTGTGACACACTTAATGAATGTTGCATAAATGTCGCCGGCTATGAAAATATCTGACACGCACCTGTGCCTGCCTGCCTGTCAGCTGTGCCGTGATGTAACGAGAATTAAGCCCACTGCACGCACACGCCCAACACCAACTCAAACAGCCGATGAAATAAAAGCAAGAACAGCATTTTGTGGTAAGCACTGCAAATGTCTGAAAGGCACAAAGCAAACAGGAAGCTGTCTCATCACAAAAAAAAGTGTGTTCCAGCGCCCTTGTCGCCGGGACAGCTGGCAGTGGCATGGGACAAGAAAAGTGTTGACGCACGAGGCGTATACGCAATATGTGTCATACACATTTGTTCTAGCCACAGACTGTCAATTGCAGTTAACCCGGCACACGCAATCGCCTAGGTGTGTCGACAGTGTGTGTGCTGTCGTCCACTTTTATAATATGTATGTGCTCGAAGCTTACAATGCTAAGAGCTCGTTTCCGAAAGAAAAGCCTGCCCTGACATTGAATTTATGTCACTTCATGCAGTCCATTGAAAGACTGACAAACCTACAAATATATTTAGCAGAACAACTAGAAATGTGAGTTCAAGATATTAAGTTTACTTCAAATGAACAACAAACATGACTCGACGAGTTTGCAAGCAAGACAAACCCATTTATATTTCTTCATGCAGCTAGAACCATATTGTAGTGAAGGCAAACAATGCGTTCGCACCACATGACGTATACGAAATATATACAAAATAATTACACACACACCCAGAGCAGAGCAGAAGCACACTAATGAAAATGACTTTTCTCTATGCCAGAGCTGCTCGCATGTGCCTTAGTACTGAGACTGGGCAGCCCTAACTCAACCAGTTTGATTGCATATAACTAATTGTTTTGCTTATAAATTAGCACATTTGTATGCAGTGCCACGTTCAATGTAATTTATTATAGCACCCTGAGACATGCATCCTAGACAAGCCAACTAAGTAAATCAATTGGCTATGGCAAAGGGAAGTGTGTGACTGACACGAATTGCAAATGTGAAAGTTGGCTAACACTACTGGAAGATGGCTTACATGAAACAACTTTGTGTGCTGCTTCTGATGTCTCACACAAATTGAATTTGTCTATGCAGGTGAATGGATCGTTGCATATTCGCAGCTCATTAAATAATATTCCATTCTACTTTTCATATCCAATAACAGAATATGATTAGACAATGGAGTTATATATTCTTACTATGAATTGTAGAGAAAGAAAAAGTTTGAATAAAATATAAACTTGTCGAGTATCTCAACGAATACTCTAAGGTAGGTAATTAGGTAAATTCATTCTAATCTACCTTGTGTACGTCCTTGACACGCATTTATTATTGAATTTAATTAGTTTTAGCGCATGTGTGAAGGAGGGTGCATATAATAATTGTGGTTTTCTTCCCTTATTACTAATTGGAATTTAATCAACACATTTCGAATGAATTTAATTAGCTTACTAGCTAAATCTGTTTGCATTCGCCAATCAATCTAATGAAGTTTTCTTAATGTGAAACACCTGGATAATTTGATATCAAAATGAGAATTTGCTTAGCAAATTATCTATAGAATATGTATCTCGATGACTCCATTAAATGTAATAGATACGAGTTAATTATTGCTGCAGCTATCCCTGCTATAGTTACTTGAGGTTTTGAAAGTTGCTTTCATTTTCTTCTCAGCATTTACATATAAACTCAAATATATATATATATATATATCTAGACAAAGCAACTGTCTGCTCTTAAGATAAGCATTAAATTGTATTCATATCAGCTGAATGATTTAAATTCAAAATGAAAACTTTGCAAATCAAGAAAATAAGAACTTGGAAAGTTTATGAATTGTGTTCCAAATGCAAATATGAATATAAATGGAAGGCCTACAGCTTAAAGAAGAAATTTATTCGCCAAGCCTAGGGTGACATTGACAAATGTTTGTTTTAACTTTTATTTAGTCATTCATTATCCATCATTGACAGCGTTTCTGAGTTAACTTAAATTTGACTTTAGTCTCGTAAACTGAAGTAAAGTTACTGCAAAATTTCTTTATAAATTGCTCGCTTTTATGGATGCTTAAAACGGCAATAGCCCAGTGCAATTGCACCTTTAAATTTCTGAGCACACACAGCCATAGTTTGAGTGTTTGTGTGTGTGAAGAAGTGAACATAAAAAAATATATATGCGGGAGGTGAGCACAACTAATGCAATTTGCTGAAAAGGATGAAGAGCAAATTGCACATAATAAAATGGAAAAGGAAAGGAAATTATGTTGAGCCTCACATCTTTATAACGGAGCAAAATCATCTAAACTAGAATTGGAAAATTATTTATGCGAGGTAAACTTGGCTTAATGGCATGCATGAGTGGAATATGTCAATTATTATTTGGCTACATTTAGCTCAGGTAATTGCAGCTATTGGCCTTTTAGCCATATTTTGCTGGCATTTTGTTTTATCGCTGGCAATTCGCTGGCAGGAAATGAACCGGAAATGCGCTCATCGTTAAGCTGCAAAAGCGACTTTTGCATGCACCTTTAACCTTCTGCTGGCATAAAGCTTTATAGCCATAGCTATAGCTGCAATTTTATGCGAGCTCAAGTGGCATGAAAATAAAAAGTCCAGTCTGAATTGCACGGCTAGAATTCATTAAAGTGGCTGAAATAAAATATATTTGAATGAAATAAATCCAAATGTTTGCTCTTGGTTCATGGCATAAACAAACAGCCGCAATGTCAAGCAAACTCGGTTGACTGAATTCCCAAAAATAGTTTCTGCCACTCGCCACTCGCCACTTGCCACTCGACCACAAATTTGTAGCCACATTTCGCCTGTTGTTGGTTTTTTTGCCATTTGCCTGTTCAGCACGCAACAGACAAAACAATGTCATTAAAGGAAAATAAGCGAAAGCGAGTAAACACCCGACAGTCTGGCCCCTCCACCACTCACTCACTCTGTGCATCTGCCCTCCCGTCTCGCCTTGCGAAATTATGCGCAAAATGTCTGCCACTTGCTGCAATCATCCAAACTGCCAACTGCCAGCTCCATTCACAATATTCATTCTCTTGTTTCAGTTTTGTTGGCAGGCAACAGACACCGCAACCATATGCTAACAACGACCTACACGCTATGAAAATATTTGGCATTTGTATATAGTATATGTATGTGTTTGTATTTACTATTTGTGCAGTCAACGTTCCCATTAGTCGAAAATAAAAAAAAATAATTTGCTGTGCAAATAAAAGCGAAAAATCCAAACTAAATTGACTTGCGATTGTCTGCGCAACAAATTGCAGCAAACAAAACACTCATGTGATCCCAATGGCACTTTGATGTCAATTTCATGACATTCAATTGCAGAAAATATCATAGATTTGCTCATTAAAATTTATATATTATTATCGCATATGTGAGTTGTTGTTTTATATGTAAAATATGTGTAAGAAAACTTGAATCGAAAATTAATTTTTACTCAATAATTTGTATTATATTTTTTATCTAAAATAATAATTTCACTCTATTTAAAATTTATATTGAAATTTAGTGTAGGTCAAATTTCTTGTCTGTCTAAGATGTAGCCTCAGCTGACTATTCAAGTTATCTGAGCAGCTGCCTCGTAGCTATATTCTATGTGAAGTATATATAAGTGCTTTCATATCAAATTTTGCCTGCATGAATATCTTTTGTTCATTAATTTGTCATTTGTGTTTAGCAGTGTGTAAAAGATTTCAATCTGGTATTACATTTGCAAGCTCTGCTGGAAGCTACAAATGCTACTCATGTTGACACTGCCTTCAGGCATGATTTCATGCTTGGTATAAGCTCTGTTCGAGCATGCCATCCGCTACTCACTTACTTACTTTTTCTTTAAGTCTTTATAAGCCGCAGAAATATCAGCAGCTCTCATATGAATTTCATGTGAGCTAAGGCGAAACTATTCAAGCCACGCCTCAAAGTTGAAAACTCGTATTAAGAGTGTTAATAGATAGTTTTAAAATTGGCATGGCATGACAAGTCCATGCTGAGTGACAACGACAACTTTTCACCCACTGGTGCATGCAACAGCGTGCCACACATAATTAAGTATATGCCACACAGGAGGAATAGGACTCAAATCTAAGGACACCTAATACATTCAGCTGCAGGGTAGGAGTAAGCTAGCTCGTGTTCGTGTCCGTATGCATAGGATAAAAGCATAAGGAAGTCGTCAAATTGGTGGAATTTCCGTTTCCTGCTTTCACTTCAATATCAGGTTGCTTGTCGTTTTGTTGGTTTGTCATTTGTCAAAAAAAAAAAGAACAGTAATATAATACCCTTGTACTTTTTTTTTAAGCGACTTAATGAGGAGCCCAAGTCGCATCTTAAATTGTTGCAGCATTAAACATTAACTAACTAAATACTCGTTTTTACTGAGCCAATAAATGTTTCGAGTTGGAAGTGTTGTGCCTCTGTGATAAATGAACTCGAGTCGAATTGATGGCTCATTGTGTTGTTGCTTTGTTGCACGATTTTATTGACTTGTTAACAGCTGACGCTGATTGTCAACAATTAATTGCCTTAAGCTATAAAAGCATATCCAAGCACAGCCTTCACGCTGTCCAGTTTGTCTTTCGCTGCGTCGCACCTTGACCGACTTGAATGGCGGCTAAAGAAAATGATTCCATTCACAGTGCAGCTTGGCCTGGTATTTGTATGCAAATGTCAAAGCTTTTCAAGGTCCTCGTATCCAAGTGACACATTTGTGCGGCCAACTTAATTGCCAACGGCTGCATTCACTTGCGTCACTTGCAAAGTGACCTTGCACTTGACGTCGCAGCAAAAGGAAACGGGAAAATTCTTAAATAATTACCACTTGAGCTGCCGTCGTGGAAAATGTGACAATTAAGCGAGACCAGGACGTGGCCAAAGACAAAGTGTAGAAATGATAATAATAAATGCGTGGGGCGCTTTTAGCATGAAACTAAATGAATGCCAGGCCAAGCCAAGCCAAGCCAGGCCAGGCCAAGACAACACAGCACAGTCACGCCCACGCCCACCAACACGCACACGCCCACCCAGTCCAAGACTCAGACACACATTTAAACTGCTCGCCGTGTCATTTCCTTGTGGAGCCATCATAATGTCTTAATATCGCTTAAGTGACGGCAATTAAAATATAAGACGGCAGTCAAAACCTAAGCTGCTCGCACATTTAATTTCTATAATTAAATTGACAATGAAACTTGATGCCTTTAAATAAAATATAAAATGTATATTTATAAAGATTTTCATATGCAAATGCATTTAATTATTTCAAACATGTTTTAGCATTCCTTTACTACTTGTGAAATTACAAAATAATATAAATATTAGTTGACGAGGCATAAATATTTGAACATATCAAAATAGCCGTGAAACCATTTAGATATAAAATATAAATCAAAAGACCATGAATGACATAGTCAAGTGTGCGTCACATGTAAACTGTCAAATAAAAGAGAATAATAATAAATCAGTAAAATAAACAAACTTGCCAATGGCTTAAGGACTTAAGGCCAAGAAATTCCAGTCACAGCTCAAATTTAAAATTCCAAAAATTTAAATCCGCTTTTCATCTTAGGCATAGCCCAAAATCATTATTTGCCAATAGACAACAGTCAGTTTCAGAGAACTTGCTAATGCTATCAACACTGCTATCAACTGGACTTTATATATCATTAACTTTATTACAGGGTATAACTTGGCTGTCGTTGTCTGTTTGACTGGCAATTCTCTATGGATATAAACACATATTGCGTCTAATTATATTCTTCCATTGACAACAAAGTATTCAGGAGAGTTCCAAATGACAAGACATTAACAGCAAGCCAGAAATTAATGAGCTGTAATCATGAAAAATGTTTGCTTTACCAACTAAGCAAAGCTTTAATTGTTGCTGTTGTTGGTTATAATTGATAAACAAGAGAAGCCATTCGTTTCGATTAGAGCAGCTGTCGTCATGCTACTTTTAAGAGAAGTCAGAGTTGGACTGACTAAATTGATTAAAGGGAATTTGATACAAGATATTAAGTATACGCCATGTTTTCAATGAGCTATACTTAGACCCAGCACCAGTCACAGTACATTGTACATTTGGGTGAAAAGCTACAAAAGTTGTTCAACTTTTTCACAGGTAGCTGCACGTAATCACACGCTCCAATTACCAAATTACAAATGTCCTGTGAGATTGTCAGTCTGCTATTTGCCAGGAGTTTATGTAGCTAGTCCTTGTGCATTTCAAACATAATAATGAAGTGCTTTGACTCTTTGACATTTAATAGCAGCTGATGATGTTGATAATGAAGCTAGCTTGACGTTGGCATTTGGTAAGTATTAACACGATGGAATATTTTCCTTGGCAAAAGTTTCATGCATGTTGTTGAAAGAAGCAAACTTCCATGAGCATTAGAATGTAGCTTTAAAATGTCTTAAATCAATTTTCATATTGTTTACATTCCATATTTATCTATATATATGAAGCATCTGCTTTTGAGTTGCTAGCTAGGGCATCATTCCACCAATTTGTTATTGCTCACATCAATCTGCTAACAATCCCTGAGTGTTATTCTAAAAATCTTCCTCCTTTTTTTGCTCTCAGTCAACCCCAAAAGCACGGCTGCAGAGACACACAGACAGACACATAACGATAAAACTCGGCACTTTCGCTTTGGCAGCTTAAGGCGTCGCAATTTTCCCAGTCTCATGTTAAAGCTAATACTCGGGCTGTTTCCACATGCCACTAGGCGCGTCCCAACAGCAGCCTGAGCGAACAACACGAAAAATACAAATAAGTAAGACGGCTCTAGTCGAGACGGCTCGACTACGAGATACCCTGAACCCTACAAAGAAGCTAATACTCTTCTTTTTACGAACCTATAATCGTGCAGTTGCTGCAGTGACTTGGGGTGAATTGGACGGAATATATTAATAGCATCCAAATGTGCATATTTGCCATATTGCAAGTCTCTAGTATTTGAAATGCTTTTTTTCAATTAGGGGCGGAGGGGGCGTGGCATACAAAATATGAAAGTTACAGAATCTTCGCATCCACATTATCTATCTAAATATACAAATTTGAAGTCTCTAGCTCAAACGGTGTAAAAGTTATGCTCAAAAAACGTAAAAAAGTAAACGAATTTTCGATTTTTATCGATAATTTGGAAATGGGATGAGTTATGGGAAAAAAATAAAATAAAATAAACTCATACTGCGTAACTAACATACGAGTATTTCATATGAAATTTCAGCTCTCTAGCTTTTGTAGTTTCCGAAATCTCGACGTTCATACGGACTGACGGATGGATGGATGAACAGGGCTATATCAACTTATTTTTTTGTGCTGATCAGAATATATATACTTTGTGGGATCTGGGGGCGACATCTTCTTCTGCCTGTCACACACATGTTCACAAAACCATTATACCCTGGACTCCCATTTTCAATGGGCTCAGAGTATAAAAAAAGGGGCCGGATGTGAATATGTAAATTAAAGCCAAGCATAAACAAGCAACAACCAGTCGCCGTGAACAGGTGGAACAGCTGGAGTTGGGCAATAGAACAAACACCAGTTGATAAATTATTTATTTTAAATCGTATGTGCGCGTGCGAATGCATTGGCTGCTGATAACGACTCCAATTTGCCCCATCGTACCACCACCTACCCAGCTGAGATACTGGATTAGGGCTCAGCGATGTAATGTTTGCATGTGGCAGCCCAGAGCTAAGCACCACCTGTGCGCGGATACCAAACACCACTGAACCGATGAAGGCAAAAAAAAAAAAAAAAAACAAGTCTTAGGTAGAGGCTACACACACATTTAGATATTTAAGCATCGCATATGATAATATACATATAAATAAATAATTCAAATATTGCCTGAGTGAAAAAACAAGTAAGAAAACTCTAGTCGAGAGTGCTCGACTAGATAATACCCTGAACCCAATTTTAATAAAATAAAATAATAATCTGTACTGTGGTTTGGTTTTTTGTAATTATCTTGAAAATGCATCAATTTTAGTGCTGAAAATGGAAAAAACTTCTTTATTTTGACAAATAGTTAAATATATTGTTCTTGATTAGTACTAAAATTAATCCGTTTTCAAGATAATTACAAAAAACCAGTGTCGTTTTCTGGGGAATTACCCATATGGATAAAACAGAAAGTATACATAAGAATGTATGCGTGTAACGTTCAAAATGTACATATGTACATGTATATATACATTGCATTGCCAAAAAAAATAATAATAGATGGCGCTTATATTAGTTGAAATTCGAAAAATGTTATATTATTAAATATCATTAAAAATAGACCCAACAAATAGACGTTCCTCGATTAACAGGCATTACCTTAATTAACACAGATACTTCATAATTGTAAAAGAAATATATCAATGCCACTCGAAGCTGTAATAGCCATAGTAAATAAGTTCACTGCTAAAGCGCCATCTATCAAGTTAAAATTTTTAGACCATGCTACACTAGTTTTGAATGTACATGTGGGCCAGTGTTGCCAAATCAGCTTTTTTCCCGTCAAATCTGGCTTTTTTGAAAACCCAATTGCGGGAAAATTTCCAAAACAGCGGGAAGCGGGAATTCTGGCTTTTTTAGAAAATAATTTGCTTTTTTTCCGCTTTTTTTTTATACTTAGCAATTTAACATATTTTAGAGAATTTATGTACAATGAAGTGATGTTCATTGTAGTAAAATTAAAACCAAATAGTTCAGTATAAACAAAAATACCAGGATGTGTAACTTAACAGCTAAGAATTCAAATGCTGGCTGCGAGGACTTAAATGATAAGACAAGAATAGATTTGTATATTGCAGTCATTGCAAATATAGTATAGCTGCCAGTTGATCACATAACCAATTTGTGCTTGAAATATTTTTGTAATAGATTTGAGAGTTCTGTGAAGTTTCAGAAAACAAAATGTTCAATCATTATTAGAAACGTTTTTTGTATAACCTTGCTTTCGATATTGGCGAAACAAAATATACCATTCTGATTGACGAATCAACGTATATACATTAAGAAGGAATGCTGTCGTGACTATAAGTTGCCAAAAGAAAACCCGTGCTCTGCTAACCGCACAGTTATGACCAAGTTGGGTTGGTCTATATTTTGGACGCTTATAATTCCATTTCTAGATGGACGATCCTTATGAAACTCCATTTCTAGATGCGTTTTTATTCTAATTGGGGCGAAGGGGGGGAACGTAACAATCCCTAATATGTATCTAAATATACAAATTTGAAGTCTAGCTGAAACGGTGTAGAAGTTATGCTCAAAAAACGTAACGTAAACAAATTTTCAATTTTGTATCAATAATTTGGAAATGGGATGAGTTAAAGAAAAAAAAAAAATAAATAAAAATAACAAAATACAAAAAAAACTCGTAATGTGTAACTAACATAGAAGTATTCATGTGAAATGTATTAAAATATAATTGGCACTATGGAAGAACGCGATAAAAATAATAATTGTCACGAATAAGACGAAAAAGTGGACTATTCGTAAAAAAAAACCTTAAAATAAGGCAACAAAACTTCAGCTTTTTTGTCAGATTTTTTTTCCCGAAATTTCAGCTTTTTTTAAAGTATGTTCCCACTAAAAACAGCTTTTTTTGCTAAACAAAAATTGGCAACACTGATGTGGGCATACATATAGGAAAACCGCAGATGTCACGTGCTGTTTATTATTTTCTGTTGACTTAACGGAATAAAATATAATTGAAACAAAAACACTTTCAGAAATGATGCTATTAAATATTTGAAATTAAAAAAAAAAAACCACTTATTCACAATTAGTTAAACTACCAACTGACTTTCAAAGGTATCAAATACAAAAGAATAAATAATAATAAAAAAGAAAGAAATATACAAAAAAAAAAAAAAAAAAAAAAAAAAAAAAAAATTAAAAATAAGAAATTATGAAGGGCTTAGGCGGGGCTAGAACCTCCGACAGCCTAACATTCGGTGCATTTATCTAGCCATCTACACCACAGATCACTTAGACGGCTGAGTAGCGAAAACGAATCAAATTCGCCATATACGAAAAAAAAACTAAAGCAGTGACTGAAAATACAAATACAATTCTAACGCAATTCAAAAACAATTGTGATTCTTAGAATTTGCACGCATAGCAACATAGAAAACGGCCCAAGATTTTTTGTGTGTATATGTGCACACGCATACGAAAATTGATTTGCATTGCTCAACGTTGCTTGCATTTCCATTGTTATTTTAATTGTTTTAAAATTTTTAAAATATATAATGGAATGTAATGAGAGTTTCAGCATGATCTACATACATATTCTATTTGACATTTTAGGTTTTTTTTTAGAAATCATAACTTTTTTACAGCTTTACATGCCCAAATATGTACATACATATGTACAGCCATACGCTGATCTGCGATTGTACACATATACACACAAACATACATACATATGTACATATGTATGTATGTGTGCCCGCAATGCGTCTTGCTTTGTCGCTGCCTTGCTTGCTGCGCCACATGGGTTTTGATGAGAAAACTTTATAGACTAATAATTCTGTTTCTAGATGGACAATCGTATTGATATGTTCAGATTTATATAATTGGCAATAACACCCCTATCGGAGCACAGCCTGATGCACAATTTGCCTCCACGCTTCTCTGTCCTGTGCGCAACTTCTCCAGTTGGTAACACCATTCAGGATTGCCTCCATCTGGTCCTTCCAACGGGTTCGAGGTCTACCCCTTCTTCGTTCTCCTCTAACTACCGCATCAAAAACCGAACGAGCTGGAGTGTTTTCCTCCATACGAGCAATGTGACCCAACCAACGAAGACGCTGAATGTCAATTCGCTTGCCAATGTCAACATCGCCGTATAGCTCGTACAGCTCGTCGTTCCACCTGATACGATAGGTTTCGCCAACGCAAATTGGTCCAAAGATCTTGCGAAGAATCTTTCTCTCAAAGACACCAAGTGCAGCTGCATCTGACTGCGTCACGGTCCAGGCTTCCGCTCCATAAAGCAGCACTGGAATGATGAGTGTCTTGTAAAGGGTTACCTTTGTCTTTCGAGAGAGGGCTCTACTGTTCATTTGCCTACTGAGCCCAAAGTAACATTTGTTGGCAAGTGTAATTCTCCGCTTGATCTCCAGGCTGACATCATTTTTGTTGGTCACTGCAGTTCCCAAATAGACAAAGTCCTTGACAGACTCAAAGTTATAGTCTCCAGCAGTAAGGTAAGAGTCAAGACGCCGCGACTCTCTAGTACTGCACACCATAAACTTTGTTTTGCCCATGTTTACTGCAAGACCAACTTTAGCTGATTCCCTTTCGATAGCTCCAAAAGCCGCAGTTACATCACGCTTGGTACGACCAATGATATCAATATCATCAGCGTAACCAAGGAGCTGGACACTTTTGTATCCCAGTATTGTGCCCATCCGATGCACTCCAGCTTTCCTTATTATACTCTCCATAAGTAAATTGAAGAGCACACAAGACAGCGAGTCGCCTTGTCTGAGACCCCGCTTGGTATTGAAGGTTTCGGATTGGTCATTTCCTACCTTGACAGAGCTGATGGTGTTGCTCAATGTCATGCTACAAAGCCGTATTAGCTTTGCAGGAATACCAAGCTCAGACATGGTAGCGTACAGGCAGTCTCGCCGTGGACTATCAAAAGCAGCTTTAAAATCGACGAACAGGTGGTATGTGTCGAATTGGTTCTCGTGTGTTTTCTCCAGGATTTGGCGCAATGTGAAGATCTGGTCAACTGTAGACTTGCCAGGACGGAAACCGCATTGATAAGGACCTATCAATGCTTCAGCATATGGTTTCAGTCTCTCACACATTACGCTCGTGAGAACCTTGTATGCGACGGGAAGAAGGCTGATGCCACGGTAGTTGGTGCGTTGTGTTGCATCACCCTTCTTCAGGATTGGGCAGATCATACTGAGGTTCCAATCATCGGGCATGCTTTCCGTTAGCCATACGCTGCTGATAAGTTGGTGCATGCACCCTACCAGCTCATCGCCTCCAGCCTTAAACAATTCAGCCGGTAAGCCATCTGCCCCCGCGGCTTTATTGTTTTTGAGACGCTGTATAGCTGTCTCGACTTCCGTATGGCTAGGGATGGGAACTTCAACACCATCATCTCTGATTGGGGTTAGTGGACCAACTTCGTCAAGCTCATTCTCACTGTTTCCAGCCAAAAGACTCTCAAAGTGATCCCGCCATAACCTCAGTACAATCTCCGCATCAGTAACCAGGTTTCCATCGTCACTCCTGCAGGCAAGCGATCCAGACTTATACCCTTGGGTCATGCGCTTGACCCTCCGGTAAAAGTCACGGGCATCGTTCTTGCTTCTGCTACTCTCCATCTTCTCACACTCAAGCCTTTCCATCTCCCGCTTCTTCCTCCTGAAAAGGCGCTTCTCGTCTCGTCTCCGCGACCTATAAATATCCACCACCGCTCGAGTAGCTCCTGCTTGCAGCGTTCTTCTGTAGGCGGCGTCTTTTGCTGCAGTCGCTTCCCGACACTCCTGGTCGTACCATGGATTCCGGTTGGGAGGGCGTTGGAACCCAAGTACTTCCACAGCAGAGGCGTTTATGGCATTGGACATGTACGCCCACATATCCGTTGTATTATAGGCATTGGAGGGAGTTGGCCGAGTCGGCCCGAGAGTCGAGTGGAGAAGGCATCCTTATGTCGTTGTGATTGCAGCTTTTCGATGTCCAGCTTTCTTGGCATACCTTGACGTGAGACTTTCGCGACACACAGCCGTGCGCGTACCTTGGCTGCAACAAGGTAATGGTCAGAGTCGATGTTAGGACCCCGACAAGATCTCACATCAAGTATGCTAGATGCATGCCTTGCATCGATCACAACATGATCAATCTGATTTCGCGTCAGACGATCAGGCGACAGCCAGGATGCCTTGTGGATGTTGGGGATATGTTCAGATTAAGATTATGATATTCATATCTTTATGCCAAACCAAACTGTATGTCTCTAGTATTTGAAATGCATTTTTTACACATTTGGGGGTGTGGGGGCGAATTGGGGACCGGAATCCAAAATCTGACAAAAACCGAAATTGTATTAAATTGGTATCTATATATATGCAGAAGACTTGGAGACTCTAACTCTAAAGATGAATTAGCTAGAATTTTATAACTGGTCCCCGATAATTTCAGTTATCGATAACTAAGCAAATATACAAGTTATCGAATTTCTGAAACAAACTCGTACTGCGCGCTCAATATACGGACCTAACACAAAAAGAATGAACTCTCTAGCTTTTGTATCTTCGGAAATCAACGCGTTCATACATACGGACGGACGGACGGACGGACGGACGGACGGACAGACGGACATGGCTATATCAACTTTTCTCGTCACCCTGATCAAGAATATATATACTTTATGGGGTCTGCCACGCCTCCTTCTGCCTGTTACATACTTTTAACAAAACCATTATACCCTGATTTCCCATTTTCAATGGGTTCAGGGTATAAAAAATACTCATTAAGATGTGAATATATTGGTGCAGCCTTTTAAAAGGATGCTTGCTGAGCTTTTATATTTCCGACTTAGCATCAAGCTTAGTATATGTTTTTGTATTGAAAAATGTTTGTATTTAAAAATAAATTTTAAATACTTAATTAGCCACCCTCGCAGATAAATTCTACTCAAAATGGCGACGAGACTTGATAGATTTGAAATATTTAGCAGGAAAGATGAAAGCCAAAATAAAAGTTATTAATTGATATCTCTTCATAGGCAAAACACAGAAATAAATTTAATTAAATGAAACTTAAAGATGAATTCAATTAATTTAGCAACAAATTTAATTAAATGAAACTGAAAGAGCTCGATAAATCTTATTTAATGTAATTCCTGTGTAAACCGTATTTGAATTATTTTGTAGGCATTATTTTAAGGCCAGTCACGTTACAGTCTCATATGTCCTCAATGGCTGTTGCCTTTAGTCAAATATTTGCTCCATTATATTCAATCATTTACGCACAGCTGCACGAATGTCCAGGGCTTGAGCTGTTCTCTCGTAATATATTGCTACTTGGGACACGTTCAATTATTTATGACGAATTCATTTAGCCATAGGCAAATCGATCAATCAATTGAGAAGGGCTGCCCGTCAGCGTTACAGTGCAATGCTGACACGCCCCCATTATCGACAAATGAATCGCCCACATTGAAAACGTAAACGCAGAACATGACCAATGGCAATGAAGTGAGTTGCGTGCCACGTGCCTTGCAGAGACTCCGAGGGAGATTTTCGAGCCGTGTACTCGTATTTATCATATCAATCGCATTAAGCATTTGCTCGATTTTGCACATCATTCTTATGGTTAGAAATTTCGCGCCTAATGTTCCGATTAGTTAACATTTAGCAGACAATTACAGATTCGATTCATTTGTGGCCTCGGTCCATCTGTCAATCAGTTTGCCTTTGATTATTCAAAGTGAATCTGACTCGGACATTGATGTGATTGAATTAGATTAGAACCGGATTGGGAATGCTTTTTTGCATGCATTTAATTGGCCTAGTTGATGGCTTCCCATGATTGCCAATGGGGGCTCAACTAAAATAAGCTGCCGTCAAGGCTTTGATAGGTCAAAGGTTGTTACGACTCGATTGGTAGCGCTGCCCGCAGGCCAATTGCCAATGTCATTGAGGATTATTAAGGTTAGCCAACAAAGTTGTATTGATTTGACATTAAAGCCGAGTGTATGTGGGCTGACTGGAGATAATTAAAAATCAATACAAGTCAGATTTGTGAGCAGAAGTCTTAAAAGTTATTTCGCAGTAAATGTTCGCCGAGGGTTAATTAAGGTATCCGACTTTACCAAGTGAAACACAAGTGATGCAGAGCTTGTGGCTTTACCTTTAATAATTTGAATCCTCGTACATACATATATGTATGAGCATACTCTAAGGATTATGGGCACACAAGAGCTCTGCTACTACTCTGTTGCTTCCTAGCGCGGATGCTTATGCAAATATGTAGGTGGAAAATCCAGCACGAGTGCAACAAAATCTAATAAAAAAAAAAAATAAAATAAAAACCTATAGCGCTTTAACCTTAGCTGCATGGAGCACATGGAGGCAAGGGTGTTACAAACCCGGCTAAATTCCGTTTCATCCCCTGGCATAAAACCGCTTAAGCTGTCAGCGACGTGTTGCCATAGCAAAAGTCATATAAGAGAACTGCCGCCGCACGTAGAAACTTAAATCATCAGCCTGCACTAATCAGGAAACACCCATACACCAAAGGGCGTAGACAGACTGCGGGAAGGAATGAAAGGAATGGGCACAGCATGTGCATGGTGAGCTGGCATAGTCTGTATCTGTATCTGTATCTATCTGTATGTAGTCATTCTTAAAGCACGGCCAACGCAATGCTGCGCGGCACATAAAACTTCAGCAATTGCGCATAAATCTTCCACAGACAAAATGGCCAACTGTAGTTTGCCTGTTGTCGAGGCTAAAGTTTTCTACTCACGGCGGGTGTATTGGCTTGCGCCAACAATAAAACCCAATCGTGCGGAATGAAAGCGTGGGCGTGTGGGTGGTGGGCGGTGGGCGGCAGGTGTGTGAATGATATTGTATTGCACAGGTGCTGGCCAGGCGCCATTTGATATGAAGAAATCGAAAGCAATTCTGAGAGGGCAAATCATAAATTCAAAAACAGATTTCATATTATTTTCTGCAATCGACTATTGAATTTGACCAAGAAATAGAAATTTTAAAATAACAAACAAGAAGAAAGTGTTCGACTACACGTGAGAGGCAATTAATAGGAAAGTTTGAAAGAAACTATGAATTAAAAATATAATTTATATAATTGGCAATAACACCCCTATCGGAGCACAGCCTGATGCACAATTTGCCTCCACGCTTCTCTGTCCTGTGCGCAACTTCTCCAGTTGGTAACACCATTCAGGATTGCCTCCATCTGGTCCTTCCAACGGGTTCGAGGTCTACCCCTTCTTCGTTCTCCTCTAACTACCGCATCAAAAACCGAACGAGCTGGAGTGTTTTCCTCCATACGAGCAATGTGACCCAACCAACGAAGACGCTGAATGTCAATTCGCTTGCCAATGTCAACATCGCCGTATAGCTCGTACAGCTCGTCGTTCCACATGATACGATAGGTTTCGCCAACGCAAATTGGTCCAAAGATCTTGCGAAGAATCTTTCTCTCAAAGACACCAAGAGCAGCTGCATCTGACTGCGTCACGGTCCAGGCTTCCGCACCATAAAGCAGCACTGGAATGATGAGTGTCTTGTAAAGGGTTACCTTTGTCTTTCGAGAGAGGGCTCTACTGTTCATTTGCCTACTGAGCCCAAAGTAACATTTGTTGGCAAGTGTAATTCTCCGCTTGATCTCCAGGCTGACATCATTTTTGTTGGTCACTGCAGTTCCCAAATAGACAAAGTCCTTGACAGACTCAAAGTTATAGTCTCCAGCAGTAAGGTAAGAGTCAAGACGCCGCGACTCCCTAGTACTGCACACCATAAACTTTGTTTTGCCCATGTTTACTGCAAGACCAACTTTAGCTGATTCCCTTTCGATAGCTCCAAAAGCCGCAGTTACATCACGCTTGGTACGACCAATGATATCAATATCATCAGCGTAACCAAGGAGCTGGACACTTTTGTATCCCAGTATTGTGCCCATCCGATGCACTCCAGCTTTCCTTATTATACTCTCCATAAGTAAATTGAAGAGCACACAAGACAGCGAGTCGCCTTGCCTGAGACCCCGCTTGGTATTGAAGGTTTCGGATTGGTCATTTCCTACCTTGACAGAGCTGATGGTGTTGCTCAATGTCATGCTACAAAGCCGTATTAGCTTTGCAGGAATACCAAGCTCAGACATGGTAGCGTACAGGCAGACTCGCCGTGGGCTATCAAAAGCAGCTTTAAAATCGACGAATTAAAAATATATTTAAGTTATATATTGAGGATCTGTTTCATATATATACTTTATTTGGGAATATACTTTAAAAGATATATAGATATATATTTCTATTAAATTATATGCTAATTTATAGCATTTTTAATCAATTTTATAATGCATCGACGAAACAAGATTTTGTGCCTGAAATAATATAACACGAGCTGCATTAATCAGGGCCGTTCCTCATGATTTACTTGCTTAGTAATAAGTTTTATATACATTTTATTTATATTTAATCAATTGAATAGGGTAAACATATGTTAATGAATAAAATTCATTACTGACTAGAGAATATGCTTGCAGACCTGATTTAGTTTACTACCAGCTAGTTGTCTTTCATAAATGATTTCGATTAACATACTCGGCTATATCGTTTAACACCAACCAAGTGAAGCACGCTAGTCTATTTATATAGGGTATTGGCATGCAGTTGCGTGCCTGCTTGTTGAAATCAAACAACTGTGGAACATGCAAACAACCAGCGGCAGCACATAAATCTGCAAATGTGATAAATGGCTGTAAAGCGTAGCTTAATGTTTATTTTAAATAATGATGATGAGCAGCATGTGCCGTGGCTCGTCGTTGCGTATCGTATGCAAATTCGCCCGGCACATTAGGTAAAATTGTCAAATGCCAGTTGAGACTGGCTTGTTGAAGGCCTTCTCTGTGGAGCTGTTGCTCCTGCTGCTGCTGCGGCTCCTGCTGCTGTTGCTGCTGCTGCCTTTCCGCTCTCAATTATTCATAAATTGTGCACACATTTGCGCACATTACGCATTCGCCCCGTGTGCGTAAATTGCTTTCAATTCAGTGCTGTATATGTATTGAAATGGATGTCACTCAGCTCACACATTCATTTGATTCACACACACACACAGCGACAGGTGGACTTTTCATATGCTCTGGCATTTGACTCAGTCTCATTAGCATTATTTTGCATAATTTAAAGCTACCGTCCCGCCCATCAGCGGCGAATTGAAGCTTACTGTGTCTTTTTGTACTCGAAAACTTTTGGGCTAACTTCTTATAATTTCTGTCAAATGTTGTTTATAATGCCACCAAATCGAAAAAGTTTTTGCTGTCCTTTTAGCATTTGTTCTTCATGCTATTGTTGTTATTATGGCTGTGTGTGGGTGGATGAGCTATTCTATAAGTCTGCAAAGATTAGCATACATTAGGTGTGTGTGCACAGTTTTATGGCCAAGATGAATATAAATGAATAAATTTTGATACAGGCTGGTGTTGAAATTTGACATTTATACGCTTTATACATAATTTCACATTGGACTTAGAATGCCAACAAAACTTGAGGCTAATTCGTTAAATTCACGAGCCTAATGAAAGCTTAATAGCATTTGCATTTCAATGCATGTCTCATAAGAATCGTGTATCCCGTAGAATAAATATTATTTATTACTGCTTAAATGCTTAGAGAGTGTTGATTGATATAAACTGGATAATTGAATGAAGAAAATTAGATAACTAAATGGAATCAGGCTTAAATCAAAATCTCACATTCATCACGGTATATGGCACACGCAGCAGAGATCTACCAGGATATATATATACATTTTTTTTTTTTTTAAATAAAACAAAAACTAATGTCATCGTGTTGTATATCCAGAGAGACACACATCTGTCTGTTTAGCCCATTTGATGTAACCATGAAATTAACTGTAATACATTTTTTAAATTTTCATGTCTTTTTTTGTATTTTCTTTTTTTTTTGTTTTGTTTTTTTTTTTTTTTGTTTGCCCTCTAATGCGTTCTGGGCCATAGTCAGGGTCATCCTCGGCTACGGCTCATGGCAGGCTAAGTACACAAAATACACGACATGAGTAATGACAGCTTTATCGCTCATCTGTATGGTTTCTGTGTCCCTTTGGATTAGTCGTTGGGGGGTGCATGAAAGTTGTCAGCGTTTCTGTTTTGGAAACATATTTGATTATATTGTTTTTCCCTATTGCTTTCGACTCAGTACAGTTAAACGTATATGGATTTGCTATTGCTTGTTGATACACCCCTGTGGAAGATTGCCGAAAACTCTGCGTGAAGTAACCAGAATTGGATTTGTCCGGGGAAAAACAACTCATGGATTATGAATCCATGTGCCCCATATTTTCCATAATATTTCATCTATTATGCAAAAGGTCACTCGCCAGACATGCCCATCTGCTGCCACCTCAACCAACCATGCTTGACTCAATGGCGTCATTAGCTTTAACAAATGGCCGCAGCGTGAGCTCCAGCAACCCAAGAGAGAATGGTCCAAGTCTAATCTACTTCGCATACAAACGTTTTGTTTTTGCTTTATTCTATACAATTTTGATTATTGTCCAGCTAGGTACAAAATTTATGCAATGATATTCTCGAATCCTTTGCACGAACGAATTCAGAATATAAAAAAATAAAATCGGTAAAAATCAGATTTCTTGATGGGTTCATTAGAAGACATTCGCTATCATGGGCAAAGCTATCTATCACTCTCTGCATTTTTAATAAACTGAATTTGAATATTTATATTTTTATTGATTATTGATATTGGAACCCTGCGCATATTCCGTCAGCTTTGCAAAGCATATTCAGTTTTTGTTGTCATCGGCACTTGAAGCCATTTTAGTTTTAAATATGTAGTAAAATGTGTTACTCCTGTTTGGCCAGTCTCGAAATATAAAAACTTAAAAATCAAATAAAAAAAAATATTAAATCAGTTTTTTTTTTCATAGATTTTTGGAATTTTGCCAGTCAATCTCGATGCAGGCCCATCATGCAATGCCTGATTTCCGGTGCCGGAATAATTGCCAGCACAAGGAGTGCCAGCGGCATGCACCACTGGGGATCATCGACCAGCACACGCAATGCAAGTGCTTGGGCGAGGTGAATGCCTCATCGATATTTTTGGAGAACGTGCTTGACTTGGCCAATTCATTGGCGCAAGTAATGATAATTTGCGGCCTACACGAATGCAAGGCCAAGTCGACAGTTGACATCACAACGTACGCGTTTCTGCACTACGATCAAGTGTGCTACTGCATTGATACGGTGCCCAAGAAACGGCTACGCAAGGAGGATATCTTCCATGAGTTGGGTAAAAAGTCACTAATGAACAAGGTGGAGGCACACCTTGCCTATAACATCCTTAAGCGCGGCTTCAAGGCTTTCTACTACGAGCCCAAGCAGGAGCTGACCTACGATGACCAAGGCAGACCCAGCTACAATGACGAGTGCGTGTGGGTGCATGCGGCACGTAAGACGGCCGAGAGCTATGCACGCTTTGACGGTCTCTCCTGCAATGAACAGATGGCGTATGAGGCCAAGATCAAGATCGTCTATAAGAAGTTCTACGATCGCATGCAGACGCGCAAGCGACAGCCGGAGGGTGATGATTGTAACTGTTGCTTCTGTGCCAAGAAGCGTGGACATCTTGTCTATGCCAAGGAGCCGGTACCGTGCAGCACTAAGCGTAAGCCTAAGCACGTATGTCCCTACTGCTGCAAGAAGAAGCAGAAGCAACAGTACACGCATCCTGCACGCCCGTCCGCCAAATGTCCCAAGTGCCACAAGTCTCGCAAGTTCTGCTGCTGCACCAAGATGGACTTCAATCTGCAATGGGTCAAGAGTATCTGGGATCGACCCGATTTCAATCAATATTACAAGAACGAAATCGCCGAGATCGAACAGCGTTTGGTCAAGGGCTCCTGCTGGCTGCCACCAGAGCCAATTGGCGCAGATGGTGGCGATGGCGAAGAGGAAGAGGGAGAGGAAGAGTACTCGCCGGATACACAGCTGGCTTTGGGCGGCAAGAACGTGGGCCTTCTACCCAAAGAGGATGAAGAGGAGCCGGGAGAGGCTCCTCCACCTCCAGCTGAGCCCGAGCCAGCAGCCGAAGCACCCAAGGAAGAGGACTAATTAACTGTCAGCAAAGTACGAAATAACTTTTACCAAAAGGATTTGATTTGGAAATCATCAGTCGTATTAAAAATTCTATGTACTCTTCAATTGAAATGGCCTTTTCTTTGAGTTGACTTGAATGGGCCTAAAGATCGCATCCAACCAAGTGTTTCAGATGTGCAAATGAATTATTTTTATTCTTGATTTAATCCAATCTTGAACTGATTTCAATGTAAAGGCACTGGCCCGAAGTCGAAACTAAAATAAACTTTATTCAAAAGCCAAATTATTTCACAAGCGTTAGATTAGTTTCTAGTTTATAAATGTAACTCATACGTATTCCAAGCATTCTTGAGCAATAAGCTTTTTTATTCGGCATCTCATTTGAAACCAAGGTGGTATGAAGTGCCAGCTAGACGTGCTCACCTATGCACACGTCCAAGCACCACACTTCATCAAAGCCACAAAACCGCTCAGTGGCTGTTGCTGACGTTGCTGCTGATGCGACTAGAGCCCCGCCAGCTCGAGTGATGCCTTTCAACAGTAATTCGCAGCTACACACAAGGCTGCCCTTAGCTAGAAATGCAAACTGCAGTCATTTAGCTCGAGTACGAAATCCAAGTACTCAACAGTTCTTTGATCCAGGCTTATTCACATTTCAAATGGAACATACCAAGCACTGTGCCAAAAGTGTGTCCATAAACTACTTTGACTACTGTGAACTAATTGCACCAAGTTCGTGCCTACACATCTCTGGCAATTTCAACTTTCAAATATACTTGTGTTCTTTGCCAACAACTTTTTCAAGTTCTAAATGATGTTCTAAGTGGGCCTCTAACAATAATAACTGTTGCTTGGTATATAAGTTAGCAACTATATTTATAATAAATAAAATATATAATTTTATAAATAATTTGTGTTGAGCTCTGCTTAAGTCTTGATTAAAGCTTGCTTAAAGCTTGCTTAAAGCTTTTTGGGATATAGTTTATTTGGAATGCTTCGTTACTCTATAGCAGTAGCTTTTAGTTGTTTCTATTAGTCATTATTTTTGCCCATTTTAATTGATCATATTAAATTAAATATTATATAAATGTAAAATATTATAAAATGTATCAATATACTTAACTAAAATCTTATTTCCATTTTTCTTAAAATCCATTTAAATTATATTTGTCTTGAGCTATGCAACAAATCATTTCATTCCATTGCTATTTAGTTTGACATTTTCCGGTTATATATGGTTTCCGTCAATTGAAACGAAACCAGATGCGAAAGCCACAAGGATTGAGACAATTTGTCATTGGCTGTCAATCTGACAGCCCAATGGCAGCCAAGGCAGCACTCGTTCAGCAATCAAGTCCAAGGCTAGCCAGCCAGTGTCCTTGCACCTGTTAGCACTGACTGGCTGGCATTTTAAATGTAATTTGCGGTTGATTCGACAATGCCCTGAAATATGCGTGCTGCATATAATTGCCAAATGTAGCATGCTAATTTATTTTTGGTATTTTTGATAAGCCATAGAAACCGCAAGCCTTTACGATTTGCTGAATTGAATATGTTGTAAATGGATCATTAATTTATTGGCCATTTACAATGCAAATGGATAATGAAATATGCAAATATGTTGCACTGCTGAATGTCAGTCCACTTCAGTTATTCACATCGTAAATCGGCTAATAATAGCCGTAAAATTCATCAATTTGCATATTAATTGTCGAAAGTAAAATTGAATTTCTTAATGCAAACTTTAATTGATATTGTTTGAATTGTAAAGGGGCTTAGGTTGAATATATAAACAAATTTAAAGCTATTTATGCTGATGAGCCTGCAAGTGATATTTGTATAAGCTGCAAAGTATTAAAGAAATAGCTTTGGACATAACAAAAAATAGTTATCAAAACTGAGAAGTAAATGTTGAGTTCAAGTAGAACAACAACAAAATATGAAAATCCAAGGTGAAGAGATTCGCCGCAAAACCACAGCACAGATATGGAATATAGAATATTATGGCATTTTAACAAGAATCACATTTATATATACATTGAATTGCTTTTAATGCTCGCCACCAAATTGGATATTCAAAGCCAAATGCAGTCAGACGCAGCCAGAACAACAACAGCAACAGACAACTTAAGATACTGGCCAAGGCTGCCCTTTGGGAGCATCTGGAAGCTGCATAAAAGTCACAAGTGGATTTTTAGTGTAAATGCAAATGCGCTCTGCGAATGCGAATGCGAATGCACATTCGCAACAGTAACGGGGGCCATAAGCAAAAGCTTCCTTATGGCCTTATGGCGTTATGGCGTTGGTAGGGCATTACTTTATCACAGTCGTGACTGGGCTGGGCTTGGCTTCTGCATTGAGGCTGTTTACGATGTATTTCCATATACTACTTAGCTTTTAAATTGGATGTTCTATGTGGTCGCTGCCATTCTAAAAATATTTTTCTGCCAACTGCCTAAAAGTATGCAGCACTTATGTGGCATAGACAAAAATAGCTGCAATGTGAATAACGACGATGAAAGCTGTAAAGTCCTGAGAGACTTGTATAAAAATACGACACGCGCACAAAGCTCAACAATTATAAAATGTAAAAAGTCAAGAGTAAAGTGCTGAATGCTAGAAATATTACCACAGGTAATCGAGCAAGTGCTTAGATATTATTTAAATAACTAGCAGAACTAAATAGAAGACCAAGTACACAAAGGGGTTATTAGAGTGCCCTTAAAAAACTCAATAAATAAAAGGAGAATTGAAAATGTTTTACCCGACTTGTTTATTAAACAGCTCAAATTATTATGGAACGAATAGAACTAGAATTTCCATTACACTACAGATGTTAACCTTTAAAGCCAGCCACGACCTTAAATCAATAAGCCACGCCTCCCCACGTGACAGTTGTTTGTCTGTCAGGATTACCTTTTCACATTTCAATCGCTTTGGCTTAATGAAAAAGTGATGTTCTTCATAGTGCTAGCTTTGTGTACACAACGTGAGCAATGCATGAAGGTTGACCTTCTCTGCCAAACTGACTTCCTGACTGTTGCTATATTTGTTTTTAGCATATTCAATACGATAGTTGCTGTCCTTCCCCTTTTTTTTTTGTGCGCTCGGCAAAACATTTATAGCTCTAGTGCGCACTGTAAGTACCCACAAATAATGAATGGGTAGCAGAACGAGGCGAGCAGCGAGCAAAAAAAAAGTGTGCATATACATATTTATTTATATATGTATATATATGCACACATGTATACATATATGTGTAGAAGCAACGCGAAGCGGAAAAACACTTTTGCTCGAGCCGCTGTCGGCAGCCCGTAAAATTGACAAGCCATAAAAAACAAAATATATGTATAACGCACCCATGCTATTTGTCGAATGGTTGAATGCATGTAGAGCAGCAACTTTGCTCTTTGATGACCCATAGACCAACGTCAAATAATATTACGCCATAAAAGCGGGGCATTGTGCAGAGTAAGCTCAATATACATATATATGCATATATATATATTTCAGGCATTTACTTAGTTATAGCTGGCTCTGCCGTTACTCACGCTTGGCGTCTCGCGCTCATTACTGTTATACAAGCCATAAAAGTATGCATAATGTGAATACTTGAATAGCAAGAAAGGGCCTCAGACTTTGTCGCGTCAGGATATTTAAAAATATACGCTGAGTAATGCTGAAAATACGCATCGATTTTAGCAGCGCCAAAATAAAAATCGATGGATCGATTCAATTGACTGGATATCAATGGATTTGTAGTATAAAAAGCAAATTTATGTGTTGAAATATGATATATGAAAATATTTGATTTCTAATTGCAATAGCGAACAAAAACTCAGCAATTGTCAAAATGAATTCAATTAGAATTCAAATTAGTTTTGGCCAATTATTTCTGCTATGCCAAAGTGAATCGAACAATTATTTATGTGCAATTCATAAAATAGATTATTTTGTTCGTTCTTTTAGCCTGCTACAGCAGACCTGAACGACCCCATAAGGTATACATATTTTTAATAATTATGAACAACTATGACAATCCGAGCTAATGCAGTTTATGTTAATTTATAAACATACATTTTTGTACTATAAATTCTCATAAAAATGATTAAAATTGACACGATACAGTTTTTGTATTAGATATGCCCTTCGATATGCCCTTGCTCTAATGCCATTTCTGTCCTATTGAATAAAAATGCAATCTCGAGTATATGCTATATGCTAATTCACTAATGGGGATTCTAGGTAGTTGCCAGTCTCGTTTAGCGCATTCTCAACCTTATTTTGTTGACTGCGCAACAATCTGTAGTCGTATCAATAAGAGCGATGATAGCAGCACATTGTCTGTCCTTGGCATTGCAATGGCTCTAAAAAGGCCTTTGAGATTACCTTTTACAATCTTTTGCTTGGCAAATGCGAATACAGTTGGCCTCTCTCACATATATACAATCTCATGGATACTTACTACAGTTCAGCTATATTTATATCAGGTGGCAACACAAATCTTACGCAAAAGGTGCAGAAAAATTGACATTAATATATATATACAAATGTATGAGTATCTGTGAAGAAAGAATATAGCCTTCACATGCATATGTTCTTGATAGTTGAGCTTGAGCTTGTTGCTTATTAACTGAAATTCAAGCCAGAGCTTCTTTAAGCAACTTTAAAAGTTTTACAAGATTCAGCAAAACAATTTTTATGCATTCACAAATTTTTTTTTTTTAATATTTTTGTTTAATAATAAGATTTAATTCGAATTAAAATCATACCTAAATTTGTAATAATATATAGCGATGGAAGGAAATACAACTTTAAGCTCTCAGCTCGCTAAATTAAGCTTCCTGGAATCAATTTGCTACGCATAGGCGATTTAATGAAATAATGGAGAGGAAAACTTATAAAAGCCTTAAGTTTATAAGCGTTTGCTATGCTTCAGCTGAACGGCATTCAAGTCAATCAGTCAAGTGGAGCTAATGCATATATAAAGAGAGCCACCAAACGGCCAATTACATAAGCCAAATTCTTATTGTAGTTTATTTTGTATTTGAATCTCTTTAAAAGGGATTTTGTGATAAGAAATCATGAATGATCTATTAATTACCAGAGTCGTGTGTCCATTATATCTGCACTTAATTGGCATGAACCAGCAAATCCATGACCTCGTTGCAGATTGTTTTCGGCTGGGCTGCGTTCACGCGGCGTATGCGTAATGAAACTGACCGACAGCGTCGAGTTGAGCCTCTGCGAGCCAATTTACGCATACATATCTAATAAATTCATAGATTTGCATATGAATGACCCAGTTTACACAGCATTGCCAAGCAAACAGCAAATCACAGCCCCGGCTCGTATAATTAAACTGTCGACATAATGAAATTTATCGCACTTTAGATATATTTCCTACACTGTTGTAACTTTCTGGTATTGGTAAATTGCTTACAAATGGCCATTACACTCATATTTCTTTAATGTACGCATTTTCTATCGTTTAGAGCACAACTTATATTGCACACATATTTATGGCAGAGTGTGTACACACACACGCAAACACACTCACACACACGTTGCTCAGTTTGTAGAGCTATTTGTGGCAAAAGTTTGTTTCATGGCAATAAAAAAATATTTATGCTGCCAAAGTTGTGCATTTCGTGCCGAAAAGGATGCAAGAGTACAATTTTGTTTTTACATTGATCACAATATTCGTATTTCTTGGTCTTGTTTATTTATTTGTTACAGCATCTATGCCGAATAAGTGAAGGAGTCTTTTCAGTTTTATTAAAGTTATTGCAGAATATGAATTACATATTGATTTCAATTCTAAATTGCATTGCATTTGTGTCTCTGTTCAAGTCAAGTTTAAATTAAACATTTTGTATTTGACATATCATTTACTATTTCATGTGGAGTTATATTCTAGTATTTTTAGTAGTATTTTTTTTTTATTATAGGAGACTGTAGTTATAATTCGAGGTATTAGACATAGAAATCGTCTTTTTATTAAGATCTACTTTATATACATATCATAGCGCGATTATAATCGTGCCTTGATATCGGTATATCGAAGTAGTTACCTAAGTTGGCAGGACCATTCTTCACATACTCAAATTGGCAGCTCCCTGGCTATCAAGAAAAGAGAAAAGAATTGGCAGGTCTATAATGATGACTTGAATGTTTGGCGTAGAACATTCAAGAAGTGCAACGAAGAGAGAACTAAGAAAGCAACAAGGGAATTTGTGATATAGCGTGGCGAATGAAGGAGAGAAAATATGGAATCCAAACCATCTCCAACATACACATTTAACTTTCAATTTTTTTAAACTTATTTATTATTTAGTTAAACATAAAAAAACCGAATTTTAAAAACATAAATGTGCAATTTTCCATTTTTATTTTTATTTATTTTATTTATTTTTTTATTTTTTATTTTATTTATTTATTTTTTTTTTTTGAGAAATTTAAAAATGAGAACACTTATTAAGTTATTAGAACTTCTTTTGAATGTCAGTATGGTCCCTTTAAATATTTTTTGCAATTTCTATAGACTTTTCTCTACACTTCCCTTGCATCATTTAAACAAATTACTTATGAAAACAGCTCACTTGACCAGCTGTTTGTATTCAGGTCAGCTAATTTGTTTAGCTCTTGAAATATCAGAAGTATCGTGCAAAAATACATATATATATATATATATATATATATATATATATATATATATATATATATATATACTCTCTTCTTCTTCTTCTTCTTCTCATTCAGTCGCCACACAAATTACGTGGAAATTAAGTTTTTAATAATGCAAACTTTAATTTCACTTTCATTGAGGGCACAGTGGACAAAGCAGGCCAAGTGTAATTGTAACTTGAACATGTGGTGCATTGTATGTCTGTGTGGGTGTGCGTTTGTATGTGTGTGTGTGTGAGTGCGTGTATTGCCAGTCGAGTGCACTCGGAAAACCAAAAGCGACAACAAATGGCAAACAAAACGTAGCATACTCAGAGGCGTTCGCTGAAGCGTGCCGCACATGCAAATGCATAAGCGAATGCAAAAAAAACATTTGCAAACGCGACCTGCCACTGCCAGCCCGTCCAGAGAAATATTGGCTTGCAACATTTCGTGCTGCCATTCAAGCTCATTTGGCCATATACGTGATTGTTGGCAAGCGCAGCTGAAGCTGCATGCATCAGCATAGTCTCCATGGATGCCACAAATGCTGCCCTCCAAAAAAAAAAAAAAAAAACAACAACAACAACAAGAACATAGTGCCCGAAAAGAGAAACCAAAACCATGATTACGCTCGCATTATGGCCACCATTTTGCACTGGGAGTTCTGCTGAGCTGCAATTTCCTGCCTGCCTGAGTCGTAATAACCATCAACTTTATTAGTTTTGGTTTTCGTGTTGCTCCTGTTTTGGTCTTGCACTTGTACACAGACCTTCTAATTTTATTAAAAACTTTCGGTTGTACATATATTCGTGTGTTTCCAGGTAGGGTGCACACCCTAGCCAGTTCAAACTCTCACTGCTGTCAGCTTTTTTTTGTGCTAATGCTACGAAATTAATTTTTCTTGCCGCCCACTGTATTTTTTTTTTTTTGGTTTTCGTTTTTCTTTTTCTTTTGTATTTTGAGGCATTCCTGTCTTCTGCGCTGTTGGCCAAGTTGTTCGCTACGTGGCTCATTAAGTATAAATAAGCGTAGCCGTAAACGGAGTTCGTGCAGCAGAACTTTTAATGGATTTCTCATAGGTGAGAGGCGTCAAAGGATTGAGCCGCCATTAGAACTTCGCTCACAACACCGGGTCGCATTTATTTCTATTTTGTCTGTTGTGCTTTAAGCATGAGCACTTGACCTTTCCGCATCATTTATATACCCTGCACAAGCCAAGTTTATGCAAGCAGAAAGTCGGTTGAACGACTCACTCAAATTGTGTTTAGAACAAACCTATATTAGATTTGATGAGAGTCGAGTTCATTATTTTCTGAACTGATTTAAATATATAGATATAATTTGATATTCTCTCATGGGCCAAGCCGTGGGCAAGATGATCATGCATAGCTGGCATAATGACAATGCGATCTTAGAGGCTAAGGTGATGAAGGCTATGCCTCGTCATAAAATAGAGCTCCGATTCAGTGCTTTAGGGCTCTATAGCTAGCATCGGTGATAAGTATTCATGTATCTAGCAGTGTTAAGAATAAAAATAGTTTGCTATTGAAACATAAGCCAACTTTATTGAGTATCGACAATCTAAATCTGGTTCAAGTGGTTTGCCCTTTCAGTTAAAATGCCACTTAATAACTCTTTAAAGCACTTTTCAATCAAGCGCACTTAAATTACACATACATATACATACATATACCGTCACTCAACCTGAACTCAACACACACACACAACTTATGCCACAACCACTTAAACCGTAGCTCAACGAGCGAGGAATGAGAGAATAGGAGTACAAAAAAAAAAAAAAAAAAGAAAAGCATTTTAAGTGACAGGCAATGCTTTGTAATGTCCTGCGCTTTTGTTGCAACCAGCACGGTCCCGGTGCACAATTATTAACTGCCAGCGCTGTGGAGTAAAAAATTATGGCCAAGTCGACGGCGGTCATAAAAGCGACCAAAGCCAAATGCCAAAAGCACAAAAGCGACCGACAATGAATGGACGAGTGATGGACACCTTTGAGGAAAACATGGAGCCACAAAATGAAAAGGATAAGAAAAGAAAGGCAAGTCCTTTCATCGTTGCCTGTCCCCTGAGCTTAGGGCTTGCACTTTGTTTGTTGATTCAGCAGTAGCTCAGAAGCCAGCCACTTGAGCCCTACAAGAACAGAAATAGAACTAAAAACTAAGCTTAGTTATTATTGAAAAATAAATATTTTCCGAAGAAATTCAGTTTACTGTTAGCTAAATATCAATATTTTGGTTTTGAAAATTAACTACTAAAAATTCAAGATTTATTCAGCTATACTATTTCAATAATTCATTATTTCAGCTTGATAAGCGATATAGGTTGACCAATATAATCAATAAAAAAAAAAAAAATCGCTTGATGCAAATTACAATTTTAATGTTCACAGCTGCATAATAAGCTAATTTGAATACAAATTTATATGAATAATTTGTAATTTGACTATTATATATTAGCTTTTTCATTAGGCACATAGCTTGCTAATGCTAAAATATGCTATTTAAATTTATATTTTGTAATAAAATATTTTCATAATTATAATGCCCAAGTGAAATTGGATTATCAGAGATAACAGAATCAGAATTGGCAGCCTCAGCGCATTTAACATCCTAGTTCATAAAGAGCTCTACGTCATCCCATCATATTTCTACATATGCATACATACATATATATATATACATATGCATATAGATATAATATAGATATAAAATGCACAAATATTTACCACTGTAATGATATTATATTTGAAAATGTCCTTACATGGACTAAAAGTAACATTCATGTTAACTGCAACTGACATGTCGGAAATGCGAAATATAAATTGAATTAAAAAAAAATTGAATGCTTTGCAGTTGCTTTCATGGCAATCAACATTTAACCTTTGACTTGACATTTACAGCAAAAAAGAAGCAATTCTTGGAAATAATAAATAAAACATGCCGGAACATCTGCTGCTGATTAACTCCATGATAATGAAATAAGTTTGACATACAGTTAATTAAGTAAACATATTCGTGTTTTCTTTTTTTTTTTTTTTTATTTAAAAATATTTCATTGAAACTGCGCTGTGATTCAACCATAATTAAATCTTTAAAGCAATCTCTATAAAAAATGGAGCCATGTCCAGCTGTTCGACTTACGTTGCCTACCTCACGAAAACTCAGTCGACTGGTGTTAATTTAATTATATAATAAAAAATTGTTCATATATGAGGAATATATGGGGAAATTCCAACCTATAAACACGAACAATACTTAACGAGGGTAATTAAAAATATGCAAAAAGAATTTAAATGGCAGCTAAAGAAGTTTTCAGCAGAAAAACTTGGCAGTATTTTTTCTCTCACTATTTTTTCTATTTTTTTAGCACGCAAATATAACTCTTTTGTGCATATTTATTGTCGAGAATGGCCAATTGGAATACAAAAGACTCGAAGATACCCTGTATGACAACCAACTGCAGATTCCACTGGCATTAGCTTTAACAGCCTAAAGAATCTTTTGTGTCTGTATGTTTAGCTTTCGAATAAACACAATGGCTTAAAAGCAAATTTGTTTAGGCTTGTTGCCTTTTCTTCAACTAAAGTTCAATTATTTCAATTCGCTTTGATTTGATTGCGTACAGGCCTCAACTGCTTCAGTGATAAAAGATTCAGCTGACAATAGAACGAAACGAGCTGAAGTTGATTTGAATAGAAAGACCAAAAAATTGCTGTGCCTTGCATGGAACTTCTACCTAATGATTGAGAAGATATACAATATACTATACGAATAGTTTGTCAAAAACAAATATTAACCAATTTAAATATTTTGAAAGCCTCGGCAATTTAAGATCTTCAGCAGAAATTCATAAAGAAGGCTCTTGAAATAGTTTGCACTTTCTTTTTATTCTAAAGTAATGACATCGAAATTCTCGTCTTATTTCACTTATTACATATTAAGATAATCAACATTAAAATTCAATTTTATTCAAGAACGACCTTGGCAGCTTTTGCTGAAATACTTAATTACGCAATTATTTGCATTATGCATTTAAATAAAATATGAAGAAAAAAAAGTGTGAGCTTACCGACACGCTTCTGTATGGGGTTGGCCATGTGCCCGTACAGACGACTCAAGTCGATGGCATTTGCAGTCGCTTGAAGCAAAAGGAGCGAGAGCAGAAATGTTGGCCAATTCAAGCGTCGCTGGTCCATGGTCAGTGGCATGGAGGAGGACATCTTCAAGCTGTTGGTTTTCTTTCCTGACGCTGCTTCTTGTGCTGTGAACGTGTTCAAATTAAAGCACTTGCTCTTTCTCTCTGAGTGTCTCTGTTTCTGTTGCCGTCTCTGTGTTTGAGTTCTGAGATCCACGCAAATTGTACAACGGGAAAAACTTTCACACGCGCACGTTTGCTGCTGCTTTAGTCGAGTGTTTGACAAAGTTTTCTAGTTAGTTTGCGTTCGGGCCGTCGTATCCTTTACTTTAGTTGAGTGGGTAGAAAGTAGCCCCAGCAGCGGAACGATTTTGTTTAGTTCCACGTCACGGCTGTCCCTTTCGCTTGCACTCTCGCTGGTCGTTGGAGTTTTTTATTTTCTGACTTTACAGATGGGTCTGATTGAATTAGCGGACTTCTGGGGACTTCTGCTTCCTGCTGTCGCTCTACATTCACTACTTTGAAATGCTAATCGTCTTCTAATGGAGTTACTCGCACCCGAAATTAGCTTTATTCCTAAACTTACTTTCGTTACGTTGTTTCGATATGATATACTTATTTATCGCGTTTTTTTTTTGTTTCCTACTACATAGCAATCTATAAGCCGTTGAATTTATTTAGCGTGAGTTTTCGTTTTCTAAATAATTTCAGTTTCGTTTTCGCTTAAACTTAAAATCGAAAAGAATTTGCAGGCAAACAAATATTATGTTTAAGTCGACTTTTTACATTTTTCTACACTGTAACGAGAAGAGCAAACAAATACAATACACATTAGTCAAGTGAAGAGCTTGATTCAGCATGCATTTCCATGTTTTAACTGGTTTCATGTTTCTGCTCACAACAGGTATTTCCAAACTGGCAGACAAAGTGAAAGTTGTAATCAAAATAAAGCTAAAATGAAATTCCAGTGAATCGAAACGTTGTTTCGCATATTATGCAAACTTTTTTCAGAAGAAAATTATACACAGTATCTACACACAATACCATTTGCAACACCTCAATTAAAAATACTTTTTGTATGCTACTTGATATTTCTGCCGAAGAGTTCATGGAAATGTAGCATACTCAAATGAGGAATTAATAGATATTATTTTACACATGGCAGACAGGTCACATTACAAAGAATTTATGTTAAATTAAATTTAAAACTTGCATGAATAGACTCTTTGGTATTGAAGCGAAAATAAATGAAAATTGCATTAAAAATTAAATCCAACAAATGCCCAAAATTAATGCAAATATTTTGCTTTCTTTTGAAATATATGTTAATAAAATCACAAAAGCAAACAAGAGAAATTATGTATTCCTCCCTTAAAACTTGACAGCAAATTTTCACATCATGCATAGGCACATTAAAGTAAACATACGACATGTAGACATCATTTAACTTTCATACAGCTACAGCACGAAACAAGTTCATCTGAGTGCCAGGACATTTACATGTTAGCAAGCCGTCTAATCAGCTTAGCAAAGTTGAACAATTTTTTTATGGTACCAAAAGTTGAACAATCCTTTTCATATTATATATACGTATATATATGTGTATGTCTATCACCACACTTGAGCGCCTTTTAATGGCTCTCTGGAGCATCTAAAACACATGCGAAGCAGCAGCAGGAGCATGAGCAACAGCAGCAGCAGCAGCATGAGCAGCAAAAGCAAAAAGGCGTTAAAGGAAAGCAAGTAATAAAGGGTCGACCTTTAATTATAGCCAAGTTAAAAGTTTTTTTTTTTTGGTGCTTAGAATTTCAAAGCCAAGGCTATCGGGCAACTTTGCAGAAAAGTCAAGCCCGACGCTAGCATACTTTTTAGGACAATCAAAAATGTAGCGAAATTTACGCTCACTTTATTCAAGTAAGGAGACAAAGTTTTCTGCAGCTTTACGGTCCCACAAACTTTCACAGCTTGTTTAAAAAAAATAAAAAAATAAAAACAAAAGCAAAAGCAACAAGATTAAGAAGCAAGCACCAGCATTTTAATTAGTCGGTTTCCCTTTCTCAGGAACAGAACTTGCTGGTTTAATTCTTTTTTTTTAATGTTTGGGCGTGTACACATTTTTGTTGACTTTTGAATGGGCAAAATTAAAAAAAAAAAAAATTATATATTTTAGATTGTCCTTGGACCACAGGCAATCTTACTGTCAATGTTGATGTAGGTTCGTCTGGTCAAGGCAAGCCAACAACCCTTTTTCAAGCGCTAATTGAAGTTGACAAATCCTCAGAGAAGGGGCAGAGGTCAAATAGAGCTTGCCATGAAAATTAATGTGGTAAAATGTAGGCCAGATAGTTTGCGCTTGGCATGTCAGCACTTTAGTGCCCAGAGAATTAAAAAATTAGCTATGCCAACTCAATGCATTAAGCATTTGAAAAGAACTAATGAAAATTCTATTTATAGAAATATATCTATATGCAGCTCATTTAGCCTCTCTACTCAAGCTTTAAGATTTACTAATTATAGGAGTTCTCTATCTCACAGCAGAATTCATTTCCATTCTACAGTTTTATTACAGTAAAGTAAATAAAAATCTCCCACATAAGTTTCAAAACAAGAAATGTCTTTGAGGCGCACTCTTAGGAATAAAGTCGTAAAAGCAAGCCTCACATTTCTATCCAAACAAACGCCAAGCCCAATCTAGTGTTGGCGGAATACTTTAATATACTCTAATGAAAGTTTTGCACAAACGATTTGATAAACAATTCCAAGTCAAATAAAAGACATTCAACGTCTGGGGGAAACACAATTTGCGACCAAATTAAATACACCAGAGGCGCAAAAAAAATAAAGCCAAATATTTTAAGACGCATTTTATCCATTTGCAAAGTTGCGCACGAAACTGAAACGAAGCCACACGGCTAAATAGTAGGATAGGCCACAAGGGCATAGAAAAACGCACAAGCAGATGGGTCATAAAGCAGGAAACTAAGTGAGTTATGTAAACTGGGCCAACTGTTGCCAAATAAAGCGGCACAAATTGTTTTAATAAGTAGAGCGTTGAGTCTCGCCAACTAAGCGACTATATATTTAAAGCCAAGGGATCAAGCTATTCAAACTGAATAAAATTTACGAGCTGTATATTTGAGGCAGCTATAAATTGATGTGACGAAAAGGGACAAACACTTTCTTCAAACTGTTGACAGTCGTGGCTTGAATGTATTTGAAAAATAAGTATTTCGATCAAGTTTTCGCAATGAAAATATTGTATTAATATAATAAAATAATATATATATTATAAAAATAAATACGAGAATAGAAGAGCCGTGAAGAATATCAAATATAAAGCGAGAAATATTTGGACTTTTGAAATTATTATACTCAGTCAACTTCCATACAATAAAATACAATTTAAACCAGATTTGTGCTGGGTTTTTCGCTCTCAGGTAAAAAGCAAAAATGTCATCCAAAACTTTATCACGACACGGGCGAAACATGTCATATGGTATTAAATGAAAACAAACTTAAAGTAAGGCAACAGTTTTGGGCTATTTTCTTTTCATTTTTTGTGGGTCATAACTCTTGGTTACCTTCGAATGTGAAAAATGTATAAAAATAGCAGCAGAGTCAGCTGCCGAAATCACAAGCAGGCATTCATTTGCATAATATGTAGGTATAAAATACGACCAACCACAACAACAGGGGCAGCAAAAGTAAAACCCAAAGCAACAACAACAACAACAACAACAACAACAGCAACAGCAACAGACAGAGAAAATTTGAGCTTTATTTCCGCAGCATTTTTCCATCTCTTTTCATATAATTTGAAACGAGTCGGCATGGAGGCTTAGCGAGTCTGCTTTTACGTCTTCTTAATGCATAATTTAACAGGTGCCCTTAGCGTGGGGCGGTCCGAGGTGTGGGTCAGATGAGAGGCATAGCAACAGTGGGCGCGCACAAAAGCAGGCAACAATCAGTAACTGCGTGTTGTTATTCAAAGCACAAACAACATGCACACTCACACACACAGCCACACACACTCACACGCATTCCTTCACAGTTGGCACATACAGCAGATGAATAAGCTGAACACTAACGAGGCTAGAACTGCGGCTGAGTCTAAGGCTGAAGTAAATAATGTGTAAGCCGAATGTTCTTCAATTCAATGCCTTAACGCGCTCGCACACACACACACACACAATATTAACACACACAAGCAACGGAATACATAAACCTAGCTATTTGATATTTTTGTTGTCAATTTTTGTCGCTTGATTTAGTTTGTTACGTTTACAATGTCACTGCAAAAAAGGGCACAACATTTATGTTCTGTATTTTATTGCAAAGGTAATACAAACACACACACACACATACATGCACACGTACAGATACACACACAAACGCACGAAAGAAGGTAACAAAAAATAATATCGCGCCAGTTGGAAATACGCGCCAAGATGCAACAAACAAAAATAACAATTTTGTAAACTTGTTTAAAAAATGACATAAATAATAGAATTTTTTTTATTGCTATTCTTTTATTTCGTTTGCAGCACAGTCTATGATATGTGTGTAGAATTGGCAAATATTTGGTTACAGTACGTTTGAGTACGAGCCAAAAAACTCGAACAACTATTTACAACTCCGCTTGAGTGTAAGTTTCAAACTCGACTGAAGCATTGAGCGCACTGTGTGCGGCTTTTATGGACTGCATTCCACTCAAACGGCCACCACAGCCGAGTGACAACTCAGCGCCTACGTAAATTTCGTCCTGAGTGAATCGTGAGTGGTTTCGTGCCGATGCGCTCTTTGACTCAGTTTCTCTTGTTGCTTGAGGTTTGAAAGGTGTTGTGAGTGAGCGTTCGTGACAATATATTACAACAAGTTGCTGGGAGTTTGGCAAGATTCAGGTATTTCTATGAAGAATATTATTAATTAATAGCTAATGCATAGGCTTGTAAGACAATAGAAACTTTTGTGAATTTATCAGAACAGATAATTCAAAAATAATATTTCTTTAAATTACTGAGCAAGCAGTATGTTATTATATATACCTGTATTAACTAAGAATTGTTTCCAATATATGTAATCATTTCAGTGATTTATATAGCTGAATTTATTTATTTACATTTGCATTAAAAGAGCTTAAGTATAAATAGAAATTTAATTATATTCACACACAAATCTTTAATCCAACTAACAAAGCAAGTCCACAGAAAAACAATATCGAAATTAAATACTGGCAGCAAAGGACTTGGGCATATTAATTAATATAACACCACATCTGCGTATCGAAACTCTATGCTCAAGGTTAAATTGCTGTTCAGTTGTAATAAAGCTAAGAAAAGGCCTTGGCATGCATGTCAGGGCCCAATCATCAATGTACTTAACTTTAACAGACGCAACCCCTAAATATGCTTTTAATTAAAGCAACAAATATTAATTAGTGCCCCAAGGATTGGATCCTGGTGTGTGCTAACTTCCTGGCGCACCAAAACACATGCTAACAAAATAAATATAGCCCAGTGTTATCTTTTACTATTATCCAGCAGCTCAGAGCAATTCGCTGAGTGGAAAATTACACACAAAATGACTCATTGCCGACTGCGACCCGCCCCGCCCCTTTTGCGGCCCACGCAAAACGAATCCGCACTCAAGCAGCTGAGACAGATGCCCAATAGATTTCCAGCCGGGTACCGCAAATGAGCGCCCACAGTTTCAAGGGTAGCGCTGATTCGCTCCTCGCAAAAAGCTCAAGCGGCATGCGGGGGTTGGACGATATCGTGCTCAAAATGCTTTGGCATTGCACTCATAATATGAGATATTATCTTAGTGAGGCAGTCGACAGAGCCGAAGAGCTAGCCAAAGAGAGCGCCTTAACTTGGTCTCGATTTGGTCTTGTCTTTGGGTCTTAACGGCAATATTTTTAAGGGTTCTATGGGGAGTCATCTGATTCTTGAGTGTAAAGTCAGTCAGTCTTATAAATATGCTAAAATTCGACTTGAGTTTTATTCTTCTTTTATTGTTCAAAATAAAATCTGATGTAAAGCATAAAATGCTAACTGGAGTTTGTTAGTTTGATATTCTCTTCAAAGAATAAATTTCTGCTTATTTTTGTTAGCCGGCTAAGCTTTTATATTAAAGCTTTTATTCGCTTTTACTTTGACACCTAAAAGTACTCTTTAACATTTTCGAATAATATAGGAAATACAATGCAGCTGTATATTCGAATATATGTAGTACAATCTTGACAAATTTCAGTGAAATCTTTCTTAAATTGTTTGCATAATATATAATCGATAAAATCAGTTTTTTTTATTTTTTTTTTTTTTTTTTTTTTTATTTTCTGTTTATTAATAAGCCATACGGGACTACAATTATCCCTTTGTGGGCTTTGATTTAAAATCAGTGTCTATCACTATAATATATAATTAAATTAATCCTCTAAATCAGCTTGTTTAACTACATTAAAAACAGATTTCAAGAAACAATGTTACAATCTATTTTATGAATCTTTAATGGAAGCATAGTGTTTAAATACTTCACTTTTTATTTTATAAAAATGTATTTTACAGATAATTGAGAAAACCCAAAATAGTGGCATTCACAATTCATTTACATTTCTGATAGACAATTAATTAAGCATGCATTCGAGATAGGGGCAATAATTTTCACTATAAATATTCAGTAAACTTTGCAATAACTGCAGTATGGAGCTGTCTTTATCGACATGAATTACGCTTATCTCGCATTTTTACTCACATTGCCATTCAGTCTTTTTGTGTCGGCCAAGCTGAAAGCTCTTAATCCTTATCGCCACAACTGGGAGCTGCTGCTGCAGGAGCCTAGTTCAGGACCCTATACGAAAGAGGATGCTGAAACCGTGCAGGAGCTTTGGCTAAGCCAAAAACTCGATCACTTTGATGGGCTCAATAATCAAACGTGGCAAATGGTAAGCAATTTACCTATATTTATACATTATTTTATTGCTTGAAAATTCTTTTTGTATACAGCGTTATTTTCGCAATGCCAAATATCATAGGCCCCAAGGCCCTATTTATATATTTTTGGGCGGCGAATGGACCATTACGCCAGGTCTGCTCAGCACGGGTCTAACCCATGATATGGCTGTAGAAAATGCGGGCATTCTGTTCTACACAGAGCATCGATACTATGGCCAGAGCTGGCCATTTAAGTGAGTCGAATGGAATGGCATGCATCATACATAAAATAAGATACAATAACTCATTCACTCTTTTAGAAATAACAGCTTGTCTGTAACGGATTTAAAGTATTTAAGCCTTCATCAAGCCTTGGCTGATGTTGCGCACTTTATTCGATACCAAAAATCTAAGTCAGCTGATCTAACACATTCCAAAGTCATCCTCATCGGTGGCTCCTACTCGGGCAGCATGGCAGCTTGGATGACGCATCTCTATCCAGAACTTGTCACAGCTGCCTGGGCCTCCAGTGCCCCGCTGCTGGCTAAGGCAGATTTTTATGGTAAGCAGAGATGACTTAAAAACTAATGCAAATTGGCACTGAACAACAACTTTCTGTTAGCACAGCAATAACAAATAATAATTAAATTGAGTGGCCCTTTAATATTTACTTTTCAGAATATATGCAAATGGTCGAAAACTCTTTGGTTCTCAGCTATGGTCACTATTGTACACAACAATTAGAGCGTGGCTTCAGCCACTTGGTAAAACTGTTCAATGAGAATAATACAAGAGAATTACTCAGCAGACTGAATGCCTGTCCAAATTATAATGCCAATGATATACTCGATCGCATGACCTTCTTCAATGGCATTAACAACTACTTTGCCTGGGTCACGCAAAGTTACAGGTGAGATCTTGAAGTGACTTTGATTGTTCAATTGCTAAAATATTTCTCTCAGTGGCTACTTGCCACTTCTTTGCGAAACACTTCTCACGCAGCAGTCAAGCGATGCGGAGGCTTTGCTAACTTTTCTTGAGCTGCTCTACACGGTCGACCAACGTGGGAATGGAGAGAGATATTACTGTCAGGACTTTAGTTACAAGTCAATGCTGCAGCTGTTTAGCGAATACTCAGATCAAAGCTCAGGCTGTAAGTTGCATTTTCATTAGAGTTTAAAATTTTAATTATACCATCGACTTATTCTGTAATAACATTTTGGAGATTAGTTCAATGAGTATTCAATCAAGAAATATGTTAGGTTTCTTAAGTCTTAGAGCTAGAAGGTTAGTAAATACTTTTTATGAACTCAATGATGCTCAATGCAATGTGAAGCAAACTCATCTGGATGGCAATATATCCTAAATTAAGCATATAGCACACTCGGTAGCCTTTTGGCTAGCCAACTTGGTTAATTTGTTAACAAATCAAAACTTGTCTCCAGCACGCGCCTGGTTCTATCAGACGTGCAGCCAATTTGGATGGTATACAACCACTGGCAACAGCAGGAGCAGCAGCAGCTCCATCAACAACACATCAACCAACTCGACGTTTGGCAACGAAGTGCCCTTGTGGTATTTTGAGCAGTTATGTCGTGATGCATTTGGGAAGGAGCAGAGTCCGGCCGCACTTGCCTTGGGCATGGCACAGCTGAATTCTGAATTCGGTGGACACGACTTTAACCACAGACTGCGCTATCGCCAAGTGCTGTTCACTCATGGCGAACTGGATCCATGGCGGACGTTGGGCTGTCAACAGGGCCGCCAGGCGGTGGTTATAGCAGGCGAGCCTCTAGCAATTAGCTGGGTAAATAGTGCGTTAATTAGTCTTCTACCCCGAGCAGGTTACTCCCATGTAGAGGATCTCGCCAGCATCAATGTGCAGGACAGTGTGCCCATGAATCTGGTCAAGCTGCGTGTTATGTCCTTTCTACGTCGTCACACTGAAGCCATTTAGATGGCATGAAACGTCTTTATTCATTATTAAATAAATAAATAAATAAATTTCTCTATTCTGCAACCTCTTGCAGGCGTTGCGGCATTTCTTTGTTCGCCTCATTGGTCCTGGCCAAACAGAGACAAATTGAGTGACACTTGGACGTAAGTGAGATAAGTGTTTCGACCTCTCAGTGTGTGTGTGTGTGTGTGTGTGTGTCTATATACTAGGTACATATATGCACATGTGTCCTTATAAGTTATTATACATTCACGTAGGTGTATGTGGGTGGATGTTTGCTAAGCTGAAGAAGTCGAGAAAGCAATTTAAGTTGATTAACACAATGCACTTACATCATGTTTGCCCTAGCTGTTCAATAATCAATTAGAACAATGCAATTTGGTATTTTATAAGATTCTTAAGCACTTTAAGCATTACTTACTTGGATTCCAACTCAAATCAGATGATAAATGATTATAAATTAAATAACTTATATGAATTGCCATTCGTATGCATATACTCTATTTGATATTGGATATCTTCGTCAATTCCTCAATTCACTCTATATAGTATGCTATGTTTGAAAATAACTGAACACGCCTCACGTTGCATTATAATTCTACCACCTTTGGCAGCTGACAATATAAGCAACAACATTTGTGCTGTGTGGCTTATGGCTTGTGGCTTATGCGCAAATGTCATGTCTGTGCACTGAGCTCGCCTTGAAGTAAAACAATATAGAAGAGAAAAATGTTCACCGCAACGCCAAACAATAGCAAAAATCACGAAATTAAATAAGAAAAGCGCATTGGGCTGGATAAGCCAAAGGCTAAAGCAATATATCAGGCAAATACGTGTTATACATTTCGAAAGGATTGTCTTAAATTATTGAAGCCCAAATGGCAGCGAGCATAAAATGGGCCAGAACCATATGCATACGATATCTCCCAGCGATATGGGCCGCTTAACGGCAAATGCGGTGCTATGAAATGTTATTATTATTGGATCACGTTGTCGCTGTTGTTGTTACCCATCGCCCATTGCCATTTCCAATGTTTTTCGTTTGCGAAAATTGCAAATTGGTTAAATCACAGTCAAGTTGATGTTAAACCTCAATGACTTTTGCTGGTTGTTTTTTTTTTTTGTTATCTCAGTTTATATATTTTGCTCCACTGCTGACATGGGATTATCATCAGAAATACGATTTTCTCTTTCTATAGATCATATCTACATCATAAGTTTTGTATAACTTTAAGATTATAAAATTAACATATTTCTTGATTAAAAAAAAAAAAAGAATTGTTTTTCACACAATCTTTCATTAGATTAATAACATATAGTAAGCTTTATTCAAACTTTTTTCAATTGCCTCGTATATATCATTCTCTCAAGTTCAGGTGATGAATTTTCAACACAAATTACGAAAATGTTTTGAAAATTACTTTATTTTTAAATGGATGTCTGGTTACCGCAAGTCTGATGTATTTAAAGTTACTGATCGATCGGTCAACTCAGAACGTTAGTTACCTAGCAGAAAGAACTTGTTATGAATCAAATTTTATTTACAGTTCATGGTACTTGATAATAATTTCTGATAATTGAGTTACGCGTGTTCAGATAGTTCAGTTACAAGACAACAATCTTACATCATGCTTAGCCTTATTCAATGCACAGCAAAATTTATGAGATGCAATAAAATAATAAAATACGGTAATAATAATAAAAACGCCTTTCAGAATAGAAATAGAGCAATACCAAAGTATTTTGTAATTACAATATTATATTAAATTTCTATATTTCAATATAATCAGCAATATATTCACGAATCATGTTTAACCGTTAGACAATAAAATCCGATAAACAATTTGAAGAGCTAATAATAATATAAGATAGAACCTGCTCATAAATCTTAAATGCGATTTGACAGCTCCTATTCTAGTCAATGCGATGAAACACGTGTAAACCTTTGTGCTTATCAGTGTTATGTGTATGGAGCTTAAGACTAAATTATGTGTAAACATTCGTTTGCTAATTAAACCTTATCTTAAAGCGATTTTTTGAATAAATAGGCCATGTATTGAGGTAGGAAACCATTCACAAACTTGTGACCTATCTAACCAGATGAAATACTTTCCAGTAGTTCTGGCACTACTCGTGCCCCATGCATATGCAGCAGCTATTAAAGACTCTCCAGGCGAAGATGACATGGCAATTCCTGTATTTGTTCAAACGCTCAATCAACTGCATCGTGGGCCTCCATTGCCACTAAGTACTAAGCGTGCGAATGTGGAGACTCGTTGGTTCAACCAGAGCCTGGACAACTTTGACGAAACTAACGAGAATGTGTGGGAACAAGTAAGTTTCCTCATTCCATAATGGAATTCAATTAATTACATCTAACTTATCCTCTGCAGCGTGTTTTGATCAACGAAGACAACTTTGTGGATGGTTCCCCCATCTTCATATACCTGGGCGGTGAGTGGAAGATCGATCCGAGTGCCATAACATCAGGACTGTTGGTTGACATAGCAAAGGAACACAATGGGACACTGGTCTATACTGAACATCGATTCTTCGGCGATAGCATTCCAATTAGGTAAGTTTCCAAAATTCTCTCTCTCTCTCTCTCTCCATCCATCAACTTCACTCGCTCAACCTTCAGACCTCTGTCAACCAAGAACCTTAAATATCAAAGTGTGGAACAAGCTTTGGCCGATGTGGTGAACGTTATCAACGTACTCAAAGAAGAGGACAAGTACAAGGACTCCAAGGTCGTTGTTTCAGGCTGCTCCTACTCTGCGTCCATGGCAGTATGGCTTAAGCTCTTATACCCAGATGCAATCGTGGGCAGTTGGGCATCCAGTGCGCCGCTAGAGGCCAAAGTGAACTTTTCAGATTTCATGGAAGTTGTTGGTCAAGCCTACAGGCAACTGGGAGGAGACTATTGCTACAACCTCATAGATAATGCCACATCATACTATGAGGATTTGTTTCAGTCTGGCAGAGGCGCTGAGGCCAAGAAACTTCTCAATTTGTGCAACAGTTTCGACGAGAACGATGAAAGAGATCAGTGGCAAATATTCAGCTCGATTGCAAACATATTTGCAGGCATCGCGCAGTATCCAAAAGTAACTATAGCACAAGCCAAGCCAAGCCTTTACGTTCTACATGAATTTCTTTCCTTGTAGACCAGAAAACTATGATCTGCCCCAATATTGCTCCGTTCTGCGAAGCTTTGATGACGACGATGCTTCAGCACTATCTCAGTTCGTACAGTGGCGTCTCGGCAAACCAAATTGTATTAATACCCGATATCAGGGATCTGTTGATTACTACAAATGGTCCAAGAACAACTACGATGGTTGTAAGTAAACCTCATATCTTGATAGAGGCTCTAAGTCTAATATGAACCTTTCTTTCTTTATTTCATAGCTGGCCTAGGTTGGTTTTATCAAACATGCAGACAATTTGGTTGGTTCCAGTCCTCGGCAAACAAGAATCACCCATTCGGATCTACTTTCCCTGCTAAACTCTATACTGACACGTGTAATGACGTGTTAGGTTCACGTTATACCTCAGCAAGAATTGAAAAATATATCCAAGCCACAAATAAGAATTATGGTGGAAAGAATCCGGATGTCGAGAATGTTTACATGACTCATGGAGGTTTGGATGGATGGAGCAAAGTTGGCGCTGAGGGCGCTACAATCATTCCACGAGCCTCACACTGCTCCGATACAGACTCAATCAGTCCCAGCGACAGTCCTGAATTGCGTGCAACCAAGGAACGAACAATTGAACTAGTTCGCCAGTGGCTCAAAGACGTAAAATGAACTTTATAATCATTGCCTCGAAATAGTTTAAAGTTAATGCTTCAAATATGAATTTAATTAATAATTTATGTTATACATATATATTATAATTTAAAATAACGTAACCCAAACCCTACTTATATTAACTCATTCAATGATATTTTTATCTAAAACTTTTGTTTTTAAATAAAATGCATATAATACATTTTAATTTCTTTGGTCCATTTTCATTTATTTATTTAATTTATTATATTATTATAATATTTGCTATGTTCGTCAACATTCTTTTTAACAAATGACTAAACTATAAGCTCTTAAGCTTAAGCTCGAGCAATAAAAAAAAGAAAGTAAATAATAATATTAATTATAGTATGTATCATATAAATGAACTTCAGGACTTTAAAAATTATATTAACAACTGGTCTGGTTAAATTGAAGTCTCAGCCAAGCTAATTTATACGGGCTTAAATACGCACATATACATATGTATTCAATAATACTTTTTCTTTTAAGTGTTTGTCACTTGCTAGAATTTCATTTGGAATCCCCAAGAGTCGCGCTGTACAATGAAATGCTTAATTTGCTACTAGCGGTACATTTTCTTTAATAACATTGCAAATACGCGCGAAATTCCATTTAAGGTAAACTTTTGGCTGAACAAACTCTTAGTAGAAAAGCTTTTTGTACTCGGTTAAAGAAAAACTGGAGCATGCGCTTCGCTGAACACTCGCCCACTCAGTGAGCGCTTGCTCCGCGAAAGCTGGCTCAAAAGTCAAATTCCGTTATGAATGGCATCCTGTTGCTTGAGTAAACTCGTAACAGGTGGCAAGGCTACGACAGCGCTCAATGCGGACCCAGCTCGGAGACAGCTTTAATAGCTGTGCCGATAGCCAAGTGGCAAGTGGAAGTTACTTTAACAATGCCAGCTAAGCTCCAACCCCCTCCCCATGCCAAAAAAAAAAAAAGCCAAAAATGAGCGGAAACTGCTGTGTTTGAGAGTTACATTTGAGGGCTTTCAGCAGACACCTTGACACTGTGACACACAAACACGGTTGCAGGTGTTGGCATCAAGTTTAAATTACAATTGCCATGCCAGCAGTAGCAGAAAATTCTTTAGAGCTCCGTTCGCAATGGCCTTCGTTCAGGACTGTTTTGCCTTGAAATTTGTTAATCGCGCATATACTCGTATCTCTCAATTTGGCCAGCAGTGTAAATTTTTGCCTCGTGTAGCCCAGCATCTAGGGCTAAGAACTTACTTACCACGAAGAGCTAAAATAACAGCGTCAAGTGGATTAGCTTGCCAGGAAGTTTATAAAGTAAAAACTTAATTGAATTGCAAGAGGAGGCTAACAAATTGCAAATTGCTAGCAAACTGCTGAATTAACAAGTCAAGTGGCCTTCAATGCTTAGGTAATGGCGAGTGCTAAGCTGATTGGGTCTTAAAAGGATTTATAATATGAATATGTCGAGATTTATTTTAGCATTTGAATGAAGGCTTGCCAACCACAAGAGTTTTGTATTTGCAGATAAATTCAATTGTTCTTTGTCTTTCTCTGTATTATATATTCTTTCAAGTTTAAACTTCAACATAGTTTATCCTTACCCATATTATCTCTTTTACCAACAAAATAATTTGACTAAGTAAGCAGAAAATTGTTTAGCTCTTTAGCTAAGCTCAGGTGCAAACTCTTATTTAGTAGCTGAAAATAACGTTTGAGCTTTGCACCCAGGTGGTTGAAGTGAAGAGCTGCTTGAATGGGGTCTATTAAAGCAGAACGTCTCCCAGGCGCCAGAACGATCGAAAAACTTTGCCCACTTTCCCACCTAACGGAATTATAATTTAATTTTTGGAATCCTCGTGCGAATTAACCTTCTGCATCACTCGACGGGGGCCAGCTCAGTTGCTCTTGGTGCGCTCAATTTGGCACGTGCCAATAATTTTCCCGATTTCAACTACTTGACGGGCCAACTTTAAAGTAATGGGAATAGGGGCCCAAGCACCGCTTATTTTCGCTTAGATTTTAATCAGGCCAGCGGCATTTCATAAATGTAAATTGTTTAACTTTAGTTTAGATTTCTATATACTCTGTAATCATTGGAAGCTAAGAAGGTTGTATTGATTTTATAAAAATTTATGAAAATATATATAAGGATAAAAGTGTGCCTAGCCTTGGTCATATAATATATAATTAAGTTCATTAATTATAATTTTTTTTTTTTTTTATTAAAATAGATTTGCATTTATATGATATGAATTAGATATACAAAATTGAATACAAAACATTTTTCAGTTCAGATGAATCGATGTAAATAGTTAAATATATTTTGAATGACGAGTTTTTTTTTACGTAATTAAATTTACCTCGCTTTGAATATTTATTTTTATTTCCATGTTTAACAGGAATATTTTTCTGAGTGTAAATATTGCATAATTCATTATTGAAATAACAACTTAAAATATTACACTATTTAAGGTTTTAGTAAATTGTATGCCTTTGGTTTTACGATAATTCGAATTATATTTTTAAACTCTTCGAGATAAATCGGTAGTTGTTGAAGACTCATTTCAAATGAGTTTAGCCTCAGCACCTCCTTTGGAATTGATTTGGGAATTCTGTGAACTCTTCTTTTTCTTCACATACCATTTCTTTTTAGCTGGCGCTGTAGCATCTACCTGCTGATGTTCGGCGCCTGAGTTAGGATCTATTTTGGATGCAGCATCAGCTTGCGTCTTTGGAGATTTGTTGGGGTGCTTTGGAGGAGCTGGGTGCCTGTATTTAGGCTGAAAGTTGTTCAGATTACGATTCTGATGGGTGGGACGCGGTTGTGGTCCAATTGGCCTTTCGAAGCGTGGCACAGACTGATGCATAGGAATCATTTGTCGATGAAATGGATTAAATGGTGGCCGCCACATTGTGCCCCCATTTTGATTTATGTGCATTTGCCCCATTGCTTGTGATATGTTTGCCACGCCTATTTTCCAACGACGTTCGTTTTCTCGATTCCTCCAGTGCCAGTACAAATGATGCTTGAATTTGCCAAAGTTCTCTGTACGAAAAGTACACTGATTACAGTGTACGAGCGTGGCTACAAGCAGTTGTTCCATCTTCTCGGCGGCCATCGGCTCAATGGATCCCTTCACGCGAAGCAGCGCGTAGGTAGCTTGAAACGTTATAAACAAATCGGTATTGAATGTATTCCAGTGCTGAATGCGACGCATTGAACTTGAATGGAAGTCTTTCGAGATCACATGCATGTTGAGGCGATTCATAAACGCATTAATTTTAAAGCCAACGAGAAAATCAGCCGGCGGCAGCTGCTGCTGCTCAATAACATCATTTGCTAAATCCATCATGTGCTCCAACAGTGACAGATGATCGCGCTTCAACTGAATAAAAATGCAAATGCACTTCTTAGAATTGCATACATATATTTAGTGATACACCTATGTAGATACACCTACCGCCATCACATTTTCAATCTCTTCTTTCGGCAAAACAACGAAATGATATTGCGCCTTGGGGCAAGTTACGTTGCGGAGCACTGCTGCGCGATCGCTCTGAATAACAACATCCTCGCCAGCGTTCAGTTTGCGAGTTAGTTCACCACGTTTAAATTCTACATCAACCTCATTCTCTTCCATGGCTCTCCACAAGAGTTTCTGTGATTCTCCTAAATTCAACAAATCAGACAGCAGCAAAACAACAAAGCTAACTGAACTAGTGGAATCGGCACATCTGCTTGTAAATATGCTTTAACAGTGTTGAACAAAACTGTGAATACCAAGAAACGAAACGGAATAGATTGCAAATGTTCCACTATCAGTACGTCACAAATTCATTTGCAAATACGTTCGAACTTCGAACGTTAGAGCGTTACGTCAAAATGCTATAGAAATACAACTTACCTTCGCTGTCTATATAAATGTTCGATTCCATTCCTTTGGCTGACGTGGCATTGTATTCATATTGCTCCTATTTACATACAAACATACAGTGGCCTGACGAGTGTTCTGATTAGATTGATGAATGTGGCCGGCCTCATATAGCACATACATATGTACATACAATTCTAGATTACAATAAATCGAGCATGTCCATCTAGCTATCTACAAAATCTATTGACTATACGATTTATATACATATCCCTTTACCGTTCTTGAAATTATATTTCTCATAAATTCTTTATTCGCTTGTATCAAATCATGAAAATTATTTATATGGAAAACTTTATTTGAATCATATTTAAAAAGCTCTATTAGTATTGATAAATCTTTAAGATTTTTGAGTTAAGATTTTTTCGTGGAAATTTGTTTGCAATTGGTTTTCATGCTTCTAAGATTCAGAATCAAGATTAGAGCAAAGAGCATCTTGATTCTGATTCTTGGAAGCATTATTTATTTTATTTTTTGGATTTTTCATAAATTTCGACTTTGGGTTATTTATAGCTTGACCTTGACTAATCAAGTTTTCAGGTTTATTAAAATTGTTAGTTTTGGACGCATTACTTTGAGGTTTGGGATTCAAATTGCTCTGCTTCTTCGGGTCTTTCCCTGAATTTGGTCCAGAGATATTTTTGCTGTGCTTATTGTGTGAACCGGGTGCAGAGTCACGATGTCCTGGATGTTGTTGAAGGGCATGTGGCTGAGAACGCGTATGGTAATACTGTACATTGGGCAATGGGCTCATATTTGTATTCATATATGTAGGGTAAAGCACATTTCCCCCAATTAAGGACTGTTGATTGAAATAGCGGAATTCGGGAGGTAGAAAAAAAGGATTTGCATGCATGTCTGGAAAGAAGTTCGGGTAACCTTGCGGACAGCCTCCTTGATTATTATGTGCCTTTTGAAAGTGTTTATTAAAGTCTTTGGGATGTTGAGATTCCTTTATCTCCGTCGGTGGGTTTTTTATGCTTTGGTGCCAGTTCGATGGATCTCGGTTAGTTGCTCGGGTATCGCTTTTAAATGGATTGGTTTTCACCTGAACAGTAGGCGACTCCATTGCTTGTTTCGTCTTTAACTGATCTTGAGGAACGGGGGCTTTGTCTAGCTTTTTCATGGGAGGAGTCATCAATTTTGTTTCGTCCAGCATTCGAGTTACCTTTTCTACTTCCTGCTTAATTTTGAGCTTGGCTTCTCGTTTCTTCCAATGCTCAAACAGGTGTCCCTTCAATCCAAGCAGAACATCACATGTAAAATCACATTGATTGCAGCGCAAGGGCAGAGCTTTGCGTAATTCCATAGCTTTTTCAGTCGACATAGGCTCTACGCGGCCCTGAATACGAATCAGGGCATAAACTGCCTGATAAGTCAGGAATAAGTCTGTATTGAAACCATTCCAATGGGTTATTCGACGCATGGACACCGAATAGAAATCATTTGATATGACATGCATGTTCAAGCCATTCATAAAAGGATCCATTTTGAAGCCAATCAAAAAGTCGCTGGATAACACATATTGCTGTTGTTCAATTATTTGATTTGCCAGCTCCTTCATATGATCCAAGAGTGGCAAGTGGTCTCGCGTCATCTGCAGCACGGCGTAAGTACAGGAGCATAAATATAACATTGAAATATATATTCGAATACTTACCGCAAACAGATTCGGTACATCCCCCTTTGACACAACTAGAAAATGATATTGCGCTTTGGGATAAGTATCTTTGATTACCACCGCTTGATCCGTTTCAATTAGAGCTTTCTCAGTTTTTGCTTTTCGTATCAAAGTTTGTTTTGCCAATTCCGTACTATTACTCATTTCGAATAAATTTTTTTGATGAAATCAGTGAACAAAGAAGGTAACATAGATGCCTACTCAGAAACGATTAAAGACTGAAGTTACATACACAGATACATACAAATGTATTTCTGTACAATGACGAAGAAACATATGGAATCGGCACACAATTGATAGTGATCATTGCAATACAGTGTTGTAAAAAACTTAATTGACACGCTTCAAAGCATGAATGTATATACATACATACATACATATGTATGTTGTCTTGCATACGCATATAATTTTTTTTTTAATTGTCGAAAGATCGTAGTCAGTGCTGCAGTAGGTGCTCCTTGAGCGAAGGCACGTTTTTGGCTACAAATTCACACTGGTTGCACGTTAATGGCTTGGATAGCAGATCATCCACAATTTCCTTTGGCAAACGTTGTATTTGGTTGTCTTTGCTTAGTTTCTCATAGAGTGCTGCAAATATACAAACAAGAGAATTGATGTTCTACAAGCGTAATCTTGTGTTGTCCCAGCTTACTTTCGTATGGTATGAATAGTGACGTATTGAAGCTATTCCAGTGTTTCTTAGTCTTCAGCCAAGTGGAGACAAAGTCCTTAGATATTACGTGCAAGTGCAACCGTTGCATGCTCGGCTGCGCATGAAAGCCAATCCGAAAAGTCTCAAAGCATTCACCGCGCACTTCAATGATATTCCGTGCCAGCAGATGAAGTTCCTCCAATAATGGCAAATGCTTCCTATTCAACTGCAAGTTGAAAACAAATATACGTAGCACAATCGATCTCTTTTTTAGATTGATTATTACCTGAAATATACTGGCAATGTCTTCTTTGGGTAGCACAAGATAATGATGACGTGCCTTTGGATATTTGTCCGCTATGACAACTGCAATGTCAGTCGATATAATTAAATTAGTCGGATCTAAAATTGTTTTGATTAGCCCGGTTTGCCAAGACATTTTTAACAGCTGTTTCACCCGGCCGTCGGCGAATTTGCAGTGCTGTTAAATTTCCAAGTATCTCTCGGACAGTGTTGGAGAAAGCAGCTGTGCGCACAATGATACGTGCGCCGAACGCGTCGTGATGCGCGTCGCAGAACTGAAAGCAATGTACTTCTTCACAAATGATATGAGATTTGTGAAGACTTAAGGTAATAATTTTATTTAAGAGAATAATCGATGAAGGTGCACAATATATCAATAAGTTCGTTAATAATCTTCGTATTCCTTTCAATGTAGGGAATTGCCCAACACTGCACGCTGGGTGTATGCAGCCCTGCACGCAACCCTGCAAACAACAACAATGAACTACAAGAGCCGAGAAGAATATTATTTGTTTGGCTGCCTAAATGTGCTTGTGTGCAGCGTGTGGGCAAGTAAAAAAGTGTGTACCGCAACGTACAAAAAAAGCCGTGCATTTTTTACGCAACTCGTGCAAAATTTTCACAATTACGTGACACTTTTTAATTGAGAATCATTCGAATTTCATTTCAGGCATCCAGTGCACCGCCAATCTAACGGAAATTTGCATCTGGAAATCGAAACTCTGACCATCTAAGGTTGCCGAAGAGATTACGCAAAGAAAATTATAATTGAAACTAAAGAAGCACACACAACATGGCGCAGGCGATCGAAGTGAAACCACGCCTCATGGCTGAGCCACTGCACATACAGCGACTCGAGGCAGCATTAAATATGCGTCCCTTCATTGAGATGGCTCGCGAGGCCCTCAAGAAGCCATTGAGCAGTGGCAGCGACGAAGGTAGCGCCACTGAGCCGGAGACAGGGCAGGAGCAATGTATTGACTCGGACGAATCGTCGACGAGAGTGGGCATGGTTAAAATGAAACTAAAGAAACGACGCCGCAATCGTCTCCTGGGCAGCAAAGAGGGTAAATATAATGAAAAAAGAGAGCAATATTTTTAATTTACTTTCGCTCTTCACGTTAATAGAGCGCCAGAGCGTAAAGGCGCAACTTTACAACTTCAATGATCTAACTAGTGATCGTGAATGGCTTTACGACATATTGCTGAGCGACACAGACAGCGAGCCCCAGGTGAGCGATGAGGATGAATACATTAATCAAATGCTTCGCGAGCATCTGCATGAGCAACGACAGCGCAAGAACTACTACAAGAAGGCCACAGTGAGTAATTGAGCAGCTTGTTGATTGGCCCGAATTAAACTAATTACATTGCAGAACGCTCAATACGCTTACTATGGAAGTGGCCTGCTGTCCAATCATGACGTCTATGCTGAACGCCAGCAGGCAACAGTTGGCGTGCGCAAACGTCGACGCCGTACTAAACAAGAAATACTCTTAGCACGTTTGGCAGAGGCTCAGGCGGGTCCCAAACCAGCCAAGCAGCGTCGCCGCGGGCGTAAGAAGCGCTCAGCATTAGACTCACCAGAGTCTGGGGAAGTGCCGCCGTCAGAGCTGGGCAAATATAGTTTTGGTGACACGTTGCCTGCCAACGATGATGATGATGAAGACAATGGCGAGGTCGACTACAAGCGGGAACTCGCCAATTTTGCTTTGGATTACCCCGAGGAGGAGGAAGAAATCGAGGAGGAAGTAGACGTAGTGGGCGCTGCCGACGGACAAGTTACACGGGTTCGTCGCCGTCGCAAGAACCCTGAAGTATTGGCTGCACGACGTAGGCGCATCTGGCAGATCATGTCCAAAAAGGAGACCGTCAGAGTGCAGCGCATCAGGAGCAACAATCACAAAGAGATGCTGGCCAATTGTAAACGTATTGCTGGAATGTGCGCAAAAGTTGTGCGCCAGCGCGCGCTCAACTCGCAGCGCATAATGAAAGAGACGGTCTGGCGGGCGAAACGTCTCACTCGTGAAATGCTCAATTATTGGAAGCGCTATGAGCGCGTTGAGCGCGATCAGCGCCGCAAACAGGAGCGCGAGGCCGAGGAGCAACGCAAACAAGATGTCGAGCTGATTGAAGTGAAGCGGCAACAGCGTAAACTTAACTTCTTAATTACCCAAACTGAATTGTATGCTCACTTCATGTCCAAAAAGCTTGGTCAGGGTACCGAGGCGGATCAGTTGCGGATACTCAGCCAATTGGACGAGGAGCATAATGCGCGTCTGGCTGCCCAAGATGACTACGATGCAGGCGAAATGAAACAGCTGGCACAAGCTAATGCAGAGGCTGCAATGCAGCGAGATTTGGACAAGAAACGCGCCTTCGATGTACCCTTCAAGAAGGAGCAAATATTGGATCAGTTACAGGAGTTGGATCAGCCGCTACCAGAGAGTGAACAAATGAAGGATTTGCCACAGCCCAATATGTTCAAGGGCACACTTAAAGGCTATCAGATCAAGGGCATGACATGGCTGGCTAATATATACAATCAAGGAATTAGCGGCATTCTGGCCGATGAGATGGGTCTGGGCAAGACAGTGCAATCAATAGCATTTCTATGCCACATTGCGGAACATTATGGGGTGTGGGGTCCATTTCTGGTCATTTCACCCGCCTCAACACTGCACAACTGGCAGCAGGAGATGGCGCGATTTGTGCCCGACTTTAACGTGGTGCCCTACTGGGGCTCACCGAATGAGCGTAAGATCTTGCGGCAGTTCTGGGAGCAGAAACACCTGCACACACGTGAAGCTAGTTTCCATGTGGTGATCACCTCGTACCAGCTTATTGTCAGCGACTACAAGTACTTTAATAGGATAAAGTGGCAGTACATGGTTTTGGATGAGGCTCAGGCCATCAAAAGCGCCGCGTCACAGCGTTGGAAGCTTCTGTTGGGCTTCAATTGCCGCAACCGCTTACTGCTGAGTGGCACGCCCATACAGAATAGCATGGCAGAGCTGTGGGCGTTACTGCATTTCATAATGCCCACATTGTTTGATTCGCATGATGAGTTTAACGAGTGGTTTTCGAAGGACATTGAATCGCATGCGGAAAACAAGACGGGCATCGATGCGCGCCAAATCTCTCGTCTGCATATGATATTGAAACCTTTCATGCTGCGGCGCATCAAGAAGGATGTGGAAAACGAGCTGTCCGATAAGATTGAGATAATGGTTTATTGCCCGCTGACTATACGTCAGAAGTTGTTATACAGGGCGTTAAAACAAAAAATTCGCATCGAGGATCTGTTACATGTGGCCAACGGTGGATCCACAACCTCAGCAGCAGGAGATGGCTCAATTTTGGATCGGAACTTTACATCGAATCTCATGAATTTGGTCATGCAGTTCCGCAAAGTTTGCAATCATCCGGAGCTCTTTGAGCGGCGAGATGCGAAGAGTCCCTTCAGCATGCGATGTGCGGAGTACGTTCTACCTAGGCTAATCTTTGATGATGGACTACTTCACACCGCCCTACCAAGTCGTAGACACCTGCTATATAATCGGTTAGTTAGTTACTTAGAATGTTATTATTTGATACTCATTCTCTTTTCCTGCAGCTTCAATATATTTAAATCGGCCAACATCCATAAATCTTTGTTTGATGATGTACACGTTGATAGCTGCTTCAGTTTTACCCGTTTGTGTGATTTGTCCTTGTCCGACATGGAGGATGTTACCTGGCATGGGCTTATTGACTTGTAAGCAGTTTATATCTAATTGTTATTTTCATTATTTAGTTCTAAATTGCTTTACAGCTTGTTGCACTACCGTCTCGTACTTGCGAAGCTGCCTTTGCTTGCCTATCGTCGTCAGTGGTGGTCATATCAACGGAATCCGCGCTATCAGCTCTTAGAGCCAGTTCTGGAACGGAAACTTGTGCCGGAATATATGCTTAGCGACAGTGTGCTAAGGAATTTCATCTTTACCGCGATGGTAAATTATTTTAAACTTATATTGTTTGCATCACATTTATCTTTAGTTCTTACTTATTAAATGGTAAAAGATTAGGTAATCAATGATAGACTTGAGTGACTTCACCTTATCAGTTTGTATTGGTTTATTGTTTGAAAATTCAAAAAACCATACATTTTGTATCTATAAAAAGAAAATGGAATATCATTATGCAGGTCAACAGATCTTCGAATGCTAGCCGAACATTAATTTATATGTTTTTTCTATTTTTATTTTTGTATTGCTTTTTAGACGTCTAGCGAAAGTAGCGTCTACGCTTTTGGCGATTACATCACTGTCAACATGCAGGAAACAATAGAACATCGTGTAACCCGCTCTAAAATACTTAAGCAAAAGGCTGCTCTGATTGAGGAGCTCGTCGATGGGGATGGTCAGCCACAGGTGAAGGCTGAGCCGTGCATAAAGCAAGAGCTTGAAATGGAATCTGTGGAGGTGCAGACCAAACCAAATACCAAGAGCGATGTCAAGATGACTACGCTACATTTGCTGCCCGAGTTCCCGCATCGGCCGCGTAAGCCGCAATGCTATAAATGCGAACCACTACAGATGCCGCGCTTTCTCTACGGGCTGGGTCAACGGGTGCAGGCGGTCGATCGACATTTATAGTGAGTAGCTATGCTTAGGCTTTAATGTATGTACAATGTACTAAAACCTAACATCTATTTTTTATCAGCTGTGAAAGTCGCGCCGCAGCTTGGGCGCACATACGGCACATGCAGTGCGAGAATGTGTTGGGTAGAGAGCTTGTAGGGACTGGCTTGGCGCTGTGCAAGCCGCGCAATGGCTGGTCGTCGATTGTGGTGCCCGATAAGGAGACACTCATAACGGATGCGGGCAAACTGTTTGTGCTAGACAGTCTACTCACACGCCTCAAAGCCGAAGGTCATCGTGTTCTTATTTACTCGCAAATGACCAAAATGATTGATCTACTCGAGGTAGGTCTGAAATCTTAAGATTCCTTAGATCTAATTTTAATGGCATACATGATTTATAGGAGTATATGTGGCATCGCAAGCATCGCTATATGCGCCTCGACGGCTCTAGTAAAATTTCAGCTCGTCGTGACATGGTCGCTGATTTTCAAAGCCGTGCCGATATTTTTGTATTTTTGCTCTCAACACGAGCTGGCGGATTGGGTATTAATTTGACTGCAGCAGATACGGTAAGTTGAATCAAAACAAATATTACTGAATAGGCAGAAAAAACTAAGGGAATAGTTTATTAAATGGCCTACGCTAAGTTCTAATGAAATCGTCTTTATAAGGAAATATTTAATGCCCAAGTTTATTGAGAGTCTATCTCAAGCATTTTAGCTTTCCATTTGATGTCAATCAGAGTTGTTTTTCTCTAAGACAATTCAGCGTAGATTGAGTTTACTTTCAGAAACAAAAGAATCTTTGTCGACAACAAATCTACAAAATCTTATTTACAAAGCTAAACAAAATTATTTGTTAATTTAAATCCGATTGCAATGGAGTTTTTGCGAAAAAAATATGTCGAGTCATTTAATTTACCCCGTCTTGAAGCTAATCTGGTGCCATCCAGTATGAAAAGGAAACCATTAATGACCTCTGGGTCAGCCATTTTAAATGAATCGGATAAATATAATGGAATGGATGGCAAGAGCGACCCATCAATAAAACCGAAAATCATTCGGAAAAATCGAAATATTGAGCTCCAGCGTCCTGCTCGTCCCAACAAACCATCTAGAAACCTCTTAGAGCGGGGACTAGACGAGTCACTAAGGAGCACAGATAACTATGCACTGCACATCAGCTACAATAACCTAGAGGCGGCATTGGTGTGCCAGGTGCGCACTGCCAATTTTAGTGCACTGAAGCAACGGTTGTTATCATTATTTCAGAAATATAACTCCCGATTTCGGGCTGTGCACAGTGAGAAGAGACTCTTTAAGCAAATGGGCTTCATCCATGTGCTAATGACCTGTCAGACTGCAATGGACTTTGGCAACTTGGAAGAGCAACTGCATCAGGTGGCACTGTCTTGCCAGGCTGAAGGCTGCAGAATTGTGAGCCATGAAATGGGCGCCTTATGTTTTAGGTGCCATCCAGAGCTTATACCAGAGGTGGCCTGGAAATTGAAGCTGTTTGGTTACACGCCACTCCTCACAGAAATTGGCTATTGCCCCGTCGGTCCATTAGTGAAGCTGAAATCCCCGCAGTTGAAATGCTATTCAGAGTTCCTTAGGAATATACAAGCAGACGCAGATATTGTTAAGGTCTATGACAATGTGCAAAACTCCGTGCTGCAATCCATGTATACCGCCTGAATTGGCAGCTGGCAAATTTATGTGTGGGCGATGAATAAAAGGGCAGCTCCTTGTTGCCGCGACTTGTATCCATTTGCTCGACTACTTGTTTATGCAATGCGCGGTCGTCGGCGTCAGCATCGGCGTCGGCATTGGGATTGCCATTGCCATTGCCATTGCCATTGCCATCGCCATCGGCATCGATCGAGCACTTTTCGCCATGATTTACACATTGTGATCTTTATCGCAACAATGACACTGCTAAGGCAGCTACCGCAAATTCTCAGCCAAAAGGATGCAACACACACAGCAAATGTGTGTGTGTGTGTGCTGTGTCTGCGGCTGCTGGGCTTCGTGTGAACTTTTTCGCTTGGTTCCTAAATCATTTTGTCACTGATTTTGATTTGTTATTTGCGCTGGCCGTCAAGTAATTTGGTGTTTGTCTTCTCATCCATTTTATTGTTCGGTTCTCAGGCTCGAAATTGTTCTCCCAACTCGTTGCTGACTAATTCCCTGGCATTTTGGCTTTTTTATCGGCTCTTTGATTGGCTTATCGGAGGCGAATAAGCTTTTGTATAAGCATGAATTTTTAAGAAAATGAAAGCATGCTTCCTATACTCTTTAAAAAATATGTAGTGCTTACGAATACTCTGTGAGAACTTATTTCAATTAAAGATATTCATTTAGGAGTTGCATCATATAGAAGCTGATTTTTTTAAGGGTTTATTGGCATATGCAGGCAATATGCAGCTAACTATCTAATACAACATGCTCCCATATATCCGATTGGTAGAAAAAATGTCGTTTTTAGAAAAAAGAAAACTAAAGCTTAATATAAATAAATAAATTTCTTTATTTTTCTTTTTTTTTTGTTCTCAATTAATTTACTAAAAGCCAATACGCTCTCTGAGACGCAAAGCTTCTGGCCGAAAAGTATTCGGAGCTCATGTCGCTGGTGCATACCAATGTAATTTGACCAAAAAGTAACTTTGCTCTGGCATTTCAGTTTTACACTAACGGAAATCGTCGAGGGCCCACAAAGTTGTACCAGTTACATTTGAAATGATATGGGATCAGCTTGTTAATTGTTTTTGTTATGCCATTTATAAACAAATTGACTTGGATTGCGGCACAGCGTTCCTTTACGTTGATCATTGTCATGCGCGTCTTGCTTCTGGTTGGCATTTAGATTTATGACAATTTCGTAGCCACAGCCCATCGTCATCTTTTGATAGTCTATCATATTTCGTATGTTCGACACGTACCTGAATTTAGTGCAATTCATTGGGGGTATGAATATGTTGGCTTAATGTCAGGCTGTCTGTCATATGAAATGGGAAGTCAACTAGATGAACTGTCCAATTCATGAGTATATTTTAACTCGTGTGTGTTAACATATTTTCGACTGTTTCCTTTTAGCCCGGCAAAGAAAATAATGTTCAATAACCTTAAATTCAAACATTTCCTCATTATAAAATCAAATAAAAATTTTTCAATGTATCACTGATCTGGTGATCATTGACTGTTGGGAAGTACTCCAATCTGTTATATAGGTTGCAAGTTTAGCAAATGATTTCCTAACCCAATACGTGACCTACTTATTTAAAATTGTTCTGCCAGGGAACTAGTGAAGTTAAATATTTACAAATAATTTAGCTTACTGATAAGTTCAAGTAATAGTTTCTTTATTCGATAAATTTATTATTTATGAGCTAGCCTTAACTTAAACTTAAACTGAATATTTCATGGTAATTGATGGTTTGTGTGAAGTATATCACCTCGATCATAACATATTCCACTTGTTTAAGTACAGTGAATTCAAAAAAAAAAAAAAATTGCTTTTTATCTTATAGTAGATGTGTGACTTACTTAAGAAGCTTTAAATCTATAAATAGAGCTGTCTCTGGAGAGTATTTCATGTTGTTAAATAGGTCACAAATTTGCGAATGGTTTCCTACCTCACTACATGGCCTATTTATTCAAAAATTGGCTTTGCCAGGTTACTATCAAATATATGTGTTAATTCAAAAGTAAATATTTGCCCATAGCTTAATCGTAAGCTCCGTTTTTATATAACTGATAAGTTTAATTGGCGTGTGAGTCACGTTGAACAATGTTACGAAAATGTGTTGGTTTTTCTATTCTTGTAGCTGCGTATCTTTATTGTAATGGATTATGACGATTTTATAATTGATTACTGATTGATATGATATATATGTATAGCATACAGTGACAAATATATTAGTGCCATATTTGTTATGGCAATAATATGAATAAATATTTTTAATCGATTGACAGAATTTCATTTATTCGTGTATAAAAATAATAATATGAAGAAGTCATCAATGACTCGAAAAATCAAAAATATATGAATATAGGAAACGCTTGAGACATGTGATACATATAGCTCATTTAACAAGCAATAGCATTTATTGGATTTAAATAAGTCGTATATTACCAATACAAAGAGTATAAAATGAAATTGCATCAAAGCATTTTAGTTTGTTGTCAAGCTTGATCAGCCATGACTGTATATTCATTATATATTCATCATATTGACAATATGATTTTTGTTAGGAATCTTCTTTGTGCAGTTATTAGTATTAAATTAAACTAAAAACTATCCTGAAAGTATGCACTGCAAATAGACTAAATTGAGTTTGGTAAGCTACATACTGAAATACAAGCTCGTTTACATATTGATGTTAGAGCTAATAACAATAGCTGAAGCAAATGAATTGCTGAACTAATAATAACCCAAAATTCAAATTTGTTTGCAAAACAAATTTTAGGTTATCTTCCTTTTAAGATGTTACTATTGAGTCAACTACTATTAACTTATAGCTGTTACTCATCTTTTACGCAATATCATTAAAAATATACATTCGTATTATTTATTTTTAAATTTGTTTAATTATGTGTAAAATCATTGGTAGCGTCTTATTTAAAGTTACGCTAGCCATTGGCGCAATAGTTCAGCAATGCGCTGTTTGGAAGCGAGCAATTCGGCGCTGTCGCTGGAACTGATTGAATTTAGGTCAGGACAGTGCGACATCTGGGAAATAACTGTAGCACCATCTGACACACCATGACCAACGGCACTCCATGGATCCAGACCTCCGTGAGTCATATAGACATTCTCCACGTTTGGTTCCAAGCCGCCAAAATCCTCATTGGTCTGAGCAGTATTTTTTTCGATCTGGTCGTTTCCAAACTTGGCGCCAAATAAGTCTTTGCACAGTTCAATATAGAGAGTGGCGGGAAATTTACTGCCAAACGGCTGATTAGAGGAACGAGAACTCTGATACCAGCCGTACTCGTTACAGGTCTGATAATACCAAGGTAGACCTATCAACCAACACATATTAAATATAATCAGAGAAATCATAGCGATTGACAGCTAATTTAGTTACCCGCGCTGAAGTTGGTAATTCCGTCCAGATAATAAGCGACAGTTTCTTCGTATTTTACATCAACGCAAGTTGGATAATTCCAGGCCCAATAAACAAAATTGGCAATGGCTGTGGCATCATCGTTAAAACTCGTGATAAAATCGCAATAATACTCGATTTCTCCCGTTCTACATTAAAGGATCTATAAGTGTCAAATAATTTTGATTATACGATTCACTCACTCTTGGTACTGCGCTAAGCTAGCGAAGACATTTGAAATGCTGCCGAACAAGCTCCATAAGTCCAGATCGTTTTCATGATCAAAATTGCTGCAAATACGCAGCATAGCACGTGCTTCAGCCGCGCGCTTGTTCTGAAACATGAACTCCAGTTCGGCTATACCCTTCTGAATACGATTGTAGCATTTATCTCCTCCCAGCTCACGGAACGCTTTTCCGACTACCTCCTTGTACTCCAAGAAGTCAACTTTGGCGAGTAGCGGCGCACTGGAGGCCCAGGAACCAACCACCAAATCGGGATAGAGTCGCTTAAACCAAACCGCCATTGTTGCTGAGTAGGAGCAACCGGAGAGCACGACCTTTGATTGGCTTAGCTGTTCATTCTCCGATTTGAAAGTTTCTATGAAATTAGCCACATCGGCGAGCGCCTGCTTGACATGCAAATACTTCAAGTTTTCCAACGACATTGTCCTGTTGGCCGTAGATTTCATGTATGAATGATTACGATTATGTAATATATTTATATTGTGCTTACTTAGTGGGCACACTTGCTCCATAGTAACGATGCTCAGTATAAATGAGGACAGCTTTGTGCTCCTTGGCCATGTCATACCAATGACCAGCGTTGATCATATCCAGGGAGGCCTCCCATTCGCCGCCCAAAAATATGAATATTGGGCTTCCATCTGTTTGGAATTCATCGTTGATAAAATAACGCTGAACCAATCATAAATTACTAAAATTATATATGTATATATATTTGATAGTCCAATACCATTTCGTAGGTTTCCTTATTGGCTTCGTCGAACTGATCAAGTGGTTGCGTAATCCATTTTTCTTCTCCTTTCAATTCTCGCTTAATCATCTTCAAAGGTGGACCGCGATGCATATCTCTTAGAGTCTTTACAAATACGGGCACATCTTTCTTCCATTCGAGGCTCTGAGCCTGGCTAGCCAGAGCCAATAGAGCAAGGCTGACCAACTGTAGTAGCAGCATGTTGCCAAATGAAATTCTTAAATGACCAACGCTTTGCTTTTATGCAATCCAATTGTAGTTTTATTTTTATTAATTTGCGATCAAGATAGAACTAGTATACAGTTGATAAGAGTACAAAGTGGTATTTCAAACGAGCATTATGATAAGAGGGATTTTCAGTAACCGGAATCTTATCGCAAATTTATGATGTCCATTGACTTCTATAAATGTTTCTTAATTTTAACAGGGATTGTATTAGTTGTTCGTGCTGATTGATTGATTAAAAATTGTTTGAGCTGTAACTGTAAACTATATTTTATTGAAATTATTACACACGTTTCTAGTAAACGGTTCTATTTTATTACTGTTATCATCGGACTGATTAAATCATCTTATTTTAACCATTCGCGAACCAGTTCAGCAACCCGTTCTTTTGAGGCACGCATTTCGGCGGTATCTGCGGCACTAATCGATCCAAAGTCTTTGCAGTGCGCATGTTCTGAAAATTTATAATCACTTTAGTCAATTTTCAATAGACTCCCATAGATCAACCCACCTGGGATAATAGTTGCCTGTTTTTCATCCTGTATGCCCATTGCACGCCAGGGATCCAACTGTCCATGGGTGAAATACACATTCTCCACTTTCGGCTCAAGGCCACCAAAGTATTCATTTGTTTCATCTACACGATCTTCGATAAATGAATCACTGAATTTGGTGCCATAGAGATCAGCGCACATGGTTGTAAATAGAGCTAATGGGAACTTTTTGCCAAAGGGTTGACCGGTAGAGGCTGAGGTCTGATACCAGCCGTATTCATTACATGTCTGATATATCCACTGACGCACTGCAGCATGTAGCTCAAAAGTAAATAGGTTCTAAAAGCCGTATTCAATTAAAACACTTACTCATTTTGCCATTGTACCTTGACTCCAAAAGTACGTTCATGATGGCATCGTAGCTCAAATCGTTACAAGCTTTGCTACTGGCTTTATCGAATTCACTGAGAAGATAGCTACTAACACCAATAAGATCGGAACTTCCTGACAATATTTTCTGACAGGCGCCTTCAATACGTCCAGGACTGTAGCACAGATTAATGTTAATGCAAGTCATTCGTTTTTTAATTTTGGATATTGACTTACTTGTGTCCCTGTACAACGCTGGCGAATACTTCAGAAATCTCATTAAACAGCGTCCATATGTCCAAATCACTGTACACATCGAAAGGTTCGCAAAGCTTCAGCAGAGCCTTAACCTCACTGCCACGTTTGTTTTCAAACATATATTCCATTTCAGCAATTCCTTTCTGAATACGGTTGTAACAGGCAGAGCCGCCCATTAAAGTTATAGATTGGCCCATAACCTCTTTGTATTCTAGAAACCAATGAAAAAAATGTTGTAAGTGATCCTTTAAAACTATTTCAGATTGCTTAATTTACCAAAAAAGTTAACTTTGGCAAAGAGTGGGGCGCTGGATGCCCAGCCCCCAGCAACTAGGTCGGGATAGATTTTCTTGAACCACGTAACCATCGTAGCTGAGTAGGAGCCACCCACGATTATGACTTTGGAATCACTCAAACCCTCATATGAAGCCTTCTGCGTGGTTATAAAATGCGCCACATCGGCTAAGGCTTGTTTCACATGCAGATACTGAAGGTTCTCGTTGGACAAATCTCTAAAAGATATCGAGATTTACATACATAATAAACTGAAACTCTACTCGATTACCACTTACGGCAGAGGGTGGCTTTCGCCGTAGTATCGATGTTCCGTATAAACCAGAAGTCCATTGTGTTCCTTGGCCATGTCGTACATGTGACCCGCTGTTATGAACCCGTTGTCTATTTCCCACTCTCCGCCCAGGAATATAAACATTGGGCCACCGGCTTTGAAGAATACATCGTTTAACATATATCGCTAAATGCCGAATAACTGATTAATAGTGCTCAATTACATAATAGCTGTCGTATACCATTTGCCAGGTTCGAGTCTCGGACTCATCAAAGTGATCCAACTTTTGTTCGATCCACAATGTTTGCACCTCATCCGCCCTATTCTGGTTCGCCGAAACAGGAGGTTGACTGTGCAGCTGCTTAAATGTCTGCTCAAATATACTGCCATTAGCCTGAGCTGAGCCCACTGTTAGCAGCACAAGAGTTACTCCGACTAGGTAGTCTGCCATCGTGATAGATTTGACGCCTACTGGGCGACGGTTCAATTCGAATACTACTAATAGCTGTTGCTTAGTCAATCGGCAATTCTTATCGAGCACTTAATTAGGGTATTATCTACAAAAATCATAAATATACTAGCACAACTATTTTGTAATCATTAGGTTAAAATCATATTGGACTGAATAGCATGTAGAGTCTTATCAGTTCCACAAGTCAATACATTTTCACTCGATGTCAAGCGTATTTTGTTTCGTCTTTGTTCACTGGAAGATTTTGCTACCTTATAGACAATAATATAATTGTTATCGATAAGGTTAAGTATATTGTGCGTTCTTATTAATGATAATTGAGACAATCAGTTAATTGGAATGGGTAGTTCATTATATTTTTCATAATATTGCTTATATAAAGTAATTATTTCAATGAAAAGAATTTATTATATGCATTACTCAAATTTATATTTAGACAGCTACAAGAATATTTTTTAAAAGACAAAAAAACAAATGTATTACCAATTTTATTTAAGCCATTCACGAACCAGTTCAGCAACTCGTTCTTTTGAGGCTCGCATTTCAGCGCTATCAGTTTCACTGATCGAGCTGAGGTCATCGCAATGCGCATGCTCTGTGAGTAATAATGTTTATCAAAAATTGCATGATTAAGAGTTTAGTTTAATAAGCTCACTTGGGATTACGGTTGCCTCTTTTTCATCCTGTATGCCCATTGCACGCCAGGGATCTAACTGTCCATGGGTGAAATACACATTCTCCACTTTCGGCTCAAGGCCACCAAAGTATTCATTTGTTTCAGCCACACGGCTTTCGATAAATGAGTTGCCAAACTGAAAGCCATACAGATCAGCGCACATGGTTGTGTACAAAGTCACCGGAAATTTGGTTCCGAATGGTTGATCGGCGGAGCCTGAGGTCTGATACCAGCCGTACTCGTTACATGTCTGAAATAGCCATTGACGAGCTGTAATATGTTAAGCCGGCGTTAGAAAATAAATTTTCAATTTTCAAGTATGAAATTTAGATCCCTTACTAACTGAGCCTGAATATCTTGTATCTCCAACTTTGTCGATCATAGAATTGTAGCTGATATCGTTGCACTTGGAATTGTTCTCAGTGAATTCACTTAATATATATTTACTAAGTCCAACAAGATCCGAACTTTCGGCCATGATCTTCTGACAGGCACCCTCAATTTGTCCCGGTCTGTTCAAAGAAGTTAGTGAAAGTAATAAATGCATACCCATTATAGTCATGCTTACCTATGTGTCTGTACGACGCCGGCAAATAAATCAGATATCTCACTAAAGAGAGTCCAAATGTCCAAATCGCTGTATACGTCGAACGGTTCGCAGAGCTTTAACATAGCCTTGACCTCACCGCCACGTTTGTTGGCAAACATGTCTTCCATCTCAGCTATTCCTTTCTGAATACGGTTGTAACAGGCAGATCCGCCCATCAAAGTTATGGACTGCCCAGTGATCTCTTTGTACTCTGGTCAAATTAAATATAGGAATGTGTTTGTAGCTGAATTTGAGATATGTGTGATATATTCATACCAACAAAGTTAACTTTGGCAAAGAGTGGGGCGCTGGATGCCCAGCCCCCAGCAACTAGGTCGGGATAGATTTTCTTGAACCACGTAACCATCGTAGCAGAGTAGGAGCCACCCACGATTATGACTTTGGAATCACTCAAGCCCTCATACGAAGCCTTCTGCATGGTTATAAAATGTGCCAAATCCGCCAGAGCTTGTTTCACATGCAGATACTGAAGGTTCTCGTTGGACAAATCTCTAATGGACATTGGGATTCACAAACTAATCAAAACAACCCCATTCGATTACCACTTACGGCAATGGATGGCTTTCTCCGTAGTATCGATGTTCAGTATAGACCAGAAGTCCATTGTGTTCCTTGGCCATGTCGTACATATGTCCCCCTGTAAGGCGGCCCTGGCTAATTGCCCATTCTCCGCCCAGGTATATAAACATTGGACCACCGGCTTTGAAGAATACATCGTTTAACATATATCGCTAAATGCCGAATAACTGATTAATAGTGCTCAATTACATAATAGCTGTCGTATACCATTTGCCAGGTTCGAGTCTCGGACTCATCAAAGTGATCCAACTTCTGTTCGATCCACAATGTTTGCACCTCATCCGCTCTATTTTCGTTTGTGGAAACGAAAGGTTCCTGGTGCAATTTCTGGAATATCCGCTCAAATATACTTCCATTGGCCTGGGTTAGGCATAATGCCAGCAGCGCAAGGGTTACGCCGACTACGTAGTGTGTCATCGTTGTAGACTTAAGTTCTACTGACTCAAAGGCAAAATTGAAGCACCTTTAATACTTGTACATCGGCTGTTCTTATCGCGTACATAATTAAGCTATTACCTACGTTAAATAAATCGCACAAACAGTTGTAAATAATACTTACACACTATTTTCCAATCGTTGACCTAATCAAGCTAAATATCGTGCGGTGCTTTATCAGTTCAGTGAATCAGGGCAATTCTAAAATAGCTTCTTTTAATTAATACATTTGCGGCAACTGTAAAAAAAAAAAAATAAAATAAAAAAACAGTTAAATGATGCCTAATTTTTTTTTTTTTTTTTTTTTAATTCCAAACGGCTTCAGCTAAAATTTAGTTTGTTCTTCAATTCAAATTAAAGACAGGCACTGTCTATCAAGCGGAAATAGTTTTTAGACAAGGGAAAAGTCCAAATGTGAAATTTAAGAGCATATTACACGTGTTCTAAATTTGGTTCAATATAATTGATTTCTTCACTATCGGATGTTGGATTCGAAAGCAGGCCTTCTGATCGATCCACAATGTTTGCACCTCATCCGCCCTATTCTAGTTCGCTTAAATGTCTGCTTAAATGGATAGTTCATAATATTTTTCGTAATATTGCTTATATAAAGTAATTATTTAAATGAAAAGAATTTATTATATGCATTACTCAAATTTATATTTAGATAGGTACAAGAATATTTTTGTAGAAGACTAAAACCAAATTCATTACCAATTTTATCTAAGCCATTCACGAACCAGTTCAGCAACTCGTTCTTTTGAGGCTCGCATTTCAACGCTATCAGTTTTATTGATCGAACTGAGGTCACCGCAATGCGCATACTCTGCGAGTAAAAATGTTTATCAAAAATTGCATGATTAAGAGTTTAGTTTAATAAGCTCACTTGGGATTACGGTTGCCTCTTTTTCATCCTGTATGCCCATTGCACGCCAGGGATCTAACTGTCCATGGGTGAAATACACATTCTCCACTTTCGGCTCAAGGCCACCAAAGTATTCATTTGTTTCAGCCACTCGGCTTTCGATAAATGAGTTACTAAACTGAAAGCCATACAGATCAGCGCACATGGTTGTATACAAAGTCAACGGAAATTTGGTTCCGAATGGTTGATCGGCGGAGCCTGAGGTCTGATACCAGCCGTACTCGTTACATGTCTGAAATAGCCATTGACGCACTGTAATATGTTAAGGCGACGTTAGAAAATAAATTTTCAATTTTCAAGTATGAAACTTAGATCCCTTACTACTTGAGTTTGAATATCTTGTATCTCCTAATTCGTCGATCATAGAATTGTAGCTTATATTGTTGCACTTGGAATTTTTCTCTTTGAATTCACTTAATATATATTTACTAAGTCCAAGAAGATCCGAACTTTCGGCCATGATCTTCTGACAGGCACCCTCAATTTGTCCCGGTCTGTTCAAAGAAATGAGTCAAAGTAATAAATGCATACCCATTATAGTCATGCTTACTTGTAATATTGTACGACGCCGGAAAATAAATCAGATATCTTACTAAAGAGAGTCCAAACGTCCAAATCGCTGTATACGTCGAACGGTTCGCAGAGCTTTAACATAGCCTTGACCTCACCGCCACGTTTGTTGGCAAACATGTCTTCCATCTCAGCTATTCCTTTCTGAATACGGTTGTAACAGGCAGATCCGCCCATCAAAGTTATGGACTGCCCAGTGATCTCTTTGTACTCTGGTCAAATTAAATATAGGAATGTGTTTGTAGCTGAATTTGAGATATGTGTGATATATTCATACCAACAAAGTTGAGTTTGGCAAGGAGTGGGGCGCTGGATGCCCAGCCTCCGGCAACTAGGTCTGGATAGATTTTCTTGAACCACGTAACCATTGCAGCAGAGTAGGATCCACCCACGATTATGACTTTGGAATCACTCAAGCCCTCATACGAAGCCTTCTGTGTGGTAATAAAATGCGCCACATCGGCTAAGGCTTGTTTCACATGCAGATACTGAAGGTTCCCATTGGACAAATCTCTGAAGAACATAGGGATTCACAAACTAATCAAAACAACTTCACTCGTTTACGACTTACGGCAATGGATGGCTTTCTCCGTAGTATCGATGTTCAGTATAGACCAGAAGTCCATTGTGTTCCTTAGCCATGTCGTACATATGTCCCCCTGTAAGGCGGATCTGGTTAATTCCCGATTCTCCGCCCAGGCGTATAAACATTGGACCACCGGCTTTGAAGAATACATCGTTTAACATATATCGCTAAATGCCGAATAACTGATTAATAGTGCTCAATTACATAATAGCTGTCGTATACCATTTGCCAGGTTCGAGTCTCGGACTCATCAAAGTGATCCAACTTCTGTTCGATCCACAATGTTTGCACCTCATCCGCTCTATTTTTGTTTGTGGAAACGAAAGGTTCTTGGTGCAATTTCTGGAATATCCGCTCAAATATACTTCCATTGGCCTGGGTTAGGCATAATGCCAGCAGCGCAAGGGTTACGCCGACTACGTAGTGTGTCATCGTTGTAGACTTAAGTTCTACTGACTCAAAGGCAAAATTGAAGCACCTTTAATACTTGTTCAACGGCAATTCTTTCCGCATTCCTAATTAAGCTATTATCTACGTTACATAAATCTCACAAGAAGTTTTAAGTAATACTACCTTATATATCAATTGTTGGCTTATTGAAGCTAAATATTAGTTCAGAAAATCAGGGCACTTCTAAAGCAGTTTGTTTTAATTAATACATTTGCAGTAACTCATTAAACAGTCAAATTTTTGAAATTCCTAACGCCTTCAGCTAAAATGTAGTTTGTTCTTCTATTCATATTAAAGACAGGCACTGTCTATCAAGCGGAAATAGTTTTTAGACAAGGGAAAAGTCCAAATGTGAAATTTAAGAGCATATTACACGTGTTCTAAATTCGATTCAATATAATTGATTCCTTCACTACCGGATGTTGGATTTGAAATCAGCCCTTCTGTAGAGCTGCTGCACACTTGCACTCTGCACACGTCCAAAGTAAAGAGTGAGTCCCTTCCTCATAGAAGATAGCCGAATACAGGAAAGGCTTAGAATTCGTTGCTTATTCAATAGACTTGGACGAAATTTATATGCAACGCAGAGAAGGGCGACATATCAAAAGGATTGCAAAAGGATGTGCGTGTTGCATACTCATTTGCATATTCATTAGATAAATATCAATACCTATCGATCGAGGGTTTAATTCGAGTAAAATCTAAGCTAGTATTTATTGATGTTCTCGTATCCAAGAACTTGATATGTACAATGTACTCTTGCACTTCTGACTCAATAATTATTCATTCCTTTTTTCGCAGGTTATCTTCTACGATTCAGATTGGAATCCCACCGTTGACCAGCAGGCCATGGATCGAGCACATCGCCTGGGCCAGACCAAACAGGTGACAGTGTATCGGCTCATCTGCAAAGGTACCATCGAGGAGCGAATTCTGCAACGGGCGCGCGAAAAGAGCGAGGTAAGAAAACCACTAGGGCCCAGGAAACCGCAAAACCCTATTCAGAAATGCGAACAAAAACGAAGCGCTTGGAGTTTCTGCTTTCGTCTGTCATATATTAGGCACGTGCGTGGACTTCCCCTGCCTGATTTGATGTTGCATGGGGCATTGTTGCGCCTCATTCAAAATGTTTGAATGAAACTCGAGCCGCACGCATGAAACACTTGTACACGATGTGCATTGTTGGGGCAGCTATAAAGGCTCGGGTAAACCGATACCGGAAATTAATTATACAATTGGTTAGGCGACATTTTGGTTACGCCTTTAACTTCTCTATAGAAGCAACCCATTCAGGGTATGTTTTTCTTTATTTCTCATTTTCTTTTCTTGAGCTCTGCATTTATTAATTTAATTGCCTCGCTCTTGATTATCATATTAAAGTGCTTAGGCCGCCAGAACGGAAGCTAAGTAAGTCTCAGCGCAGCCCCAGGCGCTACTCAATTCGACGTGTTTCATTTCATTTCCTGAGGCGCTGCTCTTTTTATATTTTCGAAATATTTGTGCATATTATTTCTATATAATTATATTTGATTATTTTCAGATACAACGCATGGTTATAAGTGGCGGCAATTTCAAACCCGACACTCTGAAGCCCAAAGAAGTCGTCTCATTGCTTTTGGATGATGAGGAAATCGAAATGAAATGTAAGTAGATGCGTGGGTAGATTTAATAAATTTTATAAAATTTTTTATCAATTTATGTGAAATGGCCGATGAAATCGATTTAAATTTATTTCTAATCAATGATTTAAAGAAGAAATAAGGTCAATCATAAATATTCGGATATCAAAAAGTTAAAGAAAAACATTGTATAAACAATTATTCAAATTTTGCTTTACCCATCTCTTATACACAGATCGCCAAGAAGTCAAGCTGCAGGTTAAAGAAGAGATCCCCTCCTCGTCCTCCTCCTCCTCACCTATCACAACATCGAAAGCTACAACAACAGCAACAACAACAACAACAGCGGCAGCGGCAGCTGCAACTGCAAATGAACGTAAACGACGCAAGCCAAATAAGGTGAGTAAATATACCAAAAGAGAATAACCGCTAATTGCTTAATTAAAAGAAAAAAATTAATAGTAAGAGAGAAAAGAAGCTATGCAGATCGACATGCGTAAAGTGAGAGAGACTTCCGCTCGAAAGTCAAACTTTCTTTACTATCTAAAACTGAAATCGTGTGCCTCAATTGTTCTTTTACGCATGATCCAACTTTGCTGGTAATGGCCAGTTATTAGACCAAATTTACACTTGTTACACGCAGCGACAAGTTTCCGAGTCTCAATGAAAGTAAATGATCTTTTAAGTGAAGTTCAAATTGCGTCTCGGCCATATACAGCTGCAGCAGCTGATGGTGGGATGGGTAGGGAAGGGGTTAAGTGAGACAGCTTTAAGTCTGGCTCTTTTGTTGTTCTTACTTGGGCACTGCACTGCATGGTGGTCATGGTCACGTGATTCATGCAACAATAACAACAACAGCAGCAACAACGACAATTCAATTTGCTACAAGACTCAACTCATCGTTGAGCTTGTCTTGGTCTGTTACGTAGCGTGCTTTGAACTTGCTGCCAGCTTTGGGCATATACGTAGTGGATCTGCTGCTGTTGCTGCTGCTGCTGCTGCTGCTTATATTCATTCATCCAAGTGTTGTGTTCCCTACGACCATATATACATATAAAGCAAACACTTTGCTTTAACCAACTTTGGGTCTGGCTGTCTTCGAAGTCTTGAAAAACAGTTTCAAGTGCCTTGTGCCTTGTTGCCTTGTTGGCTTTGGTGGACTTGTGGGGTGCTGTTCGACTCTTTTAGTTTTGGTTTCGCTAAATGATTTTGTGCGTTCAATGGAACACTGATTATGGTCTGTTGCCTCTTTGTCTTTTCATTGCTCTCTCTCCGTTTTTGGTTAGTTCTACTCGCAGCTCTCCTACTTAAAGTCTCGCTGCCCGCTTCGATACTGTGAGGGACGGTGGCGACGGCATGCACTCAAGTTCATATACCACCATAGCGCTTACACTCCGCATATAAGCACTTTTAATGGCACGCAGCCATCTTTTTCTTTTGCTTCGTCGTTCTTCGGCAACTATAGCGTTTGGGCTGTCATTGGGGAAGTTCAAGTTTCAGTTTCTAGTATTGAAAATGCTCAAGTCTGAGGTGAGGTACCATTGAGACATAGAGTAAAGTCAAGCGATTCATTTGGAACAGATTGCAGCACATTTGTGTCTGATTATTTATTAAGTTTGCAACGGTATTTGGGTCTGACATTTACTTTATTTAGTAGTTACATGCTCCATTGGGTTAAGTGGGTTGTCATAAAATGTCGTCGACCTATTTAGGAAACCACCTGGAAAATAAGTAGTTACAGATTGTTTCATATGTAAAAGCCTTAAGGATTGACAAAGATCTCTTTCTTCAATATGGCAACAAACGCAGGCAGAGTCAAATTGTACTAGCTACCCTAAAACTTGTTCAATCCTACTTTAAATAAAATCAGCTACTGTGCTGCCTATCTATTTAATGGCCTTCGAAATCTTTTTGCAAATTCTATGCAAATTACTTGACGGCTACCCTAGTGCCCAGTTCCTGAAGCATGGCTATAATAGCGTCCTACTTTGGCCCTAGAATCTTAAGCAATAACTCAAGTCAAGTCTCGGTTTGGCATGAATTATTTTAATGCCACACAACTGAAACGAGAACATGAAGAACGAGAAGAAGGAGAAGTTGAAGAAGAACAACGGGGACCGGCATAAATTATAAATGAAACATTTTGTAGATCGGTTAGTTAGGGTGGACCGCAACGAAACGAATAGATAACGAGACGATATTCGTTGTTATCTTATTTCCGTTGCTCATAAAAATGCTAATCGTCTTTATTGTTACATCAAAAATTAAACACATTTTTATTGTATTTGTTTTAGGAGGCTAATATGGGCGGCATTACGATTCCGGCAAACGAAGTCGATGGCGCGCAATGCAGCCCAGCTGCCAAGCGAATTAAACAGGAGTTAGATGATAGTGCCAATGACGTGGCCAGGCCTTCTTCCACATCCAGTGTCGGCGCAGACAGCAACAATCAAATACTTGGCCAAGAGACCTATGTTCCAGGAGCGACGCGTGTACGGAACCAGCCGCCACAGAAGCATCAGCAGTCACAGCTTGCCAATGATTCCGACAATGAGGCTTTGATAGTGGATAGCGAGTGTTCATCGTCAATGGCTCAAACTGATTCGATGAGTAAGTACTATGAATATATGGAATTTGATACAGTAATTTGAATATACTAAGACCACTACCATAATAAATTCCTCTCAGAGAGAGAGAGAGAGCTACATACAAATTAGGCATACTGCCATAATGCATACTATATACCTACAAACCTTTTGCCCGTAAGCCACAATTTCTTGGCTTGTGTGCTAGGCGCCCTCATGATATTTTTGCTGTCTATGTGCGTTGCATCATATGCTCACATTCTTAAAATACTCCAATCACTTTATAATTAATAATTCAAATTATTTGGCAATAACGCGAGCGATTGGCAAGGCGCACAGAATGCGGTCTACCAGCCGAACAAGTTGGCTTAAGCCACTTGGCCTGTTTGTTGTTTGTTGTTATGGGTTGCATATTATATGTGGGATGTGCAACAGCGGCAACAACATAAATCCATGATTGCAGCTCGTTAAGCGGCCTAAAAACTGAAAAGCTGAACAACCAAAACGCATGCATTCGATTTGCATGCGCACAAAATGTTGCTTAATTTGAAATTTGTTTAACAATTAACAAATCGAAATTACAAGACGTTGAAAAGTAGGCAACACGATGCGACAGACAACAAACTGATGCTCAATCGCTACAAGTGCAACGCCAACCGTTTCAACCCGTTGTTGATATCAAATTTGTTCAACAACAGCTGCAGCCACAACATGCGAAATGTAAGCTGTCTGCTAGCAGCTTAGCCATTTGCCAGAGTTGGCTAACTATTTGGCTGGCTAACTGTCTCACAGATGGGCTGAAGTTGCTGTAGCAAACGTAACCTAACTATATTGGCATTGTTATTCCCTGCAGTTGAGCTCAGAGTACCGGGTGTGATGTACTATTTGTATAATTTGACTCAGCTAGGAATGGTATACAGATTTCGTATATTTCTAGCAATCCCGGTTGGATTGTAAACATTATCTGAATTTGTTTAAAACACAGTGCAACGAAAGAGTGAATCATAGTGATATAGTTATCATAAATATAACAAAAACATCTACAAGATATTGATAATAATTCTCATGTTTTACATTGCTATGAGATACGTTTTATGTCTCTCCAAGGGTATAGCCTATTCGAACAGTCTTCGCTTTTTCTTGTATTTATTTTATACAAACTCTCGTTGATAACGTTGTCATTTGTATTGGCGACCGTTTGTTGGCCACGTACGCAACCCAATTTAATATCACTCGTTACCTGGAAATTGTTACTGCCAGTTGATTATGTTCCCCAATGGAGCTCGCTTGTCAGTCAGCCAGCCAGCTAAACAGCCAGCCAGCCAGCAAGCTAGTCAGTTAGTCAAAGAGTGAGTTAGGCAGTCGCAAAGTTGTTGGCTGTTTGTGTTTTTCGGCCTATTGATTTGACAGTTGTTGGTTGTTTGGCTTGGGTTATGCATTAAAATGCCACAAAAAACGAGGCGCTCATAAATATTTTTTATATGCCATTTCTTTGGTTTTTGCTTGCGGCTCTGCAGGGCTTGGCAAATGAAAACATCTAATTTAATCAATGGATTCACGTGTTGTGGCTACATAAATTGTAGCCACATTTGCAGTTTCAAGCTATTTTTCGATTTCGTAATTTTTTTTTTCTAGACATTTATTTGCTATTTATTATGGGGCCATAATGAGAAGCTGACATGAGAGACGGTATCAACGAACGGATTTGTCGTTATTTAAATTTAAATATTGCCAGCACTTAAATCGATTTTTATCGACTCGATAACAACTTATAAAAAAATAACAAAATAAAACCGAAAATACAACCTATCACCTATTAATGATTGATTAATTAGTGATCGCAGCGTATATGCTGGGAAAATTATTTTCTTTTTTTATTGATTGAGAAAGCAGAAAGATCAGGCTATTCAGCTTTTATAAAATGCAATTATAATATACTTTGCGTTATATAAATTGAACAAGTCAAGTTACTTTAAATACATTTGTTTGCTTCGATTAAAAAATATGTTCGATATTTGTGCATATTGATTAATACATTGATTACGTTTCCAAGATAACTGATCAGGAAAACCAATGTAAACATTCTCAGAATGGCTTACATTAAGCTAAATCCTTATTTGTTTGCTAATTGCAAACGACGTGGCCAATTTACAATAACTGAGGTATTTCTTTCAATTACTTGTAACTCAACTGGCCAGACTCTGTTTACTAATTATAGGAGCATTTATATAATTAAACGACTTCCTTTTGCCTGGTGCCCAACCTTAAGCGCGAGTTCCGTCAATTACGCGTGCCGCACGCACTCGACACTACTTAAAAGTTGAAACATTTGCTTTACGAGTATATGTTTTACTCAACGGCATTCCATGGCCAGCACTTGTTGTGATCCATAACAACGGATTCAGCAGCGTTTCGCTTTCCTCTGTCCACGGCATATCTTAGCACATTTAATTTTATGCAGCAGGATTTTTTTTCTGCCATTTGCAGCCGTTGTCCGTTGTCCGTTGGCCGTTGCCCGCTTGCTGTTGGTTGTAAGCCATTTTTTCCATGCTTTCCGGCAACGGCGCTAGAAATGTGGGTTAGTTTTACAATACAGTAGGCAGTCCACAAATCATCCGGTCGGCTAGTTAGTTAGCTGTGCAGACGCTGTATCGTGCGAGGCATTCAAATTGCAATTCCACATTAATGTTTGTGTTGTATAATAAAGTTGGGAAAACAATTTTTTAATTGCATTTCATTTAAGTACATTTCGTTTAGCAAATGGACGCGTGCTAATCGCACTTGATTCAGTGACGCAAGATACTTTCTCTAAGAGTTAACTGTTCATGCACAGCTCTAGATACAGATACGCCCAATCAAAAAATGTGCCACCGCCCGTATTCATTATTCATTAGATTTATCATAGATCCTTGTCCACTTTGTCAGCGCTGCTTGTGAGACATATAAATAATTAAAGAAACTGTTGTAAACAAGGTGCAAAACTCCCAAAGAACATGACAACAACAACAAAAGAAATAGCAACAATAATAGCACAAAAAACGCAACAGAAATCACGAAAAAAGTATCTCATAGAATACACGTTAGCCATGAGATACAATTACGCTGAAATCTTGTCAGCAAATCAAAACTGCGAACAAAAACGCTGATTGGCCACAAAAATTCACACAGCTTACAAATAATTACAAAATGCGCTTCGATTGCATGTGAAAAAAATAAATCAAAATAAATCATAGCTAGAAAGAACATCAAGTCGAACTTTCAGATACACTTACAAAAGTGTTTTCATAATAAAAATTGCTCGCATAAAAGCTATGTAGGAGATATATTTTTAGAGAAATATTTTGGGAGGAAAAATATGTTAGCTCTAATAGTAATAAAAGTAGCTTTTATTAACATTTTTTATTTCTTTTTTTTATTTAAATTGTATATTGTTTTTTTTTTTTTTTAATAATAATTATAATTCTCTTAACAATAATATTTCGTTTTTATAATAAAAAAGTATTTCAGAAAATTTAACTTGGTGCTTTACACATTCACAGCCGAAACTTGAATAATTTGTAGTGTATATAAAGACAAACAACTGAAATGCCAGTCAGCAGGCATACGAAAAATGTGCGTTTCGTTGAGCTTTTATAAGAATTAACAATAAATTGAATAGGCTCGTTGTCTAATGGCTGTTCGGTATGCTTGCTAAATTTGTTATTGTTGTTGGTTGATTGTCTTAGCTGACGCTGGCGCATAAATTTACACCTTATTGGCCCCCATAGCGCCCAGAGCGAGTACGTGCCCGACCAGACTCAGCTCCAGCATAGGCTGGCTAAGACTCGTTTATATAAATACCTAAGTATCTGTGTATGTATAGATGGATCGCGGATCAGATTGACAGTCGCAGTTGCCACTTGTCTATTTGATTTAAAACTTTATAATTAAAGTGGTTTTGACTTAAATTGGTTAATCATATTTATATGTGAAGTATTCCAAAAGTCAAAAGCACACAACACAAAAAATAAATAATTTAATAAATGAATAACATTGGGGCGTAAATGAATTGCGAATTGAGAAGAATTTGGATTTGGAATTGCTGAGCTCTGAATATGCGAGCAAATTTAATTTCAAATTGAGAATTTTCTCAATCGATTGAGTAATGTTTCGAGTTGAGAAATAAGCTTAATCAGACTGATTAAATAGATACTTCTGAAGTAAGCAAACTGAATCGAAATACTATGAGCTATGTTTATGTATAATTCAGAGCAAAAATAATTGAAAAACTTGTAGAAAGTATAGAAAAACCTATTGATGTTTCGCTCTTAGCTTGCTATAGTTTGGTAAAGGTAAATAATCGCCGTTGCCATTTATAAATCTTTGAGCCTAGTCCGCATTGGCAGCTATGCGCCCACATTCAAACACAATGTAAACGGCTCAATCACGACGCACTTCATCGGATCGAAGGAGCAGCATGGATCCATGCGAGTTGGCGACACGCATTCGAGGTCATAACCCAATTCCTTCTGTCGTTGATTCTCCGACTTGCTGTCAACGAACTGGTCTGCCACTGATACCGGTAGTACACTCATACGAGCTGCCGTTTGATCATCAATAGCAGCTGTACATATTAGCCGAATGCCATGGCCATCCATTACAGATGCTAGTGGCTGGCCCGTTTGTTCGCCTAGTCGACTCTGGTCTCTTTGGTCGCTCGGTGCCCAATTGAAATTCGGTGCGCATTGCAATCGATCGCACTTTTTGCCTTGTGATTGTGCGAGCGAGTACCTTTCTAACGTTGTCGTTGTCGTTGTTGTTGTTGTTGCTGTAGTTCTTGTTCGTTGTTAGTTGTTTGCTGTCTGCTCGTCTTCTGGCCTGCTGGCATTGTCGCCCATCTTCATTATCATCCATGCTGCCGCGTGTTGCATTTGATGATGTGCATCGCCGCCGCCGCCGCCACTAGCAGAATGCAACAAACAAACGTTGCCTTCATGTCGCCATCGCCATCGTAGTCGTCGTCGTCGTTATTGTTGTTGTTGTTGTTGTTGTTGTCGGCTGTTTGTTGGTTACCGTTGTCATGATTTGTTGTCGCCAGTTTCTAACCTGGTCATACCACGATTTTTGTCTGCATTTCTTGGCTGGCTTGCTTGAATTGCTTTTGCTTTCGTGGCAGTAGCCAGGCTTAATGCTTAAAGAATCTTAATAATTCCTTAGGTTCTTCAACCTATTTTTTTTTGTATTCCCTCTTGAGCATTTCCTGTTTGCTTGCTTGCCCACAGCCGGAACTCACTGTTCCTGTAAGGACAAACTTGCCCAGTTTACAGTCAAAGTCATCAATCTGAGTACGACCATAACTCGTACTCGACCGCAGAGTGCTCATAACATGTGTGAAATCGACACCACATATGCCATCTACTAGCCGGCACTGGCGGCGGAAACAAAAGCAATTTTACGCTACATTTGCTTAATGATACAACCCCCGATACGAAAAGGCAGATGTTCCTTGCCACTTTTTGGAGCTGGTAAAAAAAAAATAAGTAACACTTGAAAAACTGAAAATGAAAAGTAAAATAAATATTCCAAATGATCACGTTGAGTTTGAAAGCAATATAAGTTACCTGCCGAATATATTCGAGAAGTCAATCGATTAGATCTTCTGCAATGGATTGGATTGATTATGAATTGATTCCGTCAAATTCGTTAGGATTATAGCGATCGTTGCGTTAATTGCTTCTTTATGAAAATATAATTTTTAACGATATGAAATAGAGTTCAGAGCGTTGTTCGTAAAGAAATTCGAAAAATTGTTGTTTTTATTTTGGATACATAATATTTTAGGTTTTCCTTTTTGTTTTTTCTTTCTTTCTTTTTTTTTTTTTTGGCCCACTACGACACACAAAATTTGTTCCGCAAAATGAGCAGCCGTTGCGCACGTTGGCAGCAATGGGTGGATCGTAATGCGAAGCCCAAGAATACATTTATAGCTCCATCCGTGCGTCTGCCACCGACTCGCTGGCAAAAGCCTGGTCCAATGAATCGACAACAATGGATTAATTTCCATCAATGGGCCGCGACAAATGCGTGTCCAGCGCCAGCTAACAGAGCTGAGTTCACGCCAAATTCAAAGCAGATGTCGCCACAGATACAGCTACCAAAACCGAGCTCTCTTAATCCGTTTTCGCCACTGCTTTACATGTATATCGCATCCGAAATGCACGGCGATCGTCATAGGGAGCAAGACACACAAGAGCTTTTCGAAAGGCTCAGTGAGCCGAAACACAAACGCAACAAATATGTGGCGCCGCCCAAAAGGGAGCATTCGTATCGGCCGCAGCTCTGCAATCGACCGCCACCCAGGCCCGAACGAGGGCGTCCGGTGGAGAAGCCCAAAGTGCCGTGCTGCTTTCAGCACGAGAATTTGAAACTCGATTTCTGGTCGAAAATCGATTTCAAAATTTCGCCAAATGCCCTAAAGGCCAAGGCCTCACCGAAAGTTGTCGAATTGGCCAAGCCGCGCACGTATCCACCCAAACCACATTGTCCGCTGCCCGAGAACGCGATAGAGCGTACGCCCAAGCGCAGGAAGATGTCTGCGATGCAGTGGCGCGAGCATCGCATACGCCTCAAGAGCCTATCCTTGCCCAATGCCCGTGTCCTGCAGGATCTGGCCAACAGATGTGATTGTGCGCACTTCCAATGTCTATGTAAATTGTGTGGCTGCCTAATGCATAAGCCAGGAAAATGCGATTTGATGGCGCAATGAACTGCAGCATGTCAAGTTCAATGCGCTATCAAATCGCTCTTCCATGGATTACGGCATATTTACGACCATTCGTTGAAATTTGATAGTAAACATTTTTTCATTCATGAGATAAAAATAAATAAATATAAATTATCGCGTACTGAATTTTGCAGATTGATTTACTCGAAGCTAACTCTTGAATTAATTGTTTAAATATTTTAATAAAAAAATTCGCCTACTGTTGGAGGACGAAAAATTTGTCATTGAAAATGTCATTTGGATGCATATTTGTATATTTAATTGTGTAGCATGCCTTGCATGCTTTTTGGGGAAACTTGTCATTCTTACTGAGGGCCAGTTCGAAAAAACATCTGCTAGCCAGTTATACAAAAAAACAAAAAAAAAATAATAAAAAAAATTATTAATTTTTCAAATTAACAGTAAAAATATTAAATACTCGTTGATTCACGCAATAAGTGAATACTCGTGCCTTTCAAGATGAGCGACGAGGATGGCGAACCATCAGATAAGCGCGGAGTGGAGGAAGAGGAGAAGCCGGAACCATCATGGGTAGCCTGGTGCGAGCGTAATTCTAAGCCCCTGAAGCGTAACTTACCCAGAGAGCCGCGGTATGTGACGCGCTGGCAAAAGCCTGGACCGATGAGAAAAAAAGAATGGAAAAGTTTCTTTGCGTGGGCCTTAGAGAAAGCAATGCCAAAGGAGCTTCCCATTGTTGAAGTGCCCATACCTTGTGCCCCCAAGTATTTGCCCTGTGCCCGTGAGGTGAAAAAAATGGATATGGAGGCTCTAATGGAGAAAATGGAACAGCTTTCGAAGCCACTTGAGCGTAAGACTACACCCAAGTACGAGAAAGAAAAGCCATTCTATCCCTACTCGCCAGTCATTGTGTGGGGCCAGCCGGCCAAGCACGACAAGGCTCGTCCTTTTCCGCCTCCCTTTGTTCCGTGCTTTTTCTCAAATGACGAACTAGAAGATGACTTCTGGGCCGAGATGCGATATCCAGTGCGTCCGGCCGCGCTCAAGGCACGGCCATCGCCACGAATACTTAGCTTGGCCAAGCCACAAATTAAACCGCAAACTCCGCCTCACTGTCCCATTCCGAAGAAGACACCTGATCCACTGGATATGCCACCGCCGAAGCGCAAGAAATTCACACCACAGGGATGGCGTTTGCACCAAATACGATTGATCTACCTGTCAAAGCCAGTGTCAAGGCCAGAGTTCGAGTATTTCTATATGTGAATCAATTACGCTTATTTTTGTATCTTAAATTATATGTGCTTAGTCCTGGGCTCACATTAAAAGTGATAGTCAAATCCCAGCCACAACTGCTCATTATTTACGAATGCCATTCGAAATTTACAATTTCAGAAAATTGGCAAAGCAAAGTCGCTAAAAAATTAACAATTTCACGCTGATAACAATTTCAATTTGTATCCTTAACGGCTTAAACAGAAGCCACAGACGACGCAGCTTGCCGGGGCCACAAAATGTAATCCAAGCGCCAAGATCTGCCTGGGCCCAAGCTGCCGGCACTTAGTCATGGCAGCCGCATTAGAGTCGTCCAGTCAAAGGTGAGCTGCCGCAAAGAATGGCATTGTGCGGCAGCAGCCTCTGTGCCTACTTAGCTTCATGGTCCATCCCCCTCGCCTCCTCCTCCTCGCCGACTGCTGGCTGCCAGCTCCAAATTGCTGTTTATCAGGCGTAGCAAACATGCGTCACATTGACTTTGGCTGGAACGGCTAGGATCAAGGTTCACAAATGATCATCAGTCAAATCAATTAGATAATTGAATGAATGATTTGTAAAATCCGATTATGTGCGCTGTTCACATACACATATGCATATATAAATGAATGTGTGTATGTGTCTGTGTGTGTGTGTTGTTCGCTTCAGTTTGAATGTCTTGTGTGCGTTGCCCTTTCCTGTTGAATATGCCTTATGAATGCATCAATTGCATATTATAGTCAATTAGCAAAAAGAAAAAGAAACGTTTTTTATACCCTAAACCCATGGAGAATGGGAATTCAGAGTATAATGGTTTAATGTTTAACGAGTTTTTTCATTACTTAAAGACTCATTGATAAACGAATATTTTGAGCTGAATATTGAAACAGTCATGTCTGTCTATATGTCTTTACCCATGCATTGCAATGCATAAAACCTTTAGAGTCTAGGAACTAGAAACAATGTTATACTAAAGACCATATAGATGCTTAAAGCACTGAGTAGCTCTCAATAGTTTAAGATAATTCCTTCGGAAAGTATCTGCGTTTATCAGTAATAAATTTACCATTTACTCATTTTAATATTCAAATTATTCAGCATATATTACAAGATATTGAGTACTTGCTGAAGAGTCCGCTTAGCTAGCAACTTCACACAAAAGCAAGCATAATTCATTGCATTTTTTCCGCGGCAGGTCGTTAATATGCTACAAGGCGAAACTTTGAACAATTTCGGTCTTTCACTGCAGTGCCGCGAGTCGCAACGACATTTGGCCGAAATACGTGGCAAAAGCCAATGCAAAGGAATCAGCAACAGCTTTGGCAATCAACATAACGAATTGCCCAAATAATATAACCAATTCGTGGCATGGATTGTGTTTTGCAAAGGATTGCCTCTTGTTGTATTGAATATTATTGATAAAACTTATGGCACAAGGCAGGCAGATAGAGACTGACAGAAGCCAGTTGGGTAGTCAGCCAGGCGATCCAATAATTTGGCACTCGTTCTCGATTTTCGGGGCAAGTGTAACAACAACAACAACAACAACATAATAGCAATCGAAGCAGCGGGCTAGAGTATCTTATTAAAAATTGCAACTGACATAGAGCTGCAGTTGCAATTCCACGCAAAGGGGCCAAACGATTTGTGGCTCCAGCTGTTGTTGTCTGCAGGCCATGTTGCTGATGATTATGATGATCGCATAGAGCTCTGACGAGTCTATGTCGATCAGGACTGGGCCACGAAGACGAAGGCGAAGGCGACAGACAACGCTGATGATGAAGTTGATCGGGGATTGTGAAATGCGATGATGTTGCTGCACTTGCGGTGCATACCAAAATAGCTAGCGCCAGACAATGTCGCCAGTGCGACAACAACATCAGTTACAACAACAGAATCAACAGAAGCTAACCGCATTGTTGTCATCATCAGTTGTTGCTGAGAGTTGCCTGCCGAAGGCCCGTCTCTTGGATTCTTTGTGGACTTTGTTTTATTTATTCAATATACAGTTAGCTTAAGTTAAGCAAAGTAAAAGGGAGATATGCCAAACAGAAATAAAATAAAATTAAAAAAAAAAGTGAGCAAAAATAAAATAAATCGTAGAAATGTGGTAATTGAATGTAGCCGACTACGCAATACTCGTTCAGAGCTGAGCTTGGCATAAAAACAAAAAAGAAAGAAAATATAGAATGAAGAGATAAACATATGAGGATCACGTTTGTCGAATACCTGGTAAATCAAGCTTGTAATGGTCTGGTTATAGATAAAACCTTTCTTATATAAATATATTTCAAATTTCAAGTACAGATACCTGAAACAAGGCTCAAAAATGAATATGCTTTCAAGATAATGTGAACGAGTATTAAAATATCTACATATACAGATGCACACTCCATGCTCTTTCAGCTGGAATAGACGAATAATATATGCAAGTTTCAGATTCACATTCACGTTTGAATTCCAATTTCAATTCCAATTCATATTCACATTCGGCTTTGCTTGTTTTGTTGTTCTTGAACCCTGTGCTATGTCAGTGTTTTGATTCGGCTGAGATCTCTGATTATGCTTTGGCTAGAAAATGTATCACGTTAATACAAATATGGTCAGGGCACAAAATATATGTATGTGAGCAGCTAGTAGATCTCTGGAGTACACCGCTGTGTGGGTAACTAGGAAGGAGAAAGTGATGTGCTCAAGTCGAAGCAAACTTGTGGGATGAAGAGCTAACTTTATTTTTAAGTGACTAACAAATAAAATATTAAAAGAAGAATTTTTAAAATAAATTATCGATATCGATGACTCCTTATGTTAATATCATTATATGACTAAATACAATTATGCCATAAAAAATATTCTCATGCCTCAAAAACTTTTATTATGATGATATAAAAAGATGTCTTATATAACATTGCCAAATGTAATACTCGTAAGAGCAACAACTGTTCTCATAAACGTTAAACGGTTTAGGCCAAATAATTATTGGCGCCGAAATGCATTCCTTGAGCATAAATTTTGATAATGCCATTAAAATGTAACAAATTTACGGCAATTCGTTTTTTTTTTTTGTTTATGTATTACTCCCTATTTGTTTGTTTTACTGGTGGTTGTTGTGTGCCAGCTGTTTGGCCGGAACCGCAAAAAAAAAAACAAGAAATGAGAAAGAAACTAAATAAATTAAGGCAATGTTAAGAATACCCCAATTAATCAATGAAACCCATAATTCTCTTTGCAGACTTCCTGGGTGAATTTAGCAGCGTGCCGTCGATGCGGCGGCGGCACCACCCGCGTGGCACGAAGCGCGGTCGACCACGTGGCAGCACGAGACGAGGCGGTGGCCATGGATCGCTTCAGCGCGTGCCAACGCCGACATCGCCAGCGGTTGGAGCGTTGATGGCAACGGGAACGACCAGCTCGCCGCAGCCACAGCAGGAAGCAAGCAGTATCGGTGGCGAGGCTGCAAGTGGTTCAGCGGTGTCAACTCACGAGGAAGGTAAGTGCAGCCAGCGGCGCTTTTATTGATCAGCTTCCTGCTAGGCTATCTACCCTGTTTACGTGGACTCGAGTGTCACTTGTCGCTAATCGTCGACATAATCACGTTTAGTGTTGCCTCTTAACATACGCACAGATACACACACATATCGTATGTATGTGTGAGTGGTGCATCTCCGTTAACAATTGGGCACACTTGAGTGGCGCTTTGTGGTTGCTGCCCCTTAGTTGTCTTCGGTTTTTGGCTGCCCGCATTACTCGGCAAGGGGGAACAAACTTCACTTGTAGTACGTGACAATTTTGGCGTAACTCAAACCATTTGCATTATATCATCAACGGATTCAATGGCAATTGCTGCTCTGCCCCCGCTTTGCTTAAATGCCAGCATTTGCGCCCCTTCACGCAGTCAGACCAAATATTTGTTCAAAGATTTGCATCTGGCTGCATTATCGCTGATGTACAAACAGAAACAGCCCCCAACTGCGGCTACTCAACACGCCGTGCACTTCCTAAGTGCTCATAATTGAAGCAGCGCTACTCTCAAGTAGTTTCGGTGTTTTCGAGTCTTCCATCTAGCTAGCTTTCTGTTTTCTAAGTAAAAAATAACTTTTGGCTATTTAAACAATTTTTGTCTGTTTGTATATCTTTTAAATTGCAACTTATCAAGTTGCCATCCGGTTTATTCAAATTATTTATATAAAATCAAATATAGAAAACATTTCAATTAGCCAATTTGTAATGCTTCAGATTAATTTCCAGCCACGTTTTCATTGACAAATTCTGATAAATTTCTTCACATTTCAATCGATATTCATAGTCATTCACAGCAATTAGCAGCGGATTTCGAGTTCTGCGAACAGCTGCTCAACTTTAAGTCCACAAAATTATGCAAAGAGCACAGACATTTGGAATGGGAATTTGTCAACATTTTTGCTACTTCTTTGCACATTTTCAGCTTAATACACGTTGGCGCACATGTCCAATTTACACGATGAATGATAATTGCATAAATCGGCTTAACATTCAGACGTACAGCCAAAATGTTGTGTTGTGTGTTTGTGTGAGTGTGTGTAACTGCAGACATCACGTGACATAAAATAACTCCCTTTCTGCAAAATGAATATAAAATCCGAAACGTAAATTACAGAAAAGTAACTGAGTTGATTGACCTAGAGATGCCCTGTAAAATCAGAAAAGCAATGAGAATGCATTGTATATTAAATATAGAATTTTAAATCAGAATATAGTTTTATTAATAAGCAAATCTGTCTGAAGTTGACAAATTTGCGAGTCGATTCTAATAGAGTAAACCATTTTAATTTTTTCAGTGTTCTATGAAAAATTTTAGATTTCTATAAATTTTAATATAAAAATTGATCAACTATTAATTACAGCAGTCACGTAATTAAATAATCTTAGACTAGAAGCAATGAGTCGTAAACATTTAAATGCAACATTGTATTAAGACGCCACTTAACCACGATGAAGTGCGTTCGCTTCAGGACATTGTTGCTAGCCTGGGCTTGGTTTTGTGCGGGCAATGAAAATGTAATGCGCTTAAAAGTATGCAACATTGTAGGATGAAGCATGAAAAAGGATGTGGCAGGATGCAGCCAGAACGTGCAGGCGCAAGCGCCAGGCGCATTAGCAACAATATTGCCATTTGGCCCCTTTTGCAGTCCATTGACTGCGCCTGCTAATGGAAAGTCCAGCCGTCACTCTCATTTACATAATAATAACGAATATTCGAATGCTACGCGTCGAACTTATGTTAATTCGCCACTCATAAAATGTATTTTTTATTTTCAGAATTAAGTCCTGCTTTAAGTGGTCTTTCAGGCACAATGAGCACGCCAACTAACTCTTTGGTCAAGCGCGGACCTGGACGTCCCCGTTCCAAGACCGCAACGCCCGTTAGTCGTGGATCACGGGGCGCACCGCGAGCACGCCGGCCCATGGGGCCGCTGCTTGTGCCACTTGGACGCAGCCCAGATGCCACGCCCACTGGCAGTAGTCCGGCCACAAGTCGTGCGCCGAGTCCAACGCCGCACGGCGAGCGTAGCGCCGGAACACTCGATTAACTTAAGCAATTCCAGTGCGAGAACATCAGAGAGGAGCAAAGCCCTAGCAATCCTTGTTAATGGCATTTACAGTTCTCAGTGCAGTTTGAAAAATGCTGAAAATGAATGACAAATCAAATAAAACTGATAACTATTGAGATAATTAAATAATATAATTGAATACCGAGTGTTAATTACATTTACAATTTCGTTGCATTTTTTTATCTATTGACTTCTGCTTTGGATAAAAAAGTACACCCAAAGGTTTCTTTTTGTCTCTTAAACTAAAATCAGACTTAGCTCAATTCTCTTCTGCATCATTGCACGCTGACAAGGACATCTGACGTATTGAAAGAAAAAACCTCGCAGGACAGCTGGCGCTCAGCTTCTATAAAGCTGGCTCTGCGCTGAGTGAGTGGCATTCTATCCATTAAGAGCCATGCGCCAATGGTGACTTTGTCTTTTCTGAAATAAATTGAATTAGATACGCCGAACGCGCACATTCATCATCGCAACAGAGTCAGAGACGGGGACAGCCGCCAGTGATAGATAGTTTTAGTTGCCTCTAAAAAATGCAGCAGTAGGTACGCGCGCAGACAAATAGTAGGAGTAGACATTTTAATTTCCGAAAAATAGCTGCTACGAAAATAGATCGAGAGCTCGCTGCCAGCTGAAGGCCTGCGCAGGCGGTTCCTTGAGGGTTCGGCCTCAGCTTCTCTGGCTTTGGGCTTAAGTGCCCAAGCGAAGATGATGTTAGTCCCACGACATTGTTGTAGGGCATACGCGCGTGAAGCCTGAGCCGAACTGAGCCGAGCCAAGTCTGTGTTTTTTAGAAAGGGAAAAATAAGTAAAGGGATGAGAAGTGAAAGAAGCTGCATGCCAGCGCACACACCTTCAAGATTTGCTGCTGTCTTGTCTGTTGTTCTTTGTGGAAATGTGTGTGTGTGTGTGCGTGTAGGCAGCGGAAAGGATTTGATCCTGCAAACAATTAAGAAGGAGTATGCACTCACTTGGATCTCGGTTTGATCCCCGCTTGCTTTGTATCTCTAAAGGAAAATTTAATCCTTTTGCTTATTTTTTCAAGGTGTGGCCACGCAATGTGTGCGCACGGGGCGTAGCCTACGTTATTGTCTTGATTTATCGAGCGAGCATCTTGGCCTCAAATTAAGGTAGCAGCTTCCAGTTAAGGGCGAACAAAAAATAAAATAAAAGGATTTAAGTCCGCATTTTGTGGCTTATTAGTTTCACTGGATTAAATCACAAGAATAGGTGCGGCTGCAAGCACGGAAGCAGCTGCAGTAGCTGAAAAGAAGGAATTACGCTTAAATCTAGAGCAGAAGACTGTCTAAAATATTTACTCTTACTGTTAACTGGGTTGTCCAAGGTGAGAGTGTTCCATTTCCATCTGCTGCTAGTCAAATAAATTAGATAATAAACATTTCACTGCTTTGTCAGCGAACAACAACAGCCACTGGCCAAAGCTAGTCAATAGCAGCAGCAGCAACAATCGTCGCCAAGGAGCCGAACCTGTTGACGGCCTCTAAAAAATTTCTTTTTCCTGGCTGGAAACAACAACTGTTGCGATTGAAATGCTGTTTGTGATTTTTAATTGAAGAAATAATAATACGCAAGTGTGCGTTCATCTTACACGCTGTGTGTTGTTGTCAGCTGCACTTGCAGTTAAATCTCGGCTTTTGTCGCTGTGTGTATGTCGGAATGGGGATGGCTGCTAATTAATAAACGCACAGCCGGCAGGGAGGAAACAGGTAAACAACAACTGGCGGCGAGGCCGAGGCCGTGGACACCCGAAGCCCGATGTCCGTTGCCCGACGCCGTCGCAGATGCCACTTGGCATAAATGCACACTTTTAAAATTGTTGAGATTCTCCAACTGTAGCTAAAACGTGCTGCTTTATGACAGTCGGACTCACAGTGTCTGCCTGCCGACTTTGGCGTAGTCGCCAGCAGGACGGCAGAAAAAGTTGCAGCAACCACTTGCAGTCGGCATCAGAATATTAAGAATTGTCATATTGAAAAGACCAAGATGCCAGCAATCAATGCCAAGAGTCACATCTGTTCAGCAGATAAAAGGGAGCGTAGATGGCCACTTAAGCTTATACTCTTCTTAATAATATATATAAATAGAAAATAAACTATTTTTTATATATATTTTTTTAATGTATTTTCATTTAAATAGATTTTAAGTGAATAAAAAATTTAAAATGTATTTTATCAGACTTATTGATAGTAAATCACAAAGCTAATGTACCCGCAGCGAGATAGGGAGAGAGAGTGAACCACAGTGCACACAAATGTTGCATAACAAGTTGTCAGGTTTCGTTGCTTGTGAGTTATTGTCTGTCACAGGAGCGTGTCCTGTTTATTTTATTAAGTAGAATGTCTGAACGTATTATTATTTTTACCGTTTAGAATTCATTTTCATTGTCTTGTCCGAATTTTCATAATTTTTGGGCTGTTCGAGTTTTTTGTATAAAAAACGAATTATGAGAATCATGCGCTGTAACTAATGGCCAAGCTTGATTTCTACCTTCTGAGAGTTTTAGGGCCAACTTGTTGCTTCTGTTGTTCTCTTAATTTGATTACAGGCTCTATAATATTATATACCACATCTCAGGGTTGTCGTGTTGTTGTTGTTAGTCAGAGTGCTTGATTGCTGCGCTAATTTAATGTCATGCACACTTAATGGCCGCGCTTCTTGAGCTCAAAGCGCGGCGGGTGTTGATTACAACAAACAAACACGAAAAAAAAAGGAAATTATATTTGTGTTGTATGCGAGCAAAAGCAAATTTTATTTTATTACAGCTCACATTTGTTGTTGTACAATTATTTTGCCAGACGATGCGTGAATGAGTCAAATGCGTCGTTGCGTGGCTCAGGCTCAAGCATTTTGTTTGCTCTCGTCAAATACAAATGACTTAGACAACGAACTTGCCAAGTGAAATGCTTTAGCAGTTTTACAAGTTTATTAATTTATGGCCGATAGTAAAACGTTGGCTAGTATATCAAACATGTTATAAAACCTAATTAGAAACAGAAATGACGTTAATGTGCTACGTAGTTTGTAAATGTTAAAGGCATTCATTAAAACTATTCTTAATTATTTTTAGGGGAATCACATAGATCAGTCAAAAATATTGAGATGCCTTTTTGATTTGACTGTAGATCGTGTTCTCAAAAAATGTATGAAAACATAATTGCGATTATTCCCATAGAGCAGGACAGAGTTGATCGCTATAGTAACTTGTTAACTTAATTGACTTCACTTTTTGTTAAAACTAATTCAATAATGAAAACATATCAATAAACACACGCCGCTGCTGCTGCCGCGTCGTTTGGCATCGCATCGCATCGCGTCGCGTCGCGGCGGTGACGGCAAGTGACGGCTTTCAAAAATACTCGACTCGACTTGACTTGAACGAGCGGCTCGAAAAGATGGCTCGGCCGGGCAATTGTGCAAAAAGCGCAGCATGTAGCTGACAGGAGCAGGAACAAAAAGCCATAGCAAAAATAATTAAAAAATTTAATTGATGCATTAAAGCAGGCAACAAGTTTTGCTTGTTGTTGCCCGTTGCCCGTTGCCTGTTGCCTGTTGTCCGACTGCAACTTTGTGCTTTTTGCTTTTCTTGCTGGCTTACCCAGCCTCTTGGCGCCCGTACAAATTACAAGAGGACAAGAGGCTAGAAAAAAGCTGAAAGCCAAACTGACTTGAATCAAGCTTCAGTCAATACACAGTGCCACACTATTTTTAACTGGCTGACAGGACCAGGGACCCGAGACCCGAGGTATCGTTAACCAAGTTAAAGAGCTCATTATGGGGCCGCCAGCGCAGTAACTTGGCCTTTACATACAGTGCGAGTCGTTTAAAATATTTACATTAAAATTGTTTGCTTTGGCTGTGATGTTGTTTGAGGAATGTAATTTTGATTTTGATGATGAATGGCGGCGTTTTTTCCTTCAAGTCTGAGCGGCTGGCATACGTATAGAAGGTAAAAACGAATGACTTAGACAACGAACTTGAAGTTGTATTGGCTCAATAAAACCTAAAGCAAATACTTGAATCAGCTTTATTTTCAGTCATTTTTTTTTTTTTTTTTTTTTTTTTTATTAATTAAGAGAGTTTGCTAAAAAGCTGGCTAAGCACAATATTAAACAAAAAAGTAATCAAAGATCGTCTCCCTTAGTTAAATAAACCAGACGGGAAACTGGAAGAGACTAATGTATTATAGTTATATATAAGGCTAACTGGCAGTCAAGTTGGCATTCATTTGAGTATGGTATAACTTGTGCATCTTCCTTATAAAAAGTGTAATAAAATATTAACTTTTTAATTTGCTGTCACTTGTGTGCAACCATTTTACTTTTTCTTTCATTTATTTTGCATACATTGTTACGTAAATTCAGCAAAAAGTAAACAATTACTCAATTTAAGCGCGCCCCAGTGAAACGCTCTTTATCATTAACATATCGCATCCTGCGGATCTGGGACCAATGCGAACAATGCGAACAGCATTTTAACTGCAGCCGCATGCAACTTGACAAATATGCTTTCAGGTCTAATTATACACCAAAGAGCGAACCGCATGCGCATGCGCATGCTCACTGGAGCAGGCAGTCAAGTAGTCAGGACAAGACGAACAGCAGCAACAACAATGTTGGAGACGCTGACCGAGGTGAAGTGACCCCAATTCCAATTTGCGGCCAACCCTTTCGGACACGTACGCAAACGACGCTATATAATTACGCGGAATGAAAATGTGAATGTCAACTGAACATCAATAAAAATGTAGCAAATTAAATTTTATTAAAATTTTTTTATAATCTTTTGTATTATTTTTTTGGGCCCTTTGCGTGTGAACAAAGTTACTCGCTCTGTTGGTATTTGCGAAAATATCATCGGCTCTACGAGCTATGCAAATGAACAAAAGTGAAAAGAAAGGTTTTGAGGTCTGAGAAATTCAGAAACATTTCAATTAAGTTCGCTCGTTTGGGGGCCCGCTACTATCAGTGTTGCTCATCTAGTTGGCCCATAAAAGCTGCAGCTTAAACAAAGCTTAGATTAGCATAAAGCAACAAATTCGTTGCGGCCAGAGAAATGACAACAAATTATCACAGCGAGCACGACTATGATGACTAGGACAGGCCTGTCACAGCGTTTATGCTCATTCAGCTGCTTTGCACAACACTATTATTCACTTTTACAGCATAGACCTCCCAATTAGACTGATTTATAGTAATCGCAGTTCCCGAGCTTGTATTGTGAATGCATTGCTTAGCCAGGGAGTCGATTTTATTTTTAAATTCTTTCATTCGAGCCATTCAAGAGAGACTCACACTGAGCAGGTTTTTATTTTATTTTTGTTTATTATTAATTACAGCTGAAAACATTTATGTTAAGCACGTACAAAAGAACTGTCAAACTCATCCAAGCAGCGCCGTCAACTTGGCGCCACTTGGGCCACATGCAATGCGATTTTTTTTTTTTTCATTTCTCATTTTTCCTGCGAAAATAATTAAAATCATAAATAATCTTACCGACAAGTTCGCCGTACGAAATTTGAGCATTCAATTTAGACGCTGAACTGCAGCCAAATGCCTCAAAAGTTGAGCAGAAAAAGTTCGCGTGTCCCGATAGGGCCAAACTAGCTGATGGTCTAATTATGTAGACACTAATAAATTTATTAACATTTTCGGGCATGAAATCATTGTATGCATTTCTCATTTAGTCATTTAGATGCTGCACATTGGGACGAAACTCATTTGGAGCACAACTTTTGAGTTCAGATAAAATTGTTGACTCTGCAAATCAGCTGAGATTAATGGGAGAAAGATGTTAAGCCAGCTAAAAGTTATTTGTATAAGATTCGAAACGCTTTCAGCCTTCAGATTGTGAGCTCACTTAAGGATAAAGTTCAGGGCATTATTATATATATAATATAGATCGAGTATATTTTATCTTTAAAGTTCGATACAAAATCTGAATCGGGGAAGTTAAAAAAAAAGTGCTTTAAATAAAATGATTTTATTTTCTATTTAAAAATCAATGTAATATTAAAAATTTGGGACTTCCACCTCAGTTACTTCATTGCTTCCATAATCGTGCCAATTGCATCCAACTTTAGACACTGTGCTTAATTTGCGCTGATTAAAGCGCCAGCAGCGCACAACTTTCGACAGTCGTTATGATGGCTTTAATCCGGAAAAAACTGTTGTCAGGCATGCCATCAACATGATTAATAATTTATATGATAAAATATGTATGAACAATTAAGTATTTCAAATAATTTTTCATGCTACGCCAGCTGGCCTCATCTCGAATTCTGATCTAGAAAATGTCACAGATCTGTGCTCAAGCCTTTTGTGGTTGCATTCCCTTTTCGCTTCGACAATAAGGCTGAAAATTGCTGGCGGTAAAAATTTGTATAAATTAAGCATTAAATGCACAACAACATGGATCACGGCCAATGTATACATGGCAATTTCCATGCAAATTATATACACTTATGCGCCCAATATATTGACCACAACAAAGGGCCATTGCGCTCAATATCAGGAGGACAGATTCGTGTCGGTGACGATGGCCACACTTTGGGCGACAATGTTGCAAACTGTTTTCGCACCTCGCGGCCAGATAGCGACGGCCCTGAAAACCAACTTTCCTAAAGTGTGAACATCAGCCAGTCGTCGAGCGGGCTGTAGGTAGACCAGAGTCCAGGCGGTAGCTGGACACGCGCAAAAGAAAGTGCGAGCGCCGCAGCTGCCTGGAGGATATGTAAAACTGTGTGAGGTGTGTCGAGACCTGAGCGCCGCTAGCTGACGCTGTGGCGATGTGGTAGCAATGACAATGCCAATGATGCTTCGATCACGCAGCCAGCCGAAGCAACTGGCCAGCCGCCTGGACACTTCAACATCAAGTGTTGCCGCCGATGGTGACGACACTTTCTTTTCCACCTTCGGACGAACAGTGGCCACTGGCAATTTAAGAATTCTCAAGGCGAAAGTGCATGTGAAGTGCGTGCGCCATCATTGTCCCGGCACATTGGGGTGTGTGCACGCCCGTGGGCGTGGCAATGTTGCAGCGCAAATTATGAGGTGTTATGTCAATGCGGTCGACGTTGCCACGACCACAAAACACAAAACACAACAAAAAACACGTCCCATGCAACCAGCCACATCCATGGCGTTAAAGTGCCTGAAAATGTGTGCTAAAAGTCGCACGACCAAAGCTTGTGAAAGGCATTGACTGCTCATAAGCTCGCGTTGCTATATAATTGAAAACGCCCCATGAAAGGGAAATGCGTGCGACTGCAATTGGAAGCTACCGAAAGGGCTGACCATGGAAAATACTGGCACAGTTATTAATTTAGTTCTGCTTTTCACAGGCCCCCAATCGAATCGAATCGAATCGCAACAGTTGTAATGCATTCATTAATATCCACTGCACTTATTAATTCCCAAAAATTAGTGTGAGAAACTGATATTAACGCGCTTGCAATGTACGCAAAGATCTTAAGACTTTCGATTTCAAGTTCAGATAAGTATTTTTATATAGTTGTAGTATCTGCATCAATCACAAACCCTTTCTATGAGGACTTGAATGCTGCTTCGTCGACATGAACTGAAAACAATTTATTTAATTTCGATACATAACAACTTTATAAAGACTTTCAAGATTTTGCTTGAAAAGAAAACTAAAAAATTTTATTTTTAAATTACTTCTCAATTCATTCATGCATGATAATTAAAGACAGCTCTAAATAAACATTTTATAAAATATAAAACTTTTATTAAACTCATATACTTTCCCTATTCATAATCCCTTTGAAGCACTTTGAATATTCAATAAATCTTTAGACAGCTTCAGCTTGTTATCAATGTAAAACATATTTCTATAACTGTGTACACAAGTAAATATTTAATAAATTATTATTATATACAGCAATAAAATTGATTAAATATTTAATAAATTATTTAATAAATTATTATTATATACAGCAATAAAATTGATTAAATTTTACTTTAGCCATATTCCAGCTGTTAGCTAAAGTAACTAATCTGGCTGATGAGAGCATTTTCACAAGTTCTATAAATAATTATTGCAGCGCCTGTTGTCGTTGTTGTTGTTGTTGTTGTTGCATTTATAGTTGTTGTCATCATTGTTGTCATCATTATTGTTATTGTTGTTGTAATTGTCATGGTTGTTGTTATTCACTTCACTTGTTGTCGCCATGGCCGTTGTCGTTCGCCTAGTTGACTTTGTCGCCAAGACGGTGTCATCGCAATCGCCGGCTTTGACGGTGGACATACGACTTGTGGTGCAGCAAACGTGCAGCATTTTATGAAATTGCTTGTTGTTATTATTATGGTTATTATTAGTAACATTTGTTGCTGCTGCTGCTGCTGCTGCAGTTGTTGTTGCTTTTTTGCTGTATGTGTTTAACGATTTGCTCTCACGGCGAAATATAAACATAACAACGCCAGAGAGCAGCAGCGAAATCAAAATGAAAGCCAAACAAAAAAGCATTATTGATATTTATGAGAATTATGTTGACTTCCTGCTCTCCGGCTACACGGTGGCATCTTAAATGGCGCTAAATGCGTGCTTTTAATATAATAAATCTGTGTTTTATTACGATCGTTTATTATTATTATTTTGTTTTTCTTTTCAATTTGTTGGTAGTTTTTTTCAAGCCAAGTTTTGTGTGGTCAGACACGTACGCGCTGAGATTGAGTGGCGTGAAGTGAAAGGGTCGACAGCATGTAAAAGTGCTAGTCGAATCGTTAAGTGTCCAAATTATGGAAAATTTCTTTCGAAAAATTAGTTGAGCTTTGCAGGTCTATGAAATAAAGTGTGTCAGACTTAGATCAGCTCGCCAAGCATAAAAATATTTAGAAGATTTCTTTAAATGAATTTCAATTCACAAGTTCGTTTCCTAAGTCTTTTGTTCAGCTGTGCAACTCTTAGCGAATGCCTACGAAAACATTTTATAAGGAAGTCCTAAACACATTCCGTTAGTTGCATAGCTCATGCATCATCAGACCCATAAGACATAAGTCTTGCGATTGAAGGAGTTTTGGGAAATATATGTTGCCATTGTTGCGACATTTCACGCTACTGGACCAATGCATGCGCTCAATGGACTCGACCATAGATACTCAAACATAAGGTAACGAAACGCACATTGTTGTCGTGCCAACTATTGTTGCGTTTGTCTTATTGATTGTTTGTTTTGCCTTTTGCCAAGGCGTTGTCCTGTTGACAATTGGTCATAAGTTAGCAAGCCGATGTCCAATGCTCTCACCAAAACATGAAGCGCATTGTCTACACACCTTTCCCAACTTATAAGCAGCATGGAGAATCGCTCAAGAAGTTCAAAAAGAAAGAGAGAGAGAGAGAGAGAGAGAGAGAGAGATAGAGTGAGAGTGTGCTATGAAATCAATTGAGCAGCTTCCAAGTGAAGTCGAGGCAGCAGCGATAATGTGAGAGCAACGCCCAACAGACTCTAGGCATTGATTAATTGTTGACTCTTTATATGCAGTGATGGAAATTGTGAGATGATGAAACAGAAGAATACAGACTTGAAAAAAAAGCAAAATTCTGCATTTCTATTGTTTTTGTTTTAATATTTTTCTATTGTATATTTTCTATATATAATAAAAATATAATTTAATATTCAATTTAATTTAAAATTTATTTATCTCAAAACTCAAAACGAATATAGAAAATTGTATAAAAATAATGAATAAACTAAACATAAAGTGTATAATGTATGTGAAAGCAGAGTAAAAAGAATTAGTTGAATTGTTAATATAGAATTAATTCTTTGTAACCATTAAATAAATAAATGAAATTTACAAATATGTAATATATTTTCTAATAAAATATTATACACATATCACATAAGATGTACACATATATGTACATAGATATATCGTATAATATTTTGATATTTAAGACTTTTTCCATTTCTCGCAACTTTCTTAGCATTTGCCTGACACACAATAAATAATTCTGTAGCTCCCTTCGGCACCCACATCTGCTTCCGTGTATACAAATATTGTCAGCACAAAAGTCAAGAGAACAAAGCAACCAGCATATAGTAACACACACACACACACACACACACACACACACACACACACACACACACACACACATACGCTAGCGTTGGCAAACATCCAACATCAAACAGTGGCAATATTTGGTCGTTGTTTACAGGCTGAGCCCTAGGCGCGAACGCCATGGGTTGGTTTCTTGAGAAATTGGCGCATGCTGTGAATTGTGCAGACATATCTATCCAAGTATTTTCCACATAGTCATAGTCATGGATAATATTGCGTTGCTTTTGTTAGGCAGCCTCTGCTACTGCTGCTGCTGCTGCTGCAGCGACTGCGATTGCTTTTTGGGATTTGGATATGAATTTGGCTTTTGCATGCTTTATTTTTCATTTACGCCAGCCATGGGGCTATCAACAGCCACGATGAGGCATTGTGCGAGCCAGCCCCAGGTTAGCATTGGCTTGGCCCGGTCGTCGAGCCATGGGATGGCTACAAAGTGTCAACGGCAGCAGCTACCGTTCTACGTACGACTTTTTGCATTTCTTCATATTTCTGTGGACAAACGACAATTTTTCGCTGGAATTTATCTGATCCTGTTGAGTCATGCAATGTGTAAGCCAGCATTTGAATTATGGAGATGATAATGCGTTTGTTTATGTGTGACATGAGTGCCATTCCGTGCCAGTTCCATGCCGTGGCCGTCCATGCACTCTCTATGCATGCATCTTGTGCAGACCGCAGACCGCAGACGCAGAAATTTGCATTTGAATTTGAAGTCGGGGCAAACGCAGCAACGCAACCCCAAGCGACATCGAGCGATTGCTGTCCGCTCAATTAAATGCCTTGTACTGGGGGACAACAATCATCAGCACTTGCCCAAAAATATCCAAGTTGGCCAAGACGGACACGCGCACTTCGTCCGCTTAATTGAGTTGATTAGCCCGCTCGGCCGCCGCCTGCTCGCCAAACAACCTTCTCGGGCATGTTGCAAAAAAAAGAGAAGAAAATATGAAGAAATTGCCGCCGACATGCGCTTGAGAAAATAAAAATATATGAATTCACAAACGTGCCACTGCACGTATTTATATAAAGCAAAAATAACGGTAACATATAAATTTTTGCTTACATCTTGACGGCAATCAACGGCTGCTGGCCGTTCCTGCTGGCCCTATCTGGAGGCGAACCTCCTTTCCGCCTTCTTTCGGCATGTCATGCTTGGCCAACTCCGCCTCCTCCCCCTCCCCCTTCTCTGCTCAAATTAACAACACTCGCCGCAGTCTCGTGTGTGACTCGCAGAGCTACGAAATGAAATGCAATTTTGAAATAATTAAATATGAAGGCCAACATATTTTTGGGGCTTCCATGTTCTGCAGCCAGTCGAATTTCAGTGCAATTTTATTTGCAATTAGCCGCAACACAAAAATTTAATTATGTAAATTTGTTAATGGCTGTAAATGTACGTTAAGTGCATTTCCTACGACCCACAAAGGGATATAGGGAAAATTACAAGAGTGGAAATTGCGATACATTTCAATAATGTTTCATGACTGACAAGTTTGAAAGTCAAAAGTGAATGATAATCATGAAATAAATTTGTATTTTTTATGGGTAATTTATTTGTTGACTGAGGTGAGAAAATCGACTATATTAAATAATTTACTTTAGATAAAAATGAATAAAAAATAAACAAACAATAGAAATTTTTTTAATAATATTAAAAAATTATAAATGGAAACCTAATAAATAAAAAATTTTAAAAATATCCTAAATAAATAATTAATAAATAAATAAATAAATAAACAAATTACGTTCGAATTTAAAATCATATGCTATGAACATAATTCTGATGTTAAGTACAAAATCTTTTGAACATATTTTCCATTGTTATTACTAACTGTAATTAGAGCCAGACTTAGTTCATTTGGTCAGCTGCGAGCCGTTACAGCGAAAGCAACTGTAAATTTGCTAAATGAAGAATTCTGGGTCCAAAGAAAAGTCGGCTTTAAGTCCAATTTCGCTGCTAATGACAAGCTACAAATTAATGGGTTCAACATCTCAAAAGTATGTGGCAAATAAAAAATAGTCAAGACACTTGCCACTTGACCCCACTGCACTCATAAAACACACTTGCTCAGCACAAGATAGACACACTCACACACATACATACACATATACATTGTCTGTTGGTTAACTGTCGTGTCTATGGCAGCAGCTGCACGAGGCTAAACCAAAAAAAAAAAAAAAAACTCTCACTAGGCACTTAAAAATTAACGCTTTTGACAGCCAAACGGACTTTCAAACGTCCAAAGAGCAACGCAAGCAGCCAACTAGCCTCAAGTTGTGGCAAGCTGAATGCGCAGGCGCAACAATGTGTCAATGCGTCGAGCGGCAGCTTTAACAAGATTGGCAGCGACGTCGACGTCGTCGTTGTCGTTGTCGTTGTCGTTGAAGTCAATGTTCATGTCGGCGGCAGATGAGACACCGACAACGAGCCGGTCGTGGCCAATCTCCAGATTTTCTCATAAGGTGCAAAATCTCTGAATATCATCATAAAAGATGAAACAACCGAAAACATGCACAGAAATGAACCCGAGAGCCGACAGAAACAAAGTCGTAAAAGCCACAGCCGCCACGAAGCAGACAGAAACGCCTCTTTTAAGTTCTGGCCACAACTTGAGAGAAGAGCAGTGAGAGAGAGAGAGAGAGAGAGAGAGCGAGAGAGAGAGAGAGAGAGAGCTAAAGATACTTCCTAATTAGCTGGCCGACTGCTTTGCAATTGAGGGCGACTGCGCTTCAATATTTTTATTTTAGTATATATTTTATTATTATACTGTTATTGTTGTTGTTCTTCTTCTTTTCCTTTTCCTTTTTTTTTTCGTGGCTAATGCACACAGCCTCACAGCCCTCTCGAACAATGGAGCAGTTAAAATCTGTGGCTAATAAATAAATTAAGTCTTTAACGATGACAACGCAAGCGCAAAGCCAGAAGCGGCTCCGCAGGGCGCTTGAACATCTCAATTATGTTGTTGAAGCTCATTGTTTTTGGATTTTTTCTTAATTTTCTGATGGTTATGTGGCCATTTTGTTGTTATTTTATTTACGCTTATCTCATCGCAGATCGACCACAGCTGCCCAAATTGCGGAAATTCGCTGGCCGTGCGGCAATACAGTTTAAATGGGCTCATAAATGTGTTTGAAATGCCCCCAACTGACAGAATGCCAAGCTTAGGCTGAGCTGAGGGTTAGTCACCTAACATTTTGCGTCGCATCTGTGCGAATTATTTCGGCTCCAATTAAATTTGTAATAATATTTTTGTTTATGCTCTTAATTAGCTAATTTGCAAACAATTAAATTCAAAGTCCGCATTGCCTCGATGCGTCCATTTGATTACAGCCAGTGGCAGCTACAAAGTTGCCAACTCATTTGATTACCGATAGACGCGGGCGAGTCATGGCGGAAAATATGCGTACAAAAAGGTGAAATTGTCTGGAAAGTGAAATGTTTGCATAACAAACGTCCAAATTGGAAAGAAAGCTCGCTGGCATAGATGCTTTTTAAGCAATGCAGTGCAACTTGGTTCACTCACAAGAGATATTATTATAATATAAGTTTACTTTAACTCTTTCTATTACTACGAGTAGATGTAGTAAATGAATTCTGAAGTTTCACTTGATGCATGCAGAAAGAAATATGGAATTGACCAATATTTCCTATTCCACTAATAATTTACAGCTAAGACATTCAACTTTCCATTTCAATCATAATCTATTTCAGCAAACATTTCTGTTGTCGCCAAAAAAAAAAAAAAAAGGAAGAAAGAAAGAGAAACTCTGTTCCCACGTTTGGCAAACGGGAATACAGTTTTATAACCGTAACCAGACACATAGCTCTGGCCCTGAGAATATTTCGTGATGTCCACCTGCAAAAACCTAAACTAAAATTGAAGAGGAAAGAAGATCTGTTGTTGCAATCCCGAACGCTGTAGATGTATCTGCTAGTCCCAGCTGCGTGCGAGCCACACAGAACAACTACGCACGAAATCGTTTTTTCTTTCTTTCAATTTTTTTTCGTTGTTGTTGTTGTTGTTTTCGTTCATTTTGTGCAGCAGGTAATTTCATATATACGAGTAGAGCAAAGCGTTTCCAAACAATCGAGTTTTTAAAATGACAATTTTTCTGTGTGAACTGCCAGTGAGCAGAAATAGAACAAAGCCAATGCCAGGCAATGCACCTGAGCTAGTGAAAGATCACGTCTATTGTGTAGCTGAGAGAAAATAATGCTTTATATAATTAAAAAAAAGTCTGCTTTACCAGCATGCTATGCCAATGACAGGGGCTTAAGAAAGCAGCTGCCAAAAAAACAGAAAATAAAAAAAAAGTAAAACAAGTTTGTTGTTTGAGTCTTTTGTTTTGCAACGGGGCGCTCGTCAAGTTTATTTTTTATTTTCGTATTTTGCGCTTATTTAGGCTAACGCAACTTGGTAGCCTGCGTCTGTTTCAACTCCTTTCGATTTAACGCTTCACTACTGACAAATGAGCAGCATATCCTGTTGATCCTGTTGTAAGGAAATAATTATATGGCTCCCGAACGTGTGAACGCTGCTGCTTTAATTGCGAAAATAATTAAAAGCTCATAAATTAACGGATTGCTGCAAAAACGAAACGTGCAAATTTAATTATGGACCAACTCAATTAATTCACTTATGAAACAACAGCAACAACCACAACAGAACTTGACGACGACAAAAACAACGGACAAGCACACCTTCTGCAGTTAAATCAATCAACGCCAAATACTCGTAGAGATGCGCCTGTTCCCTAAGGACGTGCGAAGTGGCCAAGCGCGCCAGGGCAACCGGTTTGCAGCCGCCTGTCCTTACGCATCCTGTGGCGCACTTAGAATATGCATTATGCAATTGGCCGGCAAGGGCAAGGGCAAGAAGTGCGCCTTGGTACGGGCTTTCATAATTTATTGATTTTATATGGCGTCACATTTGTCTCTTTGTCTGTCTCTCGACACTGAACGCTGACAGTTTTTGCCACTGCCGTCGCCGCAGCGACATTTTGACAGTTGCAGGTTGTCAGCGCAGTGTGCCGCTCTGCTGTCACCTTAATTGCAACTGACGCATTGCCAAAAATATATACGTTCAGGCCACTGGCGCATATCCTGTCTTCCTGCCTCGTTGCTTGCATCGCTTCTTGTCGTCTCGCGAGATAAGCTCGACTGTCATTTCAATTTTTCAAGCTGCCAAATAAACAGCGCAAGGTGCGCTAGCCAGTCTCCCTGTCTCTCACGCTACATATTTCGCTCTCTCCCTCTCTTTCCTTGTTTCACCAACTCTCTTGGCTTGTCACTCCATAGGAACTAGTACTCTTATCCAGCTGTTGAACCACTTCTTCGCCAACAGACATGAATGATTAAATAATAAGCAATGCCTGGGGCAACCCCTTAGCCATAATTGCTCGATGCATGGCAGTATTGAGTCGAACGGAAGTTTGTGGCTTAAGTCTTTTGTTTTGTGGTAGGGCAACCAGTTAACGGCTACCTAAATTATCAGCTTAATAATAACAAACATTGCATCATAAACTTGGTGACATCATTGGCATGAGATGCAACACTAACAATGATAATTGAGATGCATATTTCGAATGACTTGCTATTGACTCTATATTGATCTACATTTCAAGGGAATTTATAAATGCTGTTTAGGTATAGATTATATACATCTTGATACAAGTATACACTTTACTATTTAATAATTTTATAAAACATTTGCTTAATTGATTTTCATATTTCTGACTGTTGTCTGTCGAGAGAGGTTTTCTATAATGCATTATATTTATGAACCGAAAAACAAATAAACAAATAAATTTCTCATTGCTTTATCTTTTGAATAGTTTATTTCGTATGCGCATTTCAAATGTGATCCACGCGGATCCACTATCTTAAAAATATTCCAAAATTATCTTTCTCTTTAATAATATGCATGTCGTTGTTGGCTCCAATTCAAGGTGCCCAAAAAAAAAATGTTTTTTTTTTTGTCGCTCTTGCCGTGAACTCATCTCATCTCATTACGAATTCGTTTTCATACACATGCAGCATAATTAAAAGGTCAACCCTCTCGTGTACGGGTTTTCGATGAATAGATAATAAATTACCAAAATGCAGAGGAGATGCAATTAAATAGAAAGCATGCAAGGGCTGAAGCCAACTGACAACAACTAACCCCTTTGACCCATTAATTCTAACAAAACCTTTCAGCCATTACGCCTAGCAGGTGCAGCGCGCGGAATTCAGCAGGTTAAACAGTCTGTTAATGATATCAATAAAATGTTAATAAAATGATCCAGAGGCGCAGTCATAAACGAAATTGTTGGCCAGGTCAAAATATGCCACAATTAAAATGCAATTTCGTGCAAATCCTTGATGCAACTGTATAACTGTAAATGCAGCTCGTTGCACCTGCAACTCGACCTGTTGCAGATGCCTATCACAATTTGGCTGGTCGCTCATTAACAGCAGCGCAGCAGAGCGAAGCGTATTTATTTTTATTAATTTTAATAGCGAATTGAATGCATTCGTATTCGTTTTTGTGTCGCCTGCAACATGCAACATGCAACATTCAACATGCTGCAGAGCCGCGTGGCAAGTGCAGCGTGACCAATGCCCAAAAATTGAACTTTCGGCTAGGGACTGCGTATCTGCTCGATGCACACGCGCTGCTCAACCCTTTAGCATATCGAAATGCATTCGAAATTAACCAAAAATACGGCAAGCGTTAAATTTAGTTAGCGTTTTATTTGGCTGACCCATTCCTGTCCCCGTCCTCGTTCTCATCATTGTCCTGTTCGCGGGGTTCGATTTCTACGCTTTCTACACTCACTCGCTGTGTGTGGAGGAACAGGTGTAATGATTTTGCTTTGCACCTTGACTGCTGCTTCCATTTCGATAGCTTCAGTTGTTGTTGCTGTCGTCGTCTTCGTTGTCTTCGTCGATAGCTTTTCGGCTGAGGGTAATTTGTGTACATTTACTTCCTTACCACAAAAACAAAAACCTTTATACAGGGTGTCCCAGGCAGCAATCTTTGGGCTTAGCTGTGTAATATGATTGGCGCCCTCGAGTTAACCTTTTCAGCTTTTGAGTATCAGCTTAGTGAGATCCAATGAATAGAAATCTACTCTACACACTCACCCAGCTCCCTTTTTCGCTTGTGCTCCTCGGATTCAGCATGCATATATATTGAAAGCACATAGTGCAACATGGGCAATACGACAAACAGCTTTGGAAACGTCTTCCATTTAATATTCATGTTTTAACATCAAATTTGTATATGCTAAATAAATGTCTGATAAAAATATAAATATTGAAACTAATGCTGACAGAGATATTTAATTTAACACGAATTCTTAGTAAATACTAATGAAAATAAACTCGAAGCACCCTGTATATTTCGCCCCTGCTTAATCGTTAATATCATACTAAGGACTTTATTATCGGCATTGTATCGTAAGCGATACAAAGCAGCAGCATTTAAACACACTGAGAAAAACATTTATAGCACTGAAGAAAACATTCCAGAAATGTTAATAATTAATATTCAAAATGATTTTTATAATTCTCTTAATTAGGAAAGCAACACATATATATTTATTTTATGTATACTCACACATTAGCCCCAAATTTGTTTCAGTGCATGAAAATATAATACAACCGCAAGACAACTTCCTCAATATCAATCATTACGCCTGCTATATTTCCTACCCCCATATACAACTTTCTTCATAAAGCATTTATGTACGTACAAAAAAAAGTTGCCATTGCGAGCAGGTTGCTGTGAACAGGACCGGCAACTGCAATTTTCAGGTGTTAGCCGAGTGGCCGGGACAACCCTTTCATTAGACAGGCAAAAATGATATATTTAATCCGTTTGGCCGGCCGTTCGCTCATATGGGCAGTGAAGCGAATGCTCGTCTTCGATGCGATATGAGGCGATACAACAAAAAGGCTCGCATTGATAAACCTGATATGGAACACACTTAAGGGCTTAACTTGGGTAATCTGCAGTTTGTTCAAGTAGAAACAGCAGCGACAACACAACACACCAACCGGCACCGAGACTGGGCCAGCGAAATTAAAATATAAGTGTGCGTAAGGTTTATAAACATTAAGGAGACGCAGCACTTGGAACTTGAGCACTGAACGGGGATAACGGATGAGGACTGGGGACTGGGGACTCGAGACTGGGGACTGGTGACTGGGGGAACGAGCAACCACAACAGATCGCAGATGCAGATCGTTGGCAGTTCCCGACGAAACGTCGCTCTTGTGCAGGTGGATTTCTCAAGTGGCTGCGTCCGTTCTCTTCTGACTTCACATAAGTATCTGTAGATATACATATTTATAGTGTGATTGTGTGTGTATGCATGTAAGTAACATTGAAGCCAGGCATAGATACATTAGTGCTTACGCCATTTGAAGTGGAACAAGTGCAGATACAACTTGTGTAGACTAAAATTGGTGTTGAATAAGTATGTAACATACTGAGAATAGATTTTTCAGTACGAAACTTCTTCTTAGTTCACTCTCACCATTCTTGCTTGATATTAGACTTTATATTATTTGAAAAAAAAAAAAAATATATATATATATATACATATATATTGATTGACAGATGTATTTTCTAATCCAATACATTTTAGCAAACATTCCTTATGCATTAGCGAATGCAAAATTTATGAATTGTCAATAAAATCACTCGTAAAATTCATCAGCAAATATCAGTTGAAATTCAGCTAAGCAAATACATATATTCAATAGTTGTAGGAAGTCGGGAGGAAATCTCCTGGGAGCTGGGTCAGTTGTAAGTCTCATTATTCATGCCTGCTCAAGATTTGGCAGCTAAGATTTCCGATGCTTCTTAGCTGACTTTCTGATGTCTGAAGGGAAATGCAATTGTATGTGGTGTCAGAAGTCGCACAGCAATCCATCAATTTAACAGCCATGGAAAATCAACAGAGGCGAGCACAAAGCGCAAAGCAGCCAAATCGTAAAATAAATTGTAGAAAATATATCAAGCAAAGGACATTAGGGACACAGACGTTGCCTTAGGGTGGGTACACTCTGCAGGCATCAAATGATTTCTTTCTATTCCACATTTCCATTCTTAAGCAGCGACAATGAAACACAAAGCACTCATGTTGCAACTGAAAACACGAAACGTTGCCGAGGCTCGCTGTGGCTTGTTTGTGTAATGTTAACATCGCTGTGCAAACTTTCAGTTATACAGGCAACGAGAGAAGACGGTCCAGCAGCTGCCAAGAAGTCAACATACTGCGCCCCAATCTCTAAGCACAACGCGTGCCATATGTCAAACCCAAACTAGAATGTAAAAAAAAAAAATGCAAAACTCTCAAATACCAAAGACTCCTGCCAGCCAGCCAGACTTACTGTAATTAAAAACCACACGCTTAACATTTATAAAAATGCATCCACCAAAAAATGTGTGTGCTCCAAGCTGCTGCCCTTGCGCCAGTTCTTGATTGGCTTCGCGGCGGCCCCTTGAATGTCGCTCTAAAAAAAACAGATTGAAAAAAAAAAAAAAAAAGAAACGAATATAACCAAAATCCTGGCAGCCGGCGCAGTCCATCAACTGCAACAACTGTCGCCCGAGCATCAGGTTCAATTTACACAGCGTCTCCAGATTTTTAGTTGCATTTTTCTGCTTTTTTGACTCGTGTGTGGCGGCGGCAACAGCGCCAAGCCGAAAATATTTTTATTGATATAGCTGGAAATATTAATTCAATGTTTAACGAAATTGAGATTTGCCATTAATAGTAGTGCCAAGATGTCTGACTGAAAGTGTATAGCTCTACTTATTCCAAGACTGTGAATTGATTACCCTTCGATAAGGAAATACTTCTAGCCTTAGCTAAAGGTAAAACCTGCTAGGAAAAGAATCAAGTTCAAGTCAGCTACTAAATAAACAAACTATAATACTATATATACTCTATACAATAAACGCTTTATAAATTATTATCTTTCTTTTAAAAAAGAATAATGAACTTAATTATTTGCCTACATATAACACATTCCTCTTGAGCAACGTCAATGTAATCCAACTCGTGTTGGGCATCAGGAATGTAGATGGTCGTAAATTCACTGGAAATAACAAATGAATTCGAACGCTTTTAAAGCGTCATCTGTACAACGCCCACGCATAACAATGAACTTGATGGCAAAAACAAATAGACAGCAAATAGGCATTTGATGGAGAATATTATTTGCATGCACGTCTAGGAGCGTCTGGGCGTAACGCCAGCACACCCAAATTGGAAGAGTATCCATGCTTGGAAATTGAAATTTTCCAAGGAAAGCAACAGTTGGACTTACGATCAGCTCAATGCCACTGCGTCTGCTGTGATTGCTGCCATTTTGCTGATAATCAGCGTAGCAGCAGCAGCAACAGCAGCTGCTACAAGAACAACAAAAGAAAATCTCTTTGGCATGGTAAAAAAAAGAATTCCATTTGGACTAACAACTGCAGCCTGTTGCGCGCACAGGATGCACGGGAATGCAACAGAGCCAGCATCTGCATTATCCTTAAAAAGTACCTGCTGTGAGCACCAACTGGCAAATGTTTCGTGCATTCGTTTCATTTGTTGCATTCCCTTTTGGCTGCGCCTGGGTACAGGACCCTCTAGCCGACAATCTGTTGCTCGCTGTGCACATGTCTCTGATTCTGGTGTTCTGATTCGGCTCTAAATTTGATGCCCACGCAAGGTGTTCCACTGACCCTATTTGCTGCGCTGCCTGAATTGCTAAACAACATTTGGTCCATATGCGCTTCGAATGCCCTTTGTTTTCGCAGAGCGCAGAGTGTGTAGAAATTTCGAGTAGCGAAGTGAAGCACAGTGGCATTTGGACTTGTGTGTACAGTTGCCAAGCCAATTACTAAGCAAATAAACTGCCTCTGTTTCGTATTTGCCACCCACACAATGTGTGTGTATAAAAAGCAATCGCCGCGCCCACATCTCTCTATTCGAAAGCTAATAAAGTTGTCATTTCAGCACGATTGAGCGGTTAGCCAAACATTTTCCCACTGGCAGCACGTACAGCGCTCCGGCAATGAGGAGGCAACAATTACCAACAGCAGTCATTACAGTGGCAACAAAAGCTGGCCATAACAAGCGAGTGGCGCTATATAATCATAGACGCCGTCAAAAACGTCCACATCCACATTCACGTCCGCACCGGACAGATAGTTAGCCAGTTAGCCACTGAGCCACTGAGCCACTGAGACTCAATGGCCAAACGTGGACACAGACTGCACTCTAAATCAATTAACAGCACGTCAAAAGTGTTGAAAATTGGACCAAGTCGTCGCGACGGGCAAGTGCAAGGCGGCCGTTAATAGATTAACCGGGTGTCGGTGTTGGAGCTGGAGTTGAAGACGGAGCACAAAGACAGAATAAGATCGAGCCACGTCTGAGAGATGGAAAGTGAGGTGCAAAATGTGTAGCAACCTGTCTGCGTTGAAGGCTAATCAGCATGCAAATAATGTTGCCGCCTCTGCAAGAAGATTAAAGAGCCATGTAGCTGTGATAGCCGGCGTAACCAAGCCGAGTGCGCTGACTGCGGTTGGGGCCAGCTCTACGTGCTGGCTAAACCAGTTACAGGTCGTTGAGAAAATTATTGAGTGAAATGAGTTTGTTAACACCTAGCGACGAGAGGGCGTTACCAACATGGACCGATAATTAAGCATGCGGCTCGTTGACGTTACAGTAGGCATTCAAAAATAAAACCTCCCCGATCTTCTCCGCCGCCCACAATCAAACTCCCGCCTTGTTTGATCGCTCCATTAGCGACTAAATGCGATATTTAAGTGTAATTATGACATTGATTAAATGGTTACCAACTCCTTCCATAAGTAAACCGGACAAGAAGTCTTCATTAGCCCCCTTGTTGATGGCATTGTTATTGTTATGGTTATTAGCCTGGATGCTTGTTGGTTTATTTGTTTGCCATTTCGATTGGCATTCACTTGCCACATTGCCACACATCAGATCATCAGATACTGCTGCTGTTACAAATCGTAGAAAACTATGGCAGCATTTTTCGTTACGTTTGGCTAGCTCGGGCTTTGCGTTTGTCCGGCTTTTCTTCACTGGCCAACAAGTTTTTCACTTTTATTTATGATGAAGATGTCAATCTAGAGGCCTATTGCCTCTGTCGGCATCTGTTTGTTTTTCCAATTGCCTGGCCTGGCTGCCTGCCTGCCTGCGTGGTCCACTTTGTTGGCCGCTGCTGCTCGGAGGTGGTTGTCAGTGTCACTGCCAGAGACGAGTTTTCCATTTCGCCTTCAGGCCTGGGAAAAGTTCACCTCACAAAAAAAAACTGAGCACACATTTGGCTCAGGCAACAAACTATGTTGACTTTTTTAATTGGATCTCGAGACTGATAATTGATTTTAAATCAATATCTGGCCCATGAGAATCTCTCATCAAGTCAGCAAGCGCTTTTGATTTTCTAAATCGTCATTGTACATATGAACCTATAATCTTACATAAAGAGCTCAATTTCCAATCTGAAATCTCAAATATGCATCAGAAAATTGCTCTAAAAAATATATAAAAAATATATTCAATAGACCAATTTAACTATATAAACTGTGCAGTCATCAATGAAATTGCTCAATCGTTAACGACTTTTTGCATATTTAGTAATGCCACGTCTATTCAGTACATCACAGTCATCACAAGCTTAAGACATGCGAAAAATTTTGACTGTTTTTGCTGCATTTACAGTTTGCATTTTATTACAATTCGACTGTAACGTGAGTAAACAAGATCAGTGCGGATGTCATTGACTAATTTGTGTTTTTAATAGGATGCGTCAAAAATCATACTTACCAATTTTATCTGCAAGTCTTACAATGAATCGTGGGTCTCAGTATACGTTTGCCGACTAAAGGCTATTAATCGTAACAGGACTGTACTCAACTTTAATGGCACAATCCATTTTCCTGCTCATGATATAAGGGCTACGCTACAGCTATATAAGAAAGCAAATGGTTATAAGCCTTGGCTATATAATATTTCGGTAGACATCTGTAGATTCATGTTAAAACCTTATAATCCAATTGCTATAACGATACTTAAGAATATACGATCATTTTCCAATTTTAATCATAGCTGCCCTTTTGTGGTGAGTCAACAGCTACGAACTTAACTTCTAAATCCTAACTTTATTTCATTTCTCTACAGGACTCTATAATCATTAAAAATCTTTATTTCGAATATGATAAATTGATTATACCCTTTCCAACTGGGGAATACATGACTAAATTAGACTGGTTTTATTACAACAGAAAACAACTTTCAACAGATGTGTACTTTAAATCTGACGAAGGTATTATGAATTCATAATAATAGCAACAAATGATGCTGACTCTTTCAATTAGATTTCATGGCTAATCATTGATTTTAAATAAACTTCTAACTAATGAAAGTTTCTCAAGTCAGCAATCATAGATTTGTTATATCTACAATATTGTCTATATATCATAAACTTGCATTCTGAATTAAATGTCAATTATATGTGCACACAAAATTGCTTTAAAATATCATGATTGGGGAGCAAATATATGGAGTTTATATAATCATTTGAAATAATATACAAATTTTACTAATATTATGCATTTGTAAAAAAAAAAGTACAATAGCTTAATAGATATTATAATATTCATAGCTTGCTCTAGTTTTTTTTTTTTTTTTTTCGAAATATGGCTGCCTGCCTGGCTGCCTGCCTGCCTGCGTGGTCCACCTTGTTGGCTGCTGCTGCTCGGAGGTGGCTGTCAGTGTCACTGTCAGAGACGAGTTTTCCATTTCACATATGTAGCTATAACCTTACATAAAACGTGCTCAATTTCCATTCTGAAATCTCAAATATACATCAGAAAATTGCCTAAAAAATACATATATAAATAAAAAATAAACTAATTGCGTATTCAATAGAGCAATTTAACTATATAAATTGTGCAGTCATCAATAAAATTGCTCAATCGTCAACGACTATTTGCATATTTAGTAATGCCACGTCTATTCAGTACATCACAGTCATCACAAACTGAAGACATGCTGAAAGTTTTGACCATTTGTGCTACACTTACAGTTTGCATTTTATTACAATTCAACTGCGTGAGTAAACGAAATCAATGCGGATGTCTTTGACTAATTTGTATTTTTAATAGGATGCGTCAAAAATCATATTTACTAATTTTATCTGCAAGTCTCACAATGAAACGTGGGTCACAGTACACGTCTGCCGACTAAAGGCTATTAATCGCAACAGGACTGTCCTCAACTTTAATGCCACAATGCATTATCCTGCTCATGACATAACGGTTACGATGCAGCTATATAAGAAAGCAAATGGCTTTAAGCCTTGGCTATATAATACCTCGGCAGACATCTGTAGATTCATGTTAAAACCTTATAATCCAATTGCTATAACGATAGTTAAGAATATACGATCATTTTCCAATTTTAATCATACCTGCCCTTATGTGGTGAGTCAACAGCTACGAACTCAACTTCTAAATCCTAACTATATTTCATTTCTCTACAGGACTCTCTAATTGTTAAAAACCTTCATTTTGAATATGATAACTTGATTATACCCTTTCCAACTGGGGAATACATGTCTAAATTAGACTGGTTTTATCACAACAAAAAACAACTTTCAACAGATGTGTACTTCAAATCTGACGAAGGTATTATGGATTCATAATCATAGCAACAAATGGTGTTGAATATTTCAATTAGACTTCATGGCTAATCATTGATTTTAAACCAATATCTAACTAATGAAACTTTCTCAAGTCAGCTATCATAGATTTGTTATATCTACAATATTGTCTATATATCATAAACTTGCATTCTGAATTAAATATCAATTATATGTGCACACAAAATTGCTTTCAAATTTCGTGATTGGGTAGCAAATATATGGAGTTTATATAATCATTTGAAATAATATACAAATTTTAATAATATTATAATTTTGTAAAATAAAAAAAATTTGCTCTAGTTTTTTTTTTTCGAAATATGGCTGGCTGCCTGCCTGCCTGCGTGGTCCACTATGTTGACTGCTGCTGCTCGGAGGTGGCTGTCAGTGTCACTGTCAGAGACGAGTTTTCCATTTCGCCTTCAGGGAAAAGTTCACTTCACAAAAAAAAAGCTGGGCACACATTTGGCTCAGGCAACAAAGGATGTTGACTTTTTTAATTGGATCTCGAAACTGATAATTGAATTTAAATCAATATCTGGCATATGAGAATCTCTCATCAAGTCAGCAAGGGCTTTTCATTTTCTAAATCGTCATATGTACACATGTAGCTATAACCTTACATAAAACGTGCTCAATTTCCATCCTGAAATCTCAAATGTACATCAGAAAATTGCTTTAAAAATATGTATATAAACAAGTAAGAAGGCTCTAGTCGAGAGGGCTCGACTACTACCCTGAAACCTGCAAAAAAAAAAAACTAATGTCTTCTTCTTTACGAACGTGTAAGCGCGCTCTGCTAACTGCGCAGTTCTTTCCGTGGCTTGGGGGTGGGTTGGGCTGAACTTTGGACGCTTATAACTGCATTCCCAGATGGATGATCTTGAATTGATCATGAAACTTTAAGAATATATTAATAGCATCCAAATGTATGTATTTGCCAAGTCTCTTGCATTTGAAATGCGTATTTTTTGCATATTGGTGGCGAGGGGGGCATATATATTTGAATATTTGAAGTCTCTAGCTCAAACGGTGAAGAAGTTATGTCTAAAAAACGTTAAAAATGGAAACGAATTTTCTATTCTTTATCGATAATTTGGAAATGGGATGAGTCATCGAAAAAACATAACAAACTCGTACTGCATAACTAACATACGAGTATTCATTTCAGCTCTCTAGCTTTTTCCGAAATCTCGACGTTCATACGGACGGACGAAGATCAACTTATTTTTTTATGCTGATCTCTTGATCTTATATATGTATATATTTTATGGGGTCTGCGACGTCTCCTTCTGCCTGTTACATACATTTTCACAAAACCATTATACCCTAAATTCCCATTTTCAATGGGATCAGGGTATAAAAATAAACTAACTGCGTAATTAATAGAGTAATTTAACTATATAAACTGTTCAGTCATCAATGAAATCGCTCAATCGTTAACGATTTTTAGCATATTTAGTAATGCCACGTCTATTCAGTACATCACAGTCATCACAAACTTAAGGCATGCGAAAAATTTTGACTGTTTTTGCTGCATTTACAGTTTGCATTTTATTACAATTCAACTGCAACGTGAGTAAACGAAATCAGTGCGGATGTCATTGACTATTTTTTTTTTTTTTTTTTTTTTTTTTTTTTTTTTTTGAATAGAATGCGTCACAAATCATATTTACCAATTATATCTGCGTGTCTCACAATGAAACGTGGGTCACAGTACACGTCTGCCGACTAAAGGCTATTAATCGTAACAGGACTGTCCTCAACTTTAATGGCACAATGCATTATCCCGCTCATGACATAACGGTTACGATGCAGCTATATAAGAAAGCAAACGGTTATAAGCCTTGGCTATATAACATCTCGGTAGACATATGTAGATTCCTGTTCAAACCTTATAATCCACTTGCTATAATAATAATTAAGAAGGTACGAGGATTCTCCAATTTGAATCATACCTGCCCTTATGTGGTGAGTCAACAGCTACGAACTCAACTTCTAAATCCTAACTGTATTTCATTTCTCTACAGGGCTCTCTAATTATTAAAAATCTTTATTTCGAATATGATAAATTGATGATACCCTTTCCAACTGGGGAATACATGTCTAAATTAAACTGGTTTTATCACAACAAAAAACAACTTTCAACAGATGTGTACTTCAAATCTGACGAAGGTATTATGGATTCATAATCATAGCAACAAATGGTGTTGAATGTTTCAATTAGACTTCATGGCTAATCATTGATTTAAATTAACTTCTAAGTAATGAAAGTTTCTCAAGTCAGCAATCATAGATTTGTTATATCTATAATATTATAAATATAAATTATATGTGCATACGAAATTACTTTACAATTTCGTGATTGGGTAGCAAATATATGGAGTTTATATAATCATTTTAATTGATATACAAATTTTAATAATATTATAATTTTGTAAATAAAAAAGGTGCAATAGCTTAATAGATATTATAATATTCATAGCTAATAGTTTGCTCTAGTTTTTTTTTTTCCCGAAATATGCCTGCCTGGCTGCCTGCCTGCCTGCGTGGTCCACTTTGTTGGCTGCTGCTGCTCGGAGGTGGCTGTCAGTGTCACTGTCAGAGACGAGTTTTCCATTTCGCCTTCAGGCCTGGGAAAAGTTCACCTCACAAAAAAAAGCTGGGCACACATTTGGCTCAGGCAACAAACTATGTTGACTTTTTTAATTGGATCTCGAAACTGATAATTGATTTTAAATCAATATCTGGCCTATGAGAATCTCTCATAAAGTCAGCAAGCGCTTTTAATTTTCTAAATCGTCATATGTACATATGTAGCTATAACCTTACATAAAACGTGCTCAATTTCCATTCTGAAATCTCAAATATACATCAGAAAATTGCCTAAAAAATACATATATAAATAAAAAATAAACTAATTGCGTATTCAATAGAGCAATTTAACTATATAAATTGTGCAGTCATCAATAAAATTGCTAAATCGTCAACGACTATTTGCATGTTTAGTAATGCCACGTCTATTCAGTACATCACAGTCATCACAAACTGAAGACATGCTGAAAGTTTTGACCATTTGTGCTACACTTACAGTTTGCATTTTATTACAATTCAACTGCGTGAGTAAACGAAATCAGTGCGGATGTCTTTGACTAATTTGTATTTTTAATAGGATGCGTCAAAAATCATATTTACTAATTTTATCTGCAAGTCTCACAATGAAACGTGGGTCACAGTACACGTCTGCCGACTAAAGGCTATTAATCGTAACAGGACTGTCCTCAACTTTAATGCCACAATGCATTATCCTGCTCATGACATAACGGTTACGATGCAGCTATATAAGAAAGCAAACGGTTATAAGCCTTGGCTATATAACATCACGGTAGACATATGTAAATTCCTGTTAAAACCTTATAATCCAATTGCTATAACGATAATTAAGAATGTACGATCGTTCTCCAATTTGAACCATACCTGCCCTTATGTGGTGAGTCAACAGCTACGAACTCAACTTCTAAATCCTAACTATATTTCGTTTCTCTACAGGACTCTCTTATTATTCAAAACCTTCAGTTTGAATATGATAAATTGATTATACCCTTTCCAACTGGGGAATACTTGACTAAATTAGACTGGTTTTATCACAACAGAAAACAACTTTCAACAGATGTGTACTTTAAATCTGACGAAGGTATTATGAATTCATAATCATAGCAACAAATGGTGTAGAATGTTTCAATTAGGATTCATGGCTACATTTAAATAATGAAACTTTCTCAAGTCAGCAATCAAAGATTCTTACTTTACAAATTGTTGTAAGTATAATATTGTCTATATAGCAGCGTTCTGAATCAAATATCAATTATATGTGCACACAAAATTGTTTTAAAATTTCATGATAGGGTAGCAAATATATGGAGGGTATATAATAATACATTTTAAATAATATAAAATTGTTAATTGTATTATAGTTTTGTATAAAAAAGAACAATAGCTTAGTAGATATTATAATATTCATAGCTATTAGCTTGCTCTAGTTTTGATGAGGCTTTGCCGCCTAAGTCCATTATCCAATTCGAGTTGTTGAACTCCAGCTAACATTTCCGAAATGCAAATGGCCATAAAAAAGGAATTTAAGATAAACAACAAGTTTTACGAGCAAATTTCATTGAACGTTTACCAAATGCAAAGGTAATTTAAAGAGCCCACTGACAATCCGTACGCCCATACATACGACTCCAGCTCTTCTTAGCGGCACGTGTTGCGCTTACAAATGTTGTCCAATTGTTGTGGCGGCAACGGTAGTCCAGAATACATCAACATTGCCGAAAAGCACGGCACGTATGTGTCACCGTCTTGGCACACTCACGAAATCTCTTGTGTGGGGCCGTTGGATGTCAGAAGAGGCCGTGAAGAACCGAAAGCAAGACTCGAGAGTCGGACTATCGACTCTCGACTTTCGATGGCTTGGGCTGGGACTGGGGCTGGGGCCGAGGCGTGCTGCTATTTTATGTCAAAATAATTGTTAATCCGCAGGGAGCAGCAACTTTTTGGGAGCTTCGTCATCGTTTCGAAGGCTTCGGCTATGGATACGTCTACGGCTATGGCTACGTCTTCAGATTCAGATATTTACGAGTAGCTGTTGCACTCGAAACGTGACAAGCTTATGAAGATTTATGGGGTCCGGACAGCCGCCCGTCGACATTGTCGCCATTTCCATTCTCACGATCGGTGTTCGATCGACAGTTTTTTGTACAGATTTTTGTTGTTTACTTTGAATTGTTGTTGTTCTTTTTTCAGTGTTCAGTGCTGTGTACAATTTGGTTTGGTTAATTTAAGTACAAAGTACGTGCTACTCAGATAGCATTGATTTTTAATTTGTCCATTAAAATGCAATCATCACGCCCGACTCAGCGCGACTCACCCGACTCTCAGTTCCCACATCTCGTGCTCGTGGTTTGTGTTGTCTTGGCCAGCGCCATTGTCTTAAAGATTAACCAGAAATTATGGCATCATAATTTAATCATTTTATTTCTTACTGCCTGTTACATTTAAATTTTACCCACTCTCAACTGTGCGATCAGGCATGCAGGCTGCATTTCTCGATTCGCAATCAATTCGCATCGAGCATTTTAATAATCATTTTGAAGTGCTCCATTTTCGTTGTTTCAACCATTCCAAATGACATAGCTGTGAGCTGACTTCAAATTGAGTACAATTGTGAAATCGCTAGCGATGTCATAGATGGGCGTTTACCTGGCCAAAGCTAAAGTTTAAAACTATTTCATTCGAAATTTGTTGCATTCCATTATTAGTAAAAGTCTTAACAAGACTTGTTTGTAATTAAACACAGTCTCTGCATATAAATATCGATCATACTACCACGATATTCATATTCTGCTGTAGTAAACTGATTTTCATGGCCCAGTAGTCCTTTTTCCGTTATGCTTTGCATAACCACAGAGCAACTCCTTTTGTGGAGTCTCAGCTACAGGATAGACACATGTTTGACATTATCAAACCGCAGCATCCACGGCTGCTGGCATTTTTAATGATCAACACAGAAGGCGAAGCGCATTCAATGCGCATTCAGAACAACAACATGTTGCACAGGGGCAGTCGAAAGGAGGGAACAGAATATGGAAATAAATTCAAAACGAGCTGCGAACAGTTGTGATTTTGTGTAGTGTTTGCCTTAAGGGACAACTGTTGCACAGCCTGGAAACTGAAACTGGGTTCGCAGATCACAGATCGGTGATCTGGGACTGGAACTGGGACTGGCATTATTTCCGCTTTTTGTTCACCGTTTGTTTCTCTCATTCGGGTTTGTTTTGATTCTTGAGCCGCGACTGCTGCTTCCGCATCCTTGTTGTTCTCAGTCATTGTTGTTGTTGCACTTCAGTAGATTTTGCGCATCTGTCGCTGAAACAGGTACAGGACCAGGATCAGGCTCAGGCTCAGGCTCAGGCACTGGCTCACACAAGTAACCAGTGCAACAGCTACGCACCTTTCATGCTGTTCAGTTGCTTCCTTTGCGCGTATTTTTCGCAGACCGGAAGTTTTTATGTCTTTTGTAACTAATCGTCAAGGATCACGGATTTCGGTAAACTGCAGCATGGCGGGTGGTTAATGAGAAAATTTTCCTAAATATTAGTTACAGGCAGTTGCTCTGTCAGTTCAAAGGTTGAACAGGTTTCCTGTTTTACCAAATTTGCATGACCGGAAATTGTTGCTCTCTTCGTTTACCCCAGGGTGAAAGGTGATGCCAACGATCTGTTTGAGATGTTCCTCGACAATGGATAGTATAATTGTGTGTCAACTTCTTAAGCAAATCTGGATGGAGTGGATGTTTTTTTTTTTTTTTTGTGGAAATTTTTTTTCGTACCAGACTAGTAATAGAATTTTTAAATCAATTGCTAACAAATTTGAAAAAATCAAGAGTTTAAAAGAATAAAAGCTGAACAAATAACAAGTCAACAGGTGATGTCTTTATCAGCTCTCAATCAAGCCCTTTAATGCTTATAATAATAGCTTAATTTTTTACCCAATGGCGAAATCAATAAAATACAAAAACAAGAAAGAGAAAACAAAACATCAGCAACAGAGTCGACTGGGGCAACAGTTGAAATCAAGATAAGCTGTGCAACAGGATAAAGCTGCAGTGTGACGAGGACAAGCGCAGCAACATTCACAATGCATTGAAAATTATGATATAAATTATACAATGCACATTGCAACATTTAAAATGTACGAGCAGCGCAGGCCGGCTGGCCAGGACGAGAATCGAACAGGACAATAGCGTGTCCAACGACGACTACCTGCTGGCTGTCAGTTTGAACCTGCCGATGCTTATCGACGTTTTAAGCGTCTCAAATGAGTCTGGCCCCAGCGTTCCGGCAAGGTGAGGACTTTGTCTTGCCAGCGTGACGCGCGATTAGAGATTAGGGCAACGTTTGTATATCGAAGGACGAGGCCAAGGCACAGTCCAAATCGATACAAACAGCTAGCCGACTAGACGGCCCCTATAATCGCTAAGGATTCCATTAAAAATGAGAATGTCTTGCTGTTAGACAAATGCCTTCATAGGAAAATGATTGAAAACAAATGATCCTACACTGAAATTCTCTATAAAAAATTTGTAGTTTGGAAATTCTACTTTTTTTTTTATAAGAAAACTTAAATTAATCTATTTGGATCTATTTGTTGATTGTATCTAATATCTAATTTTTTTTTCTAATTAAATATACTATACAAACAGATTTTTGAGTTTTATACAATATCTAAACGAATTAGGAGTATATTTAAAAAAAATTAATTTAATTAAATTAATTAATTAAAAAATTAATTTTTTTTTTATGTCTCCATGCTAACTGTTAATCTTAATTAAATATTTTAAGCAATTTTCCCCAACATATTTAATTATATAAAATATATTTTATATATGTACAATATGTTTAAATAATCCATCATCAAAGCTGCTCCTAAACAAATATCTTGTTATATACAATGCCAGCTTGAGCTCAGAATCAGAATAGTGGCCAATTGTCAAAGGCTTAAGAAAACAGAAGTGCAAATTTGAGTCAACAACAAAAGGACCAAAGGACTAATCGCCATTGTGGAGCATGTTTGCGTAAATTGCAGGCGCTGTTTGTTGTTTGCCAAATTGTCACAGAGCACAAAGCAATGTTAGGAGCTGAAAAAGGATTAGAGTGCGCGCCATGTTACATAAAATGTGGAAGGCTTGCAGCTGGCCAGGTGACATTATGTGGGTGCCATAGAGGACATTAGTTGGCGAGCATATGACATTGAAAACTTTCAAGTTGCACATGCTGAGTGAAGAGCAGCTGATGCGGCAGGAAATATGCCCAAAAATTTCTATGAAAAAAGAAGAGAATAAGTCATAATTTTTTTAGCCGCTTCTGAGTACGTAGAAAAAGTGGCACAATAAGGACACGCACGCTCCAAAGTGAAATGACAGGATCAGCGCCAGTGACAGCTGCTGGCGACAGCACATGCCGTTCAGCTAAAGCAGGATACGCATATCCTGCGTTTAAAATTCGAGATTTTTTCTATTAAAAAATCATGCGCAGACGGCACGCGCTTGACCTTGACATTGTTGCTAGGACCAGGCTCTGGGTTGACTCGCACTAAGCACTTTGGGACTGTCAGTGAGTACAGTCAGTCAGCGCAGCCGGCAGCTAGTGGGAGAGTCAAGCGTTAAGGACACGAACACATGTACAGAGGACATGGACTACCTAGCAGCGTCTTCGCATGCTGCTTACATTTTTTATGTAGCTCTTCATTTACTTGTTGTTTTTTTTTTTTTTTCTTTTTTTTGTGTAAGTATCCTGTTCCAAATGTCCTGCGTGTGCATGCGTAGGAAAACAACAACAATGGCCGGAGAAGACAACAAAAAATTGAGCGGGGCAGATGTTTCCTTAGCAGGCTGCAAGCAAGCAAAAATAACACCACGCATGATCAGTTACTCTCTCTCTCTCTCTCTCGCTGTATCTCTTTCGCTCCCTCTGTGTGTTTCTCCTGCTGCTTTTTTATGCTTAGTTGTGTTTTTTAGTGCGTCTCGCTGAAATTTTGGAGCATTGTCCTCCACGGCTACGCACGCTTAACGATTGAGCTGAAGGTTCGAGTAACTGGCTCACAATGCTGTCAACTTTTTTCTAGTAAATCTGCTGACTATTGTTTCCGCCTCGCCGAGAGCAAGGAATCATTATCATGCTTAGGAGCATAGGCATTGTGCGGGTGCCTGCGTTGTCTTCTGTCTTCAATCTGAGAGATATCTAGTTCTTAGCTCGTCTGACTTCACTCCGATGATTCAATAGTTTTTTTTTTTTATTTTTAATCTTTTTTTTCATGCAGCACTCAAGGTCTTCATTTGCTATGCAGCTCAGGGAGCGCAGCACATGCTGGTCAATTTCATGTTCTTCTTTTTATGGATAGACAAAAGAACTTTTAATGAAATGTATTTCCCATCTGCAAAGTTAAATTATGGTTTATATTCAGGAATTTGATATACATATGTATATGTGTCAGAAATGATGATGAAATTATGAATATGAAAATAAGAAAAAACCACAAAATAAAAACGGAATAAATTAGGTTTTATTTTAAAAAAATTATTGTTGGCATTAAATTAGAGAAATATATACATCAGAAATATATATATCATGTATCATATATTTTCTAAAATATATCCGATTCATATTTATATAAAAACATATTTGTGGTACTATATAAGTTTATCATAACAATCTAATCTAATATACTTTCTTATATCTCCTGTTCCATATAAAATATTTTTTTAAACTTACATCCCAAGTCTTTTCTATATATTTTGTTCGTAATCCTTTGGTTTTATGTAGAAGATCCTTTATATCCTAGTTTCCTTATCCTTCATCCACATTATATTTAATTCTTATATCTGATATTTTTTATATTATACTATACACTAACCGCTATATAACTTATTCTTCTATATAATTCTATAATATATTCCATTTCAATCTTAATCTGGCCAGATGTTTCCTACACTACACTACGTAACTCTCTCTCATAATGAATGTTATTCATAATGGCATTTGATAGCTGTTCCATTAATCCACAGACAGCTGGAATCTTTGCCTAGCCCCACAATATTTGTCCAACAGAAACGTAGGCGCTCAATAACTCAATTGAGGCAAACATTCAAAACTGAACCGAAATTAACCATGAAGTGCGTGAATAAACCCTTTGACAATTGTATGCTATAGTCGGCGAAATTTATACAATTTTGACAATATATTTGCAGCTTGCGATGTCACATGCGAGTGTTCACTGAATTGATATGCTTTGGCCAATTGTGACAATTGAAGGATTGAGTTGAGTTTTGTGCCTGCATTTGAGTATTTGCGTAAACATGACCCAGAAATGTCGTGTGTGTGCCATTGTCAACCGGTTCGTATTGTGTTTGAAATCGTTTTTATTTTGATTTTAGATCTGCCTTTTGATTAGCAGCGCCTGCTGATAGACTTGGGAAGTCATTGTTGAAACAGGGCCTGTGTGTTAGTTTTCAATATGGATATGTCAATAGAGGCTCTGATACGTTTGTTCAATCAAACTCAACTGTGAAATTCCAGTTGAATTTGATGTCAGTTCTGCGCATCTGCATAGTTAGGCATTGTTCTCAGTGTTTTCTGGTATCTTAAAGAGTTATACGTGCCATGGACGAATCCTTTGGCCTTAGCATTCTTAGGAATTGTAGAGATCTCTCTATTATATAGCCATTGGCTGCTATAAAAGGGCCATAAATCAGCCAACAGCAATTCACAGACATGCGCTAGTTTCCACGATACTTTGACTGATTATTATGCAATGGTCCATGCTCGGGGCATTGTTATGATGGGCTCAAAGACATCTGTTCTGGTTTCTTCATCATAAACAGAATACCTTAAGAGCTGCAAGCTGAGAGCCAAGCTGAAGAACTTAAGCGATATGCTATATACTAGGGAAATGATCCTTGGCGAGCAGGTTCTGTGCGTTCAGCTAGGGCTTTGTTTATTTTTCTAGTTTGCACTGGCCTCGACTGACCCTATTTGATCCTGTGGCCTGTAGCCTGTAGCCTGTAGCCCGTAGCCTGCTGCCTGTTGCTTGCTCTGCGGCTTTTGTTTTCACATTTGCAGCTGCCACGCATTTGGAACTATTTGCATATGCGCACGCACTGTGGGTGTTGCTACCCAGGGGTCTGTACGGCCACACAATGCCATCTATGTTATTACTTTTTACGCATCACCTGTCCAGGCATCTGACCCTGGCAGTGCCACGTGCTTTGTTAACCCAACTGACCTGTACTCGAGTTCGTCTGCGCTGACATTTGAGCCAGCTTAGCAAACTGGCTGCACCTAAGTCAACGTCGCAACGTGGGTGTTTCGTTGTGGATTTGGAAAACATTTGAGCTGCTCGTAATTGGAAATGCAAGATGCTATCTGAAGAAAACGTAAACTGCAGATTTTTACAAATTTGTATACGGGTAATCACTGCTATCTTTAGTAGTTCATCTTGCTGCAGATGCAAAGAGATATTGGATACTAAGAAATTGGCTAAATTTGGTGATTAACAATATATTAAAGAAGTCTCTTGAAAAAAAAAGAATGATCATTTAATATATGTGGAATAAGTCTATTTAATATACATTCAGTTTCAGCTTCAATAGTTATAAAGAAATCTTTTCGAAGACACGAAACTTCCCTTACCCGAAGACTCTTTGTCAGTGGCCATTGAAGCATGCTCAGGAATTTGATACATTTTGTACTATAAAGCGACTATCTTTGGCTGCCTGGGTGTAACTCAATAAATTTCACAGTGGCTATGCTGTATGAAAGCGTGTCCCTGTCTCCGCTTCGATAGCCCAGCAGAATTTCTATAGTGGGTCCTGTTGTGACATTATTAAATACGCATTTATGGGATGCGAATGGCCGCCATTAGACAGCTAGGGAGTTGGATGCGTGCGTTGTAATAAATTTTATATAAATTTGACAAAATGAATCAAAACAATAAGCGCTGCAAGCAGCAGCAGGACTAGCGGCCAAATGCAAGGACACGCACGAAATGCGAAACAATTGCAGCACGCGGCAGGACACAAAAACCGACGACAGCAGAGACAATGGGCCAAGTACTCGAGTGGACAATGGCCCTGGCCTGACTTGATAAGAATAAGAAACGCCGACCAGGCGGCTGCAGGACGAACGCAGCGCCTGCTGCATGCAGCACCTGGTGTTTGTTGTTTACAAGCCGGCCAGCAGCTATCTGCTAGCAGTTAGCAGCCAGGACGGAGGCAAAGACGCTGACGCGGCTCAAGACGAACCGGTACAGTTTGGCAAAAACGCTGCAAGATGCAACTGCGCACGTGCTGTGTGCTTCGATGCCTGGGATTGGTATCTTTACGTTAGCTGTCTTGAGTGATTGCGATACTTGGCCACTTGAAGGACATTCGTGCATGCAACGAGTGCTGCCAGTTGAGAGCTCTGTGGAACTGTAAACAAGCAGCGGTTGCAGCCGCCACATCCCACATACGAAATGGGAACGGCTCAATTATGAGCGTCAAATTAAATTTTGGTAACACATTGCCAGCAACCCTTTGGGCCAGGACGCGTACAAGCTGTGCGCGGCATCGTCTGCGGCTGCTGTCTCTAGCCGTCTGCTGCTGTTGCTGCTGGTCTGCTTGGTCAGTCAGTCGTCCAGGTGGTAAATCCCTAACCCGCTTCGATAATTACGCCATGCGCTGCCGCCGTTTGACTGGCTTTGACTTGAACTGAACTGAAAACCCAAGCCCGAAACCCAAACACAAACTCGATGCCGAACTCGAGCCCGAACCCCTCGGCAACTGTTTCAATTTCAACTCTTTGGTTGGCGTCTGCTGCTATAATTTGATGGCATCTGTAACCGAGGGTTTTATTTTTTTTCGTGTTAACTCTTGTCTCTCGGCCTTTTTAGCCACGTAGATTTTCAACAACGTCGTTCATTAGTCTGTCCTTTTTTTCGGGCTCCTGGCCCTCACTATTTTTTGGCAGTTGGTCATTACGCATGCACTGGCAGATGCTCTTGGCTCGGTTCACTTCTCCATTTCCTTTTTTTTTTTTCTGTTTATCCATTCGTAGAAGGGTCAACTGTCCGATGGATGCCGTCGCTGGCTGCCGCCTGTAAGCAACACCTTTGATTTTGAGCTGAAGCTGGCAGTCAAATTGAATTCCTTCTGCTGCACCGTCTGCAGCAGTTAGAAGGGTTTGCATTTTATCCTGCAGGCTGCTCCTGCTACAGCTTTGTGTAGATATACATCAGGGTATTCGACATCTTGCAGGCCAAATTAAAGAAGAAAAAATACAACTTGCAGCCGTTCGTTGGCTTTAACTTAATGTTGCTAATAAAGTTTAAATCCAAGAAGTCTGCTCAAAAGACAACTTGAAGTTTTAACAGCAGGCAATAAGTACAACAGACGTCAGTTTGCTTTAAGCGATTGAACTAAGGGAAACAAATGTCCCTTTGATGTCCTTTTTACTAAACAAGGAACTATATATATATTTAATTTTCTATACAGTATGATCTATAGATGCACTCAGGGCAGCCAAATTAGCCAAGACTTTTACGACTTTTTTAACTATCCCTTGATATTTTAAGGAATTTGAAAAACTAATATTTATATAATAATAAATTTGTAAAATTGTTTTGCCTTAATATATAAACATATTACTTAAAATATATATTTTTCTTTCTATATAATTATATGTTCTTAAATAATATTTTTCATAATTTACAATACAAATAATTGTCATGAATATTTCTCTAAGCAATCCCTTTAGCAACAATTTGCAATTCACCGACAACTGTGCAAATAATAGAATTACGCACAAATCCTTTGTAAAAACAAAGAGCGTATAAATCATTTGCGTAAGACGAGAACAATTTGCAAGAAGCTGTCACCAGGCGACAATGCAAAGGAAAAACAATACGAGACAATTTACAGGAAAAAAAACTAACAATGATTAGGCAAGCGCAAGGAGTCAGTCGGTAGCAAGGATATCTGTTAGCAACAGCCAACAGCAAATCAAACAACTGTCCACTGGCATATGGCCAGAGGTCCCAATGCTTTTCTTTAGAACTATATGGAACACAATCCCTGGCAGTCGTTGGTCAAGCATCACTGCCATTCCACAACATCCAATGCAAGCGATGCGTTCTCGTTCTGCCCTTTAAGTGGTTGGCTCAGCTTCCAGGAGTCGCTTGGACAGCGCCGTGTGCAACGCCGCATGGGTCGCCATTGCCGACACACACACACACAGACACAGACAGTAAAGAAAAAGGACAGCCAGAGACTGAGCAAACGAATCACTGCATCTGTGTTGTAGGTGTTGCTTGGCACAACCCACCCAAGCGTCGGGTCTGGTGCGCTGCCCAAAGGAAGCGTCTGCGGTGCCGTTTACATTTGTCATTCTTGTGGTTTTTGCTCGGCTGCCCTTTGTTCGAGTCGACACATCTTTTGCACATCTTTTACCACGGCTGCCGCATAAATTGAATTCGTATTACTTACAATCATTTCGAGCAATTGTTCATCAAGATATTTCGACTACCTCTGCCTGTAATTGAGTCCTATCTACTATCGTCCGTATCGTATCAAATGTTACAGAAGCTGCTCATTTGCGGCCAAAAGTTGAGAAACTTCTCGATTACTGATTTATAGCAGAGAATTGACTACTAAACTAAGATTAGATTCGTTGCTACTGTTGAAATGGGGAAATGTTTTATTTGCCTATAGATAGAGTTTTATATCCCAGATGATTTCTCTGTCAATATCTTTCATATCATCTCATATGTTGATCTACGAAGATATTGATTGCACGCGAATATATATAGTACAATTTTAATAATATATTTATATTATTTGTTGTATTAGTTGTTATATATGTACATATGTATCGCAATTTAGCAAACAGATCCATTTAATGGATAGTTTATACACTTTGCTCCTCCCTCGGCATACCTTTCAAATTACTTGTGGTAATTGGCCAGAGCAAAGCGAAAAATAGAACATATTGCTGAAAAGCTTATAGCAGGCGCAAAATGTTACTGGCCTGACCCCGACGCCAACCCCAGCGGACAGAAGACGGAGACTGGAACTGGGACTGGGACTGGCAATGGGTGCAGAGACAACAGTTGGTGTCTGACAGCAAACTTGACGATGAGTTGAAGCTGGAGTTGGAATTCGAGTTGGAGTTGAAATTGTGTTTATTGTTGGAGCAACCTGCCAGTGTCTGTTCGACTGTGTCTGTGTGTGTGTGTGTGTTGCTTTCAAATTGCCAATGCGCATGCGCACCGGGGCAACAATTTCACATTTAATGATAATAATGATGGCGATAATAGGCTAAAATTAGTTAAACACGAATTATAACAAAAAACGACAAGGCAACAGAAAGGGTTTATATATTGCGAGGGAGCGTAATAAACGAGCGAAATACAGAAAGAGAGAGAGAGAGAGAGAGAGAGACACAGAGAGAGGGTGAGAGTGAGATAAGCTCTCAACTATTTCCTCCAGCGACTTAAGTGCCACCAGCTGTTGTTGCTGCTGTTGCTGTTGCCGCTGGCGAGATTGGCTATGCCCGGGCGAAATTGCTCGACACGGCCAAAGTAAAGTTAGCCAACTAATTTGGCTCAGGTGGCGCGCCAGCGAAAACGAAACAAATTTATAACAATTTTCTGATCGGCCGACCGAAATTGTGTTCCATGTGGCCATGTGATTGAAACGCTGTTAACCGCAATATCATATGGAAATGTTTACTATGCCAAGGCATTCAGTCAGAGCCAGAGCCAGAGCCAGAGCATTGGGCACTTCCCTTTGGCTATCATAATGAGCAGCTCGAGCATTTCTGTCACGTCTATTCATACATACATAAATGATAAAGGAATTTCGTATAGTCTTTAGGCCCGTTTATGGCTACTTACTGCATTTACGATTTTGGGCTTGGCCATTGCTACTGACCTGGACCTAGCTTCATTTTTATTTGTCAACCGAACTTTGAAGTCGCCGCTAGAGGCGCGCTATTAATGAAGCCCAGTTTAACGACATTAGCTCAGCATTTGAACGGCCTTAGCTTCGCTGATGAGCTGCAAGCCACTGACCACACACACACAATTGAACTTAAATCTCAGCTAGTTCAATATCTCAACACTCGGCAGACACACTAGAACATTATCTATAAATTGCACAGGCAGACCACCCAAGCTGAACGTGGATAAACCTGAGGCACAATAGTAAATGTTTAATGACAACTGATTATGTAATCGCTTAAATAACTTGTGTATTTAACATCTTGTTTAGAATGGTCTTTAATTTTAAGCACAGCCAAAAGGCAGTTAGTGTTTTATTGTATATGAATATATTATGGAAACTACGTGCACAGACTGGAAACAATAGCATTTTTAACATTGTCAGAATACGTATCAAATATTTTATACTTGAAAGCAAGTTTATAAAAAATATAAAAAATAATTTCAATAATTGAAATCATTAATTAAATAAATTTGGTAACCATTCAAAAGTTTTATTTATTTAAAAAATAGTTTTATTTATGAAAATCATTCAAAAGTTTTATTTATTTTAAATATTAATATAATATCGGAAAACTCAACTCGGTCTCGCAACTATCCATCTCTTAGAGTACAATGTGAAGCAATATCGATTGAGTAAGCTGTACTTGACCCAAATACATTAGATGAAATAAGGAAACAGCCGCGATCTCACTTCATGCAGCTGATCGCCACGATAATGTCTTGGCTATCACAATTGCTGGCTGATATCTATTTCCCGCAAGATGCAAACTAACAAAGCACTCAAGTAGCAGAAGAAAGCAGCTTGAATTGAAATATTACATGATGGATAACCAATCAAGCGATTATCCTTATAATTATGATGGACTACTGCCAGCTACTGCCGCTGAATGCCGTTGCCCGAGGCCATTCAGTGCGTGCTCCACTTTAGGCCTTATCGCCGATCGCTGAACGCTGAGCGACCACAAAATGCAATCAACAGAGGGCAACACGCAGCTCGGATATTTTTTGACAGACAGTTACAGCTTCATTGCAGCGCACAAAGGGCCAAATGTGAAATGTATAACGCTCTAGATAGAGCTGCGAAACAGAAGCAGGAGTAGGAGCAGCAGCAGGAGTAGGAGCAGGAGTAGTAGCTGTGCAGCTATGCCATTCTTTTCATATTGACGACAGCATTATTGACGCATTCTGGCAAAGGACTCATCTGCTCGATTCGCCACACATAAGGGTGGATCAGGCCCAAACAATGGCGCAAATGGTATACGATCATCTTTTGTCTTTGACTTTGAGCCATTGTTGAGCTGCTGCTGCTGCTGCTGACTTGGCCAGACTCGAAGATCGAATATGCTAGTTGCGCGAGTACAGCTTGCCTCGGCAATCTTTGTGGCCTATTAAAGATAGTTTTGTAGCCTGATATGTCTTGACTTTTAATAGCTGCCAGCCGGCGTTCATTGTGCAATATAAGTCATAAGTGTATTTAAATTCAATTATCATATCAGGGAACTGCTCGCGCAACTAATAAAACTCGCAGCCCACTTAATGAGGCACAACAAAGTATTGAGCAGGATAATCGGAGTCATAAAACCAGGCCATAAAAACTCTATGCTCACGACGCTCCTTTCCGCCTGAACCCCGGCAGATGCAACAGCGGAAGGATACGCAACACTTTTATTGCACCATCGAGCAAACAGTTTGCGTTTTCCGGAACGCCTCGATAAGCACGGCCTGATACTACAGATGGAACAAAAACATATATGCCTGTGCCATGGAGCTCTGTCCGATGTTGAGAGTCGCGCGTGCCGTGTTTGGTTTATCTTTGGAACAGCTGCCAACGCTGACAGCGAATTGCGAGCGAACTGCGATAAGAAGACTCTCCGACTTCGTCGATCTGCTGATTTTCAGTTGTACCTTTCGTTCCGTTCGATATCGTTGGCTTTGCATTTATTTGCTTAGATTTCGGCTCAGCCACTATCTTATCTGCCCCATTTGAAGCCGTATCAGCTCGTTCCGGTCAATACGGGTGTCGCCTGTGTACTTCTTGGTACCTGACTGACTTCAAACTGAACTTAACCCCATTATTTCTCGGAAATATTATTTGTCTGAACGTTTGCAGAAAGCTTAGCACGCGCCAAATTGAGAAGAGGAGGAGACAAAATGTACTCACAAAGTGAATTCTTCTCTTTGTTTATGCTCTGTCAATATTTTTTGGAACTCTGTCATTGGGGAAGCGATTTATGTAACGGCATTTTTGTGTGCTGGAATTCGATTATATTAATGGATTGAAAATCTCTTTGCAACCAAAATAAAGGGGTGAAAACATCAAATAAATTGATAAGGAAACTTTTTGTATGGGCATAGAATGAAGAATTCATGTTTTCAGCAGCGGAAAGAACTTATCTATGATGAATAGTAAGTTTATATATATATTCCTTCATATTTAATTTTATGGTCACGAATTCTCGCATAATTATTTAAAGAATTCATTTTCAAGCTTAATCTAATTATGATAAGATTAATGTGAGACATCGACCTTTAAGTATCTTATGCTGAATGAATGCTACATAATAGTATAGCTTAAGTCTGAATTCCATATTCATCTTAATATAATGTTATATACGCTTCATATATGACTAAAAATATTCGACTAAGAAAACCCGACAATATATTAGAGTATAAAAGCTAGAATAGAAGTTATACGATGTGCACGTTGTCGAATCATTTGGCCCTCATCACTGAACCGAATATAATATGACACTCTGTAGAACACACGCACTGAGGCAGTTAGAGGTAGAGACAGAAGTACAGGTAGTATTAGAGGTACAGTTCGGTTGGGCACACTGATTGCTTACGAGTAGAACGAACGAATAACAACAAGAAATGTCAAAGCCAATAAAACTAAAGAAGTCAACAACATCATCGAGCCGGGCCGTCGAGCAGGGGAGATCAGGGGATCAGGGCACGAAGCGTACGTAATCAGCCCGCATAAATACAAATTAAAGTGCAGGCGACTTACGGCTAATATATGCAACCACAACAAAAATAATATACAACAACAACAACAGCAACAACAACAATAACAAATGAAATAAAGGAGAAAGAAATAGCATAAAAATTAAATTTGTCGCGTGTTTGCCGCCTGCTGCTGAAGAAGTAACCGAAAAAAGCAACTGACGAAGTTCCAGCCAAAGCTGAAGCAGAAGCAGAAGTCGCAGAGAGATCGCAAGCCAAGTTAAAGCCAAGCCAAAGTCGGACTCAGAGTCGAAGTCGGAGTCGGAGTCGGGCTCAGCATTCATTGCTAATCATGGTAATTATGGCAATGAAAAAGTTGCCCAGGCAGCCAACCAGTAGAAGAAGATCCGCAAAAATTAAATTACGAGCATGACTATATGGACGAGTCAATACCCTGTAACTAGCTCTTGAATGGCAGCAAAGAGCATACATTCAATTTATCAATTTAATTTAGATTTAGTTTATTGAATCAGTACATACAATTATTATATAAGTTAGATATAAAATTATATGAATATTATAAATTATATCAAAAATTTGTTTATAATTTGCCTAAAATAATAATATTTTACTAGGAGAAAAATAAGTTTTACTTCTAAATAGGTCATGAAGTAAGTACGTAAAAACAATAAACAAGGTATATTCAACTATGAGTCAAGCATACCACGTTGAGCATATTTTGCTCAACTACAGGGTATTCACTGAAATGAAAACCCAACTGGGCAGCACTTTTTTTGTCGTGTTGTTTTTGTCGCTGATAAATAATAAAAGAAAAAACAGTAAATACACCTGTTGGCAGCAGTTGACGTGCACGCTGCTGCGCTTCTGCCCATGGCTGGAGCTGTGGCTGTGGCAGTAGCTATAGCTGGGGCTGTGACTGTGACTGACTTGTGGCTGCGCATGCGCAAAAGCTGCTGCTGCGGCTGCGGCTGCTGCTACTTCGTCTGCTGCTGCCAGAAAAACGGAAGTTTGTTGGCATCAACACAAACACCGGATGCAGCTTGCCTGCTGCTGTTCACGTTTGCCAGGACAACACCAAAACAACAGCAACAAATTAATTTTGTTTTGAGCTTACTTTTTTCGGGCAGAACAGGTTGCATTTGCCAGAGTGGGAAAGCTTTACTTCAAGTATATTTTTGGCAACGTTTTTAAATGATTAGCTCTGGAAACCCGTTTGCTTATCTGCGTTTACCAACCCCAAGAAAAAAGGTTTTCATTACGCTTAATCTGCTCAGCTGGCAGCTGCCTTTTCGTTCTCATCAACATCGCCCTGGACTTTCCATTAACTTGCCCGTAATCTGTTTGAAACATACATATCGTGTATATATGCGCATATATACGTATGTATGTATATCTGATTTTTCATTATCTCTTAAATATTCATTAAAAATGACAAAATGCATTGGGAAGCTACTGGGAGCGCACTCTGTTGAATGGGGGAGCTGCACTGGTGAAGGGTCTCAAAAGCTGACAAAGCATTTTAATTAACAAATAAATTTGGGTCACTGATTAAATTAAGGGGACCGTAAGTAATGCAATCTGATTGTCGAAAATATAGCTTAAACTCATATTTTATGAGAATTCCTCAAAGTTTTGCAGATTTTGAAATAATGCCAATTGAGTGTGTTATGCATGAAAAATACTTTATCCATACTTATCTCTTAATGCATCTCTTCCAACTTATCTTTATAGACGTTTCATTCTATATAAGTACCAGTAGATGAGGACTCCTGATGTCTTCATGCTAGAGGCAATGTTTGATAGACTTACTAGATCAAAAATTATAATAAACTTCCCTCGATATGACTTTAAAGCGCTGAACTTGAAAGCAGAAATTAAGTATGCATTCTGATGTTATTCATCAAGTAACAGATTTCAGCTATTACGAAATGTCTTTATGTCATTTCTAACTATAGAAAAATGATTTTAAAAAATAGTTTTTAGATTCTGACTAGCAAATTATTTGATATTCATAATAGTTTCCCTCCTCCCTATCAACTACAACAACCTAATCATTACATAAAGAACTCAATTAAGAGTGCGCAACTTTTTGGCACATTCAAATATATATTATCTTAGATCTTTTGATGATGGCCGTGGATTTCTTTCCCCCTAAGGGTAAACTTTATTTAGGAAGCAATTTAAAATGTGAAATTTTCCTTCATTGTTATTTCTGCTAATTGCCAAAAAAAAGAGAGAATGCTAAGTAAACAACATTAGCAAAGGGCAATTTGCTGATATGACGACGACGTCTAGACAGGACGATGGCAGCTCCGTGTCAGGGTCAGAGTCAGAAGGTAAACACAATGAAATTTGTTTTTTAGTCGTCTGCACCTGCAGCTATTTAAAATTTAATCATTTTAGTAGTTGCCAGTCGCATTTAGGCCAGAGGCGTGCGCCTTAAACGACCACAACTGATGTGAGACGTTTAAGAACGTGGCCCAAATGAGTGGGCAAAATGGCGAAGAGTAACAAATCTTTTGGTCGGCATTCGCTTTGTCGGCAGGGAACTCAGCGGGACTAGCTGATCCTGCTTAGACAGCATTTCTAATACGTGCAGCTATTTTTGTTCAGAGCCTGCCTGGCGTATGCGACTACGTGTCCTTTTCGAGCTGCCTGCGCCTGTAGCAGTGGGTGTTTCGTACTTTTTGTGTTTTTCCGACATCTTCTGGCTAGTCTTTGGGTAATGCCCGAAATATGTTGGGAAAATTCATTAGGCACCAGAGTACAGTTCCCCAAGTGCGCTATATACATAGGATGTGACATGTGTTGTATGTAGAAAGGACACTGCATAGGACGCGATAAGATACTACTAGACTATATGCACTTGAGTATGTAAACCATATGCTTCAGGCCAACACTTGTGATTGAAGAGAGAACCCAGCGAACAATTGTTATTTCGCATTTCAAGCGAAAATGCGCTGTGAAATCCATTATCTCTAAGGATAAGACATAGTGTAGTGCGAGATCTGAAGACAAAGTGAGTAAGAATAATAATAAATTAGATTTTGTTGTTTAACAATTTACGTATCAGACCTAGTAAAACTCTAGTCGATTGCAGTGACTACCCAAACCAATCCAAACACACTCTACAAGAACTCGATTGATTAGCTCCTCAAATGGATCAAATTTTCCATTGAACTCTTCTAAGCTGCACTCGCTTCCCACGCCAAATCAACTTCCGTTTGCATAAGAAACACATCCTTAATAATCGAAAAGATTCCCACACAAACATAGCTGACTGAAGTTATGCAATACACCTGCTAGACACCCTCGCATACGGTTTTTGGCAATGCCAGAGAGTGAAAGAAACGGGGAGAGAGACAGACGAGGGAGCTGTCAGATCGCTCGCTTCCGTTCTCAGGCCGCAGACAGATCTCAGATACAATTCGTATCAGCGCTTGCCAATTATCATGCCCAAAAAGATTCTGTGCAGTTTCTAACAGACCCATCGAAAGGATTAAGGACTAGAAATTGGCACTTGGCCAGCTGTTGCCTGTTGACTCCAGTGGGAAGAGCACGAAAATTCACACGGAAGTAAATGTCGAAGACAACATCATCGCATCAAAATAAATCTCAAATGCCTGAGACAGCAGCTGCTGGAGCCAACGCTTCGAGCTGAGCTGCCTGGGAAATGCAGCTCTATCTACGCTACAGATATGTATATGCGTATCCTACTAGTCAAAGTACCTGCTGCATTCAACATGTGTCTGTGTGTGTGTGTGTGTGTGTGTGGGAAGCACACATGTCTGCAGCGCTGCTGTTCTCAGATTCTTTTCTCCACTAATTTCGATTTCGTTTGTGTTTTTGCTTTGCATGAAATCAAACATAAAATTTGTATTTCGGCTCTCGAGTTTTTTCTTTTCTTTATGTTTTGTTACATTTGCATCCTGTGGGAAACGTTTCCAGTTGCACCGATTACATTTATCAACCGGGCATGAGAAAATCCAGTGTGTTACACCTGCCAATGCAGAATGTTCTGGAAATGTTTTATGCTCTATTGTATAGAAAGAATATACTATAGATATTTTAGGATATGATAGGATATATATATTGATTGTATTTACTATACACTACAAGACGAGACGAGACAAGATTTATTAGACTATTGAATTTTTACTCTTGGATTATTTGTAATAAAGAATTATTCCAAAATTGTGTAATTATGTAACATAGTTTGATTTATAAAAAATAATTATTTAAATAAATGTATTTCATTCTTTTTACCTTTCTTTGAAATCTCTTTCTTAATTGCAATTACAATGAGACAGCGTAAAGTCTCTACAGCACTAGTTTATTTATAGATCTTTGAGTAATATCAGAAATGGCTCTAGGACTTAAGCCTAGAGCCTACTTCCAATAACCATGTTAAAACAATTGAAACACTTGACTACAAAGCCGAAGGACATTTTCAATCGATTTAAGAAAAACATCCGGCAAATGGACTCTGGAGTGTTGGGCACTTGTTGTCCTTGTTTGCTTTGGCAGCAAACGCATGTCCTGTTGGCGACATCCGACATCCTTATTTGCATGGCGTGGGCAATGCGCAGGAAATGTCCGTGAGCCAACTGCAAAAACTGGCCGTAACAACAACAACAATAACAACAACAACTACCTGCTGCTACAGTCGCGTCGCTGCGGCGCTGCGTCGCCGTCGTTGCCGCTGATGTCCTTCGCGCAAAACCGGAAGTAGTCAAGGCTCAAGGTGCAAAACAAGCAGCAGCAGCAGCATGTGGATGATGCATGTACAGAGAGAGATAGAGATAGAGAGAGAGAGAGAGAGAGACTGTGCTAGTGACGCACAAACTGCGATACTCAGAGACACTGTGGACGGGACACGCGTAACTTGATTCGCGCTCTAATAGATAGATCCCAGAATAAAAAGGATCCGTTGCTGGATCCTTGCTGTTCCACCCGCGCTTTTGTTTTGTGCGAGTAGAGCTCAACAGGCGGAAGGAAGGAAGGAAGTGGCCCAGAAAATTCCCACGAACTGGAACCTGGCTCTATAGATCGCTTCCGGTTTCTCCATTTGTTTACGCGAACTTTTACGCATTCGCCTCGCCAAGCATTCAGATTAATGGATGAATGAATGAATCGCCAAACGAGTTATGCAGTTTCATAACAGGATGTTTACTGGTATCCCCAACAGGCATCAGCTGTACCCAGCTCTCATCTGCAACGGGCAAGGACATAATCAGCTCAGCTTGGACTGCCTCTGCGACATGTGCCCGAATTCCTGGAACCGTTTGAATGGCGTGCAGATATTTCGAGCAAATTCTTGGAACCAAAGCTGCAAAGCCTTTGACGTTGGCATTTTGAAGTTGTTCTTATTGAGAATGTATGAATCTGAATATTATATTGATTTTCTACTACAAATTCATTAAAATATTACGATAATTATGAATGCAAACGGGGAATCAATATGCAATTATTAAGATCGTTTTACTTACTACTACTTTTCTACTACTACTACCAGCAACTTTTATTTGCTAAAGTTTATTATATCTAGACATTTACTACGAAGTCACGTTCACATACTACGAGTACGATGGTCTTGTAACCGTACCAAGATTGAGTAAGAGTATAGCAACTAATATCGTCGACGACGACGACGACGGAGACGACGACGACGAGAGAGGGGGAGGACAGACCCACGAGGGAGGAAGAGGAGAGCAAGACTAGCGGCGAGACGACGACGACGAGGCGACGACGACGAGGAAGGAGGGGCGAGGACAGACCTAAGAGGGAGGAAGAGGACGTAGGCAAGACTAGCGGCGAACGACGAGACGAGCGACGAGACGACGCGAGCGACGTAGACGACGACGGGCGACGTAACGACGAGACGAGCGACGACGACGACGAACGAGCGACGAGAGGACGACGGCGACGACGACGAGACGAGGACACGACGAACGACGAGCGACGAAAGACGATGAGGCGACGACGACGACGACGAGCGAAGACGAGACGACGAGCGACGACAGACGACGACGAGGCGACGACGACGACTAATCTACTACTACTACTACTATCTACTACGACTACTACTATCTACTACCTAACGACTAACTATCTACTACTACGACTACTGATCTATCTACTACTACTACTATCATGACTACTACTATATCAACTACTATCACTACTACTACTACTACTATCTACTACTACTACTACTATCTACTACTACTACTACTATCTACTACTACTACTACTATCTACTACTACTACTACTATCTACTACTACTACTACTATCTACTACTCTACTACTAATCTAACTACTACTACTACTATCTACTACTCTACCTAACTATATACGACTAGCTACTAGCTCCTACTACTTACTACTATCTACTACTACTAATACTATCTACTACTACTACTATCTACTACTACTACTACTATCTACTACTACTACTACTAATCTACTACTACTACTACTACTATACTACTACTACTACTACTATCTACTACTACTACTATCTTACTTACTACGAACTAATACTACTTACTATCTACTACTAACTTACTACTACTACTACTACTACTAATCCTACTACTACTACTACTATCGACTACTTACTACTCTATAAACTACGACTATACTACTACTACTACTATCTACCTACTAGCTACTAGCATCTACTGACCTACTACTACTATCTACTATCTACTACTACTATATCTAGCACTACTACTACTAATACTACTACTATCGACTACTACTACTACTATCTACTACTACTACCTATCTACTAACCACTACTTAACTACTATCTACTACCATCTACTACTATCTACTACTATCTACTACTACTATTACTTCTTACTCATACTATACATACTATAACTAACAACTATTACTACTTACTATTTACTACTTTTTATTACTTACTACTACAGTCAACTTCTATCTTGCATTTTCTACTACTATTGCCATATTTTAAGAACTTTAATTGTCATAAATCATTTGCGGGGTCAATTGAGAAAATCTCGTCATATATTGAGCCCACTTCAGGTATCTCAATGTTCAGGCTTCAACAGGTGGCATTAAAGGCAGTTGCAGCTGAAGCTTCAACGTATCATGCGACTCAACTTCGGCACGCCCAAGCACTGCCACGCCCCCTTATGCTAAATGTCACAGCCACGCGCCTCATTTTCCAGTTTCTGGTGGCAGGCAACGAAGCGAAACTGATCAAGAAAAAAAAAAGTTCGTTTAAGCCAAGTACAAAAAAATAAAACAAAAACGAAAACAAAACATGAAGTGCAATTGCAAAGTGAAAGATATTGAAGTAGTGGCAAACGAGGGGGGCGTAAGAAGAGTAGAGAGAGAGAGAGAGAAGGTAGAAGAAGGAGGAGGTGGAGGAGTGAAGGAGATGCTCCATGCGCCGCATGCGTGCGGAGTGCATGACCCCAATTTCTTTTGGCTGTTTGCTTTTGGATTTTAATGTTGTTGTTGTTTTTGTTGTTGTTGCTTATTATTCAAAAAGGCAAAAGGCGCCCTGCAGCATCTTCATGAATGGAGCCGAGGGGCAGCTGAGGAGGAGACGCGGGCCGGCAAGCGAGGGACACTCTTTGTGGAAGGATGATGTATGTTGCGCTTTCAATTTGGAGCAGCAGGACATCTGTTTGGCCAACGGCTGGACTACCTGCGCCACAGCAGCAGCAGCAGCAGCAGCAGCAGCAGCAGCAGCAGCAGCAGCGACAGCATCGGCAGTGGCAGCCCCAACAACCGGTTTACAGGTGCTAACTGGGCATTGACTGGGTCTCTGGACGCGGCCAACTGATGCTGGACACCAACAACATTTGCCCCACAGCCCGCAGCTTTTGGCGGCCATAAATTTGTGTTTAATTTAAAAACTTTTCACTCTTCGCTCACATTTTACTGCCTAATTTATGGCGCGAAAAGATTTTTGTTTAAATATTGAAACTTCCCAGGAGCTGCACTCGAACCACATCCACAGCCATCCCAGCTCCATCCCGGCCACATGAAAGTGAGGTGAAACTTTTTTCCTGTTGCCTCTTGTAAAATTGGGTGTTGACTTGATGGGTTTTTTTTTCCCTTGTATTTTGTATTCCCTTTCCCATTCATATGCAAATGTTTTCTTGCAAATTAATGAAGAGCGATTTTTATGTACAAATTTCAACAACTTTATTGAGCTTCCAGCTGGATGAGCCCCTGCCCACATCTTTGGTCATTTATCAAATGGCTCCCATATGATTAACAATGTTTGCAAAGGTGCATCGAGAGACATTCATCTCGATGCTTTCGATCAGCTATCTTAAATACTTAAACTAATTAAAAATGTACCTAAAAACGCGAAGATCTACTTAAATAAATATATATTACTATTTTTTATTTAAACTAATATTTTATATAATTTTTTAAAAATCAATTTAATTTTATATTTCATAGATGTTGCAGTAAAAAAAATGTATATTATGTTTGCGCAATTTAACAGCCCCAGCTTTTAGAATTATTTTTTGATTTACCGCCAAAAACTGCCTAAAACCCTTTCACATGCAAATCGTTTGCCATAACGGTAAAAACCCTTTTTGTCCAGTTCCAGCAACTTATCTATGGTATATTTGCTGCTGCTAAAGAAAGAAAAGAAAAAACAACCCTTCCATAGACAAAGGATTGAAAAACTCGTACATTGACTTTTTCAAGCCGATTTCAGCGGGTAAAATATTCAGTCACATATACGCATATATTTTACTAAAACGTAATACAAAATATTTTAAAATATTTAATAAAAATCTATGTATTTATATATATTGTATATTCATTTCAAAAGAATGGAAATAAAGTCAATACCTCAGCAAGCAACTTAGCTAGCAACAATGTTGCTGCAACATTTCGCTCACCTTGCAACATTACTGAGAAACACACTAAATATGCACAGAAAACGCGTTTCGCTCACCAGCTGGCATACAGCAGTTGTCCCGCTCTAACGCGCAGGCGCACCCAGCTTACCGCTCACATACAGACGAAGCAAACAGGGATGACCACGAAAATGTGTCTGTTTGTGCTAGCAGCATTTTTGTTACTGCTTGCGCTGCAACTGTGCTCTCTCGCGCGTGCTCTCTTTCTCTCTCTATATCTCTCTCTCTTGTTTTTACACTCGCTTTGACTCTCTCGGCGTGCCTGCTGCTGAAAAACAAATTTGAAAAATAAAACATTTTCTGCTTTCATTCTGTCTTGGATTCTTGCGCTGTGCGGTTCGTTGCGGCTGCTTCGTTGTTTTATCGCCAATTCGCTTTGTGGCCTTACGTCGTGCACATCGTTCGGTCGTGTCGCGCGTCGCTTTAAATTTCTTGTAGCCCACAACATAAGCAGCAAATGCAAAACGCACCAAATTCAAATTTCAAGCGTGCAACAAATAATTTGAATACGAATTAAAAAGCATGTTCAGTGTTTAAGAAGCAAAGCTGCCAATATTAAAATTCTCGAATCATAATTTTTGGTAGCCAGAAATTACAAAAAGTGCATGAACCAAAAGAAAAAATACGAAATTTATTTTCCGAATAGTTTTTTAATGAAAAAGCATCAACCCAAGGCAAATACAATTTTTGCATGTGTGTACGCGTGTGTCTATGGCTGGGCTGAGTGCGATTTTAATATAGCAATTTTCTAGCGGCACTTTTGCCCGCAACTCTCGCCCCCGCCGTGCGTGAGCAGGAGACGGCCGAAAATTCACCCGTCGAATTCTTATCCCACAATACAGAAGCTAACGCAAAGCAAAAAAATGTGGCGCGTGCACGTGTAAAACAAAATAATAATAAAAGAATAAAAATAAAAGCACACAACAACAAAATGCACATAACAGCAACAGCAACAGCGAATTGCCAAAGCATGTGCCGCAGTTAGCTGCAAAAGAGAATTGCCAAAAATACAATAAACTACTATTTTTATGTTGCAATTGAGTGTGTGCGTGTGAGTGAAGCAGCAACAACAGCAAGGCCGCCCCACTAAGGATTATTACACTAATAATAACACACACCCAACACAACACAACTTAGCACAGCACAGCAAAACAGCGTTTTGTTTATTACAACAACCAGCGAAGCAACAATATTAGCAATAAACATGCAGTGGATTAAATGTTTATTAACCGCATTTATTTGCTTCACAGTCATTGTGCAGGTAAGTTATCAATGTTCTCCCTTTGCATTTTATTTATCACTGTTTAGGGGGTTTAGCAACTTGTTGTTGGTTTTCCTTTTGCTTCTTCCTTTTATTTCGGTGATTCTTACTACACACATGCGCGCCTGCATTTGCAGCTGCCGTTTTGCGCGTGTGTGTGAAGGAGAGAGCTTTCGGCGTTGCCAGCCTAGTAGCATTACTAGAGATGAACAAAACAGCTTGTTTTTTAGCTGGAAATTTAGTTTATTACTTGGTATTTTTTATTAGGGCGGTGAAGTAAAATCAAATTTAAATTTATTTTTTCAATTAATGTTTAGGTAGTATTTTATTTTAATATCAGCTTGCTAATAACAATTTATTTATATAACAAAAAGTTGTAATATGAGAAGTTGAGTTTCGTTCAGAAAACAGCTGAGTAAATAGGGGTTGATTTTTATTTGTATTTTTTTTTTTCGAAAGGGCACCCTTTGCACTCGTATAGATGAAAACTAGTTTTCGGCTTTTCAATGGACAAACAGGTCCATGCCGAAAATTGAACAGTCTCTGCGCAGCCTCAACAAAATTACCACCAACGGCGCATGCCTTAAAACAGCAAAAAAAAATAAAAATAATAAATATAAAAAAGAAACAGAAATCGAGAAGCTGCTCGATTTCAATATGAAACTTGAATGCACACTGACAAAAACCGTGCACGTGTGTGTGTGTGTTAAAAATGGGTAACATCTGCCGATGCCGATGTCGATGTCGTTGCCGATGTTTTTGCATGCGCTTTTTACTTGGGCGTTTTTGGCTACACTTTGCGTAGGTCAACGTCAACATCAACATCAACGTCAGCTCCAGCTTCAGCCTCAGTCGACACATGCGCAGCGGCACTTGCTGTTGTATTTTGCTCTGCCTGTGTTGCCTTCATTGATCTTAACGCCAGCATCCCCTGCACATTGCATGTGGCTTTGCTCCACTTCTTCGTGCTGCGTCTCTTTGCCGTTTATTTCTTTCCCCCATTTAGTTGCTAATTTTAACAGCACTCGAAAAACTGTCTTGAAACCTCCTGCGGTCTTGAGTTTCGTCCAGCTGTAATGTTTCAAGGCTCTGAGCTTGAGATACATCAGAAAATGCAGCTGTTGTTGCCTTCTGAAACATGCGAGCTTGAACAATCTGGCAGCACTAAAATAATAATAGCTTTTTGTTGAAGTGTATTAGAATCGAACATTAAAAGCTTCCTCTTTACCACTCTATCCCTCTCTCTCTTTCGCCTTCTCCCAGTTTCTCTCCTTCGATGTCTATCGCGTTGTTTCTTATCCCACACAATACATACTTATATTCTCACATGTTTAAAATATCACTTAACTATCAAATAACCGTACTTGATGTCTATCTGCTTATCATACAAATACTACACACACACACACACCCACATACAAACAAAGACGACTTGCCGTAATTGTTGTTGCGACTGCGCTTGTTCTTTCTTCTGTTTTGCATTTCGTGCAATTTTCATATTAACATTGAGACAGCAACGTCAACGTCGACGTTGACTGCGACTGAATGAGCGAATGAATGAATGAATGAATAACTCTGAACTTAGCTGCGCCGCTTCATCATCATCGTTGTCTTTGTCTCATAAGAGATAATTAATTGCAATTTAGAAAGAGGAGTGCGACAGAGAGGTGAGAGCAGCGCAACTCCCACACACGCACAGAAGCTGTTTCACTTGCGCTTATAACTGTTTCCCAAGCCCGTTGTTAACGGTTGATTATAATGATGAGTTTAAATGATTAATAAACAACGTAGCGAAGCCAAAGGGCACGCCAGCTCTATCCGCTTCATCTCTCTCTCTATCTCTCTCTCTCTTTATTGTTGTCTTGCTTTTGTCAGCAGCAAAGATAAAACAAACACCTGTAAGAAAATGATATTAAAATGTAAGTAAAATGCGTGCGTTCATACATTTTAATGCCTATCCTGTGTGCATGTGTGTGTGTGTGTCTGTGTTGTAACCCACAACATTCAAACTGTCAGTCAGTCAGTCAGTCAGGCAGTCAACGTAAGTTGACGTGGAAGACACTGAGCAGAAATGGCAAAAAGTGCTAAGGGGCGAGGGGTGAGGGTTGGGTGTAGCGGACTGCGGGTTACTTGTCTCGTCAAGCCTGAGTGATCATAGCAAAGGCAGAAAAACAAAAAAAAAAAAAAAAAACAGAAACAGAAGAAGCAGAAAAAAAGTACCACGTTCATATAGAGTATAAATTTACCATGGCTCGTAAAAACCAACAGCGAACTGAGCAAACGGAGTCAAGCAAAAGGTAAACAATGCAACGCACTATTTTCTAACACTTTTAACAAGTGTCTATCCCGTTCCGGCTCCATCTCCAGCTCCAGCTCCCTCTCCCTCTCCCTCTCCGTGATGGCCTCCCTGCCTATGTTAGCCCTGGGATAACTTGGCATAACTTGGCATTTCTGCTTTCAAGTTCTCTCTACTAGCTCATTTTTCCCCTCTTTATTTATGTGTGCCCAAAAGGTCTTCAAGCGTAATAAAGTTCATAGTTGAAGGCAAAACAAGTCAAAAAAAAGAAAAAAACAACAAAAGAACTATAACAAGTGTATAAAATTATGAAATTTGAAATTTTCCATCAAAGAAAATGCATATATAATTTTGTATTTAAGAAATTTCAGAAAGAAATTTGTTTTGCTATAAATTCACTGTTGCATTATGTGGGTGGGTGGCAGAATTTCCCTGCTTGGGAAATTGCTGCTCGAATGTCAAAAAGTGTGGGAATTTTGTATGCACCGCATTTGAGCATTCAAACGGTGTCAAATTGTTGTAGAAAACTATTTTGGCTCTGTGTCATAGCACATCACTTAAAAACTCTGCAACGCTTTGTTTCTTTTCCCACCAGCCACGTGTCTGTGTATGTGTGAGTCTCTCTCTCCGTATGTGTTTGTGTAAATGTTTCGCTGTTATGCAAATTGATTTGCTTTGTACATATTTTGACAATCTTTGCCTGCGCCTTTGTTTGATTGCGCTTTGGCGCTTTTTGTTTGCTTCTTCATCTTTTCTGTGCGTATGTGTGTGTCTGTGTGTGTGTTGCATATCAAATAGTCGAACAGACATATAGCTGTATCTTTTCATCTGCCATGCACTTGCCTCTTAACCTTCCTTCCGCTTATTGCTTTTTCTAACATTTCTTTGGCGAGAGCTTTTTTCACGTGAAGAAAGAAATATGTGCACAGTCTCGCCCTCTCTCTGTCTCGCATCAGCAACGCATCATTGCTGATCGTCTATTAATTCTTATTCGTACACTACTATTTTTTTTCGCACTACTCTTCTTCAAAGCGCCGTTCAGAAAACGAGTTTTTGCTCGCTCTTAACTTCGGCTTCGGTGCTCTCGCAGCTTGTGGAGGCTGTTGGCAGCAGCAGCTGCCAGCTGCACTTTATGAAGCCAGCAAAAAAGAAGAAGAAGAAAAAAATCATAAAAAACAACAACACTCCAATTCACTTTTAAGTCACGTTTTGCTCTTTTTGCGCTTTGGCGCTGCTCTTTCGGCTGCAGGCTGCACCAGCTGACAACAACAGCAACAACACACGCTAAACTGTTATAGCCATGGGGCTTTTGCGCTCTCTCAGAGAGCGGCTCTCTATGCTCTTGCTCTGCCACTCTCTCTCTCTCTCTCTCTGACTCTTTCAACATGACTGGCCGTGCATAGATGCACTGCCGTCTGCTGGCCGCTTCTTCACCTGGCGTTCGCTCGCTTCTCGCTTACACCTTTTGCTGCGCCTCCGACTAAACTCACCGACGCGAAGTCGGGCCGTCGCGTCGTCGCTTCGTCGCTCGTCGTTCGATCGTTCGTTCGCTCGTTCGTTCGCTCGTTCGTTCCTTTGCTCAGTCGTTCGTCTGGTTCGTTTGTTCGTTTTAACCATCAATGTTGACCGGCAAAATCGTATGCCGTGGGAAACAATTCGGTTTTACTTGAACATTTTTTTTCAACGTTTTTCCTCTTCTTCTTCGCTGCCTGTTGCCGTCGTCGCTGTTGCTGCTGCTGTTGCTGCTGCTTCTTTTTGTGCTGCTCTTTTCCGTCCGTTTTGCCGTGTGTTGTTTTGTTTTTATTATTTCTTTTTTTTTTTTTTTTGTTTGCTGGCCCGCTGCTTATTAATACACGTTTTGTTGTTCGTTGCGCAGCAGCGACGCCGTCGACGTCTCAGTCTGCGTCCGCGTTCGCTGCTTGCATTTGTTTGCGCGTTCGTTGCTTAAGTCTTTCGTTTTGCGTGTATCTTGGGCGTATTTTTTCCTGCTCTTTTGATTTGTACGAGTCTCATGCGCTATTGCGAACTGCATTCACAATTGTCAGTCCATCAATAATTTATTTATCTTATCAATTGAATACTCTTCTCTCCCCCTATCTGTCTCACCTTCTCTTTGTCTATGCCAACCTGACTACAAGTGAGAGCTTACCGAACTTACAATTACAAAGGTGTGCAGCAAATGTTAGCGCCAGAGCTCAATTGCCAAGCCCATTAAATGTTAGTTAAGCAGCTTTGCTACAGTTTTTCATCGTCGCCCTTTTTATGTGGTCCGCGAGCCACGCTTTATTTATCTTTTCTTTGCCTCTTTCGGGGCCCCCAACGGGTTACACCTGTGCTTTGAGGGGGCATTGCTTACACAGCATCTGAAAGAAGACATGAAAAGAGGCAACAGCAGACGCACTTCTGCTTAATTGAGCAATTAAACACCCATGTTCATACAAAGAGATGAAGTAAGCCAGCAACAACAACAACAACAATAACCACAACAACATGAACAATAAAAGCTTCCCAAGCCAACGCATGTGGAGCAACTAGAGAACTCGCTGTGTCTCTCCCTCTCTCTCTCTCTTTGTCTCTCTCTCAGTTCAGCCAGTGCTCATGTCTTGTTAACAATTAAATTGTCATTTTAACAAGCTTCACTTGTTGTTGTTAAAATGTTAATTGCCGAACAGTTATAGAAAACGGGCAGCAATCAGAGCAATAACTCTAGATCGCCTCTTTTTGGGCATTGCCTTGTCGCAGCATTGAGAGTTGAGAGTTTTGAGCCCATTTATGGATGCCATCGAAGTCATAATTATATATATCTTAAGTGTAGCCAGCAACCAGCAACCACTGCCATATATGTGATCGAGAATTTCCCTAAAAACATTTCCCATTTATAAAAATGTCCCCATCATGGCAAAGGCAAAGGAAAAGACAAAGCAAAGAACAGCATTTGCTAATCTTGAAAAAATATATGTTTATATTCATCTCTAGAAAACAAATAAAAATTAATGAAGTTGTTAACACGCGCTGACCTATTTTACAAATTCGATCTCACACCCAGCATCGTAAAATGCAAAAGCGAATTAATTGAGAAATTTATGACAGACGCAGCGATCAAATCAAACAAATTTGCAAATCCAAATATGCAAATGTGTTCGACGTCTCGAGTCGCCGCGGCGGCGCTTCAAAAACGAATCGAAACGAGACGAAGTCATATTCAGTTCGAAGCTCAGTCCAAGGAGCACACAGAGGAGCCAATGCGGCGACCGCTCGCTGTGCATTTGTTGCCTGGTTCTTGACTCTTAATATTTCATAAGCCCGCTTTGTCCTTTGCATGGGTCGCTTTTGCGCGATCTGCAGCCAATTGCTACTCGATTTGGTATTTGGTTTGGGTTTGGGTTTGAGTTTTAGTTTGTGCTGATCGCCTCGCTAAATTCCGCAGCGTGTTTCATTTATTTTGTGTGCAGCTTTTTTTTCCTTTTTGCGTTTTTGTTTGGGTCGGAATACCATGTTGAAAGATTTATTGTCGTGTTGCTGGGGATGCTGCATTCCTTTTGATTTCGTTTCTTTTCAAGCCTGCTGCAGCGATCGAGCGATCGCAACGTCAACTTAAATAAATTGCTTTTTAATTTGATTATACTAATGCAATATTCTCTCTCTCGCTCTCTCTCTCTCTCTCTCTTTCTGTTTCGCAGGTTCACAGTTCCGGCAATTTTGAATTGCGGTTGAAATACTTCAGCAATGAGCACGGCAGGGACAACGAGGGCCATTGCTGCACTCGCGAAAAGGATGCGACGACAGGCAAGTGCATTGGCACCTGCAAGACGAGATTTCGGGTCTGCCTGAAGCACTATCAGGCGACCATTGACACCACATCCCAGTGCACGTACGGTGATGTGGTTACGCCCATTCTGGGCGAGAACTCCTTCAATCTGACGGATGCGCAAAGCTTGCAGAGCAGAGGCTTCACGAATCCCATACAGTTCGCCTTCAACTTTGCCTGGCCGGTAAGTGAACAGATTTATATGAATATATATGTATATGTTTTATGTAGATACGATCCCCCAATATGTATATGCCGTCTATATATAGATCAGCACACTTATTTGCCCACAGCATGAGTCAGTTTCCTCCTGCTCCGTCAGTCAGTCAATAAAATTTTCATTGCTGTCTCTTCAGCTCGTTGTAATTTCTTTTTACTCTTCTTCATTTCATTTTGTTTTTGTTGTCGTTTTCTTTTTTCCCGTTTTATTTTGTATTTTACTTTGCGGCATCTTTTGCTAATTTGTTTGGGGGCTTTTTATAGCTCAGCGACTGTGCGTCGCACTTATTTCCGCCCGTACCGTGGCCCTGTGTCCTTGTCAAGGGTTGTTGCCGCAAACATCTGTCGGCTATTAAAAAAAAAGTGCGCCGCAAAACGCGTGCGCCGCCGCGCACCACCGGCGACAATTTCCAGCTCGCTGACTACGGCCGGGCTGAATGGAGAAGGGGGGACTACGGCAAGCAACCCTAAGCAAACGAACGTTACTTTTTTTTAGACAGATAGAGATGAGGGAGAAAGAGAGGGCAGAGAGGGCAGAGAGACTGACTTTTGATCACCTTTGCAGATTTATGCACCACCACCTCTCCCTCTCTCTCTCTCGCTCTCTCTTCTATCTTCTCTGTCTATGCTCTGCGCACGTGTTTGCCTAATAAATTACTCAAAATGTGAAATACTTGCACTCTAAAGCTGAATTCCACATTTGTTTCTTCTACTACTACTACTACTACTACTACTTCTTCTTCTTCTTTTCTGCTCCAGTGGCCAAGAAATACGCGCATACATTTCAGTGGCGGTAGCATGCGATGCATTTCTTAATTATAACGAGTATTACAGCCATATTTACAGCCATAGCCCCTACATCTACTGTGACTGCCCCTACCCGTAGTCTCTGCCTCTGCCTCTGGCTCTGCTAACATTTTGTAACGTATTTTTGAAGCGACTTTTCGCTTGTCAGCGCACCCGCAGCGTGTGCGGCGGTTGTATTAAGGGGTGGATTTGCTGCACCACTCCCTGCCCAGCACGTCTCTCTCTCTCTCTCTCTTTTTTTTTTATATATGTCTCTCTCCCTCTCGCTCTCTAATCACTTGCGCGCATGTGCAGCGTCACTATTATTATCATTACACACATGCGTGGACTAAAGTGGCAAAGTCATGGGCTGGGGTGCCTCATATATACTTACGTTTATCTAGCCGGACTTATCGGCACGTGAATTGTGTTGTTGCAAGTTGCATAAATAGCGAGCAGCTGCTGCGGGCTAAGTGAAAATTATGCAGAAATATGCTAAAATGCATTAGCCAAAGGCAATTAGCGCAAAATTTCCCCAATGCAGAGTATATTTTAGCCACGTGCCATAACAAAAAGAAGACAATTTACTTGAAATATAAATTTAATTATGCAAAAGTTGATTAACCTAAAATATACTAAACTTAAACGGACGTTTTCTCAATATGGCAAACTGTAGGATATTTAATATGAATGCTTTAAGTAGGGAAATTCCCAATTAAATGATCCGCTCAACATAGCAAATAGTAGGATATTAGAGTAGGGAAATTTCAAATGAATTGATGCAGTCAAGAATCTCAATGGCATTTCTTTGTCAAATGCCAAATATCAGGAAATTTAGGTATATTTCGGTCAGGCAATGCTCTATTTCTGTGCTAACTTCAAATATTTCTAGGTCAAGCAATAAAATGTAATTATAGTCAGCAGCGACTAGACGTGCCACAGTTGCAGCAGCAACTAATTTAATGTTGCACTTAATTAAAAAAAAGAAGCGGCACGGGCTAGGCGCGGGGCACGCATGCCACAGCGCGTCGGGGCAAGGGAGATAGATAGATGTGGCTCTTGCATTGGGGGTTGCCGGAGACCCTCCTCTTCAGCTGCTGCCAATCGTTGACTATTTTTAGCAGACGTTGTCTGTGGCTGTGCCTTGTAGATGTAGCTCTCGCTTTTGCTGCTGCTTGTGTATTGAACTTTGTTACTTTTGTATGTCTGTCTGTCGGCGGGTGTCTTGTCTTGTCTTGTCTGTTGCCTCTGCTGCCTCTGTTGCTACGTGGCTGCCACTCCTACTCCACACATGCGCCCTATGCATTTGGCATGCACTTCACCCTATGCTGCAGATATTGACGTTGATATACAGCGTCGTCGCACGCGATATACGCTCGCCTCTGTATATGTAGGTGTATGTGTATGTGTTTGTGTCGCTCATTTATTTTTGGAGCTCATACACATTATATACTTACAAGCATATAAATATATGTTTTATGTGTGTCTTGTATTTATAATAACTCGCCAGAGTTTGCTAGAATATTACAAGTTCTTCCGCATTTGAAAAATATATTGATGTTCAATGGGAATCGTTTATACACTGAAAAATTAATGTTTGCGTTGCATTCGATTAATTCGCATTGTTAAATGCCGATGATCTATGTGCAAAAGTGTGACTGCATGTGAGTGTATGCTTCTGTCTCTGTCTCTATCTCTATCTCTCTCTATCTGTTTGTCTGATTTGTTTCCTGTCGAGCCCATCAGTTTTATGTTTATATGTGCAGTTTTCAATGTCTGGCAAGCGCTTTAGCTGCTTATGCAATCAAACGGCACTGCGCTTATCAACTAAATTAATTCTACATCTGCCGCCCACGCAACAACAGCGGCAGCAGCAGCAGCAGCAACAGCAACAGCGATGCAGCAATCGAAAGTTAGTCAAAAATTAGTCATTTACATGCAATGCATAGTCGCACTCAAACGCAAACTTGAATTCGAACTCGAATTCGAAGTGCTGCCAAGCCAGACGCAATCACACGCCCAGCAACCAGTGCTGCCAGCATTATAACTTTATTTTTTTTTTTTTTGCCACCTCTGCAAACGGCAGCTCAGCTCTGCTTAGATGTTGCCAATACGCATATATACATATGCATAGATACATATGTGTATACACATTTGTATATAAGCTTGTGCATATATGCATTTCGGCTATTCGATTTTGTGTCATCTCTGCCGGTTTTTTGCCACGCCTACCCGCCTTGCTGCGCCTTCCCCTGCTCCACACTGCATTTATAATCAAGTGTGAATTGAGGGCGCTGCCAGTTGCCAACTGCTGTGCATTTGCATTTGCATTTGAAATGTGTGTGTGTGTTGCTGTTGGCCACCTTGTTTCATGTGGGCGTCTTTGGAGCATGCTTTGGCTCTGTCATAATCTGTTTATAATGAGCTCTGTGGGCTGTGGGACTTAAGTGTGAGAGCTTTCAAGCCATTAGCTCTCGAAGCTGGTTATGGCCCAGATGATATCTGCGTTAAATGATGTGCGTAAGTGCAACATTTCGTTTAGCCGCAACAAATGGATTATGTTTTCCGCTTTTGATAAGCCATGGCTTTTCCTCTTTACCCAAATCTTTTAATATATCTAGCAATTGACTAACTTTCTTTTTACCTTCTTATTATATTGCAGGGCACCTTCACGCTGATCGTCGAGGCCTGGCACGATACGAACAACAGCGCCAATGCGCGCAGCAACAGTAAGTACCAAAAGTTGATCGACGCATATCCTGTTTGTAATCATAATTTGCATCCTGCTTCCTGTCCAAAAATTTATTTTATGCATATTTCATTTTGGCGCTGACGAGGATCAATGATCCTGCGAGAGACACCTGATATGCTGATATGCTCAAATTTCTAGCTTCGCTAACTGCGCAACTAACTAAGTGTGCGAGTGTGTGTGTGTATGTGTGTGTGTGTAAGATTTCCGGCACATTGAATGGTTTTAAATAACAGCCAAGCTGAGGCATTGAGCCGCGCTAGCGTCAGGTTTAGCACCGTTTGCTTGCCCTTCGCCTCTCCTCTGCGTACCTTGGTTAGGGATAAACCAAGCAGACTACGAAGCGAGCACCGCAAAGTTGTCGCCTTTGTTGTCTGCTCACTCCCTTTGGAACGGAAGTGTGTGTAGAGGTCGGGTCGTTCATCGTCGTCGTCATCGTCGTCGACGTCGCCTCATTTACTTGCGCCGCAATGCAGTTTTTTAGCTTGGCTTGTGTCTGGCTTTTGGTCTTTTTCTTAATCACGAACTCTCCATGTCTACGACGCGCAGGACTTTGATTATTTTTTGCTGTGGAATTTAGTGATCGTGTAATTCATCTTCGAACAATGCGACATGCATTGAGATGAGAGCCCGATTTAGCAGCGCGATAAGGACCACACATACCCAGATGCTGGGGATTGTTCAGTGTAATCTGTGTGGTCTCTAGCCAAGGACATTGCAGCACATCATTCGCTCTGCGCTATCAGCTTTTGTTCTCTTTCACATTTCGATCAGAGCAGGTTTTTCTTTTAGTTTTTCCCACACAATGCTTCAGCTACCTGCCTTTTCTTACCTGCATATATCTATTCTATACATTCTCTAGACATTTCTCTAGCCTCAGATTTATGTAGGTTTCCAATGAATTTCTATTACTATTACTATTAGACATAATTTCATCTTCAGTTCCTTTAGGAATTTTAATTGTTTTCTGTCCGTATTTTTTTTTTTTTTTTTTTTGCTTTGCTTAAGCCTCAGATATCCTGCTGAGATCTTTCAGGGCAATAGATCTTTATCGGCTAGTCGAGGCAGACTCAATGCAATTTCAATTTACCGCAGTTTTCTAGCCGCTTGTCAAGGATTAATTTCATTATTTCAAAGTCTGCAACTCCTTTAGAGGTTCTCCCGCATAGTCCAGCCGAGGTTTACGCCTGTCTCTTGAATGCGTTGCATGGCCGGCAACAAGTTTAGCAGCTATTTTTTTTTTTCGTTTTGTTATATTCGTTTAACATAAATTACATACAAAAAAGGAGAATAAAAAGGCGAAAGAGACAGCCGCAGTCGCAGCCTCAGTTGCTGAAGAAGAAACCTGCAGCAGAGAGTGAAGCGGGTGAGGGCGCTTGGGAAGCTTCGACTGTTGCGACCTTTTCGCCAGTTAGCCTGCAGGCAGGAGGCCAGCAGTTGTTTGCCTGCCAGCCAGCCGACTGTCCAACGGTCTGTCCGACTTTCTGGCTGGCTGGTTGGTAAGTGAGTAAGAGTAGGAGGAGGTGGTAGGTGGAGGAGACACACACAGCTTGAGCGTCGTGCAAGGTGATTCTTGGCTTGATGCGTCGAAATCTTCCAACTCATGCTCTTCAGATATTCGCTGGCGTCCCTCTTCTGTTTATAATGTTTCTCTCATGTTCTCTCTCTCTCTCTCTCTTGTTGTTTTTTTCTTCACCTATCCCTACCTACCAATTAATCTCTGCCAATGCCAAAGTTGTTAGTTGCACGTTGTTGTTGTTGTTGTTGCTGTTGCTGGCGATGTTGTTAAAATGCTTATCTTTTAATTTTAACTCATTGGATCAAGCAGCAACAGCAGCAGCAGCCCAGCAACAGTCACAGCCAAGAGTTGAGAGTCGAGAGTCCCGGGGTCTCTTTGCCGCAGAAACACAAAAATTTCTCCCTCGCCCTCCCTTTACCAATGTCTCTGGTTCGTCGTGTGTCTTGATAAAATGGTATTTTATAAATTCCTTTAGCAGAAGTCAGCGCGATGCGATGGGTACGGCAACGGCCACAGCAACAGCAACCTCGACTGCGACTGCGACTAAATATTTGCAGTTGCTGAGGCCTCACACTTAAGCCTTACCCCTTGTCAGAGTCAAGTTTAAGATGCTGCCCCTTGTAAATTTGTTGCACACAAATTTCACTTACTTTGGCAAGCGACAAAGCGAGCAACAAAATGTCGGAAAATGTCGAACAAGTCTGGTGTGTGGCAACATTGTATTTAGAACAAATTGAATACAAATTGTCTATTTGTTTGATTGTTGAATTGCTGAAGAGCAGGGAAATGATTTGTCACGCAGGGAAATTGTTCTTGCAATAAAATGGTACCGCTGCAAATAGGGAAATTTGTGAGCTTAACAATTTGGCACATTCCTTCGCTAAGGAAATTTAGGTTATATTTTTTTTTTTATGTGTTGACAACATCCGCACATAAAACTCCCATTATTCATGTCGTTAAAATCAACTTTTGCTATGAAAGTTGTCGCACGCAACTTTTCACTTTGAGTGTGTGAAATGTCTTCTCTTCATATCCTTTTTGTAGATAAATAATTAACAAAAAAAAAATACCGTTTTGCGTAAATATTTGCAGAAATTGTTGTGCATGATTTTCCACATTTATTTCCATTTGTTTGCGCACAACTCGCCAAACTGGACACAAACAGACGCAAAAATTAGAGAAAAACCTGCAGTCAAATTGTGCGTTGCGCTTGAAGCGTTGCCGGCACGTCGCCTAATAACCTGTCATGCCACAAATCTGTTTTGTGTGTGTGTGTATGTGTGCAAGAGTGTGTGTGCTGCAAATGTAAATAAAAACCCCAAGACACGAAATATTCAATTCTTGTTCGCTTATTTGCGAATTAAATTTTTGTTTTGGGGGAATGTTGTTGGCGCAAGTTGAGCGTTTTTCCATGTTGCCACGTCAGGTGAAGCGAGCTTGCAACTGGCTTAGAATTTTGTTTATGCAACACACACACACACACACACACACACACACTGACTGTAGAAATATTTTGTTTGCTGCTTTTGGTAATTAATTAGTTGATATTTTTGAATTTGGTTATAGTTTAGTCAAAACTTTTGGCAACCAGTTGGTGCGCTTGTCAATGCCAGCTTTCAGTTTATGGGGCCAACAGCATTTCTGGCCATATTTGTGTTTGCCAATCGAACAGAATCTTAGCCAACTGTAGCTTTAACCCATTCCCTTTGGCAACAACTTCTGCTTTCACTAACTACTTTTGCTTTTGCTGGAGTGTTTCAAAATAGATTTTCACTTAATTCTTGGCTAAGCTCGAAGAGATTTACTGGCATTTACATATACACAGATACGAATAGGTTCTATATTTGTATTCGTATTGGTGTATGTTTCTATTTCTTTTTTTATTTGTGTAGCTTAACAAAAGTCTTGGCCCGCTTCAGCCGCGGCTAGAGGTTCGACTTGGCTGCATGCAATTCGAATAGTCATGCACCTGCAATTTACTTTATAGACCATGGCATAATGTGGCTATATAAAACAGCTATGTATACATACACACACACACACACACACACACACAAACACTGGCACAAACAAGTTGCCATCCAATAGTTTCTTAAATAAAAAAAATAAAAAAGACCGGTCCGCTTGGCTCAGCGAACAGCTGAAAATGCAACTGACGTCCGTCTGCGACGCTCAGTTGGTCGTGTGTTGCATGGCTGGCTGACTGGCTGGCTGGCTGGCTGGCTGCCTGGTTGCCTGTTGCCGCCCGCTCTGCATGCTGCCTGCTGCCTGCTGCCTGCAAATACCAAGTACTTACCCCTGGCTGGTCGCATACCTTGGCATGGCACTTGACTTGTGCGCCTGCGCAACGAGTGTGACAAGCGCAATTGCTTTGCAGTTGGAGTTTTTGGTATATTCACCTATTCGAATTTCTAATCTAACAAAATTCCAAGCGTCTGTTAATGCCGCCAGCGCCTAGCCGAAGCCTAGCTCAGCAAGTTCACTCGATACCCTTAAAAATTGTAAACTGTAAACTGTAAACTGTATTCAATTAATCTTCATTAGGGCTATCTTGAGTTGTATTTTCTCAGACTTGGCTTGTATCTATAACTTATCTCTCTCTCTCTTCCTCTTTCACCTTTATTTCAGATCTGCTCATACAACGCCTATCCGTGCAGCAAGTGCTGGACGTCTCATCCGAGTGGAAAACGAACAAATCCGAATCCCAATACACATCGCTCGAATACGATTTTCGCGTCACCTGCGATCCGCACTATTACGGCTCCGGCTGTGCGAATCTGTGCCGACCTCGGGACGATCAGTTCGGCCACTACACATGCTCCGAGACTGGCGAAATTATCTGCCTGACTGGCTGGCAGGGCACGTACTGCGAGAAACGTAAGTATCTAACAGATAAATGAGTAAGCTAGCCTTAAGATACAAAAATATACAGCTGCGTGCATACATATTTATCATCGAAATCCAAAGAGGCAACTACTTCAGTTCCATTCGCTACAAAGAAAAAAAAAAAAAAACGATTTTTACATTCTTTTCGCTGAAGCTCTTGGATCTTATTTGTTGTTGTTGCTGCTGCTTTATCAAGTGGACACAACGTGCCGCGTTTCTTGTGCCGCACTTGACGGGCAGCTCTCATTATTATTGAAAATCACTTGCTTGTCAAATCAAATGAGATGATTGTACACAATATGTGAGCGGAGACAGGAAAAGAGAAGCAGAGCGGTGGGACTGAGCAGGGTGAGCAGGGGAGGGCAGGCAGACAAGGAGCTGCTAACGAATTAAAAGTGTAATTATTTTGAATGCGTAGCAGAGACGCAATGATTTGACAGAAAAGAAAGAAAAATGCCAAAAGCATATTTGAATATCGATGAAATGCCATAAAGTGGAAGAAATCAAATAGTCAAACAAATACATTAAAAATCAATGAATATTTGTTAAGATCTCCCTCTCACTCACACACACTCTGTGTCTCTTTCGTTTTGTTTATGTGTGGAGGAAAAATCATTTGTCATTTGGCGTGGGGCAGAACAAAACGTCTAACGAACTGAAAACTGAAAACCGAAAGAAATCACTGAGGCAGCCAGAGCAAAGCAAAAGAAAACAAAAGCAAAAGCAGAAACAACACAATTTGAACTCGAACTCGGCCCTTTGTAGTAGCCCACAAGCTACCTATGCAGCATTTTTCGGGGGCACACACACAAACACACACTCATACTCACATACTTACGCACTCATAGGGACCGTGAATCAGAGCACACAAAACTGACGAAGAGCACAAAAATCTTCCCACGCCAAGTGCAAGTGGCCCCAGGTTCCATATTCAAGGTGTGGTGTGGACACACACACACACATTTACACACGCACACGCTCACAACAATACAACAAATACAAGCTACAGCTACAGGCAATCGCAGCAGCTTCTTGATCATCATGACGTACCGTCGTGGCTGATGTCGATTTTGAGTATCTGCGTCGTCTGCATGCCGCGCATTGCTGAGGACGAGAGCAGAACTTCCTTTAGGGCTGGCTACGGCTGATTACACCATAAATGTGGTCGAAGCTTCCAAAACCGGGTCTGCCAAACCGTTTGCCTGCCAGTCAGCCAGCTTCTTGTTCTTCTTCTTTTCATTTTCGGGCACATAATTTTGTGTCCTTCTGCTGCCGGTTGAGCAGCAGCAGCAGCTGCCTCTTCCGCTCTTTTGGCTGTTGCTATACTTTATTTTCAAGTTAAATGCGCAAAAATGAGCTTAAATTAAGGCACACACACACATGTGCGAAAATTATTTTCCAGCAGCAGCAAATAAAAAGGCAAAACGTGCGGCTGCAAAAAAGACAAGAGCAACAACAACAACAACAACAACAACAACAACAGCTCGCAAGAAGTTGATCATGTGGAAGTGCCTTAGCCTTTATTAAATTGGCCCAAAAGGTCTGCAACTTTTTTTTTGCCATTTTTTTTTTTTTTATTTTTTGTTGTTGAATGAAACTTCGATTGCTCTGAATTGGCAGCGTGTGTGAGGGTGTGCGTATGCGTGTGTGTGTGTATTTTAATTTCAAGGAAATGAGCTATTTTAAACCCAAGCTGTTTGCTTTTCACTTTGCTGAATGAGCGGCCAGCTGTGGGTGCACTGTGTATTTTTAAGATACAATTGTATCTTTTAGATAATTGCAGTCATTTGTGCGAAGTTCAGATTGCTTACAGTATCTATGAGATATACATGTTGCTGTCTAAAAGATACAAATGTATCTCAGCGATACTTTCCATATAAATCATGCCCACATAAGTGAAGTCAAGTGAAAGTAAATAGTGCAGCATAATCATTAGCTCAACGCTTTTAATCCGCAAGATACATTTGCGTTTGCCTGTGGATGGCGGGCGTGTGAACACTGGCCAAGAATATAGCCATGGCGATGCCGCAGCACGTTTCAAATAGACACGAAACGATCCTCAGACTGGGCTACTACCAGCTAACAACCAGCAGCAAATCAGCAACAACAACAACAACAACAACAGGAACAGCAACAACAAACTCACTTTCAGTCGCTGTGGAAAAACAATTTCAACTGTTTCAAGCTGGCCTTCTCTCCGCAGTGATCTGGTCTGGTTGGCTCCTCCGCTTGTGGCCATGTAATAAAAATCATTGCCAATTGCCAATATTACGGCTTATATATATTAACTGCGTGCGGGGGAATTAAAAGCGCATAGCAGCAACAGCAGCAGCAGCAGCCGATCGAGCAGCAGCAGGAGCTGGGAGAGAGAACACGTTTTAGTGATTTTCTAGCAATTTTCCTCCTGAATGAAAGAATATCACAGTGTCTGAACTAGCTGGCTGGGTTGGCTGGGTTGGCTGACTGGGCAGTTTAAAGAGGAGCTCATTGCCTTATTCGCAGTGTTCACGATTTTCTGCTAGACCCTTGCAACGCGGCGGGCGTCAGCGAGACTCCCCTACTTCCTGCCAGAGCCCAGCCCCAGTCGCTGCCCCAAAGCAGGCCGTAAGAAACATGTTTGCCACATTCTTGGCCCAGCTTCAGCTTGAGCTACAGCAACAGCAACAGCTCTTCTTCGCGCTCTCTCTTTCTTTCGCTCGCTGCCCGTCTTTGTCACACTCGCGTGAATCCACAATCGAAGTTTTCGTCGAACCTTTTGGAGCTTGGGAATCGGTTTTCGGGCTGTTGCAGCGCATGGGATTATTTCATTTTGTGGTGTTTCCTTTTGGGTCTGGCCGGGCGCATATTAGAAACAAGTTATTCCTGCTGCCACACAGTTTAAGAGTCACTGGAGGTTTTTTTTCTGTTTTTTTTTTTAATTTTTTTTTTTTGTTTTTGGGCCATGATTCATGATGATGATTTTGGCCAAAAAGTTGTTGTCTATCTAGTGTCGAATTGTTTCGAAGATGTTTTATTTTGGCCCGTTTAGTGGTTTTTCATTGGGCAAACGCGTGAAAAAGAAAGTTTGTTTTTCCTCTTTTAAATTGCCTCAAATGCTGTTCGCTTTGTCTGATTGTTTCTTTGTTTCCCGACCTCGAATCAATGTGGGCTGTGGTGTCGCTGCCATCTCAGGCGAGTGGGTGTTACTACGCATTGTCACTGTGGCAGGTGGCAGCTGGCCACTTAAAATCGAAATGTATTTGGGAAAGTGTCGCTGCTCGTATCTATGTATTATGAAGTATATATCTTCTTTTTATAAACTCATCAACATATCAATTAATTCGATTCCCTCTTCTATCTCTACTTACAGCCAAATGCACCAAGGGCTGTGTCCATGGTCAGTGCGATAAGCCGAATCAATGCATGTAAGTATTTACCATTTAATCAAGTAGCTTAAGTAAAGCAAATTGGAAGGATCCACTATGAGGCTAGGGACGAGCTGCAACATTTGGCTGCGTGTTGCGCGCAACATGTTGCTAATTAGGCAAGGCTTTGGCTTTAGTTTTTTTGCCAAGATGAGCTTTTGATATTTTTTATGGTTGTTTGTTTTGGTTTTATTTTGTTTGCTGCACGTTTAGCGCTTGAGACAACGAGTCAACGAGACAACAGCAGCAGCAACATTAACAACAACAGCAGCAATTGTCATTGGACACACCTTTTACAGTGTTTTATTTGTTGTTATTTTGTTGTGTATGTTAAGTTGTGTGCTGCCAAGTTTGGTAAAGGGCAAAAAGCATAAGCAAAAAAGAAGAAAAACTAAACAAAAAAGTGGCAACAGCAACAAAGTCATTTTGCTTAGCCCATTTAGTGCACGTTTTGTGCGACCACAAGAAATTCTTTTGGCTGTCTTACTGTCTGGCCGGGAGTGCATTGGCTGTCATTTGATTGTCGAGGTTTTGCATTACAATTATTTGAGTGCCCGCTGAAATAATCAACTAAAAGCAATACACACAATCACACAGAGGCGAACGAAATTGAATTACAAAGTTTTCCCACATTTTTCATAGGGCAAATGCAACAGCAACAATGACAGAGCAAGGTGTAAGCGAACACTTTTGACGACGCTGGCAAATATTTTATGCATGAAGTTTCAAGCTCAAATCTCATAGGAGCGTTGCCATCTGGTTGGTATGGGTCGATTGGCGTTGCCAGCCCCCATGTAGAAAGCTAATTGCGCCGCCGCTTCATTCGCATAAGATTTCTTCTTGTCTGATGGCCGATAGACAGGATGTTGCTCATTATTTATGCATTGCTGGCCAATAAAGTGAGTGCCAGTTCCCACTCGGCCGAAAACGGAAATCAAGCATTTTGCGGTTCAATCAATAATTGTGCCAAAAACCGAAAACCAAAAATTTCAAATACAAAAATCATTGTCGCACCACCGTCGCTCCCTCTACACATTGCGCCACTTCGAATGTTATTGATGTGATTTGGGATAAAATGTTTGTTTTATAAATAGGCCCCGACGTGTTGATTGTTCGTAGAAAAAACCGCAAGCAGTTACGCTCAAGTATGCGTGTGCCACTCAGCCAAATCCAAATCCCAACACCAAACAGCAAACAGCAGACCCAGAGCCAGAGACAAAGCCAAAGCCATTGAAAATTAAAGTGCTTTTTGTGCTGCGCTGCCTCGTAATGGTGGGAATATTTTAATAATTCTAAGCGCGCGCGCTATATGACCAAACACACCAATACGAATATAAACACACGAACACGTGCACATACACACACACACGCATACACACATCTGCACACGCATGCAGCTGGTAGTTGACCGTCGCGTCGCCAACGCTTTTGACATTTCTGTTTTGTGTACACACTGGGCGCATATCAATTACCACTTGTCTCTCTCGCTCTCTCTCTTCAGCTCAAGCCCTTCCTCTCCCTTCAGCTCTTCTTCTCTGTGACTGTCTAGCGTCTGCTTTGAATTATTGCCAATTGAGAGTTTGTGGGTGAAGGATCTTTTGCTTGCATATTAATCGAAATTGCATTCATTCGTGAGCGGTGCGCGTGCATGCGTGCGTGTATTTCGTGCGTCTTTGTGTCGTTTGGCAACGCAAAGTAGAGCGCGCTGCAAATGAAATAAATTAATTTAGTGTTTGCGCAGCGTGAGAAATGCCAAATTGTCTGCCGCCCCTTTCTCTCTCTATCTCTGACTCACACTGGCTGCGCGGATATGTGCACTTGAACAAATACAAAACAAAATTTATATGTACATATATCTATATACATACATATGTATGTATTTATTGTTGTTGCGCTCTTTGACTTTCAAGTTGACATGCCTTTTCCTTAAACTCTTCTGCTTGGGATCGGCTGGCTGTCAAGCACATGTCCCGCTCGAGGGCGCCCAGTGCACTACAAATCGTTCCAGGGCAGGAGTCAGCAAACGTGTAGATCTCAGGCAAAAGTTGTCGCTGTCCGCTGTCCGTTGCCCTTTCCGTTCGAGTTTCTTCTTAGCTGCATCTAAACGCAGTCAAGCGTTGCTGCGCCCACATGGGCAATTACAAACACACACATACATGTATTGATTTGTGTATGTGTGTGTGTGTATAAGTGATTTGCTAAGCAGGTGATGCGCCTTCTTTCTTTCTTTCATGCTTTCGCATTGGCTCAAACTTCAAAAGTAAACCAGCGCCCCGAGCGCATTAACCGTGTCCGTCATGTCCAGCAATCGTTGTTCGCTCTGGCTCCGCCTGCTCTTGGTCCTCCTCCTCCGCTTCCATCTCTGCTTACGCCTTTGCATATTTCATTGATGAGCAATGATTGTGCTGTTGCGATGATTTGTTGTTATTGCTGTCTCTGCTTTACGCTTCACATTCGTTCTGATTTCTGCAATGATCAGGAAATTAATTCAGTTGTTGTTATCGATAGGCGATAATTTGCCAAGAACTAGTTCAGGGCATACAGCATAATTTGCATTCGCTTTTCGAGTATCGTTTGCTTTGAGTTTCGTTCGAAAACTAATTAAGTGTTATCCTTGCTCTATTTTGCAGCTGTCAGAAAGGTTGGCGAGGACCGCTGTGCGACGAGTGCGCCCCATATCCGAGCTGCGTGCATGGCACATGCAACAAACCCTGGGACTGCATCTGCAACGAGGGCTGGGGCGGTTTGTTCTGCAACCAGGATCTGAACTACTGCACGAACCATCGGCCCTGCATGAATGGCGGCACCTGCTTCAACACCGGCCAGGGCTTGTACACGTGCAAGTGTGCGCCTGGGTACAGCGGCAACGATTGCCAGACGGAAATTAACTCATGCGATGTTGATGTGAATCCCTGCCAGAATGGCGGCACCTGCGTGGACGAGGCGACGCAGCGCGGCTACAAATGCGTCTGCCCCAAGGGCTGGAACGGTCGCATGTGCGAGGAGAAGCTGCTCACCTGTGCGGACAAACCGTGCCACCAGGGCAGATGCCGAAATACAAGCAGCAATAGCAAGCAGGGGTTTCAGTGCGACTGCCCCAGCGGCTACAGCGGAACCACCTGCGAGCTCCACTTAGACAACTGCAACCCGAATCCCTGCCAGAACGGCGGCAGCTGCCAGCCGAACGGTAAATGCGTCTGCCCCGACGGCTACACGGGCGCCAAGTGCGAACAAAACATCGACGACTGCGTCGGCCACAAGTGCCAGAACGGCGGCACCTGCATCGACATGCTCAACCAGTATCGCTGCCAGTGCGTGCCCGGCTTCCATGGGCCACGCTGCAGCAGTCGCGTCGATCTCTGCCTGACCAAGCCGTGCGCCAACGGCGGCAGCTGCACCAACCTGAACAACGACTACCAGTGTGCGTGCCGTGCGGGCTTCACCGGCAAGGACTGCTCCATCGACATTGACGAATGCGGCAGCATGCCCTGCCACAACGGCGGCACCTGCATGAATCGCGTCAACACCTTCGAGTGCGTCTGCGCCAATGGCTATCGCGGCCGGCAGTGCGACGAGGAGTCATACGAATCGGTCTCCTTCGGTGCCCATCAGTATGGCGCCACGACGCAAGCACGCGCTGATGGCCTCACTAATGCCCAGGTCGTGCTCATTGCCATCTTCTCCGTGGCCATGCCGCTGGTGGCTGTGATTGCCGCCTGCGTGGTCTTTTGCATGAAGCGCAAGCGCAAGCGTGCCCAGGAAAGGACGACGCCGAGGCCCGGAAGCAGAACGAACAGAATGCGGTTGCGACGCTCCATCATAATGGCAGCGGCGTTGGCGTGGGCGTCGGCCTACCCGCCGGCACGCTGGGCGTCAAGCGCGGCAGCAGCGGTGGCCTGACCTTTGACAACAGCAATCCGAACATCATCAAGAACACGTGGGACAAGTCGGTGAACAACATTTGCGCCTCGGCCGCCGCCGCAGCAGCAGCGGCAGCAGCCGCCGACGAGTGCCGCATGTATTCCGGTGCGCTGGCCAACTATGCCGCCGCAGCGGACAATAATGCCAACTCGGAGTTCTGCGGCGTAGGCCAGCTGGCGCCACTGCAGCGCGCCAAGTCGCAGAAGCAGCTAAACACGGATCCCACGCTGATGCATCGCGCCTCGCAGCTGTTGTCAGCGGGCGCTGGAGCTGCCGGAGCGGCAGCGGCGGCGGCAGCAGCATCTGCCGGCTCAACCAAAGACTACAGCGCGTCAGGCGCTGGAACGGGCGCCAGCGAACCCAAGGGCAAGCGTATCTCGGTGCTGGGCGAGGGCTCTTACTGCAGCCAACGTTGGCCCTCGCTGGCAGCAGCGGGCGTCGCCGGCGCCTGCTCCTCGCAGCTGATGGCCGCCGCCTCGGCGACGGGCAGCGGTGCGGGGACGACGCAGCGCACAGTAGTCTGCGGTACGCCGCACATGTAAGCAAAGACTGGCGGGACGGGGACATGGATACGAAAGTGAGAGAGAGAGAGAGAGACGCCAAATGAGCCGCAAATGGCTTTGTTGTTTATTGAAGCAGTGCAGTCGTCAAAATTGTAACAGGCTTAACTCTACACACACACACACACATACATCTATCTATCGATCAATTTTAATACCTTAAATTGTAATTAGAACTTAACATTTTAGTTTCGCATGGACTGACGTAAGCATAAAGTTCTCAATGTATATGTATATATGCATCTATTCTATATATAAAGCTCTTCTCAAGAAACTCAATTGTTTTTTATCGAAACTTAACTTGACCCTGGCAAAGGCGCCGCTCTGCGGCAGCCCCAAGAAACTCTACACTGGACGAAAAACTCTACATACATACATACTTACTGACGTTTTGCATGTTACTGAAAAATCTGCTTCAACTATTATTATTATTATTAGTTTCACTTAGTTGCGATAAATTGTAAATACTACTTAACGCAAAGAACTCTAGCACATAATTAGAGACTAATTTAGACGCTAAGAAAATACAAGAAATTCCTCATTGACGCTGCATGGTCGGTCGCTCGACTCTACTTGTCTATGCAAAGTAGTGCGCAAGCATTTTGTACATAGTATTTGATAGGTAAACTCTGATATACGAATAACGAAAAAAAGAAAAACATTAAAAAACAAAAAAATACAATTATATATTAATTATTGACTATCTCGCGCTCTACTTTTAGTGTCTAATAATTAAACATATGCATAAAGTATAACTAAATGTAACTCTAGCTTAATTATATATACATATACATTATCTAAAGGCCCCCAAACAGACAAACAACAAGCGAAGACAAGCAAAACATTTAGTGATTCTATTTTAAGTGCTTAATTTTTACACTATTTACAACTTTTATTTCATACTCTAAAATATTTTTTAAATTTTTTGTACAATTTTTTGGCATTTTTTTTTTTTAGTTTGGATTATATCTTATAGTAAAGAAGTCAACAATATTTATAGTTAATAACGAAATGTATTGAATTTATAAGTCTTAAGCCTAAATTTATTTGATACTAAATGAAAAATTAAAAAAAAAAAACAAAAAACAAAAACAAAAAACGAACAAAATTGAATGAAATATACAAAATACAAAACAAGAAAATCATAAAAATTTAATATGTGCGTATGTTTGAAAGTCTTCAGAACAGTATATAGTCTTAATATTATGCAAACAAACAAGAAAATAAAAGAAAGAAAGAAAAAAAAAAAACAAATTATTTACATTTAATTTTGATCTCAAAACCATTTAACAAAACAAACAATGTTTAGAATGCAAATGTGACGCAACAGCTGTTTGCAAAATTCCAAAATATCAAAATTAAATATTCACAAAAACGAACTCAACAAACTTACAGTTAAATTGCAAATGGTTCCTCGTTAGTGTAAAAAGAAAAACTAGTTATAAAAGTGCTAAGTGCTAAAGCGAAAAAGAAAATGCAAATGAAAATTAAAATGAAAAATCAACAAACTGTGCGGCTAACCAATATTGGATATACATAATTAACACTCACACATAAATATATATATACATATATATGTATATGTTTATATATTACATAAATCAGCGCTCATCCACACACATTTATCTCAACTAATTTTTATGTAAATATTAACTTAAAGCTCTCAACAATACATTTTGTTATCTACGCTCATACGATATATGATATATGCATTAATCGCCTCTATACATATATAGTATACATATATATATATTTTTTATAAATATTTAATTTTTTAAATAGTCGTTTTTAGTAATTTATATTTTTATTGCAAAAGAAAAACCTAAAAAAAAAACACACACACACACACTCATGCACACAGAAGAAACACGCGTCGGATTGTATAAAGTTGATAAGTTGATCTAAAATACATATATTTATACAACATGAAAAGAAAAATATTCAAATAGTAGTTACATACATACAATTGTAATTTAGTGTTGTACTTACAATTTAGTCTAAACAATTTTATGAAATTTTAGTAATTAAAACAAAATGAATTGAAAAACTACAAGAAAAAAAAAAACAAGCTAAAAAAAAACGAACAAACAAAATGCAAAAAGAAAAAAATATGAAAAAAAAAACAATAAAAATTTGTATGAATGAATTCAAAAATCTATGTTTTATTATTTTTCTTTAAAAATTTCAGTAATTGCAACTAGGTGGCAGCGCTGTGCAAACAAAATGGCCTTTTCACTGGGCTATTAAACGCATTTTAAGTGTTGAACAACGACGGCAACAGCAATATGGAAATCTGTGGTATTTCACAAGCAAATATTGACGAATAAAACGCTTTGAAATTAAACACGTAAAAAAGCTGTAGTCAAAGACGATCGACTAGGAGATACCCTAACAACCAGTTTGTCTTTGTTTTTATATATATGTACATACTATATATAGGTAAAATGTAGGTATATAAAACATAATCCTGGTACCATTCAGATGTGAAATTTCACAATCAATTTGCATTTTTTTTTTTTATAAAAATAGAATTGAACTCAAGTCCCCCAATATATGTATGTCTAAACTCAGCTATACATATACTTAAGTTCAACTAAGTATACTCTAGATGTTCTCTCACGCTTCCTGCGTAATGTAGATATTTTAACAAAACGTTATAGCCCTCATTCGCAATAGGTTCAGCGCAACAAAAGTGTTAGACACAATACGATAGATGGCTTAGACTGGCTATACACAAGTGCCAGATGCCTGTCTCAGCATCAACATCAAAATTTAACTTTAATTGCGATTCCATGCCGCAAAAATGCATCAAAAAGTCGACAGGAAAATCGCATCGCGAAAAGACAGCGAGAAAAAAGAAGTGAAATATGTAAATATGTACGAGTGTATGTATGTATGTGTTTACTTGTTTATGTGTGTATGTGTATAAAACCAGAAATTATCAAAATTTGTTGTTGACGGCATTTGTTCTGTCGTCTTGCAATGTAAATTGTTTGTTTGAGGAGAAGCTGAGTGAGCAGCACAGTGGAGCAAAGACGAAAGCTAGCACAGAAAAAATGAAAAGAAATGATGGTTCGATATTGTTCGTTGCAAGTCAAAGAGCAAACAATTAGAATTGACTAAATAAATATGAGCTGTAATAGATTTATACATTTATAGCTATACAAGAAGAAATTTAATTTCTTTCACTATGGTTCAATGATATTCAAAATTCACTAACGCATCCATTGAATGTGCCCCATTGTACCACAGCGTACAGCGGCTTGTCTCTCAGCCTTCTTAGCAGCAGTCTCTGGTCTCTGGTGGCTGCAACAAAGCATTAACAATAAATTCTCGCATGCCATTGTGAAATTCTCACAATAATCATAAATAATACTTTATTTTTACATCTTAAACGGCGCAGCGGCTGTTAATGAAGTTGCTACGAAGTGCGTAAACGTGTGCGTGTGGATGGACTAAGGCGGGACTAGCTATATATGTATATATCTTTTGTTGCCTGTCAACATGGGCTGCAAATATCATAGATATGACTGCGACTGCGATGCAATGCGACTCGAGGCTCGGTTCCAGACGCCTAATTAAGCAACTTTAAACTTGGCAACACAAAGTGGCAAGTCATTTGGACAGTGGGCAGTATAACTTAATGTGTATGCATGTGTGTGAGTGTGAGTGTGATTGTAAGTGTGTGCCCCTAGTCGCTAACATATCATTTACAAAACAATTACGCATACGCCATGGCGGCGAGATGCATCGGCGAGTAAACGAGCTTCTCTTGAATGCTAAACCATCAAAACGACCTATGAAAATATTGTGTTAGGCCGTGGACTCGAGCCCGTGACATTGCTCATTCAAAGATTTCGTGGGTAACGCGCTCTTGATTTGTTTACCCAGTGCGTTTACTCCACATTTTGTCATTTCATGGCCCGTGTGGTGGTCCGAGTGCGACGCCTCTGTCACTGGGCACCTAATTGTGTTTACGTAGGCGTCCATCGAGCTGGCTCGGCTTCTTCCTGCATGAAGTGTCATAGCCAGCTCCAAATTAACTCATTGAAAGCGCGTTTCAATTATGTTTAGACAAACAACAGCGACGGCCACAGGGTTGACACTAATAATGCACGCTCTGTCAACGGTCCAACAACATAAAAAAAAAAAAAAAAAAAAAAAACAAAAATAAAAAAGATCCCAGACTCTGTTTGTATTTTATGCTTTTGTCTGCGCCTTGAAACCAGTTGAAAAATGTTTGGCTCAATTCTCATAATACCAAACTAAAGAATAACAACAACAACAACAACAACAGCAACAACAACGACGATTGCTCATTGCAGCATTAACAAAAAGATCAACAAAAACTCAGTTCTTGTTCTTGTTCTCATTCTTGTCTCTTTTGAGCTTGTCTCCTATATAAAGTTCTGTAGTCGCGTTTTTCGGTTTGGATTTTGTTTTCTGAATCCATCGTGCATTCATTGTCCGCGCCTAATCGCTATAAAAGATCTCGCTTTTCATCTTCGTGACGCTCAACTGCGTTGTTGATCTTGAAAATTTGCTCTAAACGAGCACCAGCAGCAACAACAGCAACAACAGCAGCAGCTGCTGCTGCAGGCAGATACAAAATCAAAATAGTAAACTGAGCAATCGGATTTGTTGGATTTAAATGTGATCGGAAATTGTTGCTGCCGTCAAAGGCTGCAGCTATAAGCACTGAGAGAAAAAAATACTAGCTCAAATAATATTCGAAATAGAAGAATCAAATAAATAAAATAGTAAATACAAGTATTTTCAGTATAATATACTCATTTATGTTTATTTTAAATTAATTTCAGTTCTTCAAGAAATCCAAGTTTTATAAATGCCATTAAAGAATGTTTTCTTTTAAGAGAAACAATTTCAGCTTCAACATAAGTAGTTCTCTTATAAAGTCACAAACCCTGAGTCTTTCATGAAATGAGAGCATTTACAAATCATCTGAGAACCAACTCTATTCATGGCGCTCAGTGTACGCTACTCATATTTCAAAATGTGCCTTAAAACACACACCGCTAACCCGTAAGTGCCCCATAATTTAATGAGCTTCATTCATTCACAACTGCGATGGACGAACGAATGTGCATCCCGTCCCGAGCCAGAGGCAGAGCAACACAACAGACACTCAGCTCCAATTCTATTAAAGAGCAGCCGAATGAAGACGACGACAGGCCGAAAATGAGATGACGAAGAAAAGAAGATAAAAAAAGGTCATCTTATCATAAATAAACTGACATAAAATCAAGAATCAAATTCGAAAGCGAAGACAACCCAAAACAAGGCAGTCAGCAAACGGGGCAACAAGAGAATCCAGCAAATCCGTGGCCAAAAGTACATTGTGGAGAATTACACAATAAATGAAATGCAGACCAATGAAGCGCACTGGACGGACTGCCAGATCGACAGTCAGACAATCGGACAGTTGGACGGACGGGCACGGAAAGACGCCAGACAAAAAGCGCAGAGCCAAATGATTCACTATGGAATTTTATGAGCTGAGAACATTTTCAAACTGCCTTTCAATGCCATGGGATACAAATGCGAGAGTGCGAGCATCTAAACAGCTGGAAGCTAGAGGGAGCTGTAGTAGCCAGCTAATATTGAATATAACAACAACAATGCGCGTTTATTATTATCTCTAGTCGCATGCAAATGAAATCGATAAAATATTAAAGTGAATGCACCAACAGATGCAGAGCGATGCAGTTTTACCCCCAGCTAATTGAGTGTGAAAAGGTTGAGAGCGTCTGAGCTACAGAGATTATCAGATTATCATACAAACAGCGCTGATACGCAGTGGAAATTCTGTTGCGGGGGGAATGAGATGAATCGAGCTCTGTTTTGGAGCTGTTCAGGTAGCGCCGCAGCTATTTAAGTCAAATAAATTTCATTCAAGCGGACAGCAGACAAAACGTTCAACTTCATTTCGACTGTTATAATTTATTTCAGCTGGCTAGCTGGCTAGCCAGCTAGCGAACAAGAAAGCCAAATTTAAATCTAAATACATGTCCATTCGAGATAAGCCTGCAGCTTCCTTCCAATTCCAAATCTAAATGCTTCTCCTGCTCCATCTTCTGCTGCTGTTGCTGCGCTTTGAGTTTGTCTTGGTTGTCGCTGCATAATTTGTCGTCGCTTGTGTTTTTCTTTTCTCTCTCTCCCTCTCTTTTTTTTTTTTTTTGGTTTTGTTCTTGTATCTTGTAGATACATTTGTAAGTTGAAGTCGCTTTAATTCGTTTGAATTTTGTTGGCCAGCGCCAGCACGGGATCATCGTGTGTGTCTCTCTCGAACGATGCTGCTTCTGATCTCTAGTTGGGCTTCTTTTTTGTTTTGCTTTTTTTTTTATTTTATTATATTAATGATGTGGGAACTTCTGTTCGCTAAGCTGCTTTGGCCCGGCGCTGATTTGTGTTTGTGCGCTGTCTGCGTTGCCTTGTAAAGCGCCCATTAAGATTTCATTAATTATGAAGAATACTTTCATTAATATTGTATATACAAGCATATGGAAACTTATCTTCTTTAAGCTGCCTGTGGGGTGGAGACTTCATTTTTGCATTGTGACCTGATTTCGTGAACTTCAAGTCTTGAGGGGGTCTCAAAGTCGAAGAATCAATTAGGAAATGAGAGATTGTTTCTTTATTTTTGGAATAACGTAATTAACTACAGAGCATTAAGATGAAAGCTAAGACAGTGAGAGAGCATTAATTTCATATTCATATTGATCTTTATTTCGATATTCAGTTTTAGGTGCTTTCATTCTGAGATCCGAGGCTAAGTAAAATTTAAATGAAAAGAGCTAAAGCTCAACGACAATATATGTATATACAATGTATATAAGCATATATGTCTGTATATAAAGAGTTAAAGTAGAAAGGTGCCAATCCAATGCAAGCAGAAGAAAAAAGTATACAATTTAGTTTATTTACCTTTGACAAACAGTTAATAGAAAGAAAAGGTAACCAGAGGGAACACGCTTCGAAAAACTTTAAATAAATCAAGCACATGCCACCAGAGAGGAAAGCAAAGAGACAGAGACAGAGAGAGATAGACAGGGGGATGGAGGGAGACAGGGAGTCGGGCAACCTGCCTCGAAGCGCTAGTGCTCATAATCATATTGATGTATTACAATAGTTTGTAGAAGTACACGGATCGTCTCGCGTCTGTAAAGAGCAGCTATAAAAACTACAAAACATTACTGAGAACACCAGCCCAAAGAAGAGGAATCCAACAAGAGTTACAACCAAATGAGTTAAATGCCTGGGTGTGTTTGTGTGTGTGTGTGTTTGGGCTGTTGTTTAGACTCTTACCTGCAACTACAGAGCATCCGAGAAGATTGACATGCGTACGAGAGCTAAAGCTAATGCCTCCCTGCTGTACCCTAGCCCTGGTCTTGCGGATGCACGAAAAAAACAATGGCCAAGCCGCGTGCAACTGTGTGGACGAACTGTGCTAACGATGTGGCCATTGAGGGCATACTATATAAATAATGGAAATGCATACTAATTAAATTGTGAGAACTTTACCTTTGAAGGTACCTTCTCCTAATGCCAGTTCAGTGATTTGCATCCAACTGGCTTCCAACTGATTGCCGGCGTTGATGCTTCGTGGATGCCACACCAAGTCGCCAATTATCACCAAGTGGCCAGACGAGTGTGAGAGTGTTTGGCATTCTAACTGGAAATGTCAATATATTGTTTATTATCGACTAGCTGTCAAACTTGTAGCTGGATCATCAATTAATAGTGTTTCATGTGGAGTTTTAATAAGCTTCTGTTCACAATGGGAATATCTTTGATATCTGTGGAGGGAAAGCAAGAATTGTCTAGTGAGTGAGCCACCGAAATCTGCACCGCAATTGGACATCACGACTTGCTGAAAGCTAGACGAAAGACATTATAACGACTGTGATCGGAACAATGACAACAACTTAAGTTTGCACACAAGGCGTCGACCAAGTTACTCTCCAACTCCCCCAATCTCTGGTTCTCTAATTGCCAAAGCACCACCAAAAATAAGAAAAGGAGCCAACACAGAACAGAACAGAGCAGAGCAGTACAGAAAATGTGAACAATTGAACAAGTTGCGAGCCTTTGGGCGTCGGCTAATGGAAGGAAGCTGTTGGATAGCTACTTGCTGCATTGTCAGCGAACCACAATAGATCGTAGAACATATCTACCTACCAACTGCGCTCAGTTGCCGAACGGTGCTCTGGCGGCTTTGGATATGCGCGCACAATAGAAACGAAAACACATCGAACAATTACGGTACCCGTACTCTCATGCGATCATAGCCAGTTGTAGATGGGACCGCTAGACGCCGCTTGTTGTACTCTGGCTTGGAAAATGTCCAAACATTGTCGGAAATTTGTTAACTTTAATTTCTGTTGCATTTCGACAGGCCGGGCCGAACTGTCGGCCGTTGCATTGGAAAAGGCTTGCGGATGATTTTTCCAAAGAACCGAACTGAAGTCGCGGGCGTTGTGCCATTTCCATTCAATGTTTAGCTGTACCTGTTTCTCTTGTTGTTGTTGTTGTTGTTGTTGTCTTTTATTGGTAAGCTAATCGAAATTATGACAATTCTGACAATGGCTTTAACGGTTCTCTCTTGCCATTCCGAGTTGCCGTAAATTTGTTTGTCAACTTGCTCGACAGCTTCAGCCGCTTTGAAAGTGCGGTCCATTTGTTCATCCATTAGACTTACATTTGAGCTGATGGCCATAGTTGAAAGATTATTGGGTATTTTTTAAGTAATAAAATTAATATACTTTATATTTGAATCTAAGAAATTATTTTGAAATTCTGGCAATACAGATATTTAATGATTAAAGAGAACTAAATATCCTAGTAAATTTATTTTAATTATATAATACCAATACCATACCAATAAGATTCTCAAGCCAAATACGTTAGTTGGCACAACAAAATATAATAATAATGATAATATTACAAACAAAACGTAATGAAATACTTACAACTCTCTTATGACAGCGAAAAACAAAGTGGCTTTCGGCATAGGTGACATTTCTGGAATATCGAAAGAGATGCATTTAGCTATAACTGAAATATTTCGTTGCATGCGGAGGGACAGCCGCTTTCTCAGCCATTGGAAACTAGTTATCGGCAGGCACACAAATCAATTTAACGATGAACTAGCCCAGTTCGGATTGCAGATCTCTGGGCTGGCTCTGAGCGGGTCCGCTTGCTGGGCAACATCAACATCAATTGCAATCTGGTTCATTCACTATCATTGGGAAAGACGCGACTGGACTTGAACTGGATGGGTTGCTGGCAGTAAGAAGAAGAATCAGCAGCAGCAGCAGCAGCAGCAGCGGCAGCGGCTTGGACTTCCTGTTGTCGCATCATTATTGTCCATCATCATTTCCATTCGTAATGAGGCGCTGGCTACTAAAATGAAGTCGATCTGTAGTTCATTTAGATGCCGCCACAAAGCTGACATAGCGGGGGCTGTTTTGGCCCTGCACGATTCTGGCCGACGATCAGCTGTGCCTCACTTGCAAGCCAATGTGACAATTTCTTGTAGCAGCAACCCACTGCACCACTGCATCACGGCACAAAAACCGGCATAATACATGGCCCGAAGAGCGAAGAGCCTTATGTACAACATTTACTATGTTCGCTGACATTCTTCGCGTAATTCTTCAATTTCAATTGCATACTGCGATAGACCAGCTCCAGCATCAGCTTCAACATTGGCTTTGAACTGTTCTCTGTCTTGTTGGCTGGGGCTACCAGTTGTTCGGTACGTTTTGCTTGCTTTTTGTTCCTCTGGCTTGTTTTTTTTTTTTTTTTTTTATTCCATTGCTAACAATTGTCGCGACATTTTTCTAGGTAAAACTCACGATCAATTGGCGACACGCTTCTTCTTGGCAGCCAAACCTGTCGGCGGCTGCGTGAGTTGTAGCCCCAAAGCTCCAGTCTCTATCGCCATCAGCAGCTTAGTCTCTGCCTCTGTCTCTATCTCTGTTTCTGTTTTGTTTCTGTTTCTGTCTCAGTGGCAGCAGCGATTCCATCCTTTACCCGTCCTGGCCATCTCAAACATCGGCGCATCTGTTGTCGCATTGTTCTGGACTGCTTCGCAGCGCAACGAGCGGCGATAAAAGTGTTTATCATGTTTGCAATTATATGCTAAAATTGTAATTGCAAATGTTTGCCTAAGCTGCAAAGGGCTTTGCTTGCAGATAGACCTTCAGTCAGCTGAAGTCGGAGCGGAGAGCAGCAGAGAAGCATGTGAAGCCGCTGCTGCAGCAAGTGGGGTTCACTTTGAAGTGTTTCGTTGTTTAAATGGATTTCTTAAACGGTTCTACTGAACATATTTACCATTTCAATGCTGAGAACCGGATGTGAAAGCCTTCGACTTGACCATTGCATTGGCTCACTGCTAGGTGTGAACTGCCACGGAAGCCTCAAGAGTTTAGAGAGTTCAGTTTACCCACTTAACGGTTAATGGAGTGAATCCCAAGATGCATTCGACAAAAGCATCATCTTTTATTTTATTTTTCTCTTTTTAAGTATAATAGAGCTTTAAGCTTTAAATTGTTAATTATACTTAATTATTTGTAAAGATTTTTTTTTTTTTTTTGAGTGAATGAAGAGACCTTATTTGAGGCATTTTGTGGAAGGATCCATTTAGAGTTATTTCTCTCATTTAAAACTATATAATAGCTATTTGGCATGCATATAGTCGGTATGGGGATATCTAATTTACTTACTTCAGCCGATTTAATCTAAATCAAAGAACGTAAATTAACTTAGATTCCTTATGATTACGAAAACACATTCAAGTATTACAGACTATAATCCTAATAAACAGCTTGAAATACCAAATCTTTGATCAGTTACAGAACAATTCCTAGCGATGAACACCAAAGTGGAGTCACACGAATGATCTCCTCTACAGCATACGAGTGACATTGCATTTAACAAAATTTATAAATGGATTTAATGAGTTGTTATCTCTGATATTAATAGTGCTTGAGCATATCTCTTTTATTAAAACGTGCTTTGGTGTTAACTCAAATGTTTTGATATGCTATGGTACCTGGTGATATCTATCATCAGGCAGATGGGAAAAGCCCATGAAAGGAGAAATGAAAAGAGGCTAGTTAGCCGGGCATTTCTCTTGTAATTGTGATTATGGATTTGAATGTAATGCGCCCACCTGAAAGTGTGGCTCATGCATCATGCAAGCAATAAGAGGCCATAAATTCAACAGCTGACCTCAGCTGCATCAGCACTCCATCAAAATCTCAGCACTTAATGTTGTGTGCCCACCCAAAAAAGGCCATGCGATGACGACGCGGCGACGATGATGATGATTATGTTGATGATGATGCTGAAGACTACTATAAGACCATGCGAGCAGTTCGCTCTCATCCCGTCTGAACGAATCATAATGCAGCAACCGAAGTGCAGCTAATTTAAGGAAATGCTTACTCAACGCAACACCAACACCAGCTCCGACGACGACGGCGATTGCAGTGCCTGGATGCTCGCACCTGGATCCGTGCCGAGAGAGAGAGAGAGAGACAGTGAGTGAGAGAGAGAAGCTCATGCAACATGTGCATGTCGCTGATACCTACACCAATATGGAGGCGTTTGCTACAGCGGCGCGTGACGTCCACTTTTGGTTGTCAAGCAAATTACATAGTATATGATTTTTATGTGACAAATGAGCTTAAGATGTTGTCGTTGATGGGACAGTTCGGCTGGTCAGTTTGGGGCTTGGTTAGCTCTTGCTTCGTTTTGTTTCGTTTTGGTTTTAAAGTCGCACCTAAAGATGGGCACGTGATTACGTGAGTCACGTTAGAGATTAACAGAAAAACTGAATTACTTTAAAGTGTTCTAGCTTTTACTTAATGTAAAATTCAACTTGAGGCTAGCATATATTTTATTGACATTATATACAATATTAAATATATTCTATAGAGATAGATGCCTGAGGCTAATTATTGGCTCATAAATAGGATTCCAATGTCATTGCAATGACAGAGGTTGGCCCGATTTCTCAATAAGGATTTTTCATAATACAAGTTCACATATTCCGATAAACAATAGAACAGATATAAATAATTTATACTCTCGAATACTCTCGCATAGCAATTCTGACTATAGAAAACTGCTTAAAAAATTAATATCATTCACTTAAATTGTGATAAATGCCTTTCATTTCTTCACTTTCAGAGGCTGCAGCTCACGTGTTCATCTCTAGCTATAGCCAGTTGGCTTTACTTCCCTTTGCTTTTATCATTTTCTAGTCACACTCACGCATTTTGACACGCTGACACATATCGTAGTCTGTTTTCTAAGACTGTTCCAACTGCTTTGAAATTTTGTTTTATGATTTGTCGTCGATTTGCATATAAATGCCGAACATGTGTTACGCCCGCGCTTCTGTTTCCGCCTTTCGCCTAGTTGGGCGACTTTTTGGAAAAGTTACGGATATTATTATGGGAGAAAAGTGAGAGTAAAGGTCTCGCCTGGGTGTCGCTCTGTTCGCAGTGATTTATGTCTTGGTCGAGCGTATTTTTACGACGTGCTAACTGCCATTGGTAGGTGTCTATCTCATTTGGCAGCTACATGCAACTGGGCATTCCAACAATGATTTCACTGCATTAAAATAACTGCAGGCCGCGTGAGTGCACTCAAAGTATTCATTCCCCCAGACGTTGTCATAAACAATCCTAACAATTGAGCTACACAGTCAGCCAGCCAGCTAGACCTGATGCAATCGTTAAATTTGGCAAATATGGCTAAAGCGACAGTTTGGCTTAGTTACGGTCTTAGCCGCTTGTCGCTATGCGGCGACATGGCTCAACCAAACGTTGCTCGAATTTCAGTTAACTATCGGCCATAGAACCTGTCGCTTAGCTATGTGCAAATGCCTCTCCAAAAGTTTGCGTAATTAGAACACTGATCAGAATTTGTTTTTCTTTAATAGCTGGCATTTTGATACGTGATATCTCAACTTATGACTGTGGGTAAATATTTTATGGATTATTTTGTGTTATAGAGTTGTGCAGTTTCGCACTTCCATAAGCAGAAAGTCGCTCAATTTGGTATTCAAGTATGTGTAAACAATGTTAAGGACATAGACATACATAAGTATCAGATTTAGATAGATATTTAATTTTTTGTATATGTGAGTATTTATATACTCTTGTATATTATCTCTCATAGATAGGACTCTTCTTTGCGATTCTCATTATAGTATTTTGTAACCACACATCAGCCATTTTTTGCATATTTTCATCTTTGATTATCTTTTGGGTCTATCCAATGTTGCTTGTGCCTGCCACGCATGTTTGACCTTTGGCCTCTGCTTATTCCAAGCTAACATCAAAATTCCTACCAGCTGGACATTTGTGTAACCACTTGTAAGTTACAGCCGACTCATTAACTTGAACAAGTGACGATGCCCATGGCTAAGCCACGACCATAAACAACAATTTATCTGTTGAGCCGGCTGACTATATCAACGGAGCCAACTATGCAGAAATTCCATATGCGACATTATTCTCATAACCCAAGCTGGACTTGAAGAGCCTATTAGCTAAGCCAATACACGCATGTACTTCAAAGTGCAGGCCCTCTGCTAGCTGGTTGGCTGCCTGGTTGGCTGGATGGCTGTGTGACTGGCTGACCATAAATCACAGTGACGACGATGCGACTAATTAAAAAATCGACACGCTAAACTGGCAAAAGACGAAATTAACATTTGCTCAAATGCAATGGCCGAGGGTAGACAGGAGAGAGGATAGAGCGTCTCCGGGAACGGGCAACACCCGCCGACAGACATCAAGTCAGATGGGAATCAGCATTGCTATCGGAGTAGGGGACAGGGCACTGAATCGGGCGCTTCGTCAGTTCGACTGATTGCCTTTGTCTCTTACTGGTTGTTTCTCTGTCTGTATCTGTGTATGTGTGTATGGATTGTTTTCCTTTCCATTTGTTTATAGGACTTACAAGTCTTTGCTGTGCGGCTTGTGGCAGCGATTCGCCAGTTAAAATTATCGACAATAATGTCAACAAGTTTTTGCGTAAATTTACGCTGCGATTCTCTGGGATACTCGTTGAGCCACCAACTGCCGTCGACAGCCTCCTGGCTGATGGACCTCAGTTGGCTGGCCTCAGTTGCTGGCGATCAGCTCTGCTGCTGGCGTGCAGGTGATCAATGTTTGCGATCAATTGCTCTAACCGGAAAGAACGACTCAAAGTCGAATGCAATTTAAGCGCCCAAACTACACTGAACAAAATTGCAATTTTCAATTGCATATAGCTCAAATTGTTTTCTGCACAGTGTAACTATAAGAGAGATGGAATTTTGCTCTTTAATTTCAGAATAGATTCACAAATATCGCTTTTATTATATTGTGACATGAGCTCATTCAACATATTTGCTTGCAGTGTATTCCAGCCCACATGCACCCTCTCTTTCGCTGCCTTAGTTTAAGTATGTCGTTCTATGCTATCTCTCTTACTCTTATCCTCTTTGTCCCCTTCAGTATTTGAGTCAGAGACGTGGCTCGTCATCAACGCTCTGTGCCGATGGCATTAATTCGATAATGCATAAAAATAAGGAATACGCTTCATTGGACTCTAATTGCTAAACGCAAACAGAGACAACAGCAACAACAACAACAACGACACACACTGAGGATGACAACGACAGTTGGCACTGGCTCAGCTGGGTTCCCAAGCTGGCCAAATGCTGTGCTGCAAGTGCAGCAGCGTCCCAGCATTTGATGGGCCTGCAGCGTCAAGTTGGGGGCCCTTGGTAAAGCAGCGGGCGGATGATCGGCGACTGCCCCAACAACGTTGCGTGTAATTAAAACGCAAACTTGTACCGAGGCATGGCAAGTGGCTGGCGTGGATGAGGGGAAGGGGTAGCGTGTGTGTAGCTCGAGAACGGGCCAAGTAGGTGAAAGACGACTAAGCCGGGCGCTGGCTGATTTCTTGAAAGATTTGTAAACGTAAACTTTCGAAAAAAAAAAGAAATAAACCAGAAGTAAATATCGACAAAGAGCGTCGTGGTCGGAAAAAATTAAGAAAAACTTAAATGAGTTAAAAATTCCACACAACTGCGTGAGAAGTCGCCGCCGTCGTCGACGTCGCGGCTGTCGGAGCTGAAGTTGCAACCCGGAGTCGATGCTTTAGTATTGAGTTTTGTTGTTATTGTTTTTTGGGTTTTTTTTTTTTTTTTTTTTTTTCATTTGCGGTTGGTTTATGCATTGGCTTAAACGAACGAACGAGCCCCAGTCCGTCAGAGCAGCAACAACAACGTTGCATTTATTGATCGCCGCGTACCGATTATTGTTTAAACTGTTTTCAATGCGTTTACTCTGTGTAAATATTATTTTTTCAATTTATGAGCCACGTACTCCGCTGAAGATGCTGTCCGGATGAGCCGAAGATACCCATCAGGCCCAAAGCGACCCCCGCCCCCCCCCCCCCCCCCCTCCCCACCACCATTCCAGTCGCGGCTCTGACTGACTGACAAACAGTTTGTCTCCCTCCAAGTTGCGTTGGCGCGCAGACAAATCAGAAATATCAATTGGAAATCGCATTCAATCGAAATTGGAAATCCTCAAGATACATAATGAAATGCTCATCATTAAAATGATGTCTCGTGCATTTCTGCTTACATATCTGCCGAAATATTTTAATGCCATTAATTTATTACCGCTTAACGGCAATTGCAGCAGAATTACTCATAATTGGCATTCCCCAGATGCAATTATAATTTTGGGAAGAGACGAATACGATTTGCGATCGCAATGGGAAAAGTTTTTTGGTTTTTGAGGCGGTAACAAAAGGTTTTCTCTTATAGAAATATGTATATTTGATATATATGTAGAACACGATATTAATGAAGATATTATAGATAATTGAGACATTAAATTAATGAAATAAAAAAATATTTATATACATCACAGAGCAAACTGTGGCACCAAAAAAAGAAAAAAATAAAAATTGGCTTGCACCAAAGACAGAAGTGCGACAGTAGTTGGTAAAGTAGAAAACTCAATTAAAAGTGTCTTAAAAAAAAATATATATATATATCTATATAGATATTTGTGGATACATGTGGTCGATAGTTGGGTGCACAGCACGTCGAGAGCTCATTAGGTAAAACGAACATTTGTAGACAGGCGCCATCTAACGCCAATGTTTCAGACAAAAATCTAAAGCCAGCATTGAAGCTGGAGTTGAAGTTGGAGTTGGAGTCATCTCCAGCCAGGAGACGCTGCGTGCGACTTTGGGGGCATGCTGGGTGCGACAAGCTGCCAAAGATCAAACGTTGTTGTCACGAACGGGCAGCAGGTGGAAGAGTATGGTTGACGACGACGACAATGATGATGATGATGATAATGATGATGCGGGCGCGCACTCACAGTCAGTCATTTGGAAATTGGCTAAAAGTAGCCAATGGCTGGCAGTGCAATCATAATTATCATTATGATGTTGGCCAGTTGGAGATGTTGCAACATTTAGCACTCACGCACACACTCAGTCAGTCAGTCAGTCAGTCATTCATTCAGTCAGTCACTCACTCATTCACTCATTCAGTCAGTCAGTCAGTCAGACATGATAAATGCATGACCATGTAGCTCTGATCTAATTAATAGGCTGCATAGTTTTTGCACCTGCGTTCGGCTGCGTGGAAATTTGTTAGTTTTACTTTCGGTTTTCCAATCACCGTCACCATCGCGCACAAATCACATATCAGCTCCGATGCACAATTTATATGGCAAAACACGAACGGGTACGCGGTACGTGCGTTTGGGGCCCACGTTCATGTCCAGTTCCAGCACCAGCCCCAGCCCCAGCTCCAGCCAAACACTATTAATTTGTATGATATAATCGCTTGGGGAGGCGTGTACCCTCAATTCGCGCCATGTACAAAAATTAGTTGCCATTTTCATTGATTGATGGGCATCCATATTAAATGTTAAAATGCTATTAAAGTCATGTAGCTTGTTTTGATTGCTACCAATAAGTGTAATCAAACTGAAGCTGGCTTCATTCGCCAGTAATTTATGAATGCTTTTTGAAACATATGTAAACTTTATATTTATAGTACTGGGAAATGTTTTCAAATAACATTTCAATCGAAGGCCTGCATATGTAGATATATTGACATCATGCAGTATGACTTTATTTTATAGCCTTTTAGCTACTTCATCTATGTTGTTAAATCATATACATCTAATTCTAAAATTCAATGAATTTCCCAAGAATTTAGTTAGGGCTTACATGTTGCGTGTAACTGAATGAATGGCATTTGCCTGAAATAAGAATAGAAAAAATCTATTTAAATCAAATTTCAAATGTCTTAATTCAATACCTAATTAAGCTGGCTTTAGCTCAGCCTACTTATATAAACAATTTCATGAAGAAAATGACAGTTAGCAAGCTTTAATAGTGGAGTGAGGCAATCGTAAATCTATTTAACAAAGAGCTGGCCAGAGGCCGAAGCCAGCTCCAGCTCCAGCTCCATTGACCATTTTGGTGAGGCAACGCTAATTGGATATTCACACTTTTACACATTTGTGTTTGGCGTAAATGAGTCAAAGAAAAAGCGCCACACCCAAAATAGGCAACTGGTAAGCGCCAACAGGCAAAGGAGAGAAAGAGAGCAAGAGAAAGAGAGAGGGAGAGAGAGAGGGAGAGGGAGATGCACATACGCAAACCAGATCAGTGCCAGATTCGCGACCAGGCAAGTGCGAGTGCAGCAGTTTATGGCTGAGATGGGAAATGGTAACAAAAGCCAACATCAGCTAACAAGAGCGAGTGCGCGATTGTGCGACTGCATGAGGCCCCAAAAATAGGCATACCAATGTGTGCGCATGCGCGGAATTTATGGTGACATTTGAGTGATTCGCGCAACGTGTCATGAGCTCCTCTCGGGGATCTGGACAGCAGCAGCAGCAGCAGCAGCAGCAGCAGCAGCAGCCGTTTGGTGTAAAGGCCAATTAAATTGGCAGAGAATTGGAACACTGAGCGACGACTGTCTGACTTATGGGACAGGAGCATGTAATTGCATTGAAGAAGGCCAGTTGCCTTTTCAACTCTGCCGATTATCCCAGCTGCTGTGTGAGGCACCAGTGCGCGCATTCCAGGCTATTCACTCTACATAAGTGGCACACGAAATTAGCGTAATTTCCAAGCAACGCCGACGCAGCATTCGACTGGACAAGTGTCAAAGTGAAAGAGGCGAATTCTCGCACAGGTTGCACTTCTTGGTAAATGCAAAGCATTCAGAGTCGGTCGGCCCGGCTCGGTCGGTCACACACTTTCTGATCTTGGCATGGCGATAAGAAGGCTCGACCCCTTTGCGCATATGGCACACATAACGATTATTCCATATTTACTTATTGTATGTGCATACATACTTATTGCCAGCTCCCAGGACACAGCTCCAGGCAGAGGGCCCAAGCCCAGATCCAGGCCCAGACCGAGTCACAGACGCAGGCATATTATTTGCGCGATTAAATTGATCGCGGCTGCCTTACATTGGTAGTCGTCTCTCTCTCTCTCTATATATATATCTCTCTCTCTCTCTTTTTCAGAGTCTGGGACTGTGACTCCTACTGTGTCTGTGTCTGTCTGTGCTCGGTTGCTGTTCGAGGCTTCTGCGGCAGTCAACTTCACGCTTCGCTCAAGCATCACCAAATAAATTTCATTGAGCGTCCCTGCACAGTGGGCTGCATAGCTCTAAGACTTGCACAAATTGATCCTTCAAACTTATGAGCAAAAGCTTTATAATATTAATTGAGAATGATATGGGGATAGTCTTCTGACAAAATTTGTATTTGTTTATTTGCATATAGTACAAGTCCGCGTTTTGTTTCTTCATACTTTGAGGACACTGTGCATTGTCAGAGTTACTGTTGTTGCAACAGCACTCTGTGTGATCCATGGCTATGCGCTTATGAAGCTGCAGCTCCTTGTGCTGGAGCGCATTCCAAGTACTTTACCTTTACCTTTAGCTTTACATTTACCTTTGCCGTTGCCATTGCCTTTGCCTGTGCCTTTACCTTTACCTTTACCTTTACCTTTAGGTTTAGCTTAGTTTTACCTTGGCATTTTAGGTTTTGAGCGCTGATGCGCTGCATGCCGCAGCGCATGCTTCATCTGTTGCATGTAGTTACCGCTTTCATGGCTAAGTGGTTGGCTGGACATGGTCATCTTATTTCTTTTGTGTTTAGGTGCGCGGCCTGCACCACCCCTCCTGCTGGATGGATGCCCCTGCTGTCGTCATCGTCATCATCATCGTCGTCGTCGTCGCCGTCGTCGTCATCCTCGTCCGCTCCTCGTGGCTGTTCCTTTTGCTGTTGCGTGTCACGTACAAGCAATTCGCATGTTTCAAAAATGCTTTAGACATGGCTCTCTGTTTGTCTCGGTGCTGGTGGTTTTTAGGTGGCTTGCAGCAGCCACATCGGGCGGTTTTTGGGTTTGATAGTCGCCATCAACTTCGACTCTTCGACTCTTCGGCTCTCGGATCGGGTCGACTGCGTTCTGGGCGCGGCGGGAATTGGCTGAAGCACATACTTGAGCGCATACTTAAAAATAAATGTTAATTCTTTTATTTATTTCCTTTGTCAGATTAAACGGTTTAAAGGTTACATGCGAGACTTCCAGTCATATCCTCCCGAGCCCACGAGCAAAGGCTGTCTGCTGTAATGGCTGCTGTTTAAATCAGTCACGATCGCATATTGTGCGACGAAACTGCTACGAAATAATTCACGTAATGGCCTGTGATAAATATCCAATGAACTTGACCAGCAATGGAATTAATAAAAGGCTCAGTGTGTCCTTAATTCGCTAAACACATTATAGCCAAAGTAAAGCTCATCTCTTATTTGCAGTAGTCATAAACTAGATCTCAGTGCCATGTAATCCTTTGATGAACCTGCCTCTGACCTCTGGGTAACTGCAGTCAAGGTCATTCTTCAGTCGCTTGCACATCCTAATTAAAGAAGCTCAGCGCCTTGCCCAGCTCTGGTGATATACCTGCCAGATTGCGAGCAACTCCCTTGGGGCACACACACCCAGCTGAGTGTAGTCCAGTACCAGTTCTCACGCTGCGTCCGATCACCTTTTGGTGACCAGCACAAACCAGTACACATCAATCTGCTAGTGTCAACACCCCGACTGGCGACATCCACCAGCGCCAGTTGAAGATATCTAGGAGTAAGGGCAGTGGAGTCGAAGACAGAGACGATGGCAAAGGCAACGGCAAAGGCAACGGCAACGGTAACGGCAACGGCACCGGTTACCACCAACTGTTACTCCTGCTGACGTGCGATGCCCTAAAAGGATGTTGCACTCCTATTGACTTGTTAATGTGATCACTTTAACTGACCCAAATATAGTCAAACGTTTCAATTTGTGCAACGCTTTTGGGCAATTGATAGCCATGCAGCCAACAGAAGTCAACCCAGAGTCAGTCCAACTCGATCTCTGCTCAGTTCGTCCCAGCTCACAGACTCGGTTCCACTCAAAGTCGCTGTCTCAGTTTCAATTTCAACTTCAACTTCAGCTTCAGTTTCAGTCCGAGTCCCAGTGCCAGTGCCAGTTACAATCGCAGTTCATCGTCACCAGCGGACAACGCGTAACGCGGTGCAGACCGCCTTAGGCCTTAAGTCAGCTTTTTGCCAGTTAAGTTGTAGGTAGAGGCTGCCTGGCTTCCTCTTGTCTTAGATCGTCTGACGCCAGTTGACAGATTGCCCCGAGGCTAAAAGTCGCTGTCTCTGCTCAGCTTATTTGTGCTTGTATTTTGGCTTCGCTGGTGTTGATGAGTCAGTGATATGACCATTGTTGGGCAATGGAAAAGGCCTAACTAGCTGCATTTGAATTGTGTTCAATGTAAAGTAGTTGTTGGTGTGCAATAAGACCGAGATGAGATGTAAACTCGATTCATTTTAGAGTCTACTCAGATTAGCATTCATCACTTGATTAGAATTAAGTTTTTTTTTTTTTACCAAATTTCGCTTTGCTAATCCATATAGTTGATAGAGATATTTTTGCATATTTGGCAACTCTTCTTTAAGCCTTATAGATGACAGGAATATACTGTAACCATTTGTATGCCAAGCCTGATCATTATATATAAGCTCTACTGCCTGCCTATTATCCGAGTCGGAGGCCACACGCTACGCCAACAATCATTGATCATCCGTAAACTTGGCTTGCTTATATTGAAACATTAAAGGCGACCATTGGCAGCGAATGCCAGAGATCGTGGAACGCAGAAAGCGTGGAGAGGACAACATCATTGAGGATTTTTGTTAAAACGCATTTCATTAACCTGCTGCAGTGCAGAGCCGAAGCCGGCCCGGCCTGGGCACACTATATGTGAAGTTATGAGCGAACGTGAGGCGCAGCATGAGCCTGAAGACCGTGGATGCCAACTCTGGTGTAATTTTTGGCCAGCCAGCCAGCCAGCCAGCCAGTCAGCCATTTCTAAGATTATGAAAAGTGGCTCTCGCCGTTGCGTATGCTCGCATCTTCAAAGGCTCAAATGCAGCCAGTTTGCAATCAGACTGCGACGATCTGCGGCGCATCCCAGAGACGCCAACGAAAGAACCTTAGCCTAAGTGCAATGCTTAGCATGTGCAGTCGTTGCCCAAAACCTGAGTCTTGGCCAGCCATTTATTGGGGATTTTAAGGGCTTCAAAGTCCATACACAAGCAGTGCTCTCTGGGTGTCTGAGTGTCTGGATGTGTGAGTGTGTGTGTGTTCACAGTTTCTTTTCGCTCAAATGCTCCTTATGCTGTCTCCTTTGGTATGTAGTTTGTGCGAGTGTGTGTGTGTGTGTGTGCTCTATAGGTGGTCATTATCACGACTTTGCGACCTATGGGCTTGGGATGCGCTGCATCGTTTGCTGCAGATAGCTAAAAATGATGGAACGATGCAATCTTGCAGTCATTTAATGAATTCTATAAGTAGCATCAGGCTTACACTGAAATTATTTTATTTTTTATAAGTATTTTATTTTCTTAAAATTCACAAAAATATTAAACTATATTTGAATTATAGTAATTTGTATTATTAAGTAATTAAAAAAGATAATGGAACGAATGTTGCTCAAATATAAATTTGTTACTCATACGCCATATGGGCAAGAACTATTTTAGTTAACTTTTGATACATTGAATTTTAATAATCAAATGCCTCTCACAATTATTTCTACCCAACTTATTGTAGAGTAGCGAACAAATGTTCAATGCTCTTGTTGTTGTGGCTAAAAATCTCAGCAGTAGGAACGGCAGCCGCGGCCAACCACATTTTCAACTGCTGTTCTACTTAATTTGCCGCTGCGTGCGTTGCCGATTTGGATGAGGATGCAGCAGCAACGCCAACAGCGAGAGACAGAGCTTCCACTCTCGCTCCGCACAGATCGCCAGCGTTGCAGCGCAGCGAGCATCATCTGCTGACCAGAGGTACAACAACAATTACCGCATTACCAACGCGCCGTTGACTGACTGACTGAGTATAAGGATGAGGACGTTGAGGGCGTCGTGACGCGGTGGTGGTGCTGGTGGTGGCGGTGCCCAAGTGACTTCTGCGCCACTTTTGCGGGGCCGCGGCTCGGTTTTACTTATTTGATTTGTTTATGCAGATTAAATGCAAACGATCTTGATAATGACATTAACCGACAGAAGAAGAAGACGACAGCATCAGGGACACGGAATGAGAGACGTTTTCAACTGGAACTGAAACTGGGACTGCGACTGCGACTGTGGCTATGGCTGGGACTGTGTTGTCTGGATTGTTAACTTGACAGCTTTTGAAGGCAGCTTCGTGAGCCTCGCACCGCAATCGTCATGAAATGCGGCAGGAGCATCGCTTGAAGGCGGGCGAGAGACCACAAGAGAATTTAGCCAGCCGCTGCCTCGGTGCTGACCCAGCGCCGTTTTTGGTCAATGTGCTTAAAATGAATGCCCCGAAACCGAAACGCGTCTGAACTTTAGCTGCCTGCAGCCAGAGCTCTCGTCTCTCGTCGCCAGCTTCCAACAGCTTGTAGCCTAATTAGCTGCAAACGGATTACGCTGCCAGCAAACAACAACTGGAGTGCGGCTCCTCTGGCCAGTCGAGTCGAGCGCCTGTCGGCCCCAATAAGCCAAACGTCGCTGCTCATTAAACTCTTACACCTTGCCAGCTGATACAGATACCGCGCTGCACATATTAAATGCAAAAGTGAAGTTCGTAAAATCACAGACTCCTCAAAATTTCACTGATGCCATAAACAAAATGCTCAACGAGCTTTACAGCGCAATTAACATTAAACATTAAAACACTCCGCTTTGACTGTTCAACAGCGTTTTAGCTGAGCGTTAAAAATCGCCATAAAATTGGCAAGAGCAGAAGAAAAAAAAACGCCGCTTTAAATTGCAGACTTCATAAATTCGTTGGATAAAAATGATTTAAAAAAAAAAAAAGGAAAGAAACAAACCAAAAAACTGAATGCCTGCCATATTTTTATGCTTGACGCATGCGCAAACTGCTTCCGTGGCGTGTGTGTTTATACCCTGAACCCATTGAAAATGGGAATTCAGGGTATAATGGTTTTGTGAAAATGTATGTAACAGGCAGAAGGAGACGTCGCAGACCCCATAAAGTATATATATTCTTGATCAGCATAAAAAAATAAGTTGATCTAGCCCTGTCCGTCTGTCCGTCCGTCTGTCCGTCCGTCCGTCTGTCCGTCTGTATGAACGTCGAGATTTCGGAAACTACAAAAGCTAGAGAGCTGAAATTTCACATGAACACTCGTATGTTAGCTACGCAATATGAGTTTATTTTGTTTTTTCGATAACTCATCCCATTTTCAAATTATCGATAAAAAATCGAAAATTCGTTTACATTTTTTAGGTTTTTAGGGTATAACTTCTACACCGTTTCAGCCAGAGACTTCAACTTTATATATTTAGATAGATATTATAAATACGCAGATTTTGTGGCTTTCAAATTTTTGATGCCACGCCCCCCTCGCCCACAATTTGTAAAAAACGCATTTCAAATACTGGAGACTTGCAATTAGGCAAATAGATAGATATAGATACTCTTAATCTACTCTTAAAATTTCATAAAGATCATGCATCTAGAAATGGAGTTATAAGCGTCCAAAGTTCAGCCCAACCCACCCCCAAGCCACGGCAGCAACTGCGCAGATAGCAGAGCGCGCGCCTCTAAGTGCGTAAAGAAGAAGAGTATCACTTTTTTTGCAGGGTTCAGGGTATCTCGTAGTCGAGCCGTCTCGACTAGAGCCTTCTTACTTGTTTTATTTTCGCTTTTTGTTCAGCTCAGTTTCTATTGGTGCGATCCATCGATCCAATGTTCGAGCCCAGTTGCCTGCTGCATTATCATTTAGCGACGTTTTTGCGACTTTTCCTTTACATTTCCGGTGCAGGGTCGAAATTAATCAACAGCTTCATGGCTATCGTGCTCAATATCATCAGCGAGCTGAGCCGCCAGAGTCAGCGACCGCAACGTCAAATCGAGGATCGGGTCCACACAAACCGACAGTCCGCATCGATACGCAAGAAGCCTCATCATAATTATCGTCGGCTTCTTTTTTCACAATTCGCATTTAGATCTTGTGTGATTTTTTTTAAAGGTTGTTTTTTCAAGCTTAAATGAAAGGATTTCATTTAAAAAGGACTTTCGAAAGCTTAACTTAATTATGTGTACCAGGCTACTTTTTGCTCTCATTTGCAACGGCAAAGTATAATTATTATTTGCTTATATTAATGAAATTTGAATAATTTTTGGTAAATGAAAGTCAAATGCGTGCGACTGCTTCAAGAGATATACAAAATGTATCTAAAAATATATAAATATATAGAGATAATGAAACGAGTTTATCGCATTAAACCTTTTTGAATGCAATTAAAATTAAATTTCATTTTTAGTAATATTTTTTACTTACCAAAATCTTTATTTTCTCTATCGCATTTCCTTGCACAGGAAAAGAGTTAGATAAAGACAAAACGCATTTTCTCATAGTTTTTTAATTTGCATTATTGAATTGAGTGCAGCTGTGAATGATATCCTACCTGGTCCACAAGCAATACGATCTGAAAACCCGCATAAGAAGAAAAAGAAAAAAAACGAAAAACAGAAAAAAGACGGCAAAACTGAAAAGTGAAAGCTTCGGGACAAAGTCATTCGAAATCAACTTAATGCCTGCATTTCATCTTCATCTTAGACACAAACAAACTGCAAACCGACAACTCGCAGTTATTGAAATTCAATGTAAATCTATGGTGATATGTCATACAGGCGTAGAAAATGCGCCGAAGACAGGCCGCAGCCGAGGCTCGAGGCTCAGTTGCAGGCTCAATGGTGCCAGAGTCAGGTGCTTTGCGGCCATGCCATGCTTCCCACCACAGAGTCAGGCGAATTTCAAAACGAAAGCCAATCGCGCACGTCATCGATATTTTGTAAATGCATTAAATATATGTATTTAATTCGAGTTGGCCAAAGCCAAGTCGAACTGCGATGCCAACAAGCCTGCAGCAGGCAACTGCCGCGTTTCATTCGTGCCTGTCGCAGTTGCATTGCAAAACTTGTCAAACGCAAACGCAATCGATACGAATATCAATCAAATCCAAAGAAAAGAAAACATCAATACTCCAGTGGGAGAATCGGACTGGAAGATACTCTGTACCAGATGTAGATGTCTTCAAATTTCTGCTAAAAGACTGGAAATGAGATGGAAAGATGAGCTGAAATGAAATATTTTATAAAATATATAATAGCTTGATCTGCTCATCTTTTATAGAAATTTATAACTTAAATTATTATTAGTAGAAAGATATGTTTAAAAAATATATCAAACAACGTATAACTCAGACTTATTTAATTGCTTACCTTTATTTTTCTGAAAAATCTTACAAAATTATGTAAGAGCTCATAATACCCATGCATTTTCTATGTTTACAGGGTATACAAATAAACCAAAAATCAAACTTCTACTCAAAGCCGTTGACAACCATAAGCGGCGGCAGACAAAAACTAAAACTATTCGAATTCGATAGATCGAACATTTATGCATAAGAAATTTAACAGATCGCTGAGACATTTGAAAATCCGGAAGCGATCAAAAATATTTTGTGTTGCTACCTAATTTGTAATATTTTGGTCTTAATACTCTCACGTGGGCAGAACTTATTTGTCACGATGTTTAAGTGATTCCAGTTTTATTCCGATTTCATCTCTGAAATCTAAAATTCTGTTCTTACTTTATATCAATTGAAATTGAATTAAAGTTATGAACATTGATTTAGGTAAGTATATGAATATGTATTAAGGGCATTTGCTCGTCGGCGTCTGTTCATTTGTTAAATCTTGCTTGTTTTTATTGGTTTGGTCGTATATTTTGAATACACACAAAGGAAATTCGTTGAGAATTGTGACTCAGCTGTGGATTGAGGTGTCGTCCGTCGCGGGGCTCAGACGAGATTTCTGGACTTCTTGTTGCTGTTATAGCTGGCATTTAGGTGCATTTTATGTAGCTATTTTGTATTTTAATTTATATAAATATTGTAAACGATCTTTGTCTCTGCCTGTGAATGAATCCGCAGCCCGTGTGACTGGGGCTCATTATGTGGTCTTAAGATTCAGGTCAGCTCTTTGAGCTTTACTCGTATTTTTTTTTTTATTTCTGCTCCGTTGACCGTTTTGCTGCTGAAGAGTTTGGCAGATGCTTCACAAATTAATTATGACAGTTTATTTATTTAATTATTTTAGCCAACTTGAAAGGCACGCCGACGTCTGCGAAAATCGTGGACTAATTATGTTGTGACTCAGTTTGGGATTAAATGTAAAATTCAATTCATTCGAAAGCAAACGCCTTTTCCTTGAATTTCGGCTTAGAGCAAGTGAGCTAAAGTTCAATGAATGATTTATGGTATGGGACTTAACGACTAGAGTCCAAGTATTTATATATATAATAAATATTTAATATTATAAGATTATTGTCTAAATAATACACCAAATGTATTTCAAATTATAATTAAAAATGATAAGCTCATCTATGGTTTACTGTATATTTGCTCATTTTATTGTGAATTAAACTGTTATTTATTTATTGTTATGATATTTAGTTAAAGCAATGATGAATATTATTAAATTAATCAATATCATTATCACTAAAATGGGTAATTGAAAAATCAATCGAGCTTTAATTGTGTATCTTCTGATCTGTTCTGGTACTTAGATCACGTAATGAAGAATATTTAATATTAAACACACAATAAGCCTAGTAATTTGAACAGTCAATCGCGCTTTGTTTATTCATCTGAAACATGAACAATTGAACATATTAGAGATACCCTTCGCTCTGGCCGATTATGAAATACACAATATATAATAGATTCCAGCTAATACTTTCATCATAAATTAGAACTGTTAAAAATTGAGGAATATGTTGTCAAATTTAAGCCTGATATTAATTATATTAATAATAAAATAAATAAGAATAACAGAAATAAAAGCTATGTATTAAAAAAAAATGAAATTTAAATATACAATTAACTAAATGAAAAATATAATTAATATAAATATAAATTCTTTAGATACTTTGTTTATCAAACAGATGAGTTCAGCCTTTCATGTATGTCTGTTTAGTTAAATGAATTTTGTATTTTCCCTTTCATTTTGCAGCTGGCTAACAAACGGGAAGTCAACTCTGAGGCAGTTCGAAAAACATAATTTTTAATGCACTTATATAATTTTTGTTCAATTGCAACAAAGCGAATGTTAAGCATGGCAATCTCTCTGCCTTCACTCTGCAAATCGTACTGAACCAACGGGCCTCCCAGAGACACAATCCATTAGGGGAATTGTTGTTGTTCCGCCCAGCATTTTGGCAAATGCATCGCTAATTGCTGGTTCTGCACAACTATTTGCATAAACTTTCAGTTTCGTCAGCCATAAAGAAGAAGAAGAAGAAGAAGAAGGCAAAACCATAAACAACAACAGCTTGTGACACAAAATGAGCCCACAAACTTTCACCTCTGGCAAATATTTTATCATCGTTTGGCAATTGTTGAGCACATTGTTTGAGAGTTCATTAAACAAATGTATAGAAAATGTCATATTTTGAGCACAAGCCGAGCAGAGACGAGCCCTGCAAAGCAACAACCTGTTGCCCTGGGGGTACTAATTACCCTCGGGTACTGCAAACAAATTTTCAAGCACATATTTACATGGCGGGGACCAGCCTCCAAAATGGCATGGACCGTGCATAGTTGCCAGACAATTTGTATGGCAAAAACAAGCAACTAAATACTAAACACTTTATGCACGATAAACAAAGACTGGGCCTAAAGATGTTGTCGTCTGGCTGGCGGAGTGAAGGACTGGCGTACAGGCAGTTAGGCAGTTAGGCAGTTAGGCTGCGAAGCTATCAACATGGTCTCATCAACAATAACAATATCGACGCTTTGGCTTTAGCTAGAGCTTCATTAGCAAGACGAGACGCTCGAGTCGAGTGAAACCTTTTAAAGAGTGAAACCGCGACTGCGAATGCAGTTGACCTCGACTGGCTGACCCCAGATTGTAACGCCCGCCCAGCTTCTCGTAACTATGTATGGCAAATCAACATGCCACATCAGTAAGTACAACTCACATAGTCAGATAAGAGCTCGCGGCCCTAATCTGCTGCTCATCTGGCCCAGGCACTGGCAATGGCACATACACAAGCCTAGACCCAGGCCGAGGCACAGGCACAGGCGCAGGCCCAGGCTTGGGGCAGGTTAGGCCGTTAGTTGAATTAGCTGGGGCCAGCTACTTACCTTAGCCTTACCTTGACTATCTGAATGATGCATCTCTTAGTTACACATTTTGCTGATTTAATTTTCATGTTGCAAGCGCTGGCAACACTTCCATCAAGCAGCTGACCAACCCAGGACCGACTCTCTCACACACAGCCCGCCCCAATCCCCACAACTTTGCCAGTCAATGTTGCGGCAAAGTGCATAATTGGTTTATTATTTTTATTTTATTTGCTCTACCGCTTCCTGCCATATCGCGCGCATCGCTGAGCAGAGTGAAACCCCTCTCGACTAGACCCTCTGCTAGACTCCGAGCGGAGTGGAGCACACCACATCTGTGGGCGCTTTTTGCCCTACCCTATTTTGTCTCTTTGCTGCTCGTGGCACTTGATTTTCATTGAAATCTTCGTCGTCGTTGTCGTTGTCGTCGTCGTCGTCGACATCTGCCTGGCTGCTTGGTTTTTGTCATCTTTGAAGTGTGTCTCGACTCTCCACTCCACTAGGCTCGGATTGTCGTTTTTTGCCAGCTAGGCGTGATTTACATTTTTTTTTTTTTTTTTTTTTTTGTATAAAATATTTGTGTCTACTTTTGGCTTGTGCACCGACTGAGTTTTCCTTTTTATCGTGCCAAGGTGTGCCATCAATTGAGCCAGAGTTTTTCCGGCTGGTTTTCTACCCGGTTTGTCTTTGTTCATAATAAGCATTTGCTGCAGCTGTTGGATGGCAAAGAAAGCCAATGTTGCTAACTAACCCAGTTGCAAATCCTCAAGAGTTCTTCTTAGTTCAGTACACTCACACAGCTAACCTTGAATCGAGTTGGACTTGGTTTAAGCTTAGCCTTGATTATATTCAGTATTAGTTTCTTTGGCGACTCTAAACTGGAACCAAAATCCGAATGTTATTATTCAGCTGCTTTAACATAACATTTTACTTACAAACTGAATATTACGATCATTATTCAATAAAGTTGTAATTAAAATCCTACATTAATACTTTTAATGATTATTTAGTTAGTGAGTAAACTAATAGATATCTCGCATCGTCTATATATGCTACATATCATTCTAATACTTTAGCAACCCATTCAAATCGCAATTATTATATCATAATAACCTTGAGGGGCCGCATGTTTCACACGTCTATTGACCTAGGGCGTATAGCTAAGCCCATAATCAAATAGCCCACACCCACGGTGGCCACCCAGTCGCAGAGCTCGATCCAAATTAAACGTGAGCCAATTAAGTACCGGAAACCTGCAAAATTATTGCATTAGGTCGTAAGCCCTTAATTAGAGACTGCTAGACAGAGGCGGAAGATTCATGAATGGATGAAAGTGAGGAACCTTCTCAATTTAAATAGCCGTAGGGATCTCAGAAGCAAGCCACAAAAAAGAAATAGCTTCGATTGGAGTTCGGGACATAAATCACACGACGAACAGACGCCAAGCTGACGCAAAGAGTTTACTTTGAATACGAAAACGAAAATCAAAATCAAAATCCTATTTATCAACGATGTGGCCACCGATGGCTGGCCGAGCTGCGGTCCCAACAAAATTAACACCCAGCTAATGCCAAATGCCGACAAAAGATGACGAAAACGAGCATCAACTGAAACCAAATGCCGCTGCCAATCTTCAGTTTGGGGCGCTCAACGCCTCCAATTCTGATTCTCTGACACCCGAGCCCCGTTGTCTCTATGGCTCTGTCTCACTGTCTCACTGTCTCACTGTCTGTGTGTCTTGTTAATTGCGTCTAATAAGCAGTTTGGCGTTGTTCTCACAAAACACCAACGCCACCGACATCGCCACCGCCTTTGCCAGACGGCTGACCATTTCAATGCCCATGATTAAAGTCCTCCACATCATCGACACGGTGTGCCCTCTGTGTGCTGTGTGTGTGTTGTGTGCTCATTTGAATCTGTGCGAGCTGCCGGCTGTTAATCTCAAGATCAACACATTGTGCAGTTAGCCACGGCAGCGGCTTCATAAAACAAATATCGCTTCGTGTGCGCTAACTAGTCGATTTGCTCATAGCCATCGCCTTCACCGTCATCAACACGATCATCACGATCATCATGATGAACATCGTTTAAGTCAGAGTCTTGGACTGTTCGGTTTGTTTTGCCTACTCAATTATGTTGGGGCGCAAAAATTCTGTTTTTTTTTTTTATTTTTTGTTCATTTTTATTGATTTTTTTGGTGTTCAATGCTGGAAATCTGAAAAATCTAATCATGCAATAAATTGGCCAATTGTATTGCTTTCAGCCAGCTTGGCAGCAGCCGGCTGGTCAGCTGGTCAGCTGGTCAGAGCAAACAATGGCTGTTGGGGCTGGTCAAAACGCTGGCCTAAGCAGCCCATCTGACAATGGGTTTATCTTGTTGTTGCCTCTTGTTTGCACATGCTTGATTTATTGTTTTGGACATTGAATGTCCATAAGCTTGTAATTGATAGTTGGAATTTGTAATTAATACCTGTTTCGAGCGTCTATTTTTAGCTGCTCCAGCTCCAGACAAGCCAAACGGATGCATTTCAGCTCAGTTTATTTCTATTTTATGGTAGCTTATAAGTTTATATTTTAAAGTTTTTATATTCTTTCTCATTTACTACTGTAATAACGGCCTCTATCTTTAACATTTATGTATTTTTAATCTTTATCTGGAATGTCATATAAAACTTTGCCTATTGTCTATTAAGTATTCAACAGTGAGGAATAAGGTGTGATAATCGTAGATCAGATTGCAGCAGAGTTCAATAAAGATAGGAAAGAAATGGATTGAATGGTAATAAAAACTATTTTATACAAAGTGTGTTGGATGAAAATCTATCTGCAGATCAAACAAGGGAAAATTATCTTCAGATCTGTAAAAACAATTTTTATTTAATATATTCTGTTGCAGCTTTTACATCCTGGTTCCTGGATCGGTCTTCATATCTGCATCGTTGTGGCTTACTAAACTACATACTTTATATACGTAGATAGACTTCCCCTTTTCTTAAGCCAAATGCAAATGGTTTACATTTTGAAGAGAGGCATCGTAACAAGTTTTATTTGAATACCTACATATTTCAAATATTTCCCATAAGAATTCCGGCTAGATTAAAATCTTGCCAGAGTCTTGTAGCGCTGGCTGTTCGCTGCATGTAATGCGCTTATGACTAAGCCAAAGTCTAACCTACTTTGAGGGAGCAAAGACGGCCCCACATTTGGCCAAACCCGTTGGCAGCGGCACTGGCTCGGGCAGAACGGGTGGGTCGGACTGGAGCCCAGTCGACGACAACTGATTGTCAGCGCTGCAAAAATCTTGAAATTGTCTGCACTTGTTGCATGTTGTGCGAGCGGCAACATTTGCTGATGCCCCACTAAATGCGCTCGCTCTAAACTATTTATACTTATAGTTTATTGCGCCGGCACCGACTCAGGCCCAATGCTGCAAATGTCAACAAGTTGGATGATGACGATGACGATGACGATGCCTATGCCTATGCCGATGCCGATGCCGATGCCAATGCTGATGCCGATGCTGATGCCGATGCTATTGATGCTGCCTATTTTATTCGTTTTGTTGGACTCGTATACGAAATCGATTGGCAACCATTTCTGTTACGACTGTTTGCGATTTGAGCTGCAGTCATAGTCGGAGTGGGCCAGCCAACACGTCTAAAGATTATTTTTTAAGGTGCGCACTTTTGAGGTTGGTCCTCCTGATTTTCCAAATGCAACGCCTGTTAGTTTACCGTTTTCGTTTGCTGTCGCTGCTGCTACCTCTGCTGCTGCTGCTGCTGCTGTTGCAGTTGCTGCCACTGCTGCGATGAGAGATGAGGTTGCATGCAACGGGCGGGCAACGTCCAAGACGATGTTTTTCGACTGCTTTGAATCATGACTGCCAACAATCGAATATCAGTTGCCTCTCTTGCACAGTGGTCAAAGCATTATTGGCAATTGCTGAAAATGCAAATTGTAGATTTACATGAACTACATTTGATTGAATTTAAATTAGAAACTCTTACCTATGATAAACTATAATTAATATTTATGGCAATCGCTATTACATTTTACATTCTCTAAGCATTTTTTTTTTTTAAGAAATTAAATATATATATATTTTTTTTTAATTTTTAACATGTTTGCCTAATGCCAAGTTTAATTTTACATATTTATTTAAAATAGTGTTTCATAGTCCCAAATTTTCGTAACTTACTTTCAGTCTGGCTTCACTGTGCGTCGTTTGCGGCGCGTTCTTTGACAATTTTCAACGCCTTCAACATTGGATCGACATCAACGTTGCCTGCATGAGATGGCAACTGTTGTTTGTAGTTGTAGTTGCTGTTGCAGTTGCTGTTGCGGTGGTGGCGGTGTTGGTGGTGGTGCTGAAGCTGAAGCTGAGCTGATGCTGCTGTTTGATGGCTGGAAGTCTTTTGGGTTGGGGTGTTCGGCATGGCTATGGGTTTGTTTTGCCAGCGGCTGTTGTTATTGTTGCTGATGATTTTATTATTTTTCCTATGCACTTCCTATTGGGTAATATTTGATTTGCATTCCAGTTGATGCGCATCACGCTGCTGGGCTGCAATGAATTGCATTTTAATTAGATTCATGATTTCAGGTGGGGTTCCGCACGGTCTCTCAGAACGATCCCATTGCATTCCAATGATCGCATTATACTAACCTTCGCCTGCGCTGACCTTTTCATCCCAAAATTATGTACATAAATATTATATATATATGTATATGCAATACAACATAGAAGAGTGTTGCTCTCTAACAATTGTTTATCTGTTTCTATCTGCCAGGCCACTTAAAAATGTTACGTATGTCAACACGGTGTCAGCCTAAAACAAAATGCCTTCGAGCTGTTCATTAACACCTTTTCGAGCCCAGTTGAAATTTCACAGACATCGAATGAAATTCCATGTGCGGTTTCATTAATTGTGTTTGCTCATGCCAAGTGGTAATGAGATGGACAAGTTCCCCAATGAACAATACTTGTTACAGGTTCTTTTTAGCCAAATGCACAAACAAAGACATCAGTACACACCGATCGCTCCTCTCCCCCTTGGCTGAGCCATCAGCTCTTGTTTATTATATGTAGGCGGCATCCATTGGTTCAGGCAGGTTTCTAATTTCAATAATTGTTAATTGTTTTGTTGAGTGCTTTTGGCTGTTGCTGCCCAATTGAACTTGATTGGTTTTTGTTGGCAGGTTTCTCCAATACTCACCACAAAGCTGGGTCACATTAATGGCATTTTAAGTTTAGTCAATAAAATTAGCAATCAAGCATCATCACATTTACTCATAGCAAAAATATTTTGTTGAGTAAAATTATTATTGGAATGGTAAAGTCAGGAAAGGCTTCTATACTTTCATAACACAGATCCATTCAATGCTTGGTCTTTGAAATACGTTAATTGAATGAATAAATTATCTAGACTAAAAAGAAAATAAATAATTAATTAATAAAAATTAAAATAAATAATACTAATAATAATTATTATTATATATTTTTTTAAATCGTTATCAATATTTGTTATTTGTATCTGTATCTCTATAATCTAGTTGAAATTATTATTATTGTGAGTCTTTAATTAAGCGTTCACACGTCTCTCTCATAAATAACAAATTATAATAAATTTGCAAATATGAAGTTGATTCACAGTAACAATCGAGCTTCATTTACTTAGGCTTGGATCAGATAATATGTTCCATTCAACTGAATCATATTCTGTGACTCAACAATATTATTTCCAAAATATTGTCAGCATTTTAAACCATTATATTTGCTTGGCATCATCACTAAAAAAAAAAACACAATTTAAAGCTAATTTAGCTACCCATAAAATGGGCATAAAAACACTCGCAGACTTATAATTAAGCACAATTAAAAGACAACTTTACCCAAAAAACTTTACTTTAAAAACAATGTTTATGGTATGCACTTAGAAAACAGAAAAAAATAAAAATGGTTATTGCAATGCCAATTAACAAAAGAGATACTCAAAGTTTTGGCGCTCACAACATATAATTTATTTTAAGAACTTGTTAAATATTTTCGAGATAACTTCGAACTTCAACCAAAGAGCCAACTTCAGATCAAAGAGTTAGCAGCGTCGTTAGCGAGATCCTTGAGCACATCCTTTTTGGCCAGCCCCGTGGCAATGTTATTAAATGCAACTTGGCTTTAACTTTGGCTCAGTCAGCCTTCTGCTGAATTGTTGTGTTGTGCAACTATTGATTGTTGTGGCCCATCATTAACCTGCTCTACTTGGGCCAACAGCCACTTGAACCCGTCTTGACACCGATTGCCCGTCAGCTAGCTAGCCAGCCTGACAGTCAGTCCATCAGCCACCCACAAGACTCGCCACGTAGCCTCCATGTCCATAATGTCTCATCTCAATAAAGTTGCCGGCATAACGCCTTACAATTCATGTCATGGCACAAATATACAAGTCAGGCCAAACGGAAGTGTCGGCACACAACAAAGTGGCCCCCCCCAGCCCATGCATTCGATAAGGACTTGCGCTGCCTGCACTCCAGCCAATATACCCTATACCATATCAATGCCCGAACCCCAGAACCGGCTTAAGCAAGGCTGTTTGCTGTATCCTTGTAAATCAGCACGCCAAAACTTTTGCCTTTTTGCCTTTGTTTTGTCACGTCATTGTTGCAAGCGAAATGCCCTTCCAGCCAACTGCCCCCCTGCTGATGATGCAGTGTTCCGACTGCGTCTTTTTAGGCAGTTTCCTGGCTCACCTTCAAAGGTGGCGTCTGATTGCATTTGGCAAGCACAAATGGTGCCAGCGAAAAAGTTATTTGTTTATTGATTGCCGTCATTTCGTTTTCGCTTTCGTATTATTTAATTTGAAAACTTGTTTGGATTCCCCGTTTTATCAAGGACCTGCTGATATGGTTAGCATTGAAGGCAGTTGCTGTTACCGCAACTTAATCGAATTTATGGCAATCGGAATAAGGTTTTGGGAACAAAGCAGTAGTTTGCTCGAATGAAGAGACCAATATTTATTTGAAATTTCTAGAAGTTAGAGGATTTGGTGCAAAACTGGTTGGTTGATACGTAGATGACTAATATATAAAATATTTGTATATCAGCTCAAGTTTATCATAGTCTATATCAAATATGAAGAGAAAAACTATGTAAATAAAAATTGTATTTTAATAATTTATAATACAATAGTATTTTGAAGCTTACTGAATAATTTTTATTACTTATTCATAATTTCATTTATTTAGCTTAACAAATACTTTCTAGTTATTCACAACAACTCGCAGTTTCAATCGTTTCGCTTGGCATGATATTTATTTTTGTGTTGCTTTGAAAATTCTCGAGAGTTGGAAAATGTTGTTTACAGTTTTCATTCATTATTATAATGTCACTCTGCTGACGTAATTGCACTTTTGAGTCATTGCTGGGCTAAAATAATGCATCAGGTCTTACAGCTTCCGTTGCCATGATCATCATCATTGTGTGCGTGTGTGTGTGTGTGTAGAGTATCTTCTATCTTCTCGTTTGCAGAATTCGTTTGACTGAAGTGAAATGACTGCTTGCGGTTTTTGCACTCTGCTCTGCTGCAAGTCTTATAAGACTTACAACTTTTAATATTATTATTATTATCACTTTTATTATTATGATTTTGATGAGTTTTTCTGCTCAGTGCTTTGTCATGCGAAAAATGAAAAAGGGCGCCATTGGGCTATAAAATGTAGCGGGGAAATGTCAAGTGCAGCGATATAAATACATTATTGGCATTAACTCGTAGACGCGGTGGGGCATGAGAGCAAAGTTCTCATTGCAGCGTCATCATGCATAAGCTGCAGCGAGCAGGCGAACTTGCAACACACGATGATGCATTGCTGTTATTTTTAATTACGTACACAGTCAGCCCTGGCTACATTGTCTCACAAAAGCATACGACAGATACATGCAAGCCAGCCCGCAAGTACTTGTCGTTGCAGCCACGTTTATTAATTGCGCTCGCTTTTAAACTTGACACAGACTTGTAAGTATTTGCATATGACGTCATTAGCAGCTCTGTTGAGCTGTTGACATTTACGGCTATCGGGGGTCACTTAGCTATTGAATACGTTTCGTACTTATGCAACATTTTGTTCTTTGTGCGCTCGCCCATTGTCAGCTCGAGTGCTTAATGGTGAGGGGAAGGGCAGGGCAGTCAGCGGTAATCTATATACTTGTTCAATGTATGTACTTATGCGCTGGCGATGTTTGACACCAAATGTCAAGGAGCCGCAGGCAAAGCTTTGATCTAGTTTGACAGACCATGCCATCAGTTCGCCTACAAGTGCTTGGGGCAAGACTCATTTGCATTGGCCTGCTGTCGAAATCTGTATATTTGCAGACATTTTTTAGTTGACATTCCAAGTATCGAAATGGAATATACAATATACTCATTCCATTTATCAAATACAGGCCGAGCTATCTGACCCAGACTTTCCACGATCGCGAGGCGAGTTGCCAAGTGGAAATTCCTTTCATTAACATTTCGTAGACTCAAAAACATTTCTAATTAGTGTCAGGATGTCAGGGCTAGATGGTGAGACACACACGGTGGGTGTGGTTTTCGTTGCAGCATCATAAAACTTAATTTCTCCTATTTAATTGCCAAACAGTCAGGTGCGCAAATGAGCAGAACATGCAGGCGGGCAGCCAGCGGGTTGGAGCTGGCGCAGCAGTCAACAGTTGCACCGACTGGTAGCAGCCATAAATGAGTCAACGACTGAGAAGTTTCATTGCATTGCTGGCCAAGACCGAGACCAAGTTGGTTATGCCGTCCTGGCCGTATGGCGGCAGCTCATAAGCCACACAGTAAAACGGCATGAAATAAAGAAACGAGTTAGCCAACAGCGTCGACCCTGTCGAGATGCTAAAGATTCTGTGGAAATGTTTATTAAAGTCGAGGATTTTATGATTATGCCGCACACAGCCAAGAACCTGGCCAATGCGTTAGTAGCGGCTGCTGTTGCCACTGCCAGTGGTAATCATGCTTGTTGTTGCCACCGCCACCGCCACCGCCACCACTAAAATCCGCGCGCTTGCGCCTGCGTAGGCAATTAATTTGGCCAACATCCACATCGATGAAATGCCATTCATATGGCCTGCCTGACTCGAAGGCAGCCCGATGCCTGGCTAGCTGCCTTTCAAAGAAATGCAAATGCAAACGCAAACTCAAAGTCTGACTGGCTATTCAAATTTCAGTTGGGCAATTTGCGTTCCAGCTCATTCGGTAATTTTGTGAAAATGCATTTTGGTGGCTCGAGCTTTTCTAGCCATTGCCATTTCGGCCTCACCTGCCGAACACCTGCCCGCCTGCCAGTCGTCGCTGTCATTGCATGTCAGCTTATTTCATTTGCAGTCGAGCAGTATTTTTGGCATGCCCGACTGCCAATTGGTTCCTATTCCAACTGCTCACTGCATGCCTGCAGTTTCTCCATTTGGGTGGCTGTCAATGATGGCTGCCGGCTCTTTGTTGTTGTCATATTAGTTTAAAATGTTGCATTGTTGTGAATTGCCAACTACTGTTAGAAATATGCTTAAAATTTCTGCAATCTGCTCAGCAGAGAGTAGATATTGATGATGGTAGATAGATATAAAATGAGCAATAAATTGAGTGCTTCAAGAGATCATTCTAAGGTTATAATAAACTCAACTATGTTAGCTTTTCTCTTTTATTCACTGTGGCGCTCTGTTGGCTTATATTTTATTTGATCGTCAACATGTCCTTACAGCCACTGAAGCTGATTGCATGCGAAGGCAAACACGGATTATCACACTTGACGACATGAAAATGAAGACGAGGAAAACATTAATTAACCGAAATACAACTGCCAACATGACAGGCTCTGTGGGGGAGGGAGAGAGTGGAAAAGTTATGAACTATATATAAAGGCTGTGCTCCAGGCAAAGTGCCAGAAAACATTTTCACCAATTTTTGCATATCTGCTCTGAGCTGACGACAGCAGCAGCAATGCCAACTGCAACTGCAACTGCAACGGCGGAGAGTGCAACTGCAACAGTAGCAGCAGCAGTAGCAGCAACAAATCAAATAAGGAAAAATGTCGCCAAACTTTTCAATTCAACTGTCAATCAGTTTGAGATAGCGGCGGTCTGGAGAGCCAGCGGCAACAATAATGACATTTATGCAAAATAGCCGTCGAGGCAGCCGCATACTCAGCAAGAAGTTTTGACCTGACAAACGGACGGAGGAATTGATGGTGGTGGAAAGGAGGGGGGCAAACGGTGTTGTTGCTCTTGTTGTAAGATGGGGCGAGCCGGGTTGCGATGCGATGCCTTTCCTGGTCACCTTTGCCATAATAATTGCACTTGCATTGCATGCAAATCAAATTGTCATCACGCTGCCATCCGCCAACTGTGGCTGTGGGCTGCTGCGTCCAGCGGCTTGCTTTATTGGTCCCAAAGGAGCCAAGTCCAACCCGACATTGACGATAGTCAGCGAGTCAGCGAGTCGAGCAGTCAACCAGTTCGAGCAGCACTGCCTGAATGATCGATGACAGAGTTTGTGTTTGATTGAAAGCAATTGGTGGCACCGTCACTTGGTCTTGCGTTCCTGATGGGCGCGGATGTCGCCGGCTTCGATTCGTTTCGCTATCGACTCTCAGCTACCAGCCTCAATGCCCTCAACGTTTCTCTATCTGCTGTGGCCAGCCAAAGGCATTGTTTGGCCGTTATTTCTTTTTAGTAGCACACTGTGCGAAAATTATGGCCACACGCGGCCGCGGCGCATAAGGAAAATTTATTGTCTGGCAGCTTTTGCGTTGGCGATAAGTTTATCTTGGCCGCTTGGTGCGTCTAACGGCAAATTTTGATGCAGTGCAGCCATAATTGTCATTTGTTTATAGTCGCCCGATGCATATTCGTTACATTTGCAGTCAACTCATAATTGTCACAGACAATTTATGATATTTTCTCCACATTTGTGCTAGCGAAACAGAAGATGAAATAAACTGGAAAAGGAACTGAGGAAACTAAACGTATTTTGCATTTGTTTACTAACTCACATAAATTCTATACTATCAAATATAATATTATACGTAAGTAATACTTATAAAGACTATATGCTAAGCACAGCTCGTAAATGCTTCAGCATCATATCGTAACTCGTAGTCAATTATCTGCTTAACTGCTTTCTATGATCTCTGCCTCTCTATCTCTCTCTCTCTCTGTCTCTCTCCCCATCTCTCTGCTCTCATACAGGTGCATTGGCAAGTCCGGGTAACAAATTAATTTGTCATATTAACAATTGCCACATAAAGTCACACGCTCGCCATACCCACCGGGAGGTGATCATGAACATGATCATGATGATGATGATGATGATTAGGTGCAAGGGCTAGACAGGCAGCAGTAAGTAACTAACTAAGCCAAGTTGACTAACTGCCTCAACTGAGCCTTAGCCCCCGGCATCAGCTTTGGCTCTGACTTGGGCTCTGGCTCTGAATTTTACTTACATTGAACGATACGCAAACTTGGCAAAGCATGTGTTGTGCTTTTCTTGTTGCTGTTGTTGTTTTTGTGGGCTGTTGCATTTCGTAGGTTTTTAATTGAAAAAACATGTTTTACGAGCATCGCTAACCACGACGATGACTACAAAAACAAAAACAAAAAGAAAAAAAATTAAGAAAAAGAAGCAAACATCGCAAAAATAACTCTCGGGCGCAGCAGCAGCAAAAGATGACGCTGTCGTTAGTTAAGCATCGCGTACTTCTTAAAACTCCGATGCTTAGGTGCTTCACGCTGGATGCTTAATGCTGGATGCTGCCTAACAAGTCGAGTTTAAGTACTTGAGCGTTGGCATTGCATCTGAAAACTCTTACAACGATTTGCTGGATACTGGAATGCCTTGGCATGGCTTAATCTCCGTACTGCTAATCATTCACAATAATACATTGTGTTCAACAGCAGCAAATCTTCAAGCGGATTAAAATATTTTTGAAATATTCATTAAGCTGAGACGTTGCGAAGAAAGAAAAAAACATTTGGTGTTTCAATGAATATATGAAGATATTTAACTTAACAAATATTATAAATAGTTTTCAAGTAATTCTATTATATTAATTAAGTTAACTTAAATCAGATTCATATATCTTGTGAAATATTGTCCACTCATAAATTTATAATTTATAATATATAAGTTATATAAATTTGTTGCTTCAGCTTTTTACTTTCATCATTCAACTTTTGTGACCAATAAGTTTTTTATATTTCTGATATTTTATTAAACACGTTTTCTGCTACATTTGCTGGCAACTTAATCTAGTTTTATATAAACATACATTTTTAATGATCCTATTAATCTATAACTTGAGTGCGGCATACTTTTGGGCAACATTTTTCTTGACTTAAAATATTGCTTGTGAAGCACTTATAAGTCGTAGTAATTGGCTTATCAAAACCATTGGTAACTAATGCATTTAAATAAGCACCTACCGTTAATGGTCAAGTTTTAATTAGCAATTAACTATGGAGTTGCATAATCTCAAACGCAGAACGGCAAATGCAAAGCGACTGCAAAATGCCATGTCAGAGGCGAAGCCAAAGCAGCAGACAATTAACTTTGGGTAAGGCCATCAAAATGCAAAGGAAAATGCAATAAATAAACGAAATACAAATTAAATAAATGCGAGGCATTTAAACGCAACTTGCCAACGCTTTCCGCTAATCTTGGCCAGCGAGACGGCCAGCCGGAGCGTCAGAGCGGCGCGAGTTGGGAAATGGCACACGCACATTGAACGCACGCTGCTGGTGGAACTTTGAGCGGGATGCAACGCGGCATTGGGTCTGTGACACTTGGCGCATCTTTAAGCGAATGACCGCAAACGGCTGATGGGCGATTAGGCTGAAAGTCAAGTTTGAAGTTGATAGCCAGCAGACGAGGCTGCAGGAGCTCGAAGACAGTAAGATAGAAAGTTTTGCAAGTGACCTGGCTACTGAGACAGCGAGAAATGCACGCAGCGACTAACCGAGAAATCGAGAAGCCAGAAGAGGCCCAAAGAGAGAAATGCAAACTAACAGCCATAACTGAATGCAAAAATCAGCCAAATGCTGCAAGTAATAAAAATTAAAAAAAAAAGAAAGAAGCCGAGAGTGGAAAGTCAGTTGCCCTCTCTGTTGATCTATCCTGTTCTCTCTCTCTCTCTCTCTCTCTCTCTCTCTCACACACTCTTTTTCTCTGTTTCTCTTCAACTCTATCTCTGCATATAACGGATAAGCGCTGCGAAACTGCGAAATTGAAGCTGACAAACCTAGTTGGCTAGGCCAAGTCCAACGCTGGACAACGCTGCGTATGCTTAATCAGCGCATTCGCATCGTCCGCACTGTGCTGTGCTGTGCTGTGCGTGCAACTGTTGCCATGCTGTGACTATCATTAATTTTTCATATTCATAATCATCATCGAGTCAACGTGTTTTAACGCACTGCCAGTTAACAGCCACCTTTTGCTGTGGTGTCAAAATGCTTTTTTCTTTCACATTTTTCACGCGATTTATGCGCCTTCTTGTGGCATCAGTTGCCACAGCCAGTGCCCACTTCCTCTCCATTTTCATCCATGCCAGCCGCCTGTTATCGCCCCATTCTCGTCTCAGTTTGGCCGGGCTTGGCTTGGCTTAACTTGGCTTGGCTCGGATCTCTTACATGCAATGCATTCTGGCGCCCAACAAGCAACAGGCAAATTTTGGAAAGGCTCCTTTTTTGGCTGAGTGTTGAAACATTGATGAATGCACATGAAAGTGCGAGATTAATATACGGCTGTGTGTGCATGAGATAATGCGAGGACTATTCAAATTTTAAAAGAGCTACTGCGGCGATTAAATGCGATTATGTGAGGTCACTCGCGATACGAGCAACAAGTGTTGAGAAGACTTTCAGTAAGTCTATATAAAAGAGAATAAAAATGTGATACATATATACATATAGTATAAAAAAGTATTACTAAATAGGCACCAAGAAGGCAATCACAATATAGTACGCATATCCCATTTTCTAATAAGCATTAGCAAATATTATTAGTCATCTATAGCTTATAGAGAGGGTCATGCCCAAGTTATTTCCTAGTCAAGTTCTTTAAAAAAAAATCTAAGCTCATAAAATTATTCAAGCAAAATATATTGCATAAGCAAAGCTTTTTCCAATTCCTAGTTGAAGCTAGGGTGGGCTGCAATACCCTGTACATGCCACATGTAAAGAAGAGGTGTGAAGCTTTTCTAGGCTATTTTCTATAGCCAACATAAAAAAAAAAGTCAATTAATGTGTGTATAATATACACAGGGTATTTTTCTGTCAGCCCAGCAAACTTATTGTATTTTACTTTACTTTGCTCACATGCAATTAAATAGGTAAGCAATACGTCCACTAGAAGACGTCCCGCTTCGACTCCAAAAGAGTGCTAAAAGTGCGGCAATAAAAATCACGAACACAATCGTTAAATTTGTAGAAAATAGTGTGAAAATCGACATTATATGTATGGATGTATGCATGTAAGTATATGTATATGCTTAAGGTGTATCAGATGTGCGCTTGTATGGGGCTAATATGTAAAATAAATGAAACTTTAAATGGCACTGGTTGAAATTTGGACGGCTTAATGCTTGAGCGCTGCTACAGCACAACCGAAGACAGTTTAATTACGGCGTGAAGTTGCGAACAGTCCGTTGTTTTGTGTTCAGCCGACGAGTGAATCGTCGCTCCGTCCCAGTCCTGGTCTCGATCCAGCAGCCGCCCGGCCAGCTGCTAGCATTTCTAAATACATGGTAGTTAAGCTTCAGCCTTTTGTTTCATAGACTTTTGCGCGATTTGTTACCCCAGCTTAATGTGCTTTTAATGCAAGCGTGAATCATAAAATCGCTGCTTGATGGTGTTCGTGTCAATGTCAGTTGCTGTTGCTACACATCCATACATATGTACATGTGTATAGTCATATGCGGCAATGCGATTCTGGTTTATAATAATGCGACGCAAATTTCCCACACGTTTGCCAATAACTTGGCCCTGGGGGATCAAGTGTCAGCCATTGGCTATTTTGTCAAGCTGGCAGTTATTGAGGATCTCAAATTCTCCGAGGGTGTTACGGACAACACATACTAATTATATCCTCGGTCGATTTGGTAAGCAATCTGATTATATCGTAATACCTTGAACAATTAATGTGAAACTAAATATAAATATCGTAATCTCTTAACATTTAGGTAGCTGCTGTCTGTGTGTGTTCACATTCTCTCGATCGATCCATCAATCTTACAAATCAATTGCCAATCCCTTTCCAGCATAGCATTCTCATTACCAGAAAAGACATTTCATTAGTTTGCAATGACTAATTACTTTGAATTACGATGGACTGCCATCATTTTATAGATTCAGCGATCTGGGAACTCCATCGTTGCATTCCATCGTTGCATTCGATGCAAAATGCTAAAATGCGCCTTTTCAGCCGAGACCCCATGCCGCTTAAAGGCCCATCGGCAGTCGAAGACGGGGCAAATGATCAACTGCCAGGCATTCAAATAAATTAATTGCAGACGAGCAACAGGAAAAAAAAAAAAGAAGAAAAAAATGCAACAGGTATGAAAATTGCTTCATTAGATCGTTAAAGGAGAAGCAATAACAAACAACTCTTTTGGCTGCTCACACTCACCTAAAGCTAAGCCTTGGACTGTCTGATTTGCTATCGTGACACGAAAAATCATTGTCATGTATGATCGTGAGTGCTAGCACTCATATTATCGAAGTTCACATTTGTACTATACTTACTTATATATATAATTATTCTTGTTCAATATCTGCTGCTAATGTGATAGTTCTTCGCATCTTCTCAATCTTAATACAATAATTATCGAATATATATTATATCATAAGTTGTATGCCAAATACAATCCATTGCACTGGATGAACTTCATTTTGGATTTTTCTTAAATTCCTGTTACTGTGCCTCATTGAGACGTGAAACGGAAATCAGACACGCGTCCATCTCTATAAACAAGAGATCGGCCAAGTAATCGGCCAGCTGATCGCTTTATTAAGCCGAAAACAAGTTGGCAGCAACTTTGACTGTATTTTAAATCAATAACCGGGCAATTAAAATCCATGCGGTGGTCCCATAACACGGTCTGGCTGGCTGGCAACGCCGTTTAATAAAGTTAGCATTTGTATAATGTCTTGTCAAAAATTTATTGGCATTTTTTCCTTAACGTTTAAGAGTTTTCGATTGTTGTTGTTGTTGTTGCTGTTATTGTTGTTGTGGTTGTTGCGATTGTGATCTCTGGTATGCCGCTTGAAATGGCTTTAACTGACCGCCAACAGCGATTGTGGTGGACATATTTTGAGTCTGCTGTGGGTCCCCATTGTTATTGTTATTGTTGCTGTTGCTGTTGCTGTTACCGGGGGGGTGTTGACAATTAAAAGACATGAAGCGATTGCCGATTCGCTGGCAATTGCCAGCATTCATTTGGCTTGATTGCCGACAGTTAACAGTGCGATTGCGATCTGATAGGCTGGCAATTGCATAGTTTTCACCTTTTGCCTCATTGCGAATTGATTAACTTATGCAAATGCCCAACTGTTACCACAGATCTCCCCATGACAAAAGGCGTTGCCCTGCACGTTCTGCTCCTCTCGACAAAAAAAAAAATAAAAATAATAATAAAAATAAAAATAAAAAACAAAATCAACAAAATACCGACAAAAAAAAAAACCTCTCCTCAAAATTTGACTGTATTTCTAATTTCCATCAAGCGGCGCTTTGTTGGCTCGGCAGCCCAACAGACAGCAGCGAGCGACTCTGACTCTGCATGACAAAAGATTCTCATGTTTTCCTTTTTTTGGCCAGCTCCAAAGCAACTTCGATGTCGTTTTCGCCGTCTTCGCCGTCGTCGTCGTCGTCGTCGTCATCATCATTGTCGGTGGATTTTCAATTTCTAATGTAGTGCACGTTACGCCCTGAAGCGATTTTATTTTATACTTTTTCGACTTTACGGGTTTTATTTATTTATGCTAGAGTTCGGCGACACTGTGGTATAGAATGCAGAATTTTCAATATAATTTCGTAATATACAAAAATAATTGTCAATATATATGAGTACGAAAGGAATTTAAGTAACATATTATTTTTTAGTAATACATAATTTAATATATTATCTTTAAGTTGACTCTGGTTTTGACAATTACAAAATAAGAACAAATAAAAATAAAAATAAAATTTTCTAGGCAAAAAAAAATGTAGCTTGTTTATTATTTTACAGTAATAACATTATTAATATTAATTTAGATATAATTCTAATTCCACTTACCTTTCCGTTCAACCCAAAATTATTTGAAGAAGCAACCAACTGAATCGTTATTTCAATTAAATATTAAATATAAGATTTTCAGAGAATACTAGAGTATCAGTGTATGTGAATTCAATAATCATTCCACTGTGCCACATGGCGCTCTGTCCAAGGCTTCAGACGCCATTTGATGACAAACTTCAAACTCAAAATGTTTGCATGCAATATTTGTTGTTGTCTATTTTATGATTGCTGGTTGCTCCAGCTGGTTGTTGGTGGTGTTGGTGGTGGTGATGGCGTTGCTGCACACTTTTAGTCATCACCATGTCAGCGGTGCAGACAGCGATCCAAACAATCAAAATGATATGCAAATATATGTAAGAGTACCGCTACGAAAAAGGCGTGGGTTAATTGTGACTTTATCATACGACGGCCAAAAGGAACAATGAAAATTCGCAATCGAAAGGAAAAAATCAAATTTATTACAAATTTAAGCATAGAAACCAACACGACACCGGCCCTGCCGACGTCTCTGCCGACTCGATTCCTCTCCAACTCCATTTTCAACTTCGACTTCGACTTCAACTTCCATTGCGACTTGAGTAGAAACGATGACGATGCGGCAAGTTATAGATTTCGTCATAGTTTCGGTAAGGCTAGATATGAATATCTGGAAATAAACCTGTCAACTGACACCAACGCCAGCCGGCTGTGAACTACGAACTTGCAGACCGCCCAGTCGGCGGGTGGGCGGCGCCAAAACTAAGCCACCACAACGCTGAAATACATAAAACACATTAACACAGCACTGGGAACGGAAATGGTCGCATGCATGTCAAGTTTTCCCATAGCAACCAGAAAGGCCCTGCAGTCGATTCGAGATTCGAGATTTAGACTGAAGCGTAACATATTCCAAACTTTAATGCAAACAACAGCATATGCAGCCTATGAACTATGAGCGGTAACAGTAACTGCAGCAGTAAATCTAACCGTAGCCGAACCCCATCCATATCAGACACACAACTCCTGCCTGTAGAGCAGACGAAAGCCGCGACCCACATATTCGGCATCGGTGCGAAAGGGCAGCACAATGGGACCGGCGGCTATATCCCTCACCGTGGCATGCATGGTAAAATCCTCAATCTCGATTCCATCGTTCAGACGCTCTCCGCACAATCGCACCGAATTGATGGCAATGAAGTCGTCCGGGCAATTGAAGATCCCAGCACCGGCCTGGCCATCGGCCACTAGATCGTTTTCAGCTGCCAAAAAAAGTGAATCAAAATATCCCCAAACAGACTCTATTCCTGTTATCTTACCCTCATCCTTATTGATGATCTGAAAGTCAGGCTGATCTCCGCCCAGCTGTTCGGTGTTATAGATAACGCTGCACACATTTTTTGACCTGGCCAAGCATATTGCATAGTTGAGATTGTTCTAGGCATGGCAAATATATTTAAGCGTTAGTAAAATCTTAAGATTCGTATAGATTAACAGTTACCTACCAGATAGGTAGCCTCGCTATTGTCCACAACGCTGCCAGCCACATCGTAGTTGAATGACTTTATTATACCCTCACCGTCGCTAAAATATTGTAGACAATTATCCGGTGCGAGGTTATCTTCAAGTTGACTGATCATGATATTAAACGATCGTCCACCGCTTGATACCTTGACAAATACCGAGAGATACACCTTACCCTCAGTGGAGTCTCCCACATGGACGTATACTACGCAATAAATAGAGAGTCAATTTAAGATTCTCTCTGACCCTCGTACTACTTACAGTGCTGACCCGTATTAATGCCACAGAGTACGGGTACTTGGAAGTTAGCATTGTGTCCAGATATTATGAATTGATCGTCTAAACAATCACCATCTGTGGGCCGACTGAGCTGCAAAGTCAAGAAGCTAGTTCAATAGTTCTCATAACAAATTTCGATTCAATATAAATCAAATCAACAGAGCTAACATTAGGAATTAGAGATTAGTAATACCTCGAACATTTGGAAATCTAGACGCAGCTGCTGCACGCCTTTTCTCAGATTTATGATCAGCACACAGATCATCATTTCGCGCACCGCCTGTGGATAGTTGGGACTCTCAAAGTAAACAATCTGCTGGCTGGTAACATCACCGCAACCGTTAACAACTGAAAGCGAAAGTAGTTGGGTCGGGCACTTGATAAACCGCAAGCAAACGCACGATCACTTCACATTGATGATCGATATACTTACAGATACAACAGGCGCCGACACCCTCGGCACATCTTTCGGTGGGTATGCCGCCCAAACTTTTGCATTCAAACTCGTGATAGCAGACACCCTCCATGGTGCGTATATCACCCATTGAAACGGTGCACTTGGTGTTGGGGAATTTAATCACTTCGAAGAGACTTAAGAAGCCCTTGCCTTTAGATTTGGGTGCGCTTGGTTGTTTTTGTATGAGATTTGCCTCGATCGGCGATCCAAAGATGAGCTGCTTAAGTTTATTTCCCAGCTTGGTAGAAAATGTTTGTGGCTGCATAATAGAGGTGCGTGTGGTGGCTGGAGTGGGCGGTGGGAAAGGCCTCATCGAAGGCCTTACCGAAGGCTTTATCGAAGGCTTCATCGAAGGCTTCATCGAAGGCATAACTGATGGATTTTCCGTTGGCATGGAACTTGGCATCATATCCGTGCTAGGGAGTTCACTTGGTGTTTCAGATGGATCTGGATCAGGCTCCATGGATGTCGGACGCATTGGTATCGTTGGCTCAGGTTCTTCGGGTTCTGTAGGCTCTGTCGGCGCCGGCGGCATCTCTGTCATTGCTGGTGGCATTGGTGGTGGCATAGTCATCTCCGGCTCCGGCTGCTGAGCAAAGCTCTGGAGTTGAATGCCCGGCTGGTAGCGCAATGTGTAGTGATAGCCAATGCCATCGATGGCCATGCCACCAAATCGTTTTGGGGATCTTGTGGCGCTGTCACGCCTGCTCTTCATCACGCCAAATGTCACGAAATCGCGACGATCATCGGCGCCAGCCACGCCCACATAATAGAGCGTCAAAACAAGAGCACTTATCAACGCATCGCGTTTTGACAACATTATTAACGGAACTCCACTTAACGACTGCCTTCAGATCTTTGCAAACTGCAATCGCATCGTCTGTTCCAGCTTCAACAGCACCAACTGCCTCAGCCCCTGGCTGCCACAGCTTCATGTTTTCTTTGGCTTTATTAGAGCATTAATTGTGGTAGCCACCAACGATGTTGTCGGTTGTCAACACTGTCATCGTAGTCGGCTTTCCAGCTTTTCCCATCTTGGCTGCTGCACAACCTTCACTTTTACAATATTTTCTTACGCTCCTCAACGATCAAACAACAAAGTCACGCTGACTGCTTGGGTCTTGAAGGCAGCAATTCAAAGCTGCCAAGAGGCCAAAAGCATGCATGGTGACATATTTAAATAAACTATGTTAAAGTGATGCATCTCAACTTTGAAGAGCCTTAGACAACAGAATAAAACAAGCTGAGAAGATGAGTTGGCACAAAAGTAAATTTCAAAACAAAACAGATCAGAGCAATAGATGAACTACAAGATTGACTTCCAAGTCCAAGTCTTTATAATGAAAAGTAATCTCTGGAGTGTCCGACTAGAAAAAATCCCGAACTCACCCTGATGACACGAACTAAATAACTATGTTAAAATATTATTTTTTACTAACCATGCAGATCAAACACCAATTTCGATTACTTCTGGCAAACAATTATATTTAAATTTTTCAAATAAAACTCAATATCCATTTATTGTTAAATCTTATTCTACCACTGAAAATAAACATCTGTAGAAACTTTCACTGTTTAAAAATTACATAAATTGGTTTCAATGAATATTATTTCAGAAAACTTACACTCGATTATGCCTGAAATTCATAATAAATCTACACTTGAACAAAACGATCTAAGAGAATTCTTAACTTTTTAAAAATATACTCAAAAACTCACTCGAGCTGAATTCAGTATAGTAAACTTGAACAAAACGACTTCTTAACCTTGCATACCAAGCTGCAAGCCCTTATATTTAACAAAATGAAAAGTTGCAGTCGATTGTTACGACTGCAAAATACTAATCACGATCAAAACGAGTATGATGTATTTTTCATATGGCACACGCCAATTAATATAAATATTCTAAAAAAGTTTGTATAATATGTGAATAACAAATAACAAATTAACGATTGTAAAATACATAAGGTCTTGTTTACTGAAGACGAACTGTTGGCAAATCTTTTGTATGTAAATACGTTTTGTTGACCTTTTTCTTTTTGTGATCAAAGAGTTTGATTATAGTATCATCACGGAACAGGAAATGGAAATCATTGGATTCATAATATCTAACAGCTTATAATTATAATATTTTAGGCCTGCGGTAATTGTCATATTTTTATATTTGTTTGTCAACAATTAACAATTTTAACGTAATAAATCGTTCGTAAATATATTTTAAAAGCATTCCCGAACATTTGCTGTGTAATCAAGATTGTCTATATATATTCTAAATATACACATAATTAAGTTAATTGTCATATTTTTATATTTGTTTATCAAATGCGCAATTATTTATATTTGATGTCATGATTTTCAGACGATTCCAGCAAAACAGTGAGCTGTGAAACAGCTGCAATAGTTGCTATTATTGTTATTGTTGTTGCTTTTGTGCATAATAATACCAATTGCAGTTGGCGTCAACAATTAACAATTTTAACCTTGTTGTGCATGATGCATGTGCTTCTCCATTGAGCTGCTCAGCTACGTCGATGATCACATGCCGATGATGATCGTGATAATGATAATTCACTTGCAATCGCTCATGTGCATAAAAAGCTGCTAAATGATGTTGTGATTTTGATTTTGATTTTGATTTCTGTTTCAGTTTCTCTTGCAGCAAGACTCGAGTGCTCTTCGATCGCTTTAGCAATTAGGATCACATAAAATGCCTATTTCACACAGCAAACATCAAATACCCTTCTTGACATACTTTATATTTCATCACCGTACATATGTTAGTTTTGCAGCTATGTTGATTATAGACTCTAAACTTTACGTATTTCATTTCAGACTTATAGTAAATGATTATATTGAATTCGATTGCATGTGAGCTAAAGCTTTGATGACTATTACCTGCTTTGAATGAGCTATGATCATTAGACAGTGATATTACCCGATACGACCAATTTGCATACTCTATTGCTGGCGACACTCTCATTAGGCACTATTAATTATGAAAGTTTTAATTGATTTCGAATCATCCGGCATTGGCATGGAAACTTATGCCTCAATGCTGCAATCGCAATCGCATTCGCATTCGCAATCGAGATCGATTCGAGCAACGACTCGTCGTTTGCATTTAATTTATTTGAAAGTAATTGTCTCTAACGCAACTGGCATCGATGGGTTTGCTGCTATTTGCCACGACGATCTCTTTATGACTCTGAGTTATTCAACTGCTGAAGAGCACTCAACTAAGTACTACAAACTCACAAGTTGAAACCAGGAAAACGAGTTCCCATATATTTACTACTCTTATAGAGGTTATATACAATTTACTGCGAAAGCTGTTACAATATAGAAGTATTGCTATACATATATATGTATATCCTCGATCAGTTTCAATTCAAGCTTGACTTGGTCATGTTGTTTACATTCAAATTTTATTTTGTAAGGCTTGGGCATATCTATAAGTAAAAGGGTATTTAATCATCGGCTTACTGCATTTTATCAATTCATTTTATTGATATTGAAACTAAGTTTTGGAAAGTTATGAGGAAGAGAATCGTTGTGAAATAATTAAGTGAACGGCTAACATATATTTAAATTAAAATAATAAAATTGGAATTTGAATTACAATTATCATGAGAACTTTAACATATGACGCTTATAAAATAAAATAATAAAAATATTCTTGATTCCAATCTGAACAAATGTCTAGAACTAAACAGAATTTGTGGTTTCAGAGAAATTTAAATTCTCTTGCATTAGTTTATATTTGCTCTGCACTCCAATATTTGCATTTCACTACTGCTCCAGCATCAACTCATCTCTTCATCTGGAAGCTAGAGAGCAGCTGCTGCGCTTTTCGAACGGCACGTAGAGAACACGTACAGACAATTCGCATCCATTAATTGAATCAAATCGAACGTTACGCATGCGTCACGCGAAATGACAAAGGGAGCCGCCAATGCTTGGTTGCAATAACTGGGAGAGGCTCACACATGTGCTCCTCTACCGCCGCCATGATGATGATGATGATGAGCAGGCCAGACCAGATCTAGCTAGACCCGACCAGGGTGTCCACTTCAGACGGCCGACAGAAGAGAGCATTGTGTACATTATTGTTATTGCTATTATGTTATGTATTTGTATGGGCAAAGTGGGAATCGCAGTTGGAGCGCAAGAAGTCGCTAAGTGGGTGTAGGAGTAGAGAGTGCAGGTGGAGATAGAGATGGAGATGGGAATGGGACTGCTGAGAATGATCAGTAAACTGGGTGCTGGGCACTTGGCAACCGGCGAATCAAACCGTGCTAAAACCCACTTAATTGACATTTAGTGGACACTCGAATGCGCGAATCCAAATGCAAATGCTGCGCCATGAGCAGCCGGCACAGCAGCTGCAGCCATATGCAATCCGAGTGCCAAAGAGCCGATGCACATCAGCTCTATAAGTAGTATGCCTTTTCGACTGCTGTCCATTTACCGAATGGGCTGGCATTCTAATGCGACTTTAGCCCCAGTCACAGCCACGCCAATGATGACGTTGATAATGAGCATGTTGCCTACTCGTTGCTGCTGCTGCCGCTGCCGCTGCTGTTTGCATACTCTTTCCCAGGGTAATGTTACTTGGTCAATAGATAGGCAAAGCCTAAAAGGAGAGAATTCCTTTATAGAAAATGAACATATGCCAGAAATTGCATTTGTATTGCATACTAGAAAATTTACTATGGGTATGAGAAATATTTTGTATTTTAAGATATTTCCTATTTATTAACTCAAGATGGACCACATCTATAGGAACATTATTAGAAGAGTAAGGGTATTTAATCTTCACTGTAATTGCATTCATTTCCCATTGTTGTTGTTGTTGCACTAGGCATGATTTCTGAAGATGCCAACAGCAGCAGGAGAAGCAGCAGCAGCAGACATCATTACAATATAATTGATGGGTTATAAACCGGTAACGGTAAATCGCAAAATTCTCTTTAGCATTTTGGCTTTTTTTGGCCAACGCAAAGCAAAGTTTTGCTGGTTTTCTATTTGGAAATTATTATTATTCCATTTGACAGCTGGCAAGATGTGCGTATGCATAGACCTGGATATGGGATGTAATGCCACCAAATCGGGTGGGAATTGTCCGTATTTGACATAGAAAACTACTTTGCTTATGCGGCATGTTGTTCGGGTGGTAGTCAGCTGCAGCTTTTCCGATCACAGACTCTATTTATTGTGAAGTGAAATTGTTTTTAATATCTATTCAAGTTTTGCTCAGTTTCAATGCCAAAGTCATCAAGCGTCAAGAACCCGACCTGCATGTCATCTGAACCATGAATCTGCAATCGCCACCAATCTCGTCCAGCCTCTATAAAAAAACAAATCGTTTCAATGTCATTTTTGCTGAAGCAAAAGCTGATCGATTCAATCATTGAAAGTGTTTCATTATATGAAGGCATTTGAGTAAAAACTTCAAGAAAGTTCAAAACAACTTTTGCGGTTACGGTTTTTTAGATCTTTTGTTTTTATTTTCATTTTTTTTTTATAATGCTCTCTAAACCACAGCTGTGTCGGCTGTTTTTATCGTTCCAGTGATGCATGCACCACAAACGAGCGAATCGACGATCGATTTGAAGAAGCTTGCCATAAATGGTGCGTAAATTAAAGGTTTTATTATTTAAATGAAATGGGTAAAAGTCTTGGTCAGCATGTGTTGACTGATGCGCTACCAACAGAGTAGATATTGTTTGTTAAATAATTTGTGAATATATTGTTGAATTTATGCATAATTTATTAATAATTTTCATGATATCATTCATAAATATTATAAATTGTATTTTAGCTAAGTCAAAAATAATAATGATGAAAATCTGCTACATTAAACTAACTCTTCTTTTGTTCCATACATTTTAAAATATGTATTAATAAATAAATTTAATAAATATTTAAATAGTTGAATCTATTATTGGCTAGAAGAGTAGTTGAATTATAATTTTTAGGTAATTTTGAAGAGCTTTAGAGCTTTAAGCATAGCGCACCGAAAAGTGCGTCTCGGCCTATTAATACTGAAGTTGGCTAATTCTATGCACTGCAAAAGTTACCTCAAAAGGATGCGAGGCGGAAGCTGGCTTTGGATTCATTGTTGCTGCCGCCGCTGCGGCCGTTGCGTTTGGCTCTTTTTGGCAACATGTTGCGGCAACACTTGCTAGCCGGCCGCAGGGAGACAGTTCCTTTGTTTTGGGGCCTCGACTCGACTCCTGTGCGTGGCTTGCGGTTTTGTTTGGTTTATCTTTTTTATTTTTCTTGCGACTGCCCAAAGCGCTCCTCCACACAACAACAGCACATTGATCAAGATCCATAATGAGCGATAACTGCAGTTGAGTTTTTGTTGCTGTTAGCAGCAGGCTTTGCTTTTGTTTCGTCCTGAGATTGAGCGCGCTTTTTGTCGATGCATTAGTTACGTATCTTTCGGATGCAGAGCAAACATCCGCATATCGTATGCCACTGCTGCACGTAGCGGCATTTTTTTTTCTTTCAGTTTTGTTTGTGTCTGTGGCGCTGCAAAATTAAACTGTTAACTTGCCATGTTTAGCTGCCATTGTTTGTGGCCTGTCCAGACATTGTTTGGCTGAGTCTTAGCTCGTGGGTAACATATGTATGGATGTCTTGTAGCTGTGTGCACGAGTGTGTGTTGCTACATATCGGTATATGTATCTGTATCTGTATCTGTATCTGGTATCTGTATCGCTATCTAATCGCTTTCTAATGGCCTCAGCTCGCCTGGCGATCTATGTTACCTGTCAGCGGCGCTTGTTTACCTAATAGATTTTAGGCTACCAATTTTTTGTTTATTTATCTCCGTTTTTTCCCTCCATTTTCTTCTTTTGTGCAGTCGCCAACCCATTTTAAACATTTTAATAAATAAGAAAATCTTTTTGCTGCCATTTTCCCCCTCTTAAGCTGGCCTTTAAACTTTGCTACATGGAAAATTGCATGTTGATCGCTGGTTCGGCAGCAACAACCTTCAAAATTAAGTTGTCTCGATAAGTTATTTATTTTTTAATTACCTGCAGCTCTGATGGCAACTTCTTTTTTTTTTCAGTGGCCGTAATTAATTACCAATTGTAGTGTGATGAACTTTAAGCGAATATTGATAGTATTTACCAGTCTAGATTTGAGATTTAAGCAGACAAATTGTGCATAAATCAATTGCTGCCTGCTGACTTGATTTATCGTGAGAATTCGATGCTGTAACCTAAATTTGATCGAATTTATTGGTATTATTTTTATCTAAGTTAAATTGTTTTTAATTGTTCGTCAACCATCATATGTATTGGAAAATAAGGTATGTTGTATAAAGGAATTTGTGATACAGCTAAAATGTCAAATGTAAATTATATTCCATGTCAGGTGAATTTATCTTGCATTACTAAATTTGTTAATAGTAAAATCGCTTTTCAATTTCCTTATATATAGATTTAATGAAAAGTTTTTAAGCTCAACTAAAACTCTCCAATAGAATCTTTGAAGTATTTAACATATAGCTAAATCAATTTAAATTACCAAACTTCCGGAAACAACAAAATATCTATAATGAAAATCATAAAATCTCATGGATGTGCGAAAACGTAATCATATGCGATTATTATAATTAACTTATAGTTAAAACGTTTGGGCAGACTTCTCTGAAAATGTGCATGTGGAGAGGTAAATGCATTTCCGTCAAGTTGTTTTGCTAAATTATGCAAAACTGATTACACTCAATATGTTAGAGTCATACATCAAGCATTTAGCAACTTTCTACATCTGCATAATAAATTGAATACATCAGAAACTATAAATAATTGCCAACAACTGCAAACAAGCAACAAGTTCATACGGCAAATGAAGAAATTTTGTTAGAATTGCGATTTTTGAAAAATGTGTGTGCGTGTGCGTGTGCGTGTGCCTCGCAGCGAAGGCTAATGGCCCCAACAGAAAACAACAACAACAACAACAACGGCTAACAAGTTGGCCAACTGTGCGAGACAAGTGCAGGTAACACCAGTGCCTGGTTCACCTGGTGGCACCCTGTACAAAGCAAAAAACGAATAACAACTCACAGGTAAATCACAAGACAACGGCAATAACAAACCAAAAAGAACTTACAAAAGGCAAATTAGTTGTTAGAGAAATTTTGTGTGTATTTATTTTAAGAGAAATACAAGTTTATTTATTTAATTCTTGTGCTTTGTCCATCCATGGTAAGTCTAGTCTATTAAATAAAATATTTACATAAATAAATTGTATAATTTATTTATTATTATTTTATTTTTTGTTGATTGTAAAACTAACCTATTTTAATCTTTAACAAAACCACAAAGCAGCACATTTCATATAAATTAATTTACTTGACCTTACTTTAGAGCTCTATGCCCACAAGAGCATTGTAGCGCATTAAGTGCTCCACCAGGCGGTTGCCAAAAGACACAAGTGTCTGTGCCACAAGCCAGGAGATGACCGCGACCGCGACAGTCGACTCGGCAGTGGCAGACTCTCTGAGGTAGAGGCCAGGCAATCGGCCAAACTGTCAGCCATGGTGCGTTGTGTGCCAAAAGAGCAACCGCAGCAAACAGGCAATTGGCAACTGGCAACTGGCAACTGGCACTGGCAAGCAGCAGACATTGGACATGGACAGCCGACAAGCAACAGGCAACAGGCGCAAGTCAAGTGAATGGCCAATGACCACCAAATTGGCAGTAAAGCATACAAAAATAACTTCAAATGGTCAAAAGGTTAACAAAATCAAGCAAGCAGTGTGCGCGCGCAAAGAACACGATTTGTACAGTGGATACAAGCAGGGCTGGGCGCAGACAGAGCTTGTTCCGGGATGTATTGCTGCTGCTGCTGCTGCTGCTGCTGTTGCTGCAGCTGTTGCCGCCAGTCAGAGCCAGCAGCATGTGCAACATGTTGCCAGCATTCCGTCAGTGGCGTCGACTGTTGCCGCTGCTGGGATGCCGAGCACCATAATCCCCCAGCCGATGCACAGCTAAAAAAATGATTAATGAGTTGCCTCATTACTTCGCGAAAATCAATGTCGCGCAATGCACTGCGCCCGGCCAGAAGGAAGTTGGCCATGTTATCGCTGAGCCAGAGTTGCCGTTGCCGTTGCCGTTGCGTTTGCCGTCGCCTTGTCGCATAATAAATCGATCATATTTTTATGGCAGACTCAAATATCAAATTGTCAGCGCTGATTCTGATCAACTGCGACAATCTGCTCCTGTCGCACACGACGCTGCGACGCCAAAAGATGCTGCAGCAGCGCCCCACATGTGTTTGCCGGCAACCTTGGAGCGACGTGTGCTCGGTGATCGAGTGACTGACTCCGGCTTCGACTCTCGCCCTGGCTCTGGTTCTAAATCTGAATCTGAAGTGAAGTGAGTCTCGCGCGCTTCGTGCATTTTTTTTTTTTTTTTTTTTTTTTTTTTTAATTGCTTGAGGTCTGGCTGACGGTTGCTGTGGATCTGGATCTGCGCCTGCTGTGATGCTGACTGATTTTATTTATTAAACTGTTGACATTCTGTTTACTCGACTGGCGCTTTGCTTCTTTTGATTCCATCACCCGATATCGATATCAACAGCTGCGCTGGCGCTTGCAACGCGTTGAATTTATTGCGGCTTGTAGTAATTGATTAACTTGATCGCAAGCTGCGATTGATTGTCAACGGTTCTGCTTTAAAGCATCGCATATAAGAATCTTAGTATTAAAGAATCGTAAATGTATAAATCTCAGTTACAGTTATTGATATCAATTTGTTTGGATGCCAGAGGTAAGACCTAAGTAATACATATGTATGTAATGCATAGCAATTGGGTTTACTATGTATATCTTACACTAAAATAAATGGAATTTAGTCTAGATTCATCTAGGCTAAATCTGCTTAAGTCTACCTATAGAAAAACCTTATAGAAAAACCTTATACATCTTGTACTCTTCTTCCATCTATTCACATAATTTCCATGATTATTACTTGCACATCTATTACATCAATCATATTCTTCTCATATGAAACAGCGCTCACAGCGCACTCAATCAATAATACATCAAATTCAAACTCTATGCAACGTGAGCTGCCATAGCTTCATAATTGTTGAGGTGAAAGTGTGATATAATAAAGAGTATTATCAATGCGCTTTGAATCAACACAAAGCTGGAAATTTATTATCGTTAGACATAAAATATTTATTTTAAATGGAGCACTCTTGTTGTTGTTGTTGTTGTTGTTGTTGTTGTTGTTGTTGTTGTTGTTGTTGTTGTTGTTGTTGTTGTTGTTGTTGTTGTTGTTGTTGTTGTTGTTGTTGTTGTTGTTGTTGTTGTTGTTGTTGTTGTTGTTGTTGTTGTTGTTGAGGGGCCAATAAACCGAAGCGATTGAACTCTTTATCGCTGGGGTTACAATGTCAACAGACTTGGTCAGAGTCAATATTGTAAATCTATAAAGGCGGATATACATATATCGTAATGCTAATCATAATATCGAACTAGCCCAGGGTGTGGAGTTTTAAAATTTATGATCTTTATCAAACTATGCCCAGTTCAAGTTTACTTTTCCCACATGGGGCAAAAAAGTACAAGATATCTATTTCAATTAGAGCAAATATACTAAACGAAATTTTAAAGTCAATAACATTGAATGGGCATGTTGGGCAATGGATGTTGTTCTGCTGCTGTTGGTGTTGTTGCTGTTGAGGCTCTTGTTGTCAGGCAGCAAAAAAACAAGTTGAATGGCATTGCAAATGCGCAACAAGAGCTGTGGCCAGCGGGTGGAGCTGGTTGCCATGGTTCCTTCATCTTCTTCGGTTGCTACAGAGCGACAACAGCAGCCAAGTGCCAGCAGCAGTTTGATTGTTATTGCCAATGAATGAATGCACTTGCTAACTTTGTCTGTGAGGATTGTCTGGCACTGGCTCCGACTCCAACTCCAACTCCAACGTCAGCCAGCAACATCCACTGCCACAGCATCATCTTGACAACAGCGCCAGGGGGCATGCAACACATTTTGCGGTCTGCTGCTGTAGCTTCTGCTGCCATTGTTTTCACTTGTGCTGCTGCCCTTTGTTATTGCGTAAGCCCAGGGGGGTGTGTGTTGATATTCTTGTTGTTTTCCTGGTTTCTGTTGCTGCAACTGCTGTTGCTGTTGCTTCTGGTTATGGGGCATTTGGTATTTACAAATGTGTTGGCAATGAATTTGCCGACATGCCACAAACGATATTTCCGACTCCACACCCATTTAGATGCAACTCCAACTCATTGTCGCTCACATTTTCACACTTTCCTTGGGGTGGGGCAGAAACTCGTTAGCTGGCTAGCAGCAGCTGCTGCTGGCAAAGGATATCCCTTGAATTAATCCATGCTTTGCTGTTGCACATGATTTATTGATATTTCCTTGCTCATGTGTATATCTGTCGGCCCTGTTGAAGTCGTTTGCAGATATGAATTTAATATCCATTTGGAACTCCACTCTGCATCAAAAGGGTAAATTTCCTGAAGAGTTACTTGCATACGTGAAACAAAGAGCAAATAGCTCGTCTAACAACTTAATTAACTAATGTTTTTCTCTCTTTTTTCTCTCTTTCTTATTCCCATTTTCATTGTTCCTTGTTTTTTGCATTCTCATTCTCATTTCAAAATAATTATATCCTATTATCATTCTAGCCGTATTTCTCTTTCCCATTATCTCTCTCTTTCTCAATATTTCTCTCTTACAAATACACTATAATGTACGCACGCACAAATGTTTACATACTCCACATACCTTAAAAGGAAAACCCGTTAAAATTTCAACACCCTTCACATACATGAAAGCAAAAATTTTGCTACGAGCTGAATGTCCATTGTTTTGCGGTGCTCGACAACAACAGCGAGAGTATTATAACCATATAAATTTATGTACATACAATACTTATGTTCGTACTCGTACTACAGCCATAATAACAAGCGAAGCGGTGCAGTGTCGACAGCAGGAATCGCCACTTCTTCAATTGATTTTAAAAGAGGCAGCACGAAACGGCTTTGTTGGTGGCCAATGGTCAGAGCTTATTTGTGGTGCAGCAAGGGATATGGATGGAAGTGGAGGGAGCTTTTGGAACAATGGACTAACGTATAACGAGAGGTATTGTGTGGTGGCACATTGAATGAATTGATATTGGTATTGGCCAGCAAAGGAGAGTGGAACAGAACAGCATATTGGAATCGTATCAATTGAAACCAGTTTCGATGTCGCTGTTAACACATGTTGTTCGGAACTTAAATCTGCAACCAATTGGCAGACATATAAATTTTCAAATGCCAGCAGCAGGATTTTGTGGTGTGGAGTGGAGTGTTGTTGAAACGGCAATCAGTAGGCCATGGGTTTAAAGTTGGAGCAGTTACTGTTCACTGTTTAGCCAGATTCATTTTTATTTCGTAAGTCAACGAGCAGTAAATAAATAAAAATTTGAAAAATTCAAGTGGTTGCACAATGTCAAACCTTCAAGATGTACCGCTTGCCGCGCCAGAAACTATGCCAAAACCCGAGCAGGACCCAGCCGGATCGAAATCTAATTCGCTGAAGCGCTTCTTTAAGATCGGCAGGAAATCCATAACACAGCATGATTTCAGCGAGGATCCAATCGACGTGGAAGACGAGGCTAAGGACACAGTCAAACCAGGCAGCATTAGTCGCTTTCTCACACGACTAAAGGGCACAACGAAATCAAGTGAATACCCTACTTGCAATATATGAATCTATGATCGTAGCTCTCTCTTTTCTATACATATTTATTATTTAGGCACTGTGCAATTCTCTGAGGCTGTCGTGCCCGCTTCCAGCACTACGAGCACGGTCGTCGAGGAGACTACCGACAAACCGGTGCCGAATGCAAAGCCCACAATCAAGACGTCGATATCTGGCTATTGGAAACAGCTATTTCACCGCCAGAAGGCAGCCAACCGGCAGGAAGAGCAACCGGCGATGGATCAAAAAGTGGCCGAGTTACATCAGATACCGCAGGAGCAGCAGACTGAGCCAATCAAAGTCGAAGAGGAGCCCATAATACCGGCAGCAGAACCATTGCCCGATAACACAACTATTATTGTGCCAGAAAAGACAACGGATAATCAAATAAACTGCATTCCGGAGATACTCGAGGAAGTACAAATGCTCGCCATCTCCGATGATGTTTTGAATGCCTCGAACGAGGAGACCGAATAATAGGACGGGTTATAGTCATAATCTACTTAAATTTTATGTTATCCAGTTTGTAAGAGCCTGCCAGCCTTCTGCCACACACTGACCATACATTTTGAGGAATCGAAACTTAAACACAAACACAACTTGAGATACACACACAAACACACACGTACATATTAAACACATTAGTTCTTCTGCAGTTCAGCTTAAACTTGAAACCCAAATGCTGAATAAAGCATATTAAGAGAGAAATCCATATATTGTTTAATTCCATTAACTACCAGCACAATCCCCACAAAGGGTGCCTGTAAAACGATTCCAAGTTGGCTTGGTCAGTTCACAAAGTTCAGTTAAATCTGTCGTTAAAGTATCCGTCGGATTTCATTTCGCCCCTTTTTGTTTATTTTTGGCACTACCCTGCTGCAGGTTAAAAGGTGCCGCATTAACCAGACGAAAGTCTTGGACAACCCCGAAGGAAGCCCTTCAAGCTCAACAGAACATTTTTGTCTATGTGTTAAATTGTTATATATTATTGATACAACATTACAGTTTAAATAGAATGATGAAATCCTTTGAAAACAATGACAACTCATCTTGACTAAGGCTTCAATAATTATAGTAGAAGTATATAAATATATATTCCAATATTTAGAGTTCATTTTTGAAAACCCATTAATTATAAAAATTTTTACATTCATTTCTGAGCATCATACTCTTCATTCTAATTATTTGTAAAAAAAAAATTGTAATTAGAAAATAATTATAATTATCTCGAGTGCATCCCTTTTTATTTGGAAGTCTTAGCATATTAGAAAAATTCTACAAAAATAATATATTTGTACTCTGTAATACTTGGAAAGTCTCCAATGGAGGGACTTGTTGCGTTTTAGGCAAACAGCTGGAAAATATTTACAAACAGGACGGAGTAACTGCGCAAACTCAATGCGGCATCAACTGATAAGGACGTCAGTAAATATTTACCTGAGAGCCGACCAAAACAAACACTTGTTGTATCGGGCTGTCAAGTCGGAAAGGCGGGAAAGCCGCGGCAACTGCGAAATGCGAAGTAAACATTCGGAATGCGCATGTTCCAGTTTCAGCTGGTTTTTCGGTCCACTTTCGGGGTGAGTCTTAATCAGCAGTGGAAAAAGTGGGTCAGTGCTCACTTTACGACAAATGCCGACTATAAATTTTATAAAAATTCAAATAAACGAAATTAATCGAAATCTATGATTAAATTAATAGCAGAACACTTCAACAAAAGCGCTTTAACTAAAGTCTGAGAAATCTGCGTGGTAAGCTCGTGTGAAAAACTCGGTCAATGAGCTGTTTAGCATCTGACACAGCAAAATTCTTGCACAGATACACACACATTAACTCACACACACGCCCAATCAGCCATCAGCGAACACATACAGAACTCAGTTTAGTTATAGAGATTTTTCTTTGTGGTCAAGGTATTTCGTCAACCCGTAAAAAATTGCAAATTTATTGAAAAAACTAGCCAATTTCGAGGTAAGTTCATCAAAAATAGATACTTAATGTAAGGTATATGAAATTTATAAATATTGTTTGAAATTTTGCAGTAATTAAATCATTTTACAGCATCAGCCACAGACTGTTGCAGATTACCTAATGCTTAGAGACTATTTCATTTTATTTACTTATATTTCATATTTATCAACATTTTATGCAGAATGCGAAGTCGCTCGGCAGCAGTTTCGGCAATGCAAAGGAATTGTCTGATATAATGACTGGCAGCTTCAAGGTGCAACTCATCAACATGGGCACTCGCGCTGCCGCCTGTAAGTATGCCACAAAAGTCTCAAGTTGAAGCCATGTATACCCTATACTGATTCAATAGAGGCATATATATCATAGCGATTTATGTATTTTCCACACTCTTTTCCATTTATAGTTCAGGCAAAACTGAGAGCCCTTCATGAATACCATGTACGCCTCTTGCACAATGTCTTACCTGCGCCCTCTGGCGTTGATATTGCTAACAATATCAAATACTTTTCTCAAACTCTACTAAGTAAGTTCTATATGTTGTATATGATATATGATCGTATATAACATCATTAACATTCTATAACTTGCAGCTGTCCTTAAAGATGTGCGCACCTCTCCGCATGAGCTTATTCGCGATCCTCTCGAAGATCCTACACGCATGTCAGCTTATCCTAATCTTGAATATGGCAATCTCTATAATGCCTTAACCATGCTCATCGATGTGGCACCTTGCATTCAGTATGGGCAGATTGGTAAGCTGCCAATGATATGATTATGACAAAACTTCAAAAAAAAAAAAAACTCATTTATGTTAAATATATTTTCAGTCTTCGGCAAAGCTTTGCTGCAATGTCTCAGCTGTATATTACCCTTTCTTGATAAGGATCTTATTGATAATCTACCCTATCTAGTTAGTTCTACTATATCTGTACTACCGCCAGCATTGCATCAGGATATTGTCAATGCATTGTGCTATTATATTCTACCCTTTACTATAAGTATGTTTTGGCTTAACTTCTATATAGCTTTGTCTAATTCTCCGTAACTACAGCACGTCGCAGCTCCGATGAGCAAGAGTGCCAAGCCTGTCAATCAGTCTCCTCTGTCATCATGATGGTATTGCAGTACTCAAAAAATCCAGGTAAATACCAATGGAATCGCTCGCTGTATGTAATATTAATCTGTTCTCTTAGCACATCACTGTCAACTATTGGAGTGCCTGATGACTCTAAAGCATAATGTCGTCAAGGATATACTCTGTGTGGTTGCCTATGGCACAGCTGTTTCCCGCTCTTCTGCGGCCAAGCTGCTCTTCTACTACTGGCCAGCCTTTGATCCCAATCTCTTTGATCGCAAAGTTCTGCTCTCTAAGCTCACCAGTAAGTATATTATGAATGTATGATCTGGTAATCCGAATTACGTAAAACTGTTAGCAAGTTAGTTAGCTCCTTTCCGCACTCTCTGAAGTAATTCTTCCCATGCCTCTCAATTATATTTGATTAATATATTCTCGACTCTCCAATCGTTCAGATGACTTGGTTCCATTCACCTGTCAGCGCGAGCACTGTCCCAATGCTGGCAATGCGGAGGCAGCCAAAGTGTGCTATGATCACAGCATTAGCATCACCTATGCCCAGGACTGTCCTCCGCCCTTGTATCTGTGCATCGAGTGCGCCAACGAGATACATCGGGAGCATGCGAATTTAGAGTTTGGCGATATACTGCATCCCATGCAGCAAGTGTCGATGGTGTGCGAAAACAAAAACTGTCGCTCCAACGAGAAGTCAGCCTTCTCCATATGTTTTTCGACCGAATGCGCCAGCTTCAATGGCAATCATCCCATTCGCTATTGCGCCCAGTGCCACAGCAATCGCCACAACTCTCGCCGTGGTGGTGATCATGTGGTGCATCGCAGCCTGCAGCCTGCCTGGCAGATGGATCCAGAGATGCAAATGCATATGGTCGAGTCAGTGGTCAGTCTGCTGCGCGAGGCCAAGCCGCTAAACTTTGAGCCGGGCAAGGAATCCTTAATGGACGTCAAAAAGAACGGCACCCCAGTCACGCCCGACAACATTTCGCTCGAAGAACGCCAGAGGCTAGGTCGCTATGGTATTTGGCTATTGGTGGGTCGCTGCACACCCACTGCAGACACACCTGTGGAGGTTCTGGGACGCATTCTCAGCATGCTCTTTCACTGGTTTCATGTCACTGCTTACTCCTACGATGGTAAGTACAGCAAGTAGCTATCCACAACACTCTTAGATAATCTTAATATTTCATTTCCAGCTGCTGGACAGATTGAGAGCACCATAGAGAAGCTCAAAATAGATCATGTCTGCAACTGGTTGAAGGAGATCTGTCGCATACACTACAACGTCTTCATCTCCTGTCTGCTGCCCCATCCACCGGAGTACGCTCGTGTTGGTGGTCACTGGGAGACACTCGCATCGCGCACCAGCCACCTGAAGGAGGGTCTACAGCGTCTGATTTGCCTGGTTCCCTACGAGGTGATCACTTCGGAGATATGGGATTACGTGATGCCACACTGGATGGAAGCCATTACCAACGACGTAGCCGAAAAAGAGCTGCACGAACTCAAAATTGTCCTCAGCAAAATACTCGACCCGGAAATGTCGCCCTTGGGCTTTGATGCCAAGACCATGTACAACTTTGTGGCCATACGGTTCGAGAAAACGACAGCCAAGGTTCAACAGCAAGCACTACACTGGCTGCAAATCCTCACCAAGCTGGAAATTCTAATACCACTCGTCCAGCTATTTGCCATGTTCGGCGATGGAGTGCGCATCATGAAGTACGGCATACAACACGAACTGATGCGGGAGAAGGAGAAGGAGCCGCAGACGCAACAGCAGGCGAAAGCACCCAAAACGCCATGCAAGGAGAGCAAAGCCGAAATGGCCAACCCACCCAGGCGCAGTTCAATTTGTATGTAGTAATAAATAAAATTTTACAGACTTTACTCAATATGTTTCGCAATCACATGCAGCGCCTGTTGTGGAGGATGACTCTGGAAATACCTCGGCAATATCGGATGATGAGGCGCCTACCAATCGTCATACAGAATTCTCAACGGATGCCGAGCATAATCTCACCTGTTGCATACTCATGTTGGACATTCTTCTCAAGCAAATGGAACTGCAGGACGTGGAGCAGCACATGGGCATACACACGAGCGTATGTGAAAATGTCTCACGCCTCATCAAATGCATGGTGACTGCGGCCCGGGTGGGTCTAAGCAGTCATGTGTGTGCATTAAAGGTGAGAATCGAAGCTGCTTTAACTGCAACTACCACAAACTGAACGTATGCCATTTCAGGTGGCTGAATGTGCTTACTGCGAGGCATCCACTATGTGGCATCAGCTATCAACCAAGCTGGTGGAGTTTATGGCACCACTGAATCCTGTCCGCCCACCCGATGTAAGTGGTCCCTGATCAATGCCATATACATATATAATAGCTTAGGAATTGTATAAATACAGGTGCCGATTGAGGATATCATTGAGGAGGAGAAGTCGTCACGCAAGTCGCCACCCGAATCTGAAAAGGAGAAAACCCGCGATGTTTCGCTCTCCATGGCACCATTGCCCATTCCATTGGGTCCGCTCGGCGGCTTTGCAGGTAAGTCTGGCTCATTCCGAGCGCTTTTTAGTTGATTTGCGAAATTCGGTTGTAAAGTACCTCTCGAACAGTCTCCAAGTTTTGTATCTAATTCAAACCCCCAAAGCCTAACTTATAAATACTCGTAAATAACCACCGTAAAAGTAATCCCAGACAAATGCCACTCAACTTGTAGCTAAAACGTAGACTATACATCATTGCCTCGACTATATGGAGGCGATTGAATGGTATGACGCCTTTGAAAGCGTCTTTGTAAACAATTACTTAGTCTAAAGCCCACGTTTAAAGCGCATATAAACCAAGTTTGGAACCAACATAGTAACCTGCACCTGTTATGCTCAGTAAACAGTTTGAACTACCCTAAATCCAGACCCAAATAAAACAAAGAAATTGAATAATAAACAGCTTATGGAACTTGCCAAAAATTAAACAAAGCCGAGACTAAATTCTTCTATTGAAACACAATTCATTAAGAACGCTGCAATTAAAACAGAAATCACTCTTAAGTCTCTTTCCATTATCATACTTAAAATACATTTTCCTTTCTACTTATTTGGCTTTTACTTATATGTCTATCTTGCTATCTCTATCTACATAAATATGTATATCTTTCTCTCTCTCTATCTCTAACATTCTACGCGTCCACTGTATAAAACAAAAACAAAAAAAATATATTACTAACGCTCGCTCGCTGTCTCGCTCACACACGCACTTTTCTTGCGCGTACCAACGTCTATCTTCTGTCTATCTCTGTCACACACTGTCGCTCTAACGCTCTGTCGAAATAATCGGTCTATATATGATGAATTATTAACTTGCTCTTTAATACAATAACCAAACGTCAACTACTCATCAAATACTAAATACTAAAATTTACAATCTATCAATCATTATCAGATATCTTTAAGCTAGATCAATTCTTTTCAGACGATGGAAAAATTATTATAATGGCAGGTGATGCACCAACAGCAAATTTTTCATTTGTTAAATACAAAAACAAAAACAAATTAAAAAAAAAACACACCAAACACAAATCAACAATAATCAAATATTTGCATTACATTATTAACATTGTTAATCAGTTAAACACACATTTCGTTACGATTCAAATAAATTTGAGTACGTTATTCCACACGAAAACACGAGTAGACTAAATATAATACAACACTCCACCCCCCTAGATGATAGTAATCCACTTCTAACAACAGCAACAACATACACTCTTCTATCCAACAATGTCTGTTTCGCTTACTAGCATATGATTTAGCGTACAAGCTTTAAAGTACATATTCATATACTATTAGATGACCTTTAACGTACTATAGTATGCCCAAACAGATAAATATTGATTGCTCAATTTAGTTTCATTATGTTTCGGTTCATTAAAAGCTCTTTACACAAATGCGTCTTCCACAACACTAATGAGGACAATGTCCACAGTTCTAATCCCGCACCCGGCGTAGCACTCAGTGCCTTGAACATATTTTAATGATCTATGATTTTAAAGACTATGTTCTTTGGGAATTATCTTAGTAGAATGTCTGCGTGTGCGTCGGTCTGTGTGTATGCAGTTTATGCTCTTCCAAAGATCTCATCATTTTATTATTGTAATATCCGCATCGATTGTATTAATCTTAAACTGCGCACACACATTGACGTGAACGCCAATTGGAAATGGAAAAATTGGAAAATCCAAAACTTGCATGTTGATAATCACTGAATTTTCAAAAACATAAAAAAAAAAAAAAATAAAAACAAATTTGTTGCATATTGACCATGACCATTAGTGGAAACAGTTTTTAGGAATTATACTTTTAGTGTATGTACTTGGATGCATGCCCGAATTAGTGAATGCAATGCGTTATCTTGGCCACGTAATAATAATTTCGATTTCGATTTCAATTTCAATTACATATTATATATTACGTATACAATTTCGATTTCAGTTCTAGCAGAGTTGTGTGCAACTGATGCAATCAGTGCAGATATTAAAGCTTACTAATCTCAATTATTTATTTATTTATATATATATATATATATTCTCTTTATGAAGGTCCTGTGCCTGTGGCCGTACCACAACCCGAGCCCCACTCAGTGGGCGGCGTGCTCGTCCACATGCCCCACGTTTGTTCCGTATGTATTTCAAAGTATTCCGATAAGTATTAGCAAACCTTTTATATTATATCTTACGTTCTTTGGTTGACACCCGTTAATGGCGAATAATATTCAACTTTCAAGTTCTCACACACACCCACACCACAAGACATTACAAATAACTTAAATATTATTAATCTAAATAATAAGGCAAACCAAAATAAAAACAGAAAAGTTTATGCGTTTAAGTAGGTATTCAAAAACACTACAACAACACTGCGTATACTTTATAAAATACTATAAATATATTTATAATTAACAAAATAATACTAAGTTGAAGTGAAAATGCAGTTTTTGTTTTTCTTTGTTTATATTTTCCCCCGATGCAATTGAAGAAATGACGAATTTATAATTTTCCAAGCCAAAAATCATTTGACAATTACAAAAAACTTTTCATTTCTTCATATATTTTTTATAGAATAACGAAAATGGGCATTCAGTTGATAGTAATGAATTGAGAAAAGTTCACGCCACAGACGAGGTACTTTGTGCATTCATTAACAAACAAACAAACAACAAACACACAAAAAAAAACCCAAATCAAAATTGAAATCAAATCAAAACCAAATATTATTAAAGTATTAGTTGTATCATTTGGCTATTTCAAAACTCCTCCATGCAATTCGATATTTGTATATTTCAATTTTCTATGCCTAAATTTTAATTGGTTTTTATCTCTAAAATAAAATGTGTTTTTCATGTTAAGTGTATATAAATTGTACAGAGTATTGATTCGGTTTACTTTATTTTACAAAATTCTTCCTATATATTTTTTCCTATATATGATTTTTACATACATACATAGTTCAATTTAAAAAAGAACAACAAATGCATTTAGTGCGATGTTTATAGGCTTCTTTCATAATAATAGATAAATAATTTTAATATATTTCAATCACATGTTTTGTGTCTTTTCAAGCTTCAATATACTACTACGTGCTTAATACATCAAACAATGTATATTATAATTTATATTTATATTTATATATATAAATATGTATATAAATATATTTATAAATTACATCCATACATACTATTTTCAAATATTGTTATGGCAACATAAATTCATCAACAGCAGTTTAGTTGAATTCAGCTTTAAATTTGTCTAGGACTCATGTTCCCTTCACAATATTAAACAATTTTTTAAACATTGAATAAATAAAAATATTATAAAATCATTTCACATTATTTATATTGGTGAGACCTCGTCAAAAGATGCAAAAAAGCGAAACGAACAACAAATTCTTGAATAGGGCATCATTTCCATTCCATATAGCTTCTATTCAGGATGCAGATATTTTTCAGTGTTCGATGTTTTTGTCTGGTTTTGTTTTTCAAGCGTTCAGTATTAATAAGTATGAAGAAAAACGAAAACAAAAATTTAGATGTTTACAAGTTTCATCAATTATCATAGATTTTTTCTCGATTTATAGCTGTTTCGGTAGTTTAAAGGTAAACATTTTTATAGGTATATGTATATAAATTCTTATAGTATATTTTTCAAGTTTCTTTCTACTCCCGTGTCTCAAAGTATCTTGTATGTGTGTGAATATATAAATTTCAGAGTACAGCAAAAACGGATATCAAAATGTAAACGAAATTTTTCCTAATTAACTGTCGATTTTATTTCAACAAATCTCAATTGTTTTTTCTCTTCTTATTTTTGAAGTTTTGTTAATTAGTTTATATAACATGTAAATATTACGTTAATTTTTTCAACTTTTCCACGTACTCTTAATAACGTTTTGTCCATTTGATTTTCTACTCAATGTTCAATAGCATGTTACGTGTACAAGCACCGTCTCAGTTCCCTTATACCAACACCGAGCAGTTACCAAATGTACAAAATACCATTAATGCACAAATACCCTGCAATATTACATGTTTCTATGTAAATCGTTTATGTAAATCATATTACTTATTGTTACTTATACAAAATCAAAACATACAAATAATTACGTAACAAATATTATTGGATGTGTAAGATAAAGCGACGTTGCATTTATCTATGTACATGTGTACTCTATGTGATGAATGTGATCTGCCGTAAACCCATTTACTATGAAGATACCGTGTAAATATGTAAACTACTTAAATTGTAAAGATGTGCGTCGTTGAGTTGGAGAGCCTTCGCTTTAATCGCAATACCTTTGCTATCTAATGCAGATCATGACGGCCACCGTAGAAACAGTTTCAGAGCAACTTGACTTGGCCTCCATTCTGCCCACGGACAGGGCTGTGGCCCGATCCATCACACTGTCCGATGCGGATGTGGGCAGCGCCAATGTCAGTGTCACCAAGGCGTCCGTTATGGGCGAGAATGGTGTCAATGGCAGCACAGCTGGCGGCGAAAATGGCAGCGGCTCCGAGGACGATGAGGAAGAAGAGGATAGCGATGATTTCTGGCACACATCGGTGGGCAAATTTAAATTTACGCTCGATCAACTGCCTCAGCCATTGCAGTACATACACCAGCTGCTCACGGTGTGTATGCGTTATTGGAAATCATATTTGTATCAGAACTCTCAGAAATCATAATGAATATATTCTCCCTCTTTCAACTTTGAGGCAGCCAGAGACAGTTCTCTTAACTAATTTAATTTGAAATGAGTTTATATTAGTTATTATACTTATTTATGAATATTTCAACAGGAAATACCCACAATTAAAAAACCCGAGATACTCTACTATGTGCTGCAATGCCTGAAGACGATGGCGCTACATGGGGATGCGTTAACCAAGGCAGCTAGGGAGCAGCGCGGCTTCTTCATATGGTGCCAAGAGAACTTGCTGATTAAAAAGTGCGTAAATAATTCCAAAGACATTAAAGTAGAGCACGCAAATATCTGTTGACCGTCTCTCAATGTCTGCAAATATTTGTCTTTCACTCACACTAACGCTTAAAGAACTCAGAGAGCAACCGATTGCTTCGGTTCGGATTCTTTTCGCTCTGGCTTTTCCCGAGCGCTCGCTTGAGTTCTATGACGTAATTGAACTGCATACGTGTATTTGAATGCTTGCATGTGTGAGGATCGTCTGCAAGCGAGCGTCAATCGTGTTCGGGTAAAGAGCGTCGCACGAATAGTTCAATGCAGTCCGCTCAACCGAAAGCCAATACGAAAAGTACCGAAGGCTCTTGGTCAGAGCGAGACCGAGTGAGCGTGATTTTTTTTCGGTTGATCTCGTGAGAGTTTAAGCGGTTAACAGTTATTAGCGAGCAACGCCTTTAAGAGGCACTAGATTAACATTGATGTCTGTCGATTTCATAGCTTGTGGGAGCTGTGCAATGCTGAGCACTCGCACATCTGTCAGGTCTGCGTGCCGCTGCTGCTGCACTGCATCACTTTGCCACTGGGCTCCGATGTGTTCTGGCGCGTGGTGCAGGAGGCCTTTCACGACACCGATTGGCGTGTTCGCTTCACAGCAGTGGAACGAGTAACCGTGATTACACGTTTTATGGATTCGACTCCGCTGCGCTCCGAGGTTGGTCTGCAAACGGCACTGGCCACCGCCTTCTGTCATCTGATCGCCAGCATGGATGACATCAATGTGTATGTGGCGCAGCGGGCGACTCTGTACATCGGAACCATACACGATACGGCAATACGGTCACTGCTCTTCTGCTTGGAGTCGCAATTCGATCTATTCATAGTCGATCGGCCCGTGGTGCTGCAATCGGTTTATCAGCTGCACAATTCGTTATCCGACCGCAAGATCCTCAGCTGGGAATTCTTTCTCAATCGCTTCGACACGCTCTTCGTGGAGGCGCAAATCAATCTAGAAAAGTGCGGCGATATTTCGTATCTGCGAGACCTGCGTAACTCGGACAATGGCAGCGAAGCGCTCTCTGCTAAAATACTGAAGGCTCGCGAGGCACTTAGCCAATCGGACACCAGCGGTAGCATGGCCAAGACCCTAAGCGCCTCCTTTGGCACCAAGTGGCCCTACAAGCGAACAATGTCGGCACCGGCCAGCATGGCGCCACGCCAGGACTCCAAGTTCGGTAAGCTCTAAGAACTTTGCCGCGAATTTCGGGAAATTCAATCGATCAATGCATTTGCAGTGCCCGAGAAGGAAAAAATCTACAGTCGTCAGGTTTCGGCACCCATACTCAAGCGGAAGACCTCGCGTTTCGGATTGGGTCAGTTCCTAGGCACTAGTAGTGGCAATCAAAATACAAATTCAGCTAGTCATAGTGTGGCCACAACTAGTAACACAAAATCTAAGGTCCCGACACCATGTCCCATACACCAAGCCCACCCATACACAGCCTTTCCCTATCATCCACATGCACACCCACACTCACATCCACACCCACATCCACATCCACACACATTACAACACCATCCACATCACACTGGTAGTAGTGCACAAGTAGCGACGTTTGCCTCGGCTCATAGTCAGAGCCATCAGTATTTAGTGCATTGTGTACCGCCTAGTCATCATAGTCCATTGCCCACGCTGCAAGAGAGGGAGACACGTCTGCGCTCCCAGGCTGCCCAGCAGTCGTTGCAGCAAACAGCTCCGACACAGTCAGCGACGGCATCTACGCAGCATCAGCAGCAGAGCTCTACACCACAGTCCACAGTGGTGACAACAATTGGTGGCCTGGCGACGTCGAGCTTCACGACAGGCGCCTCAACCACTGTCCACAGCTTTGCCACGTCCCTTCACTCCCATTTCCAAAAGCATCCCTCGGCACCAAACTTGCTGCCACCACAGCCAGCGGTGGCTGCACCCAGTCCCAGTCCCTCGGCACTGGCCTATCCCATGCATTGCACATGTGATGTCGGTCCGCATCCGGGCGCCAGCACCTCTGGCACCACGGGCAGCAGCACGGCCAATCCAGGTAGGTTGTAGAGCATGTGTGTTCACGTAGCCACATTAGCTGTCTTTATGTTCTCTTCCCTACTTTCATCCGCAAATGGTGTCAGCTCTATGTTCAGTGTACATTGTATAGTTCACAAGAATCTAAAAAATGACTAACGGCTTTTAACTTATTTCAATCTTAAGGTTTCGCACGAAGCGATCCATTCTAATATACATATATTCACTATCTTTCAGATTCTTTGTGAATGATATAATCCTAAACGCTGGCCTGCCAACGTTTCTAAGTGCTTTCCTTTGATCTTTGGCTGAGAGCCTCCATTCGCTTCATTTCATTCTGAATGGAGTCTCATTATTGTCATTTTAATTTTCAATAAAAATTTTGGCACGCTTTGAAAGTATTTATGTTAAATGTTTATATATTTATATATTTTTTTATTTTTTTGTACAATTTCTCTTTATATTTTTTTAATAATTTTTTTTTTAATTATCAAAAAATTATTAAGCAGCTCAATTGAATAATAATTGGCTTTAATCGGTGAATATAAGTTGTTGATTATTTTTTGTAGAAATTAAAATATTATTAAATAAAATTTTGAAGGTAGTTAACATAAAAAAAAAATATGTAAAATAATTGATAACTTCTGGAAAATATGTAAAATTCTATTCATCTTACATTCCTGGACAATTTTTAGTTAATTTTGATTTTATTTTGAATGTGAGCGCTGTGTGTTTAATTGTTAAATGTAAACTTTGTTTTTAGCTAATCAATGTTGATAAATGTCTATTACTTGGTTTCTCACATAAAATAAACTCATTTTAAGTGTACCCTTCCGAACTGGTATGTATTCTCTCATGTACTATTGTAAACTTCTCCAACTTCTACTCAAGACACAAGAGCAGCCAATGACCTGCTCTACAAACATTTGTGTGTATATAGATATATATATATATGTAATCATCCACACTTTAAAACTGAATTTCAATCTATTTGTGCAATTGGCATGTGGGTGTATAAAAAAAAAAAAAAAAAAAAAAAAAAAAAGAGAGAAACAAATCTTAATTCAAAATCGATGTTTACTTTCTTCTTCTCCGACAGAGGAAGTAATTATTTTAAGCATTAATAAATGTTTTATCGAATTCCAATTAGATGGCCATATCCACTCGCTGGGTGGACTTAACGACGAGCATCTGATTGGACTGCTTAGCCGCATCACTGAGCTAGAGGAATCGGATCGAGAGACAATTCATTTGCTAGTCTTTATGCTGATGCAGTTCATGTCCCGTACAGATCAGGCCTTTCCATCCGAGGACAAGCCCATGACCAGGACACAAAATATCGTGTTAAAGCATTTGTTTTTGTTACTGGGCCACAACCAAATCGACAAGACCTTCCATACCACGCCCGAAGCGTTGCGGTAAGTGGATGGAGTACCTCATTTCAATGGAAGATGTTAAGATTTCTTACTCTTTGCAGTGTTTCAGCCGTATTCAATGCATTTTTGGCCAATTTGCCTCAAGTCTTAGATCAGAATCATTTGATTGGAGGACTCATGCTGCCGTCTGTCCTGCAGATCATTCTATACGCACCTAATCCAACAAGCACGTCTGGCGAACCGTATCAGAACATCGTGTTCAACTACTCTCTATGGCACCTGGAGCAGTATCCTCGTCGCAATTGGCTCTTCACACTGCTGGTTGTGCTCTATAAGTACTCCTATACACAACCGCCGCTCAGTGGATACGTCATCTCGGCCATTCGCATGATTATGAATAGTCTGCGCGGCCATTTCCATCAGTGCCGACGCATTCCTACCACCACCATACTGGATATACAGACAAGCGTAGGTGGCGCAGCCCGATCACGGGATGTTAGCCAGCCATCTTTGGGTACAGATCCTGACGACAAAGAGGCAAGTCCCCCGGCCAGCCCCATGTTTCCATCTGAAGGCACGAGCGCCGCCTCCAAAAGCAAGGGTCAAAACGTTGCCTTCACGCCCAAGCTCCAACACGCCTTCCGCAAGTACACCGACTCCAGTTTGGATGCGGATGAAACTGAATCTGAACTGGTGGCCATACCAGAGAGCGATCTCTCGGACAGCACACTTCATGGCAGCAGTGCTCCGGTAGATCTCATAACCACAACAGTCCACGCGGCAAACTAATTTTTCTTTCTTTTTTTTAGGGCTCCTTTGATGATACCATTCACTTTGAAGACATGTTGCCCACAAAAATAGAGTCGCTAAGAAATCGCCGGACAATTGAATACACCGACGAGGTAAGGTCATGTAAATGCTTCCCTTTATTCAATTGATTTATAATGTATTCAATTTCTAAAAATGCAGAAATCCAAGGCGCCCAAGTCGCTAATCACCACCAAAACCGGGGACACGTATTCCACAAAGATCAAGACTAACGAATCCGTTAGCACCACCGTGGTAACGACCCACACGCGTCACAGCCTACAGGAGGGCGTACGCATGATTGTGACGCCCCTCGTTGGATCCGAAACGACAGAGACAGCGATTATCAGCCCGCCCGTGGATGTGCATCGTGCGGTTACCGTGCGCAACAAGTCGTTGGAGAATGCAGCTGCCTCAACGTCCAAAATGTTTGCAGCCATTGCCACCAATCATCTGAAAGCACTGGGCGCCCTGCAAGACCTGCCCACAGCCAGCGGCAGCAAGCCCGGCACCAGTGGTGGCAACGGCAGTGGCTCCACAAACGGAGCCACTGCCACTCTGGCCTCAAGCATTGCCAAATCCATTGGTCGTCACAAAACAATCGTCGAGTGCAGTGCTGCTACATCCAGCTCGTCAGTCGATGACTCACGTCAGAAGAAGTCGCAGACTAAGTCGCTGAAACGCACCGACAAGCCATATGGTTCGCCGGACTCGCCGTTGTCTAAGATGAGCGTAATGCCCAATCCATGTGATGAGCTGGATGCGAGTTTGTTGCCACCTTCCAAAAGTATTGCCGCCCTGGAGATACCTACACCGGAGCGACTGCTGCCCATTGGCACACAGGATACGGTTGCCACATTGGTGGAGCGAATGCGAGATGGACTTAATTTACCGGACATAAGTCATCTCAAGCAAGAGAGCTTGGATGTCTCTGAAAGTACCAAGGACGACGTGACACAGAGCAGTCGCAACAATTCGCCGCGTCGCCTTATAAAGCAGGTGGCTCTCGAATCACCGCCCAATCCGAATGCACCAATTGCTACTCCAGCTGCGCCAGCACAATCCCAGCCTCAGTCACAGACCCAGCAAGATCTGCATACTTCGATTTTGAAGAATGTGACCCAAGATCTAAAGCAACAACCCAGTGAGCGCCAGCCACATCCCACTGGGCCATCAACCAACTCGAATAGCATTAAACGACCCAGGCAAAAGCTGGCACCTTTCAATGTGGACACCAATGCCATACCGGACATACGTTCACGCTTTGCCGGCTCCTGGCCTCCACCGCCATGCCAGCCAGCCGAGGAGCACGACGAGGAGGGCGAAGATACGCCCGAAGCTGCAAACGGACATACGGCGCACTCAACGGCCCAGGCCCAGCGAGGGGTAAGTAAATCCTTTATTCATAAATTCCCAAGGAATATCCAAAGAAATCCCTTTTGTTTCTCAACAGAGTTCACGACGCGTTGGCAACTATACTATTGTGGATCGTTGCTCTGAGTGCGGTGCTGTCATCGAGGAGTACACGGATGAAGAGATTGGCATATTCATTGTTATCCTGGGCACCTTTATTCATAGAGAGCCAGCAATTGCAGCGCCATTCCTGCCCGAGGTGCTGACCATGACATCGCGGTGAGTCGAGCTCAACAAAATATGATTTTAGCATTGTCCATTGACTCTGAAACTTTTCAGAATCTGTCTGAGCGGTACGCATGCCTGGCAGGGCGAGAATGGTCCGCCCTTAGCCAGCAGCGCTCAGGCCGTTGCACTGCAATTCATCCGCTGCGTTCTACATCAACTGGCACCTAACGGCATCTTTCTGCAGATATTCCAGACCCAAATGAAAAGTGAGTTGACAGCATACTCGACTGGATCACTAGACTATATTATCTCGTTCGCTTTGCAGTTAAGATACGACATAACCATTTTCGCAGCATTGCCAAGGCGCTGCAAGACTTCCAGGATCTGAATGCCACCAGTCCCATTTATATGGTCTGCGAATCTCTAACTTCGAAGAAGTCCCTGCCCATCGATCAACTGCCCATCATCTTCCGGAACATGGCCGAGTATCTGCAGTGTGTGCCCGTTGAAGCGGGAGTCGGTCTGGCTGTCTGGTCACAAGCCATGCAGGCCGTGGAGTCATTGCTGCGTCAGGTCATTGTCATCATGCCCACCCTGAGAAATGTCGAGTATATGCTGGATTTGATTGTGGCCACATTGCGCTTGAACTGTGTGCCCAAGACCTTACTCGATCCATATTCGAAGATCATGGCCTACTGCGTGCAACACACCAATTTAGAATACCAAACGCTCTATGATCTATGCACCCTGAGCACACGCTCTTTCAACAAGGATCGCGACAAGAACTTACTCTGTCGTCAAATGATCTTTGAATTTGTGCAGGCGCTTAAGTTCAAGTCGAACATACCCGATCATAATCTGCTGATGGTCATTGGATTTGTTCTACTGGATGCGGGCGGCACCTTGCCTCCAGGTGCCTTACCCGATCTACCAGATGCTCCGCCTGTGCTGACCACAAATGCTGCCGACTGCTTAAGGCAGTACATCAACGATGTGATTGATTTTCTAGCAGACTTTCATACGCTCAGCAAGATTAAGGTTGGTCTATGTTTATCTCGATTTTATACTCTCTTACTGAGCATTCTCTGCTCTGGCAGAATTTCAAGAACGGCCAGACGAGCAACGGCCTTGGCGAGGACACTCTGGGCGGCGTGCTTAAGGGCGCAGTGGCACAGTATCTGGCACTTGAGATGTCCCGTGGTAACTCCCGCGACAACAAGGCTGTCTCCCGCTATCTGCCATGGCTAAACAATGCTCCCTCTTCATTACAGCAGGGGTACGTTATTATTATTCCTATTATTATAATGGAATAATCCATTGACCTACTTGCAGTCCCAAGGAGTTTACAGAATGTGTGGGTCATATGCGCCTGCTCTCGTGGCTACTGCTTGGCTCCCTCACCCATATGGCGTTGGTGCAACGACGACAGGACACTCACACACTGCCTCCAGTTCTTCCGCCGAATGTGGCACCTGGACAGGGCCAACCGCCAGTAGCTAGTGTTCATTACCAACATCAAGGAGTCACCTACTCTCAGCCTGTGCCACAAGAGGCATCCTGTCACATAGCCGATCACATTCAGGTGATCTTTGCCGGCTTCGCCGAGCAATCCAAGACCTCAGTGTTGCACATGTCATCGCTATTCCATGCATTTACCCTGTGCCAATTGTGGACCGTTTACTTGGAACAGATGGCTCATAACACTAACAGCAATGCCGAGGGCAGTACTCTCGGCGTACTTTTTGAGTTTTGGACCAAGGTGACGCCAAGCATATTGCAACTGGTGTCGCATGCCAAGCCCCCCAATAAGGATCTGCACGCACAGACCAGCATTGACTTCCAAACCCAAAGCAGTAACTCCAAGCTATCGGAAATGGTTAATTTACACTTTCTTAGCTTGCTGGAGGCCCTGAAGGAGACAAACTCTACGGTACTAGGCAAGCTATTGCCCATGTGGAGCACTGTGCTATCTTCGCAAACACAGCTATCGGATTCGATACATCTCCGGCTGCAGAACGTCCGAGACTATGCGCCCAACTTTGAGAATCAACAGACTCACAAATCAGAAGCGCTCCTCAAATGGCTGCAGCATTTGCAATTTAAAATGGGCCAAATAGAGCTTCAAGCCTCGACAGCAACACAGTTTTACTCCATTTGAACATAGAGATATAAAAATACCTATTTATTCACCATTATGTTTGCCAAGGCCATAGAGCTATATGAATTCTCTATTCTATGTTATGCTAGACAACCGAACAGTAGTTCACATATATTAAATACACATTACTCAAAATAAACTGAATCACATAATTGTTTCGATTTAACAAGTTATTTTAAACTACTACCCTATATCAATATATCTCTATCAGGAGTTTTTTTCAACTGTTCTTAATCAATATTGAAGCTATGATAGCTTATATATTCACTTGTAAACTGAGTAACTAATGCCACCCGTGGCTTTCTCAGTTATTGTTGGATCAAACACTTCGATTTCTTCCCTAGCCCGTTGCCTGCCTTCTATTAGGAAATCAGCCTGTGGATCTCGGTAGCTATTAAATGATGCTTTTGACTTCAGCACTGCATCATCGGGCAATCGTATGCCCTTCAGTGTCGCAGTTTGCCTAGCCAGACGCTCTTCCGCCTGCTGTATGCGTAGCTCCTTTAAGAAATAAAGACGGTTATATCATTTAAACAATTACATGAACATATTCATTCATTTACCTTGATTTTTTGCATATAATCGATCTGCAAGCTGGCGGATTCAACCAATGGCACTAATTGAATCTCTCTATGCTGTATATGTGGAGGGGTAGCAGCTGTAATCTCCCAATGTTTGCCTTTCTTACGCCTACGTTCCTTATCGGGATCATGAACATTTGAAACTGTAGTGCGAAAAGGAAGAAACTTTTCTCGGTCCTTTACCGCAGCGTGCACTTCAGTCTTATCAATAAGATACAGTGCATGTTGTTCCAAGTTTGCTTCAGTTGGCCGATTTCCGACCAATTTGCAAACATCGATTTCTATTATTTCAGCTGGAATGGTTGTACTTTCATCTTGCCCACTGCAGCTACTCGACGCACTTTGATTACTCTGAGTTGAATCCAATGAATCGAGGGGTTGCGTTTGTCTAAATGACTCTATGTCAGCCACGTCTTCAGGCGTGATAAGTGTGCCTGGCGGTGGGAGGACTTTTACTTGGCGCTGATGCATTGTACCTTGGGCAATAATTCGCAACGGATCAATATCTTGCTCGTCGTCGCTGTCGAGCAGATCGGTTTCGTTTAACCTGTCAGGAGTAGTTTTACCATGCCATTCCAAATTATTTAGTGTTATTTTTCCTTTTGAGGCAATGTTCAGCTCGCCGAGTAGTTTAGCAGTTGCCTCCACATCATTTCGACGTTGAATTTCAGCAAGTAACTTTTCGTGGAACTCCCGTATTCGTTTTCCCTTATCTGGTAATCTCTCTAATCGTTTTCTATGCAGTAGCATCAACAACACAACAAATTAAAATTTCGAACACAAATGAAACAACTTTTGCAACTTACTTGGAAACCAAGATATTTGTTTGCCGATCCCTCATTTCTAGCAGTTCATGGTAGCTGAGGGTTTTGAGATCCTTAGTATATTTTTCCTTTGTCTGTGACGTACCGGGAATTCGACTTAATGGTGGCGCATTCATTTTGTTAGCTTTCTTTTAATACAATTCCGTCTCAGTGTTTCCTCCAATTTGCTTAACACACATGCAGATAAAAATGGCTGCACAATTAACATCGATTTTGGAAATACCGAAACCACTCTTAAAATATATCGAATACTATATATCGATATCAGTCAGCACCGTGGCAAATTGAATAAAGTAACGAAAATGAGAATATTGTTTTATATTAAAAAGTTTTAATGTTAATTGCATCTTAAGTATATAACGTTTAAGTCTTAAGACTTCATTTTTATCTTGAATGAGTTTTTAAAATAAAATATTAATGGTGCTCAAAAAAATAATCTTTACAGAATATCTCTTTTCTAACTTTCAATTTTAAATCACAGTATACTATAGAATTAATGCCTAAACATACCTATAATAGATACAAGAAACACAGAGATTAGAAACACGAAACATGCCGAATGAATTAATAATCCCCAAAGGACCCTACCCATTGCTCATGAGACGGCAGTATGTTGAGAACCGAAAAAAAGAAAATCTTCGTTATAAAGACAGACGAACACTTGTTGTTCAACCGAAGCGTACGATACTTGGATACGTTAAGATAATTGGACTTTATTTGGCACTATATCTTTTAATTGGAATTCTATTAACATGTAATATTCTAATTGTCTACTTTCTTCGTCTTCCTAAAGACCAACCGTTAATTCCAAAAACTGCGAGCTTATCATCTGTCCCCGGACACTATGAGGGCGATAGAAAAATAATTCGATACCAGTCAGATCAGCGAATGGAAACGACTCCATATATACAACAATTGTATAAATTTCTTGAAAAATATGGCCGCTCCGGACTTGACCACCTGAAAGAATGTAATTTAGATGATAACTGGGGATATGATACAGGTCAGCCATGTATTATATTAAAGCTGAATTACGCAGTCAATTTTAAGCCCGAAACATATAACAGCCCAGTGAATATGCCCGATGAGGCGCCAAAAGAATTGCACAAATATTTGATGAAGCTCCCGTTAGGAAGCCGTTTCGATCGCATTTGGATCGGCTGTTCATTCCTGAGTAATGTAACCACAGAAAAAATTGAGTATATACCACGCAATTATTTTTATTCTGACTGCATGGATGAGAAAAGAAACACATTTCTTAGCAAGCCCTCTGAGAACTTAACGATGGACAAATCCTCTTTCAATCCGGCATATAATCGTCTCGTTGGCGTACAAATTAAAAATATTCCTTTGAATCAAGATGTTATTGTAAAATGCTCGATATTTGCAAAGAATATTCCAGATAAATTCTCATCAGTAATTTACTTGTTTCGTGTAAATGGTGTCAAAGTCACACCCAATCCCGATCCAGATTACGTATTCGATATGGAATAACAATAGTTTATTAGTACTAATCAGAGATGCCATGTTTTATTTATTCAAGAAACTAAGGCAGTATGCAGTTAGTTTTCAATTCGGAAAGATACATAACAAAAATTGAAAACAATAAAAAAAACAATTAGGCGCAAACTCTACGCTACTAGGCAAGCTATTGCCCATGTGGAGCACTGTGCTATCTTCGCAAACACAGCTATCGGATTCGATACATCTCCGGCTGCAGAACGTCCGAGACTATGCGCCCAACTTTGAGAATCAACAGACTCACAAATCAGAAGCGCTCCTCAAATGGCTGCAGCATTTGCAATTTAAAATGGGCCAAATAGAGCTTCAAGCCTCGACAGCAACACAGTTTTACTCCATTTGAACATAGAGATATAAAAATACCTATTTATTCACCATTATGTTTGCCAAGGCCATAGAGCTATATGAATTCTCTATTCTATGTTATGCTAGACAACCGAACAGTAGTTCACATATATTAAATACACATTACTCAAAATAAACTGAATCACATAATTGTTTCGATTTAACAAGTTATTTTAAACTACTACCCTATATCAATATATCTCTATCAGGAGTTTTTTTCAACTGTTCTTAATCAATATTGAAGCTATGATAGCTTATATATTCACTTGTAAACTGAGTAACTAATGCCACCCGTGGCTTTCTCAGTTATTGTTGGATCAAACACTTCGATTTCTTCCCTAGCCCGTTGCCTGCCTTCTATTAGGAAATCAGCCTGTGGATCTCGGTAGCTATTAAATGATGCTTTTGACTTCAGCACTGCATCATCGGGCAATCGTATGCCCTTCAGTGTCGCAGTTTGCCTAGCCAGACGCTCTTCCGCCTGCTGTATGCGTAGCTCCTTTAAGAAATAAAGACGGTTATATCATTTAAACAATTACATGAACATATTCATTCATTTACCTTGATTTTTTGCATATAATCGATCTGCAAGCTGGCGGATTCAGCCAATGGCACTAATTGAATCTCTCTATGCTGTATATGTGGAGGGGTAGCAGCTGTAATCTCCCAATGTTTGCCTTTCTTACGCCTACGTTCCTTATCGGGATCATGAACATTTGAAACTGTAGTGCGAAAAGGAAGAAACTTTTCTCGGTCCTTTACCGCAGCGTGCACTTCAGTCTTATCAATAAGATACAGTGCATGTTGTTCCAAGTTTGCTTCAGTTGGCCGATTTCCGACCAATTTGCAAACATCGATTTCTATTATTTCAGCTGGAATGGTTGTACTTTCATCTTGCCCACTGCAGCTACTCGACGCACTTTGATTACTCTGAGTTGAATCCAATGAATCGAGGGGTTGCGTTTGTCTAAATGACTCTATGTCAGCCACGTCTTCAGGCGTGATAAGTGTGCCTGGCGGTGGGAGGACTTTTACTTGGCGCTGATGCATTGTACCTTGGGCAATAATTCGCAACGGATCAATATCTTGCTCGTCGTCGCTGTCGAGCAGATCGGTTTCGTTTAACCTGTCAGGAGTAGTTTTACCATGCCATTCCAAATTATTTAGTGTTATTTTTCCTTTTGAGGCAATGTTCAGCTCGCCGAGTAGTTTAGCAGTTGCCTCCACATCATTTCGACGTTGAATTTCAGCAAGTAACTTTTCGTGGAACTCCCGTATTCGTTTTCCCTTATCTGGTAATCTCTCTAATCGTTTTCTATGCAGTAGCATCAACAACACAACAAATTAAAATTTCGAACACAAATGAAACAACTTTTGCAACTTACTTGGAAACCAAGATATTTGTTTGCCGATCCCTCATTTCTAGCAGTTCATGGTAGCTGAGGGTTTTGAGATCCTTAGTATATTTTTCCTTTGTCTGTGACGTACCGGGAATTCGACTTAATGGTGGCGCATTCATTTTGTTAGCTTTCTTTTAATACAATTCCGTCTCAGTGTTTCCTCCAATTTGCTTAACACACATGCAGATAAAAATGGCTGCACAATTAACATCGATTTTTGGAAATACCGAAACCACTCTTAAAATATATCGAATACTATATATCGATATCAGTCAGCACCGTGGCAAATTGAATAAAGTAACGAAAATGAGAATATTGTTTTATATTAAAAAGTTTTAATGTTAATTGCATCTTAAGTATATAACGTTTAAGTCTTAAGACTTCATTTTTATCTTGAATGAGTTTTTAAAATAAAATATTAATGGTGCTCAAAAAAATAATCTTTACAGAATATCTCTTTTCTAACTTTCAATTTTAAATCACAGTATACTATAGAATTAATGCCTAAACATACCTATAATAGATACAAGAAACACAGAGATTAGAAACACGAAACATGCCGAATGAATTAATAATCCCCAAAGGACCCTACCCATTGCTCATGAGACGGCAGTATGTTGAGAACCGAAAAAAAGAAAATCTTCGTTATAAAGACAGACGAACACTTGTTGTTCAACCGAAGCGTACGATACTTGGATACGTTAAGATAATTGGACTTTATTTGGCACTATATCTTTTAATTGGAATTCTATTAACATGTAATATTCTAATTGTCTACTTTCTTCGTCTTCCTAAAGACCAACCGTTAATTCCAAAAACTGCGAGCTTATCATCTGTCCCCGGACACTATGAGGGCGATAGAAAAATAATTCGATACCAGTCAGATCAGCGAATGGAAACGACTCCATATATACAACAATTGTATAAATTTCTTGAAAAATATGGCCGCTCCGGACTTGACCACCTGAAAGAATGTAATTTAGATGATAACTGGGGATATGATACAGGTCAGCCATGTATTATATTAAAGCTGAATTACGCAGTCAATTTTAAGCCCGAAACATATAACAGCCCAGTGAATATGCCCGATGAGGCGCCAAAAGAATTGCACAAATATTTGATGAAGCTCCCGTTAGGAAGCCGTTTCGATCGCATTTGGATCGGCTGTTCATTCCTGAGTAATGTAACCACAGAAAAAATTGAGTATATACCACGCAATTATTTTTATTCTGACTGCATGGATGAGAAAAGAAACACATTTCTTAGCAAGCCCTCTGAGAACTTAACGATGGACAAATCCTCTTTCAATCCGGCATATAATCGTCTCGTTGGCGTACAAATTAAAAATATTCCTTTGAATCAAGATGTTATTGTAAAATGCTCGATATTTGCAAAGAATATTCCAGATAAATTCTCATCAGTAATTTACTTGTTTCGTGTAAATGGTGTCAAAGTCACACCCAATCCCGATCCAGATTACGTATTCGATATGGAATAACAATAGTTTATTAGTACTAATCAGAGATGCCATGTTTTATTTATTCAAGAAACTAAGGCAGTATGCAGTTAGTTTTCAATTCGGAAAGATACATAACAAAAATTGAAAACAATAAAAAAAACAATTAGGCGCATTTTTAATTCTGAAATTTTCCTTCATATTCATTAAAAAAAAAAAAAAACGCATTATGCCAGTGCAACTTGCAACTCCCGCCGGGGAATACGAGGTTCGGAAACGATTTCGACATTTGGAAACACAGCGAAAAAGACATGAAATGCCTTGGACTAAGAGTGTACTCGACTTAGATAACCATAGGCTTTTCGGCCGTACCGCATGGGGATGGGCAAAAATTATTTACTTCTATCTATTGCTATACTTATTTATCTTGTTGATTTTGGCTCTTATGATGACCATATTCTACTTTGCCTTCTATAAGGGTAGAGAAGCGCCGCAAATTTCTAAGGGTGCACCAGGTATATCTAGATATCCCAAATCCGGAACAATTAAATTCAACCCAAACATTCCAAAAGACACATATGTCTATGCAGACCAGATAGATAATTTATTAGATAAGTACGATAAATTCGGTTCAAAGAAATTCGCTGAATGCAATAAAGATAAAGTGTGGGGTTATCACTCAAAGTCTCCGTGCATAATCGTCAAGATCAATAGAGTGCATGGATTCAGGGCCAAAACATACGACAATGTTGAAAGTCTGCCGAAAAGCAAACCAGCCAAGTTAGAAGAAATTGTTACAAAATACCCTGGTGGTCACAAGATCTGGTTGACATGCGAGTCAACCAAGGAAATGGAATTTAATTTTATTCCATATCCATATTTTGATACATCAAACGATTTGACGTTCATCGATCGCCTTGTTGCAGTGCAGATCAAAAAGATACCAGCCAATGACGAGGTGCGTGTTACGTGCAAAGTTTGGGCTAAAAATATTGATATTAGTGAAAAACACTTTGGTATTGGTCATGTCAAGTTTTACCTAAACATGATTACTAAGTAAGAATAACAGAATTATTCAACATCATAAAACCATTAGCTCTTTGAGTGAAAATACAACTAACAAAATGTGAAATTTAAATTATTTATTTAAATAAATTAATATGTATATATGTACGATTCCTTATTTAATGTTTTATATATTATTTAAATTTGAATTTTTTTAATATTAATTGATTATCATCGATATTTTTTTGGTATGATTGAGTTAATTTAATTTAATTTATCGCTCATCTCTAGTCGATTTGACATCACTATTTGAACATTCTTTTCATCATATGTGTCAAAGCTTGAAAAGATATGGCTGGAGAGGATTTGATCATCAAGTTTCGGGAGCTCGGCATGAGCGAGCAGAAAGCTAAGGAGACGCTCAAAAACGCCAATGTAACACGAAATTTGCAATTAGCCCTTGCCGAAACAACGAAGCCGCTAAGCGATGGTGTTGGCATGCTACTCTACCACATGGCAACCAAGCTAAAGCCGCAAATAGCGGAGCAATTGCCACTTTTAGTGCGGTACATTACGGAGCGCAAGTTGGACAACACACAACGTATTGACGCTGCACTGGAATACTTGCTGAAGTGCGGACAAAAGAAGAACGCAACTGTCGATGTGGCCGAACTTGAGCGCGAATGCGGTGTTGGCGTCGTAGTATCGCCGGAGGAGATCGAACGGGTTGTGCAGCAGAAAGTGAAGGGTACCTATAAGGAAATATTATTGGAGCAACGCTATCACTTCAACGCATTTAAGATTATGCAGGAAGTTCGCAATGAATTGAAATGGGCAGATGCAAAATCCTTGAAAGCAGCCATCGACGTTGAGATCTTCGATTTACTTGGCCCTAAAACTGAGGCTGATCTAATCCCATTGTCCAAGCAAAATGATAAGCAACCAAAGGTCAAGGCAAATACCAAAACCAAGTCCGATGCCAAGGAATCCGCGGCGTCAACAGCTGCACCAAGTGAAGACGGCGCCAATACCATTGCTGAACTAATGAAGACCAAGGTGCATTTCCATGCGCCAGGTGAGAACTTTAAGACCGATGGCTATGTGGTCACCGAACATACAGAGCAGCTACTGCGCGAACATTTGCAGCGCACAGGTGGTCGTGTTCAAACACGCTTCCCACCTGAACCCAATGGCATTCTACACATTGGGCATGCCAAGGCAATCAACATCAATTTTGGCTATGCAGCCGCACAAAAGGGTGTCTGTTATCTGCGATACGACGACACCAATCCTGAGAAGGAGGAGGAGAAGTTTTTCGTTGGCATTCGCGACATGGTTGAGTGGCTGGGCTACACGCCGTACAAGATAACATACTCTTCGGATAACTTCCAGCAGCTATATGAATGGGCAGTAATACTGATAAGGAAAAACTTGGCCTATGTGTGTCACCAGAAGGCAGAAGAGCTAAAAGGCTTTAATCCACCTCCGAGTCCCTGGCGCGAGCGATCTATCGACGAATCTTTACACCTATTTGAGGACATGAAACGTGGCAAGATTGATGAGGGAGCTGCCACACTGCGCCTTAAGCTAACGCTTGAGGAAGGTAAACAGGATCCCGTTGCGTACCGGATTAAGTTTTTACCGCATCATCGCACTGGGTCCGCCTGGTGCATTTATCCGACTTACGACTACACGCACTGCCTATGCGATTCGATCGAGGATATAACCCATTCCCTCTGCACCAAGGAGTTTCAATCACGCCGCTCGTCTTACTACTGGCTCTGCAATGCGCTCAACATTTACTGTCCCGTCCAGTGGGAGTATGGGCGCCTTAACATGAACTATGCTCTCGTCTCAAAGAGGAAAATTGCCAAACTTATTACCGAACGTATTGTCCACGATTGGGATGATCCGCGACTGTTTACATTGACGGCTTTGCGGCGACGCGGCTATCCTGCGGAAGCCATCAATAATTTCTGCGCACAAATGGGCGTAACGGGTGCACAAATTTCAGTAGATCCTTCCATGCTTGAAGCAGCCGTCAGGGATGTACTCAACGTGACCGCGCCACGACGACTGGTCGTATTACAACCACTTAAAGTTACCATCAGTAACTATCCCCACATGGGGCCAGTGGAATTGCAAGTTCCTAACTTTCCGCAGAACCCAACACTTGGATCGCACAAGATTACCCTGGATCGTGTTGTCTATATTGAGCGAAGCGATTTTAAATTGGAACCAGAAAAGGGCTATAGACGCTTGTCCACCCAGCAGTCTGTTGGCTTACGCCATGCTGGTCTGGTTATCAAAGTGCAAAAAGTTATCCGTGATCCAACCACGGACGAAGTGGTGGAGCTCGTTTGCAGTGGTGAATCTGCGGAACAGGCCGAGAAACCGAAGGCGTTTGTACAATGGGTTTCACAGCCCATTGAGGTGGAGGTGCGCCTCTATGAGCAGCTGTTCAAGCACAAGAATCCCGAGGATCCAAATGAAGTACCTGGCGGATTTCTCAGTGATATAACTGATAACTCCATGTCCGTCATGAACGCCTACTCCGATCAGTCGCTAAGCGGCGTAAAGGTGTATGATAAGTTCCAATTTGAACGTATTGGCTTCTTTTCGGTGGATCCCGACACATCTGGCACACGAATTGTGTTCAATCGCACCGTTGGACTCAAAGAGGATTCGGGCAAAAAGTAAACTTCACTTGAATTTTGATTTTTATAAACAAAAAATGAAATATGCTCACAATAAACAAGATTTGTAAAATCATTCATTTCTTTCCCTCGACCATGATTATGTGATATCCAAATTTCGTCTTTATTGGTGGGTCTGTATAAACGGGGCTGTTGACTGTGGATATGGGCAGAGCGAAGGCTGCGTCCTGGAATGGCCCAACCATTGCTCCGCGTATTTGCCAGCCTAAGTCGCCGCCCTGACGGGCTTTATCTTCACTGTAGGCAGCTGCTACTTCAGGAAATTTCTGACCAGCTTTTAACTTTTCCATTGCCTCCATAATCTTGCCCTGCTTCTCACAAAGAATGTGTCGTACCTTCACCGCATTGCCACCTTTCTTCTCTTTGCCGGCACCTGCCAATGTTTACGTGAATATATATATAAGGATTTTAACACTGGCATCCAATTTATACCTTTATCATCAGCAGCTGGTTTTTTGCCACCTTTCGCATTATCCTTTCCACCTTTCGCATCCTTTTTAGGAGGCATTATTGCTTACTACAATAGATTTTAGACTTGCCACCGGGTTGTCTAGCACATGTGTTGCCACTTGTCAGTTCGTTGATTATATTTTTAATAATAGAGTCACACTAATAATCAAATCTATCGCAAGAACTATCGATATGCCGATATAATAGCAACATCTCTAAATCTCACTCCTTTTCACTTTAACGAGGCAAAATTTGTCACATTTCTTTGGCAAAATTGTAAGTTTTGACACATAATTTAAAGTAAAAATTAAATATAATATGATCTAATAACTTTTTATTTATAGTGCAGTTTGTGATAAATCATTTAATTATCGTCAAGCACGTGAAAAGCGTAGCGCAACACCCCAGACAAGAGAGACTAAAACCAGCAACGCTGCAAAATGCCTAAGAATAAAGGAAAAGGTGGCAAAAATCGTCGTCGTGGAAAGAACGAAAACGAGTTCGAAAAGCGAGAGCTCATCTTCAAAGAGGATCAACAGGAATATGCACAGGTGACCAAAATGCTGGGCAATGGTCGCCTGGAGGCAATGTGCTTTGATGGCGTCAAACGTCTGTGTCATATTCGGGGGAAACTTCGTAAGAAGGTAAGTGCGTGAGAGTGTATGTGTGTGGGCGATCAATGTATGCGTGAAAATGTACTGCTCTTGATGTAGGAACGTGTGCTGCGTGCACTGTTTGCAAATGTATGCACATACATATGTATATGCATTAATTTGTAATTTATATATATGTGTTTTTATGCATGAATGTGTATAAATGTTTGTGCTTGTGTGTACGACGCATGCCAACATAATTGCAATGCGATGGAAAGTTAATAGTTTGTGTAAACAATTTTTCTAAAAACCGAAAGTTAATAGATTATTAATTTTTGAAGCTCAGCTGGCCGAATGTTTGGTATATTTTTAAATATTTTGATTTCGATTTGCCGAGTCAGACAGACGGCCTTCAGAAAATGCGAACAAAGCAAAACTCATTGAACTTACAAATATATGTACGCATGTATGTGTGCATCTATCTATATACATATGGTACATATTACAATTTTCAATCTATCGTCATGTTATTTATTGGCTTAAAGCATCTTTTGATTACCTTTCTAAAGAGTATGTTTTTTTTTTATTGATAAAAGAAAAAACGGCTGTACATTTTTATTAAAAACTACTGTATGTTTTATTATTATAATTGTTTTTATAATACATTGTTCATTAATAACCGTTAGTTTGAATACCTATAATTGTCGTCGTTAAATCAAGATTTAAAATTTCTTTCATATAATTATTTCCACAAGAGTTTTGAGTACTTACCCGAACAACAAGCCAAGACAACCCATAAATAACCTATTGCTCGCTCCTACGTAGTTATATTGATGCAACGTCATAAATAGAAAATGATTCTTATCTGGGGAAAAATTGGCTTCATTTGATTAATTTATACGAGAAACTATTGGTAAACCCTTGGAAACAAAATCATACCATGTTGGAGATAATTAAAAGATAACAATACATACATGTAGATACATGTAAGAAATTTAGATGCGCAATGAACTTTGCTTATTAAAGTAACACGCATTTAAATTGAAAAGACAGAAATTGATTAAATTTTATAATTTACTTTCATATATAATTTACTATCATATATGAGGTGAATATGGAAATCTGACAAAATGAATTTCGTCATAAGCAAAAGGAATCCATCGAATATAAGATAATCAAGAAATAAAAGTAGAAAATGTACTAAGTATACATCGCAAAATAGTTATAAATCATATATTATTCGCTTGTTTTATGTAAAGGAATTATAAATAGGTTATGCCTTATCAGCGAGTCATTTGTGTTGTCTCATAATGACTTACCATTTAAGTATTTAAATAATGGCGCCAGGCTTCTGTCGCTTGGTAAACTTACATAATAATAGTCCTTAGATTACGTCCTACGAAAGTCAGGTAGTAACTAATTGTTTTCTGAGCTCTGTGTGGCAATGAAATCTAATCTCACAAAATGTTTGCTGGGGTTGCTGCTATGTCTATAGGAATCTAGGCATAGCTATCGATAGCGAGTGACACTAAACAGATGTACTATATAAGTTAAAGAATTATCAGTGATACGCTTCACTGTTGGTGTCTGTACTTCATCTTTTGGTTTAGCAGATGCACTTAGATTTCTTCTACTTTGACAAATCGTAATATTTGTAAAATGAAAGGAAATTATAGACCATATTCATATGATGAAATAACATATCACTTAATAAATCATGATAATTTAAATTGAAAACGTGCTACTCAACAAAAAAAAAAAACGATTAAAGTATCAGTCAACAGAGGCATGACATCTATATAGTCAAAAAACCAAACAAAAAAGGATTTTAAAAGCTCAAGTAATGCCACGAAGAACTTTGGTTTTCCTTATCTGCCACTTCCATTGAAAGTTGTTAATAATTAATTAAAGATTTTAATATCGTAGCCAAATTTGTGAATGGTTTTTATTAGAGCAAATAGATAAAATGTAAGTTAGTCTATTCTATTTTATGCTTTCATAAAGACTCCGTTTTACCTTGTCCTGACTACTAAGCAGTCAAAAGAATCAATTTCCTCATGCTCTTATATGAAATAACTGGTTGCCCTGTACCGGACTATCACATGTATAGTCAGCAGCTGATCACATCAAGGGTTTGCTAATCTTAAATTTAATCTTACATAAAACAGCTAAGATCGGCGCTCTATATGCGCACAAACTGATTACCAGATACGGAGCGAGCCTTTTGCCATTGCTAATCTACCGAATTTCGCGTGACTAATGCATAGCTCTACGCGCCCGTTCACGCCCTCTAGTTAAAGTGCTTCACAGTGCTGGGCTGTATAAACTTATCTACTAGACACCTGGAAACATAAAATTCCAGTCAATTTCACAATTGACACATTTTTTTCTCTTTTTCGTCAAATAAAAAGATTTTGCTCTATTTGATTATATAAAAATAATTTTTGTTATTTTATTAGGAACATTTTTTGCTACTTAATTTTATATGACTTAGATTACGGGCAGTATATAATAAATGTTTTCTTTTTTAAGCTTATTTGACTACTGAGATTAGCGACTAGGTTTTGGTTTTTTTTTTTTTTTTTTTTTTTTTCAAAATCATTTTGAGGTATTTTTGACATATTTTTAGATTTTTTATCATTCGAGCTGCGATCCAAGTGTTGAGTGACTTATCTACATCATAAGAGTGGCTGAGGTGACAATCTGATTGATCCAGTCTGTGAACGCGGAGACGCGCACAAAGACGGAGGGCGCGTTCTTCTGGCCGCAGGGCAGTCGACCCCAGGAGACAATGCCAATGATGACGTTGCTCTGATCCAAATGCGGCTCGCAGCATTCCTGCATGAGTGGACCGCCAGAGTCGGCGGTGCAAATGCTAACGCCACCGCTCAGTGGGCCGGTGCACAGATTTGTCTCATGCAGCTCGAGTCCGGAACGTGCTAGGATGTCCTCACATAGCTGCATATCCAATATAGGCATGTTGGCCACCTGCAGCTTGTGCGGATAGTCAGGAACGGCGGTCATTGAAACGTTACCCCAGCCGTACAGCGTGCCGTAGCCTTCCGGTCTGGCATCCTGCTCTGGCAGTGTTGCAGCCTGGACGTACTCATCGAAGATGAACGGTTTCTTACTGTAGATAAGCGCAATGTCATAGGGATTCACGCCACCCAAATAGAGCTCGTGTCGCACATAGTAGTCGATGTTGCGCAGCTGCACCTTGCCCGCCTCGCCGCGTCGATTGTGAATATCATGACTGCCGGCCACAATCACCGAGCTGGACACGGCTTGCGGCGAGCTGAGGCAATGGGCGGCTGTTAGTATCCAATGTTCGTTGATGATGGTGCCGGCGCAATAGTGCACCAGTCCTTGGTCTGGTGTCCTCATCTGGATGCTGACCACGTACGGCGCCGAGTGCGGATTCGCTTCGCGCTTGGCCAGGAACTTTTTGGTCCAGTGCGTCTGCAGCGGCGCATCCAGTGTGGTAATACGATTCTCCAGCAAACCGTAGGTTGCCAGATTCAATGCCATGTTGTGTCCGGGTCCGCTGCATTTCCGTACCGGCAGCTGCATGTGCGGGGCTGAGCTGAGCACAACCATGATGCTAGCTATTGTGGTCATTAAGAAGGTGTAGATGTATCTGTAGGATAACAGCATGATGATTTCCTCGCTCTGGTTGCACGCCCCGCACGGATTTAAACTTGTACTAAACGAAATTTTGACTCGTTTATAAACGCGATCAGTTGAATTACTTTAGCGAGTGTGGTGAGTTGAGATGTGGTTGATTGTTGGTTCTTGCTGCTAGGTTAGGTTTTTTGTAATTGGTTTGTTGCAGTTGTTTATTTAGTTTATTCTCTTTTAGCTCTTTGCCTTTGCTTTGGCGTGCCGATAACACTTCACTTCTATGTCCTTTAAGTTTTGCATGGAATTCACTTTTCAGCGGCGATTCTGCCGTTTGCTTCTGCTTGTTCACTGCTCGAGGGTTGTTTTAAGTTTACAGTTGTTTCGCATAAGTTCGCAATACTTATAGCCAATCGCTTATCTAACAGCGAAAGAGAGCGAGCGAGAGTGAGAGAATGTAATGCCGTAAAAGAGAGTGACTGATTAGGAATTGGTCTATGTGGTCGTTATCAAATTGATAAGAAATTTGCGTGTGAGCTTTAAGAAATGCCCTTCCGACTGTTTAATAAACGTGATTACCATATAACTGATGTATAAAGGTGTTTTATAAGTACATATTTTATATAATTTAGCATATTTTAATATTCTGTTCTATTCAAACACTCCCTGCCTTCAAAGTTTACAAAACATATAATATAATTACATATTGGTAGTATAGAATATATTCTTGCTAAGAAAACCGCAATGTGATTTAATTTGTTAAACGTTTCTTCGTGTGCCGCAATATGATTCATACCGACAAACTCGCCTTATGTATTCTTCATTGTCTTCGTGTCTTACCTCTCAGAGCTAAGGAACCTAATATAATTATATTGATCATATTAGTTGGCTGATATCATAAATTTTTACATTGAGCTCACCGATTTTCCCAGTGATGAGTCCTATCATACCTCAAGTTCAATAATCTTACAAAGAAATAGACTACCGTCATAGTATAGATACGCAGTACTCTCAGATAGTATTTATAGTACATTGTTCATATTGAAAGAATGGCACCTGCTGCCTCGAATACCGATATGATGACGATGTGGGCCCATCTGATAAGGGCATTGCTACCCCTTGTCCGCACATGACCAATATCGTATTGCAACGTAATCAGTAATTAGCTAACGGGACCGTTACTAGTCGGTGTCGATGTCGATGTCGTCGGGGTGATTCCCAGACGCACGCTCGGGCATGTCAGTCGGTCGCTTATCTTTGGCTCACTTAACAAGCTCACGCCCTTGGGTAATATGCCAATTTTAAAGTTCTTTAGTCACGATTTTTTTATCTAACTACATGATGGAGGCGCACTGTTTCTTATTGCATGATGTATGTTAAACATTCATATTACTAAATTTGGGTCTAAGCCAACGCCTCACGCCAACGCTCACACGTCCAGATTTGCCCCCTTGCTTATGATTAAGGGTCCAAAGTTCAATCGGCCATATGTTTATTTTGAATGATAGCATAACTGCCGAAGTATTAGTTTATCTTAATGAGCATTTAAGCCGAATTCGCTATCAAAGCATTTTTCAATCCTTCAATATATCTTATCAATTTTCCACCTCATACATGTGTCATATTTATGCATTATTTTCTTATTTATTGCATTTATGGGCATTGCTGGCCTTTTTTGTGAGTAGTAAAAATACTATGACAGGAAGTACCCGAGGAAGTGAATTTATGAATGGAAATCAGTTTCAGGTGCAAATACCTACAGGTCAGTTATCAACTTTGGTTGACTAATTGCCCCCCAAGCTGAACGGGTACCTGCTTAACATATATGTACATGGTCTGCGTATCACAGAAATTATCAAATATTTTTGAAGATTAAACTCTTCCATTGACGTCAATGACTTCTTAGAACAGATATTCGCAAAAAAGGAGGCGGCGTCTGCTTTTTGGTTTACATTAATAAACGTTCATAGAGTTAAGATAACTTTTAATTAAGTCACGTAAAGAAAAATCTATGAAAATTCTTTGAAATGCAAATAAGCCAATTCTCAAATTTACCAGCAATTTATTTTATAGGGAAATATTTCGCTCCATGGCGAAATAGCCAGTGGAACTCCAGTTCGAGTTTATTTACAGATCTGTTATCTATTCATTACAAGTCGCAAAATTGATTTTCTTTGCTTTACTTTTGCGCTGAGTCAGAAGTGGTTTTCTGAGCAATAAATGAAATTAAGAAAAATGTAATTATATAATTACACATTTCTAATTCCTATAAACTGTATTGTATTTCAGGTTTGGATCAATCAGGGCGATATAATATTGGTCGGCTTGCGTGACTATCAGGACTCAAAGGCTGATGTCATATTGAAGTACACACCAGATGAAGCTCGAAATCTGAAAACGTACGGCGAATTTCCGGAATCGGTTCGCATCAACGAAACAGTCACATTCGTCGAGGATGGCTTCGATGAGGATATTGAGTTCGGTGATGAGATTAGTTCGGAGGACGATGCTGATTCTGTTGACAACATCTGATCCAGAAAGAATCAAACAGAAGCAGCTGAAGACGAAGTTGCTGAGTCTGTTCAAGAAGAATAGGGAAATAAACAAATTTGTAAAAAGTCGACAGTCTCCCCTAACACCAGCTTCCACTCCCAACAACCACACACACACACACGCGGATACACACACAGAGACACAAACAGCAAGCACATCAGTTGCAACTGGCAATCTATATTGGAGGAGGCAAGCCAATCCATTGATACACAGCAATAAATCTTTATAAATTGAAGCGTTACTTTCTATAAATTTCAAAATTCTTTTTAAAATTTGGATGCCAAACTCAAATTAATCGTTTTCATATGCAATGTTCAAATACGAAATGATGTTAAACAAATAGTAGAACTTTTATAAATCAATGAAAGAAAAAAAAAAAAACAAATGATGCAGTAATGCGAAACACAAACAACTTATTATTATTTCAATTAAAAACAAACAAAAAACAACCGAAAACAATCGATATTAGTTACTTATTTAAAACAAACGAAGAGCAGCTACATTTATATATACATAAATATATTATATATAAATATAGATGTTTAACTACAGATTGTAAGCAACAAAACAAAGAAAATATGTAGAAAACGTTAAAATTGCATAGCTAGCGAGTAAGTGAGAAAAGTAAACAAACTAAAAACAAACAAAAATTTCCACTTTTCCGCCTAAACGTTGTTCATTTCAGTTCCTTCGTTCTTTACTTTATTGTTTACTTTTATTGTTTTAATATAGGAGTTATTATAGGGTCTATCGGCTATACCTGAAATGTTTTTGTTCCCTTTTTGCTGTCAATGCATTCTGTTCTTGTAATTTTCGTTTTGTGGCTCTTGAACATGCAATTATCTATTATCTAAATGAAGAACACATGAGGAATATTGATTATTGTAATTAAGAAGAAAACAAATTCAATAAATAGTTAATTCAATCGAATGCAAAACAGCAAAACAAAGAAAAAACGCTTTAATTTACTGTCTTAATTGAAAACCGCAGCAACGTATTTATTTAAATGCACACAATTTCATACTACTATATATAAAAATTTGCATATGCAGCCTTGCTTACAGCTCCTCGTGATGCGAAGGAAACTTTTTGAGTATGGCATGATATAGATTGTAGAATGCATAGACTGAAACCGTGACAATCACAAGGAGAGCGCCGCCAAAGGCGATGCTCAGGAAATTGCCATCGATGATGCCAGCGGAGCGATGTCGTTTGGTTGAGAAGATTTCCTCGGTTGATGCTGGATTGTTTTGCTGCTGAGCTGTGCGCTCGGCCATTAAGCGCTTCATGGTGCTTAGGCGTTCTCGTAAAACTTCCACAGATTCTGTGTCCAAGTCTGAAGTACCTACGAACAAATACTCGTTAACTAAGAGCATTTTTATTTATAAACACTTTTACCAGCTCCTGGTGTGGCCATAATTTAGAGCTATAATGAACAGGTGATGCTTGAAATATTATTTTAAAGGTATTAAAAATGAAATGGCAAAGCAGGGTGTATTAGAAATATAGGAACAGGCGCATGTGCATAACGGACAAGTATTGATTCAATTTGTCAGTGCTGCACAATTTCGAAACGATATCTATCGATAGCCGTTAGTATTTTTGTTGGTGAAATTTAGGCACAATCTATAACAACAGCAAACACGTGCAAGTAATACGCGCGCTGTGGACCTGCTCTGTTTTGTCGCATTTTAAATGATAAAATGGGTCTGACTAAACAATATTTGGCGTATCGCGCCATAGACAGTTTTAACATAATTGCTTCTGGTCGCGCCAATGTGAATTTCGCTGTACTAGAGAATACCGAGGGACGCTTTGTTGCAGCCCCGGCGGCTGAAAATGTTATTATTTGGGATTTGCGGTGAGTATCCAATAACTTTTATTCATATATTTCATTAAAAAAACTTAAATATTTTTTTTAGAATGGGCGATCGTAAGCTGACGCTGCGCCGTGAAAAGCAAGAGGTCACGGCCTTGCGTGTCTCACCTGATCATCTACATATTGCTGTAGGCTATGCGGACGGCGTGGTTCAGATTTTTGATCTAAGCTCACGCACGTATTACGATGCCATTTGCTCCCTAGCGCTGCACAAAAATGCTGTCAGCGTGCTGCGCTACGATGCTCATGGGATGCGGCTAGTGAGCGGCGGTCTGGATACAGAGCTCGTTGTTGTAGATGTGGTGGAACAGGCAGGACGTCAGCGTCTGAGCGGCCACAATGCAGCCGTCACAGATGCGCACTTCCTGCAACGTGTGGTCGAACAGGACATTGTAGTTAGCTGCTCGAAGGATACACAAATCAAGTTCTGGAACTTGGAGACACAGTTCTGTTTCAAAACAATTGTCGACAATCGCACCGAAATATGGGCTTTGGCCTTTGTAAATGATTTAATGGTTGCCGGCGCTGGTGAGAGCGGCATGAATGTTTATCGGCTACGCAAGCGCGGAGACAACGGGGCACAATCACTAGAGACAGCCGTCGAGGGCCTAGCCATAGACGACGAGGATACAATAAGTCCACTAACCGTCAGTAATTGCGGTATAATTCAACGTGCTGGCAAGGGACGCACTGTAAATTTGGTGGCCGATCCTAACGAGCGTGTGCTAAGCTGTCATGGCACGAATGATCTAATTGAAAACTTTTACATATGCAACGCAGACGAGGCCAAGCAGCGAATGGCCAAGCGCCTGAAAAAGGCGCGCAAGAAGGCGCAGGACGGTGCAGGACAAGAAGAGAATGAGGAACATATATCCAAAGAACTGACACTCAGTGATGAAATAAAGCGTTTAGAGAACATCAGAACAAAACGGAATATTAAGTCAATTGATATATTACTTGGTCAGAATAAGGAGCTACGCGTGATAGCCAGCATGTCCAACAACAGCATGATACTGTATTCCCTGGAGGCTTCGCTCAAGACGCGGAAGCCAATCGCTACGTCAGACGTGCCGTCGGAAGGCAGTGTCAAACTGTTGCGCTCTCTAACACGGCTCGGTCATCAGTCCGAGGTGCGTTCCGTGTGCTTCAGCAACGATTCATTAGCGATTGGCTCTGGTTCCGGTAATTCCTTTAAATTTTGGGATCGAGATGCCATGCAGTGCCTGAGGACTATTGTCACGGATTACATCCTCTGTTCGCGCTTTGTGCCCGGCGATCGCTATGTGCTGCTGGGCATGAAGAGCGGAAAACTGGTGATAATAGATGTGGGTGCAGCGGATATTATCGAAGAGATACCCGCCCATGAGAGCGAACTATGGAGCATTGCTCTGCTGCCGGATCAGAAGGGCTGTGTCACGGGCAGCAGTGATACGACACTGAAGATCTGGACTTTTGAGCTGATCGATTCCGAAGGCGAGGGCGAGACACAAACCAAAGTTCTGTCGCTGCTACACAAAAACACTCTCAAGCTGGAGGAGACTGTACTCTGTGTGGTCATTAGTCCAGACATGAAGTATCTGGCCGTGGGCCTGCTAGATGCCACCGTGAAGATTTTCTTTTTGGACACATTTAAGTTCTACTTGTCGTTGTATGGGCACAAATTGCCGGTGCTCTGCATGGACATCTCCTATGATTCCCAGATAATAGTCACTGGTTCCGCCGACCGCAACATAAAGATCTGGGGTCTAAATTTCGGAGATTGCCATCGCTCGATTTTTGCACATGATGATTCGGTGATGTCGCTGCAATTTATACCCAAGACGCACATGTTCTTCAGCTGCGGAAAGGATGGCAAAGTCAAGCAGTGGGATGGCGACTCCTTCGAGAAGATACAGACGCTACCCGGCCACATTGGCGAGGCGCATTGCCTGTCCGTGTCGCCGAATGGTCGCTATTTGGTAACCTGCGGCTCAGATCGGACTCTACGAATGTATGAGCGCACGGAGGAGACCATTGTTCTCAAAGATGTACAGGAGGAGGAACGTGAGCAGCTGGAAAACGAGAAACTGGCCACTGGTGAGGATAATAGTATTCCTTTACTGCCAGGCCTTAAGCTGCCCTCTCGCAAAACTGTTGGTTCCGAGCAAGCAGCCGAATCAATCATGGAATGCCTAGAAATATCAAAACAATTCGAGGCGGAAAGCGATGAGAAACCCGAGCTTCATCCCCTAATGATCGCCCTTCAAGCGAAGAACCCAACTGATTTCCTTGTCACGACCTTGGTGCGCATACGCACCTCGGACATGGAGGAAGCGCTGTTGTTGCTGCCATTCTCCATTGTATGCGAGGTGCTAGAGCGCTTGCCTTCCCTAATCACCCAGCGACCCGACGAAGTGGAGCTACTCTGTCGAGTGACCGTATTCCTGTTCAAGGTACACATGAAGCCCATCGCAGCAGCCAAATCGATGAAGCCGCTACTTCTCAAACTGCTCGACCTGCTCAAGCGCGATGTCAAGCAGCTGCGCGACATCATTGGCTACAATCTGCATGCCCTATCGCTGCTGCAATCTGAGGTGGAGCAGCACGAAGGCGTGCAGCTATTCCGGGATGCGACGCTGGCGCGTCGCAAGCAGGAAAAGAAACGTCGAGCCGCCTCCAAGCGGCGTCTACAAATTCAAATGGTGTAAAAACGTTTTAATATAGGACTTAAATTTTTTTTTATCAAGACCGAATCAATAAATATACAGTTTATTGAATCACTGAGGAGCACTCCAAATTTTAGCCAAAAGATTCGTGGGTAGCAACAAGAAACGCGGTGGGTGAGTTTTATGTGGTACGTTTTTGTATATGCGTGCTAAAATAGCTAAAAAAAAAAAAAAAAGTGTCCTCATTTGGTCGTTGCGAGTGAATAAACGCTTATCAAAGAGTTGGACTTGAAGATTTTGAAACAACATGTAACATGAAACAATTGGGACAGACGACGGCACGGGTCGACACGAGCAATCAAAACGTATTTCCGGTTCAACAAATGCCGGCCTTCGGGTAACAGCCAGAGTCGGCGCTGGGGACCACATGGACCTAGAAGATGAAATACGACATTCAAATATGGATCGACATCGATCCATTGCATTGTAATCTCACTTACCACCACAACGTTGAAAGGCACCGGGTGGACCATAGCTAAGCTTCTGTATGGTGCACTTCTCGATGGGACCACTGGGCCGGCAATAGGATGTATAGCGTGCCCAGGGCATCGGCTCCTTGGGCTGTACACAGTTGGGCAAGTAGCTCAGCTTATAGGTGGTGCAGTTTTCCACGGGACCATCATTACGACAGAAGCCCTGGCGTGGCTTAACGGGCTGTGGCCGTGGGTAACAAGTGACATCCACTGGCATATACGATAGTTTGTTGACCGTGCAACGTTCCATGGCGCCACTGGGACGACAGAATGCAGTCAGTGGCATTATGGGAGCGCGACGTACGTTCGGCTTGGGCACAAAGTCATGCTTCTGTGTTGTCATTGCGTACAGAGGTCCATCAAAGCGCAGACCATTCTCCATGGGTCGAATGGCTGGTGTGCGTTCAGTGCAATTGGGCTGATACGAGAGCTGTAGAGGAATGCGTGATAGATCAATAGGACTAATCGAATCTGTATATATACCATAACCCACCTTTTGAACGGTGCAACGTTCCAACGGGCCGGTGGGCCGACGGAAGGTGTCCCTCGGCAATATGGGCATCGGCTTGCTGCGCGATGCATCCACTGGCCTGTAACTCAGTTTGTAGACGGTGCTGGAGGCGCCGGCATCATTGCCAAGGAAGCGTAGAGTATTCATGGGCATCATTGGTGCGGTGCGAGCGGCATTGCAATTGGGCATGTAGCTCAAATTGTAAGTGGTGCATATGTTCTGATAGTTGGGCGGCACACAGCGCACCTTGTCGGCCCAGGGTGTTGGCTCCTTAGGCGGCAGGCAGACCGGCATATACGAAAGCTTCTGTATGGTGCAGCGCTCCATGGGCCCGGCGGGCTTGGTATAGTGTGAACTCTGCGGCATTGCCTTTGGCGGCGGATTCTGGCATACGTCCACTGGCATGTAGCTCAACTTTTGTATAGTGCAGCGCTCCATTGGGGCGGTCGAGCTGCAGATGGCACTGCGCGGCAAGCATGGCTCTTGCTTCGCAGCACACTTGGGCACGTAGTCATGTTTCTGCGAGGTCATCGCATAGATGGGCCCTTCGAAGCGCAGGCCGCTTGCCATCGGAAGAATGGGCATCGTGCGCCCTGCTGGACACGGCGGCATATACGATAGCTTTTGTACGGTGCACTTCTCCATTGGCGCTGTGTTGGCGCTTATGTGGTTGCATGGGCGCACTGGAAGAGCGCGCGTATTCCCGCAGTTGCCATAGTACGAACGGCGATAGATAGTATCTGTATCCATTTTGGCACTCGATCGCATAAAATGCGACTGTGGCAGAATGGGAAGAGTGCGTGGTGGCTGCTGGTAGCAGCAGCCGGAATAATCGCCGCAATCACATGGCGGGCATGTGGCCCCGGGCGGGCATGATGGATAGTCAACGGGTGGCTGGCACGCATCACCCATGTTCCGGCCTTCCCTAAACTACTCTAAAAGCGCGATCGAGCATGAGACGTACATTAAAGTTGTAGCTTACCTGTGTGGTTGGGGTGGTTTGCACTTACCTGTTTGTAATTATCAATGAATTTAACAACGCGCGGAATTCACGCTACTTACAAATATGCAAAATATATATATAATATATAAATATATATATATAAAACTATATATATGTATATATTTATATATGTATATATGAGAATTGACAATTGTTAATGGAAATAATTTTGTTTGTTCCGAGCACAGAATAATCACTGTATTATTAACACATCCGAAAAACGAAATAAAAATTTTGCTTTGACATTCAACGACGAAGGTATTACAGTTTGTAATGCTAAAGCAGGTTTAACAAATCGTAGACTGCAAGGCATTGAGAACACAGCCTACCTAACCACATAAGCCTCAACATATTCGCACTCAAATTCAATTCTGGGTAAACTGATTTGTTCAATGGGCAATGAAACAGATCATCCCGAGTGTTTCAGTAGAGCTTAAACTAGTTGAAAATTGTACGCGAACGATACTTCGACTTGACGAAATGTTAATAAATGAATGGACATGCGTTTCAAATGAATAGTTGTTAAAAGCTCTACGAGCATGAGAAATGAGCTGGGCCAACAATTATATCCCATACTAAAATGCAATGATTAAATGTGATATTATACATATATTATGATGAGTTTATTTTGCCGCTTTCTTTCTAGGTCGAAAGTGGACACGACTGAAGCCATAGTTCAATTGATATCGCATTTCTTTCAGCACCTCGGTTGAGTGGGCATCGACAGAAACGACCAGTTTCATGATGGGTCCGCTTTGAATGCGATGCAGGACGCGCCAATCATGCACGGCCAGACCCTCATTATGGGCATCGATTAGGCGCAGCGCGTACTTGACTGACGTGCTATACAATGCCGGAAAGAGGCCAGTGAATACGCGATTGAGTGGCACCTCAGATTCTGGCAGCACCTTCAAGGATGCACCCTCCCAGGGTCGTAGCCTGGTGTCCATGGCCATCAGCCACTTTGCACTGGCCGCATTGCTACCATTTATAGAGAGCCAGCCTCTGTGAAAGGTGTAGCCCGAAAAGCTTGGCATTCTGTTGCCAACGCCGTAGCGCTGGACAAGATCAGAAATACTTTTCTTCACCGCCTCCAATTGTTGGATTGTCCACAATTCGGTTGGATAGTCCCCAGGTAATATGGCCACATTAAGATTTGGTTTGCCAACGTCATCCTCTTCCTTCGTTTGTCCACTTCTGCTAAAGGCATGCGGATTGTCGCATCGTACACGATTTACGGGCGCACCGAGTCTAGCTTGTACAGGTGGCCGGCGAAATTGTGTTTCATCTGGCACAGGTCGCATGTGTGGGTCCTGTAATTGATCAGAATGAGCTCGTGACGATTCATTCCAGCCACTGCCAAATTGCCCGTAGTCTGAGAAGAAGCTGTTATCAGCTTGATGGTGGAGACGCTCCTCAGCTAAGAGTCGTTGCCTCGGATTTACTCCACCTTGCAACTCGGGCTGATAATTTTGAGCAGGTGCTATCCAGCCAGTGTCACATTGTTCGTAGCCTAAGAATCTGTTGTCGATTTGATCAGGTTCGACGGCTAACATCTCATCAGAAGGATTAAATCTGCTAAAAGTTTGCGTTTGTTCTCTTGGCTGCCAGTTCTTCCGCATAGGCTTCATTGCCTCCTCTTTGGCCTCCTCTGGGTTCATGCCCCTTTTGAGCAGATAATGGTATCGCTTGCGGGCTGCGCCGCAGAAGCGCAATCCATGCGTGTTGTTGCTTTGGTTTATTCGATTAAAAATTGGTTTGTTGTTTTTTTGTTGATTTTTAGAATTCATGATTTTGGTTCCCACGAGTGTGGGGGTCGGGCAGGTCCACCGTGACATAGCCCCCAGTATCACGACAAGGCATTTGATTACAACCGGAGGTCGCCAGGTATCCGGAGGTCACCGTTCGAAGACAGCATTCACGCAGCTGCCATTCAGCCCACTGGCACGGTTTCGACTAACACCAGGGCTTGCGGGTTTTATCGAGTTGTCCTCTCTAGATCCGCCATATTTAGTCGAAAGCAGTAGCACCTCGGGCAGGATGTGGGATTGTACCCACGTATGGTCGGTCTTAGGCAATGGAATGGATAGCCGTTGCCTCTGCCTGCGACTGTGCAACAGTCAGCAGCACTTCGCTACCATATACACTTGGTTGATTGTATTTTCATAATTTGTATTTATTTCAGTTCATCGTATCTTGACATATATATGCTTAGTTTCCTGATTTCTGGTAGTCCCCATAGCTTACATCATAATTCTTTCAAATAGCACACTTACACAGGTTATTATCATGTATATATATATATAATTTAAGATTTGCATTAATTGGAAATGATAACTGTGCCTAACTAAAAACTAACTAAATTAGACGACAAAAACAATGTTTGTAAATATATATATAGTTGAAAAATAATTTGTTACTTTTTTACATTTAAAAACTGGATCAATAGATCATCACGCGATATCATTTACAATGCACCAAACATTCTCGAATACTTTCAATTAGTTATCAACATGTTAATTGCATAAATAATCAAAAAGGAAAAACTATTTTTGGATCTTGATTGGGATCAATTTTGATTTCGCGCCGTAAAACTATTTTGTAAAATAACTACTAGGGTCTAGACTTAACGCACATATATCATATATATCATTAGTTGTATAGCTTTTTGTAGATGTGTCTCCGTGTTTGTGTTTCTGGGCGCTTTTTTGTTGCGGTTTACCAAAAGGAAATACAATATGTTTCAGTTCCAACGATATTTGTTGCTTCATCCTTATCGATATATATTCTTTGTATAATTTAAATATAGTTGCTATTTCCTGCTTCTTATTGATATTTTTGAAATATATGTTCACAGCGTGGGTAGATTATCGGGGACATATTCTAGGAAATTGGCCGGGAATTGGCCCTGCCGTCCATTCACCTCCCCATATAGCCAATCCTCGTTAATACGATAAAGAATGTTTACTATTTCATTTTCCTGTTGATTGGAAAAGATGAATATTAGTTTCATTTAAGACTTGATTTTATTTTAAGCTTTATTAATGTGGATTAACATACTCTTAAAGGGAGATCCCCCTCAATCTCGCCAGGAAAATTGTACAGACAACGCGCAGTGGATAATTGCTGTTGCTGTGATTGGGATTTAGTATGAGTTGCACCTGCTGCTGCACAACCACCACCTAATGGCACCTTAACCGTCGACATAATTCACAGGAAATAGGCCTTCACATCCAGTACGTGAACGTCCGCGAAACCATTCCGCAGCGGGCTGCTCCAACAGATAGATCTTCTCGTTTTCCTGCAAGCAAGTACAGGTATTAAGATTCAAATACAATTCAAATAGGTGCTAATAGTTACTCTGAAACTAAGATCTCCCTCCTCAACGCCATCAAAATCATAGAGCGCAATCGCATATGGCACCTCGATGTCATCCACAAAGCCAGAACTACCATTGCTCAGGCACAGGGCATCCACTTTGCCTGATATGACATCCAGCAAGATGTTGCTAGAATCTGAAGAGGCAGCAGCCGCCGGGAGAGTCGGTGGGGCGCACTTTGGCATGGGTGGCGACGGCGGTGTGCTGTAGCCTCCATAGGCAAAAGCTGGCGGCTGGCCAATGAATGGCGGTGGCCTAGGTGCCTTGGGCTTCTGAGATATCTTCGGCTTAATGATGGTGGGCATGGTCAGCGACTGTGCGGGCGGAACCAGACTCTTGCCGTTGCACAATGGATTGTCTGAGGTGCGTGCTGAAAATTGTGGATGCATCTGGCGCACTGGCGCAGCACCGAAACTATCGACACCGCCGCTGTAGATGCTGCTGTCCACCGCCTCCCAGGGATCCACCATGGGACTCTGTGTGGCGGGCCGTGACCGCGAGTGATAGTCATCCTCGAAACCGCTCTCCGGCTGCGAGACACTGCCATTGTTTGGTGAACTGAAATTGCTGTCCGAGCTGAAGCTGTCAACGCTGACGCAGTCGCTGTTTGACTTCTGAGTAAAAGTGGGCGATGATGGCGGCGAATCAAAGCTGATCAGTTGTGCCTCTGCCGTCTCCCGATGGCTGCTAGTCGAGCTCTTCATAGTGTTAGTGGTGGTTGTTGTGATCGTCGTATTCCAGGCTGCATTCCAATCATATGTATTTGTATTTGTATTTGAATTATTCGTGAAGAGGCTGGACACAGTTGCCGCAGTCGATGTGCTTCCCATAGTCGTCGTAGAGGACACGGCATGACCGCTGCTCAGGCCGTAGACGCGACTTTGCGCTGCGGCCTTGGAAGCAGCAGCCGTTGCTGTGGCCGATGACTTTTTCCGATGGAAAATGTTGCTTATAATGCTATGGCCATGGCTATGGCTGCTGCCACCACCACCTCCACCACCCCCAAAGCTCCCTGTGCTCAAGCTAGCCAGTATTCGACCATTTATCTGAACTTTGGGCGGTGGTGGTCGTGGCGGCGGCATTTTCTTGAAACTGTTTCCATTGATAGCCGAGGCGGAGGCGCCATCGAATGGTGCATCGTTCCAATTAGTCGTCGGCGTATATCGTGCCTGAGGAAACTTGCGCGTTATGCTAGACCCGCTGCCTTCCACATCAAAGAAGTTGTTGTTGCTGCCTGTCGGCTTTTTCTGAAAGTTGCTTTGCTGCACTTGACCTTTCGGTGGTGGCGGCAGTTTAATGTTCAGCTTTTGTAGTCCACAATTGGATGCCTGTTGCTGCTGCAGATGCTGATGCTGTAGTTGCTGGCGCAGCTGCTCCAGACTCGCATTCGCGCCGGCTGCTGCATTCTGACCACGTGACATCGGCGGAGCGGGCGCTGGTCGCGACGGTATCGTCATGCTACCTGCAAAAGCAACGCACAGACAGACAGAGAAAGAGAAAGAAAGAATGAATAAGGTGATCTGACAACTGACTTAAGCGTGAAAAGCTAAGTAAATATCTCTTATCGTGGCGGATAAGCGAGCGATCTAGCGAGAAGGCTGGAAACCCGACGAGCTATCTCAGATGTAAACTGAAACAGCTTTTGGTTTTGCCATTGCTGAGACACGTATAACTTTAGTTCTAGCTACGTCACGCGTGAGTGAGAGTATAAATATATATAAGATTATATACCCATGAAGAATCGCTTTGCTGAAATTGCTTAACGAAATTTTCAAATGTCAATTTATTATTTATTTAATACATCCAAATGTTACAGTCACCAAATAGGAAAAGTCAGGCAGATCGAAACTAAATGTTTCTAAAGTTCACTTTATTTTGACTACAGCAATTTATTATTGTTTTGTCCACGATTCTTGAAAAATTTAAATTTAGTTACATGAAACTTAACTGAGCAATTTATTTAATGGCGAAACTGTTAGTGGTTTCAGTGGCTTTCATTCATTTACTTGTATTTAAATTTATATATACATTAATCACTATGTTTAATTCAGTTAAAATCAATCCGTGAATAATTCCAACTTAACGCAACACACAATTAATTTCAAATAAAAATAGTTAATTGCCATACGATCCATCAAAATTAAGAGCACACAAAGCAAAAGCAATAATTGAGAAATTTAAACAAAAACAAATCCATCAATCGACAGTCGAGAGCCCTAAAAAAGGCATAAAACAAAACAACAACAAAATAATACATATGTAGAACAAAAAATCAATTTTTGAGTGAGATTTACGTCATTCAATTGCGAATTGAAGCGAAGATTCGGCTTGCCTCACAGACGCCCATTAAAGAATTTCCGCTGAATCGCAAAAACAATGGAAAAATGCAAACAAAATATAGATATATAGACAACAAAAACAAAAGTGGGTGGCATCCACTTGGAATGTAATACATCGCATTTCTCCGCTGTTTGGCAATGCTCGGAGCGTGTTTCGGTGACCGGCACATCCCGGAACGGCTTGTGTCATATTAAGTAAAACATGTTTAAATGCATGTACTAAAAAATAACAATAACAATAACAATATAATAATTCATTTGTAATTCACATAAGCAAGCGACGATAAGAGGCGGCACACACACATCATCACAAAAGCGCTTATCAAAATAAATATATGTACATATGTACATATATTCTTATATATATATTTATATTTTTGTATATAATTATCAAAATATTTTACGCAGCCAAATAACATTTTGCTGTATTTAATTCATCAGAAATACACACACAGACGTGTATAATGTACGTATGTTTGCAAAGGTTTGTAGTTGGCATCTATTTCATTCCGTTGATGAGTGACCTCCAGCTGAGAGCAACTGCGTCATCATTAGCAGCGAATTCCCCGACGAATTATTGACAAACAATCGTCGTGTCCGCCCTGTCTCGACTATGGCAATACGTAATTCCCACTAGATTATGCATATGCATACATTTCTATTTCCATTTATCCATATACCTACGAATGTATTTGGGCATTCGTTCCCTTTGTATTTGCCATGCCTTCTACCTGATATTGTCGCAGAATATGCTATGTGTGCCACATATTGTTATTCACATACTTGTGCATCGTGCCACTTAGCATTTTGAACCTGCCGCCTCCAAGTGAATACTTGACATATGCTGCAGCCTGTTGTTGAATGGCAACAATACCATGCATAGGGAATGGAGCAGGCTGACAGATTGGCAGGCACGCGAGAGCGACTAGAGGAACCCAAATTCATTTCCAAGTGGCAATATGGCCACATCAATTCAAGTATTCCCTTTACATGCATTTGCAGAGGGACAAACATTTAGCCATCAAAGGCTGATGCCAGATAGGTCTTAGCTTGCTTAAACCATAATCAACATCACTTTATACTATATCATGTTATAATCATCTCAACGTATTATATCTTCAGCTGAGACAAAGATAAGTTTTTGTTTTTATTGCTTGTTTATCATGTTCAAAGAACGAAAGATTCAAGCTAAACCAAAATGTGTCATATGCGCCTTTATATATGGAAGATACAACGGTATCGCATTTAGTATATGTAAATAATATAAATTCATATTTAAATTGTTTTCTTATTATAACAAACAACAAATAATAATTTCTACAAACTTTCAAATTTCATGCAAATTAACAATAGAACGAGAAAACATATCCATATCTCTAACTAAAACTGAAAGCATTTCAGAATCAAAATGACTATAAGATACCAAGCCGACTTTAAAGACTTTAGATTATTATTTATCTATAGTCTGTCTCTATTTTACTTTTTTGTATTGCATATTTCTGTTAATATCTTCTATAATTTACAAGTTGTGGCTATATTGACAACATGCTTCCCATCTGCAGCAGCTACTGGGTATATTCACAGAAATAGTCAATATTCTGTTTAGCAGAAACGTGGCAGAAATTGCAACAAAACAACGGGGCACAGTTCGAACTGACAGGGCCAATCTAATTAAAATCACCTTCTGAAGGGTAGTAAAAATAGATATACATATATGTATATGGGGTGGCTGCTGATGCTTTTGCCTAACACATAAACTGCATTCATTACAGGTGCATGTGGATTTCGGGCCTGTTTCACTAATTCAATGTTTTCGTTACGTTAAGCTTGTTACTTTTAGCCCATCCGTTCTTTTCGTCTTTCTTTGTTTTCATTTCAGCTGAACGAAATCGTCGACGTCAATTGCTAAATTTGTTGCCTTCAATAAAGTGCAAACAAAATGGTAGGAATTAAGAATTTGTTTTAGTATTTGATGAAGTGTGTAAAAGTTGTAAGATGCAATTAGCAAACCAATTTACAATGAATATCTTAACTGAAATTCCAATTTATTTTGAACAATTAAATCCAACTTAGTTACTCAAAATAAACCTAAAGTCTGTAATTAAAATGTTTCTTACTATTGTAATCACATTAATCTCTAAATGTTCACTGAATAATACAAACTAAATTGGGCAGTACAAATAAGTATATATAGATATATATGTATATATAGTATATGTTGACTGCGTAGTATAAACTGAATTGGGCCTGGCTAAGTTTCATTTTTATGAGCTGCCCAAATGATGTCATTCTAATAAAAAAGTCTAAGACTTGCGCTTGGGAGTCATCAACGACTTTTCTCTGCCAAATATTGTTGACAAATTTATATAGAGTTTTTTTCTGAATGTCATTTACTGTTATTAAATTGAAATCAAATTAGTTAGCTTGAATAACTTGACTTTGTGATGTGGCTCAAAGAGCTCTTTAGACTAAATTCTTTTTGTGCACTTAGTTAGCGATAGTTAAACGAAGGACAACTAATTTAGTTTGTCCCAGTTCGGTGCAGTACATAAACGAAAATTATTTGTGTATGTGAATATATGTTCAACTGAGTACCTATGTCAAGTGCTGTAAAGCTTAATGCATTTCTAAGGTCACGACTGGGCGTGTTATGTACAATGCTACTAACACACATAGACGCACATACGCACACACACAGGTGTATACGTAGATATGTATGTTTGTATTGTAGGAGGGTTAAGTCTCTGCTGGTTTGTTTCACGATTGTTGCACACTAAATTGCTGCCGGCTACAACCGGTTCACATAGCGCGTCTCTCCCTGATAAGTTTATTATTATTATTATTTTTTTTTTTTGTAAATAGTTCTGCATGATAGCTTTTACTTTTAGGAAGTAGAAAGAAGAAGAAAAAAAAAACAAACAAACAAGTGAAATTGCAGAAATGACCGCCAGAAGTCAAAGGGCACAACAATTAAGTGTGTGCATATACATAAGTTTAATTTAGCAAGTCATCTTAAGTAACCCTGTAGATGAAAACTACTTCATAGCTTGAATAATGTTTCACTATTAATAATAATATAATAGTAACCTGAGTGTATTGTGCCATTATATTGAATTGAATTATATAAAATTGAAATGAAAAGTGCCAAGGCAATATCCATAACAAATCTATTTAGTTTGCCCTTAAACTTAAGTCACTTTAATACAATAGCCTCATATTTATTTTAGTTCAACTATATAACTTAAGAGTCACATTTGAATCAAGCTCTTGAAACAGGAACCCCAAGATTTGCTTAGAGAGCCGGTGATTCAGCTGCGTAAGCGTGGGCGAAGACACACTGTCCAGAGAACGCATATACATACATGTATTTCAGATATACATGTATTTATCAATTTCTATATATGTACATATGTATTACATCGTGTGTGCGATACAACTTTTACTCAAACTACATACGAGAGCTTGACAACACGCTTTCAATCAGAAAAGCAGAAATCATTTCAACAAAAGAAAGTATTTTTCTAGCTAGATACGAGAGTTTACCCACACATTTCCATACATACATATATAGGTGGAATACTCACTCCGAGAGTGTGAGTCGTAAATAGCGATAGCAACGAGAGTGCGATTTAGCATGCTAACGATAAAGTTCAGGAACATGATTGCAAATTTACTCTTGTGAATATAAGAAATGATTGTAAATGCGATTTGTTTTCAGCAACAAGTGAAAGAGAGATACAGTTTTTTAATGCTCTATTTGAGTGGCTTTTGTTTTGTTTTTTTTTTTTTTTTTTTTTTTTTCAAATTATTTATCAGTATTTGGCACTTGGCTGCAATTGTTGTTTATATACACAGACACACTCTTCGGCATTTGGTCAATTGGCAAAGGCGAAAAAAAAAAAAACACAAAATTGAAAAGCAATAAAAGTATACGAAATGATTACGACCTTGAGAAACGATTTTTTGAAATGATTAAAAAAAGGAAATTAAAAGTGTTTTTTGTATTAAAATATGCAATTACATTTTATAATAATAAAAAAAAGTATTTTTAAATAAGTTTTTTATGCTTTCTATGTAAATGCAAGCATAAATCAGGAAGTAATTTTATATCGGCGGTAACGAGAGAAAAAACAAAATCAAGTTTATTAAATTGATTTTTCCCATTTTATCTCCTACAAGTTGGTTAATACATTCGTTTTATAACATTTAAAACAGGTTCTGAACTAACTGTGTTGGCCCACTCTAATTTACACTGAATATATGTACAAATATACGTTAATCAAACACAATTCAAAAAGCCACCAAACCACGCAAATTGGGTATATTGCCATAAATAAACAATTCAATAAAAGTGAGTGAAAAAAAAAAAAATGGAATTTGACAAATTATTTCAGTTCGAGGAACGGAACGCGCTTCGCGACAGAGCAAGAAACGTACGTCTTTTGCCCTCTTCATTTAGCTAAAGTACAAAGCGAGAACTTTGACTCGTGTTGGGGAAGAGCTTTCATCAGTTGTATCGGACAGTGTAGACGCTTTGTTTGTGTTTGAGGTTAAGGTCTCTTAATTATGGTAATGAGACATTTTTCAGCTGAGCTGGAGATGCATTAATGATTCTCAGACAATTGCATATGAATGACTCTCTAACTGAGCTTTCAGCACTGAGGTCGGACCGTGTACATACTTTGTTTTCCGTATAAGGTTAAGGTCAGTTAATTGTTACATTTAGGTAACTCATACCAGAGGCAGAAAACAAATCTTATTTAAAGCATAATTGTTTTTAATAATTTCCACAGCTAAATCAATATTTAGGGTACGACTGTGTATTTATACATATATCAAAATTAACTCGTATATCAATATGTACACAACTTGAAATGCGCCTGAAAACAAATTTATGCAAATTTTGTAGTTTGCGCAAATGTTTCAATATATTTGTATAGCACAGAGACACACACACAGTTGAAATTTTGAAAACGTGCACAAATGTCAGTCGATCGAATACTTTTTCAAATCTCTATCTCAGCTCTGACGCTCATGTTGTTGTTGAAGGAAGTTTAACACGAACCTCAAACACACATACCAATACAATGTCATATATAAGATCTTAGTGCGAAGGCGTGCGAAGCAAATAAAATAATCGGTGTGACTTGTGCTCGTCAGTAAAAGCGAAAGACAAAACACACAAAACATAAAACATCGAAGGAACTGGTTTTTTGATAAGTTTGAATACCCTTTCTTAAACTCACAAATGTATGTATATCTTATAAAATTCTCAATTCTTTTATAGCGCTTTCTTGAAAGCATTTCTCATCTATATTAGAATGCAAGTTGCAAAGTTTATAAATTGTCCATTTAAATTGCATAAAAACTAAATAATATTAAAGTTATTAATATTAACTAAAAATTTGTTATTTAAAATTCGCATAAGAGTATTTAAGCCTCGCTGTATTATATTTTCATTATTTCATTTACTTCAACGTATTTTTATTGTTTTCTCTTTGGCAATTCGTTTGTGAAAACGAAAACTACCTTTATGTAGTTTAGAATGAAAGAGATAAAAGGCAAACAATGTCTGCTTAAACTGCACGTTCAGTTGTCATAAATACATACATATACATATGTACGTATTCACGTATATACATATGTACATTGAGAGAGAACACGACATAAAGAGGGAATGAGAGAAGAGATATGAGCATTCATCATAGAGCTGAATAGTGCGCTCGCAACCATGCGTTGCAAGGCGCATATTGTCGCAAATTGGGTCAAAGTTGAACAGAAAACGCTAAATAAAGCACGCATATGGAATTATTCACATACACAAACATTTTTATACATATACATGCATAAATCCTTGAATAAATATCTATTCAAATGGGGCTTGCACATTGCAGGCTGTTTGTTAACTGCATAATGCAAAAATTTTCTCTTTGCCTTGAAAAATATCCCTTAAATCAATTCACAGTGAACATTTATATTGTTATCGATGCATTGAAATTCAACTCTATTGGAATTAATTGTCTGGATCTCCGCTGTATATGTATATCGATATAAAAAATAAGACTATGGGAATTATTTAAAGCAGAAAACTCTGCTCTCCAGTAGACTCGCTCTCTGCTCAGTATTATATCTAGAAAATATTGCTGATATGTACAAGCTTTTGCCACTTCCTGTTTTGTACATAGAGATGCTATCACTACATAAAGGCAACATAAGATGAATTGCTAAATAATTACACACAAACATTCCCCTTTAGAGTACTTATCAACAATGTCAGCGTCAGCTACCAAACGAGCCTCAAACCGACTCACAGTCAGAATGGCTGCAACTGACGCTGCTTAAGCAAACTCAGTGAATTGGAAAGTGAGCGCAGAATGAGCAGATGGACAGGCGCATGCAACACCTGCTGCTTCCGAAAGTGACAGAATGAAACTGAAATTTATACTGCAAATAAAGTAAGCAGGAGAGTGGAAGGTTGTGCGCCACACACAACCGTATCTCAAACATTTTATCAATTATTTTTAACAAAGCTACAAAACAAATAGACAATACAGAAAATTATGCAATATACTATTGCTGCAAGTAATATAGATATAAATATGTATATACATATATATAAATGTAAATGTATATATACCATCATATAATCATATTACAAACACATCACATTACAATGAAATAAATAAATATTGAAAAAAATTCATTCATTCAACCAGAGCGACCTTGATGTCGAATAAAAAGGGTGCTAAATAAATGAGAAATATTTTGAAGCAATATTCAGAATAATCCCAATTACTAATTAATTATGCAGACCGTTTTAATATACATATATATTAGCTTTAGAACCACATTGAGTTAGCAATTAAATATGATGATAACGCGGGTAACTAACCTTTTGCTGATTTTGGCGTGACGAGCTTTAGGTATGTAGTTGTGTGTTTTTATATATCTGTTGATTGCTGCTGATGCGCTCCAAATGTTGCGGGTTAACCAACAATTGCCAAGACCAGGCCCAAGACCAACGACCAGGCCAGGCCAAAATGACTAATACTCACTCACACATACAAGCCGACGCACACACATGCAATATCGAAATCTTTTTTGCCGCGCTCGTTCACCAAACTAGCCAAGATATGTTTGTGTGAGTGTGAGTTATGGGGTGTGCGTGTGTGTGTGAATGTCACAACACAACAATACAATAACACGAAAAAGAGGCAGCTGCTAAATGCAGTGCTATTGCTTGCAGCAGCAACTCCAAGCTGCTTTACTATTTAATTCACTTAAGATAGACTGATCAGCGAGCACAGTTAAAAATTAATATTTTGTGTACACGATTTTTAAAATATATTTCTCGTAGAACAAACTTCGTTTTCTATCCAGCAAAATTACGCCGCGATTTAATACTGCTGGTCGTTTTCGCTCGTTTGACAATCTGACACCAGTGTTGTTTCATTTCAGTTTAGGCTTAGAGATGTTACTTGCGACTATCGTATATAAGGCATCGATATCTTAACGGTTTCTTTTCGATGAAATAAACTGTGTGCATAAACTTTTTGCTTGGCATACATGTATACATGTATAATAAATTATTTATATATTATTTTTAGAATCTAAACGTGCGCCGTTACAACATTCCCTGAATATTTTTCAAAACGAAATTTAATAATGCAATAGCTTGGTAACCCTGTCATCCAGCTGTTTTTGGCTGCAAACAAACATAACAACAAATTCGAAAACCCCTTAAAGCAATAACAGACAAAACGGTAACAAAATTATATATTGCTAAAATCATTGGACTGGGCCTCTTATTGCGTACATTTAGCATGGCCTGGCGCTCCGTGGGTGCTAACAATGCCGACCTTATACGTCAGTTACGAGGTAAGCATCCATCTAATAAATTTAATGTTACTGTATGTACATTTGGGTGTACCTATATGTGTATATGTTTATAAATATATTTTAAATAGATTACGGCGTAATTGCAACCGAGTCTGTGGCAAATGCAATGGTTGCAACGGACCGCAAACATTACTCTCCTCGTAATCCGTATATGGATGCGCCACAACCCATTGGCGGTGGCGTCACTATCAGCGCCCCTCACATGGTAATTTGGTGTGATATTCCTGTTTAGATCAACAGCGTTTGATAAGAACGCTCACCTCTTGTGATTTTTCTACTTAGCATGCGTTTGCCTTGGAATACTTGCGGGATCAGCTCAAGCCCGGTGCTCATGTACTCGATGTTGGATCCGGATCTGGCTATCTAACTGCTTGCTTCTATCGCTATGTTATGGCAAAGGGCGATAATGCGAACACACGGATCGTTGGAATTGAGCATCAGTCCAGTTTAGTTGCAATGAGCAAAACCAATTTGAACGCAGATGATCGCAGTATGCTGGAGTCGGGCAAAATGCTTATTGTAGAGGGAGATGGCCGTAAGGGACATCCCGCACTTGCCCCGTACGATGCCATACATGTGGGCGCAGCAGCGCCAGATACACCTACCGAATTAATAAATCAATTGGCAAACGGAGGTCGCCTAATAGTTCCTGTTGGCCCTGAAGGTGGCGCGCAGTATATGCAGCAGGTGTGTACTTAAATAGAAATATAAATATTCTCTAAATAATTAATGAATTATTTGAATATGCAGTACGACAAGGATGCCAATGGAAAGGTGCAAATGACACGACTGATGGGCGTGATGTATGTACCGTTAACGGATTTACGGTCTTGACTACGTTATCTATGGATGGCGCTGGTCATTGCGGTGCTGGTTGGATACGTGATTTATCGATTATGGATATATTATCATTAGCTTTATTTTTAATGAATTGAAACGGCAATCCCGCAAGCTCGAGTGGCTCTTACCATATTAAACTTAACTAAATATTATTTACCCATATATTTACTTATTTAATATAAACGCAATAAATCGAACATTTTTCGTAAATTCAAGCTAACGAGTATCGATTATCTCGATTATGTATATTCGATTTACAATAGTCTCAAATTGAATTTTATTCCAACTCCATTTCAGTGGCAACTGTCAACGATTCATTCACTTACATATATTACGTGTATAATCCGATCGAATAAGTTATCCAAATGCAACTCACTCTGCTGCAACTCGCTCGTTCGAACCCTTCAAAAATTAACTATGTTCAATATTTGCTGGAAGGAGTAAACGATGACTGGAAACACGTTTATACTTCAACACTCTCCAGGACGTCCTTGCAGAGCATTGCCAGGCACTCCATAGGTGAAACATTGACTGGAAGACTGCTTCACACTGTGGCACAAAATGTGCGCAAGGATATTTGCGAAATAGTAGCAGAGGCCGCAAAGTACGCGCAACGAACACGTTCTCCAAAAATTAAAATGCAACATTTGCTATTTGCTCTAGAGGAGCACAATATCAATCTGGATATTCTACATCTAAATTACGTGTGGCCAGAACAGTATGAGACAGATGGGCCTCCCTCTAAGCCAGTAATTTTAAAACCATCATTTGATATGAAGGCTAAAAAATGGCAAATAAAAAGAAAAGGGATGCACCCAGTGCCGCCAAAAGAGGAAGGCTCTACGCTAGCAGACCCTCGCCAGCTCTGGCAGAAGCGTGAGCGAGTGCTGCTAATGGGAAACAAAAAGTTTCCCCTATCCATGGAACAGCAGGAGTTCTATGTTCTAATCACACAGACGTGCGTGGGTACCTCCGAAGTGACACGCCGAGAGGCGCTTCAGAGCCTAAGCACCGATTCATCCTTGCAGTCAATGCTTCCCAAATTGAGTGTATTTATCAGCGAGGCGGTCAAGGTGAATATGGTGCAGCACAATTTTGCTCTGCTGTTGTATTTGATGCGCATGGTGTTTAGTCTGGTGGCCAATCCACATTTACAGCTTTACAACTATGTGAGTGAATTATCCTTTCATTATCCTGTCCTTCACAATTAAGCATTCCCATTGCAGCTACACATTTTGATACCATCTGTTCTCTCTTGCGCTGTGGGCCGGCAAGTTTGCCCCTTTCCGGCGGTCCAGAATCATTGGGCATTGCGCGAATATGCAGCCGTCATTATAGCCGAGATCCTTAAAATTTATGCCACCGCCAACAATGATATTATGGCAAGAGTTATCAAGTATGTTCCGTATTCTGCAATGTAATAATATTGTATGTTAGTCTTCAATTTGCAGTGTATATAAGAAGGGGCTTAAAGGCAACGTATTTCCGACGGTTTATGGCTGCCTTGTTGGATTGAGCAAATTGGGCAAATATACAATACGCAGTTGTATCATACCCGAAATTCGATACTTATCTGATGTAATTGAACCGCATCTAATCAAGACCGAATTTAACATTGAGATAAACAAATGTGCCGCATATATAGAGCACCGACTTTTGAAAATCTCTGCTCCATTTGTGAAGCATATCCATCAGCCACTCGACACCATTGAAGACTATTCGGAAAAATATGGTAATATTGGTAAATCGTTGTATGGTGCCATTGTGTTGCATAAAATTATGTTTGATGTCTTTGAAGAGTTTGACGCGCAAATTATAGATGACTTAATTGCAGAATTTGAGGTGTAGGTCATATAAAAAATCTCTTAAATACAATAATAATATAAATATAAACAATAAAATATGTATGTATATGATTTTTTTAATGCAATTTTATTATTTCCAAAGAGCGAAGGCACTGCGGTAGTTTGAAAAAAGTGCATTAAATATAAAATCGAAGATTTGTTCGATTATACTATCGATAACTCAGCCACTTATGGGTCAGTTCGTGGTAATTAGTATCGAATTTCACATGCATAAAGCACACAACAGGTCGTAGGATATAAGCATGTCAACAAATGTCGGAAGGATCCGCCTTAGAAACTTGGCTGAATTACAAATTCAGTTGGAAAAAAATGAAATCAATGACGTAGCTGTAGTTTCAATATCCAGTGCAGATGAAAACAAGACACCAGAAAAACCGAAAAAGGTGGGAAGAAAACGTGCATCTACAGCAAAGAAGAAGAGTAATGATGAAACAAAAAAAGTTATTGTTACTAGCACAGCGATTAAACGAACTGGGAAGAAGGAACCTTTACCAGGTCAAATGCGCATCGATTCCTTTTTCAAGAGCTCCACGAAAAGCTACAAAGTTGAGCTCTCATCGGCAACTTCCCCAGAACAAATAAAGCCACGTAAAGGATGTAAGCGGTTATTTGATGAGGAGCCTACACCAAAAGAGACGATTCCTAAAATGCCTGTGCTTTCATCGGACGGCGAAAACCAACGGCCTACAAGAAAGCGGACACTGCCGCAACGCAAAGCCAAGGCGAAATGCTCAACTTGCTCCCCGAGTGCCATAATTGATCTGTGCTCTGATAATGAGTCAGAATCTAACCAAAACAAGTCCATGCAACTTGACGCAGTGAATGATTTTCAGTTAGATCCATTACCTATGGTGAATATACCCAGTGTAAATATTCAGGAAAGTGATAGTACTGTTGCACGTTCAAAAGAAAGACTGCCCAAAGAACGAAAACGCAAGCGTTGTCCGTCCTATAAGATTGTAGAAGATACGACATTTGTAGTCGATGGTTTCCAATTTGGCGATATACCGAATGCGACTCACTACTTTCTGAGTCACTATCATGCCGATCACTATGTGGGGCTAACCCGAAAGTTTGCCCATCCTCTGTATATGAGTCCAATTACTGCGCAACTCGTACGGACCTTTATACCCATCGACAATCAGTATATGCATGAAATCGATGTTGGCGAGTCCATAACGCTAAATAAGATTGAAATCACTGCAATAGATGCCAATCAGTAAGTTTCTAGAGTATCTACCCTATTCAAATCAAATCAATTGATTGCTTGACTGTTCATACTCTTCTATAGCTGTCCGGGCGCCATTATGCTGCTATTTAAGTTCACCTCGGGCAAATGTATTCTCCATACCGGGGACTTTCGTGCTAGCTTTGAAATGGAGTCGTTACCTATTTTCTGGAACGAACCGCGGATTGATGTTCTTTACCTGGACACTACATATTTATCGAAGAACTATGACTTTTGCCATCAGTCTGACAGTATATATAGCGTCTGTTCCGCAGTGAAACAATTTCATGAAAAGAACGCCGGCAAGCGTATATTGCACGTGTGTGGCTCATATCTGATTGGAAAAGAAAAGGTGTGGCTGGCCTTGGTCGAGGAGTTTAGGTTGCGTGTCTGGACCGAACCACATCGCCGTAAAGCAATCGATTGTCTTAATTGGCCAGAGCTACAGCTGAGCCTTTGTGATAACCCCTTTGAGGCTAATTTACACGTCATCAATATGGGAAAGATTAGCTATCCGGTACATAATTTCTTCTCGGGCATATTCCATCATATCTAATAATATCGTCTATCCTCAGAGTCTAGATCAATACTTTAAGACGTTTGAAGACCACTACGATATGCTACTTGGCATACGACCCAGTGGTTGGGAAAAAAACTCTAAGCCTTCGTATGGCAAACGTATCAGCGTAATTGATGTTGAGTATTCAGAACATTCGAGCTACAAAGAACTTGAACGATTTGTACGTTTTCTTAAACCGAACAAGGTCATCAGCACTGTACCTATTGGAAAAGATCTCTGTGTTACTGGAACAGTTCCGGCCAGCTGGTACAAATACGAAGGCTATGGCAGTATAATCAGCACAAGCTATCAGCCCTCTATCACAACGTTTCTAGAGACATCCAAACGGAAGCGGCCAACGTTGGCAAATACAAGCGCTGATTTGAATGTTAGCCCATTGAATGATGAGTGCATCAAAAGCAATGAAGATCTCATTAACACTAAAAAGCTCACAGAGGACTCCGCTAATGTGAGTGTTCATGGTGCTGAACATCAGCCCGCTAGGCGGATCACGTCTGATGCTTCCAGTGATATGCTCCCACTAATTTAGCTATTTGTAACAGTCTTAGTTTGTTATGTTATTTTTAATTTTCTTATTGAAAGTGCAACGATCATTCCAAATAAAATCAGTTGAATTCATAAATTCATTTAAATGGCAGGAATCCAGAATGAAATATTTGTAAATCAGAATTGCCCAAATGTGCACGAGCATCGTTTAAGCTATTGTTGAATTTTGAATCAGAAAATTACTTAGATAAGAAAATATATTCATGTTAATCCCAAGTGTAAATTTAATTTCTCTACATATATAAAAATATAATATGTATGTCTTTCAACAAATATTATATATGTTTGCGTTTTATAAAATAGATTAAGATAGCAACTTATTTGCATATTTCTTAGCGCTATCAGTGGCTCCACCCTACCCAACCGAACTTAATTAAAATATAAATATAGCTTTATTTTTATATTTAATTTATTTAATGCCTTGTATGGCATTATATTTGATTATATTATTTGTTTAAATATATGCACATTCAATTTATTTATGTATATATATATATTTATATTCCAATTCATTTATATATATAGTTTCCGCTAGTTGACATAGTGACACTTGATTATATAGTTTATGATAATATAGTAGCTCTTTAGCTCTGGTGCTACTGAACTTTAGGAGTGTTAAATGATATATTGTATTATTTGTTGATGATATTCACAATGTTGGAAATTGAAATAAATAATAATAATGCAGCCTTGGCGTTAGCAATGGGGATAGGGCGTTAAGCCTTTTGTAAATAATTCACACTGATATGTTTTGGTATAAATTAATAGTAAAGCGGTAACTATGATTAAAGCGCAAGATTAACAAAGTTTGGAATGGACACAGTGCCGTGTTTGGCTTATTCATTTCTTGTTATACAGTTTAACAATCCAACCATACGAACATTAAGGAAAACAACAAGCATTAGTTAAGAGTTTGATAACATAACCTTGGTTATATACTACATTGCCATTGGCACATATGTATCAAAATACATTTTTTTCAATGACATGTTGTTAAAACTAACAAATTTAACAAAATCCAAATTGATTGAATACAACTAAAAACTTTTGTTTATATAGTACATAACAAGAAAGCGGCCAGACCAGTACAATTGGTGGGTAATACAGGTGCTCGGCATGTCTGAGACCAATTAACTGAAATAGAAATAAAGTAATTGAAAAATTGTATATTTTTCCATCCATATATATGAGAACCTACCACCAAGAGAAGAAGGGACTCTTGTTTTGGAAGCGCTGTGTAAATGAAAAAAAACGACTGCCACTGGAGCTGTGTGAAGACGTCAAAAGAGAAAAATAACAGTTAATTACTAGTTACTGGGGGTCTCTCGAACCGTATTCTGTTTATTACCGTTCTACAACAACAGCTGGCATTTGAACTAACTGCACGGGTGATTTTCCATCCCGTAACGCTTGCGTGAGATTTAGAATCTGGCCGCGCATAACAGACATTTGTCGCTCAAACAGTCGTTTATCAAAGCCTCGGTCCTGCTGAAACAAGTACAGCAGTTCCGTGCATATTTCTTCCACAAAATTCATATCGGACAGCTGTGGCAGCACTTGATCTTTTATATCACTGCTAAAGGGGATCTTGGCCTGAGGTAACCAGGCCCAATGATATGGATATGCTCGCCAGGAGTCCGGATGCTTAAATGGAAAAGCCAACCCGTTGTCAATGGCGGCAATTCTGATTTGTGGTGCCTCCACCACATTCCATTCGGGATCGGTCTGAGCATTCCTTATTTCATCCTCGCTGCTAGTATTGCTGGAGTGGAACACCAATCGCTGATTCAGCAACGCCCATTGAAGTGGGCGCAGGTGGACCTCCGGCTGTAATGCGCTCTGTCTTATTGATTGACGCTATCGGCGTCTCATTAAGGTCTATTATTGTCTGGCCGGGCACGAATTTTGTGCCATGTGACATAGTCTTGCCACCAGTACCACCTACAGCACCCACCAATTTGGGGGCAACATATTTAATAAGCCAATTGTCATTGCCTCGATCCGTGTTACGAATAATATAATCGAGAACAACTAAACGCTCAAACTGTAGCTGAAACGATTTGGCGAGCGCCGGCGACAAATGCTCATGCTCAAATCGACGCAGCCAGTAATCGGCATCCTTATAGCCATCCACAAAAAGCTGAAATGACCCAGTCTGTGAAATGGACAACATCAAATGAGATCAAATTTTTCAATCTTAAATTGGGTTGTCTATTCACCTTTAGTGGAAGGCTCATGCGGTTAAAGTGTGCCGACGGATAGTGCTCTTTTATACGCTTCTTCAACTTGGCTTTCTGGCGGTCTATGCGCGCATAGTTAAAACTCTCGGCCACCAGTCGAACCACCCGTGTTTTGGGCACCACATTTAAATTAAGTTTACGATCCACCAAGCTGGCGCCAGCCTCGGACAGGTAGCTATAATACATATATCAATCATTGAATATAATTAATATTTCTCTTGAAGAATTTCAACTTACCCTTGATTCGGTATTAAACAGGCGCGTCCGAAACAACAGGGACAACAAAGCTTGTGCATCCACTTGGTCCATTTAGGATTCAGTCTCCCATATGGCTCTTCATCTTTTGGCTTGAAGACGCCCAGACATCTTTGCTATTTTACACAAAATTACATACATGAATTATATGTGAAATATAATAAATTATTGAATATCTAAAATATGTTTGTGTCAAAACCAAACCAAAAGTCAAGTGAAACACTTTAATTACATGACTCCCCCGTTTGTTTGATGATTTATTATATGCGCTTATTTATATAGCCTCAAGCTTTAACTTAGTAACTGAAACTATGCGAAGCGCAACAAGTTTTTAAGGGATCACATATTTACTTTATAGAACGATAACTTTTACTGTTAGTTCAACTTACACTTGTAGCATTCTTGACGAAATAGGAACCACTGCTGCCCTGATAGATACGCTCAGGTAGAACGCCCTGCTCGATCGCATATTCTGCTTGTGCCACGATTTCCGAGAAGTGTGGATCGTCTGCAATTGTGAAAGAAGTTTTGAAAGTTGTTAAAACAAAAAGAAAACTTTTATATAATTTACTAATAAAATTTGTACGCAATACAAAAATGCGCATGCCTGGAATAATGCCACAACGCAGACTGTTCGAAGACTTTTAATCAAGAATCATTTCTGATAAATAAATAATCAACTTTTGAATTGAATTTAACTTTGCGTGACTTCTGTATGTTTGCCGTAATAAGAATACATATATATATATTTAATGACTGAAACGTGACGGGGTCGAGAACATGAGGTTAACCACAAGGCAGATGCAGCCGGTATTTATTGTAATCACAATATTACACTGCCACATAGGAAACAACCCACAATGCTAAGAGTAAATTATTTTTTCCTACCTATGAAGTCAAAGTTGTCATGGAAGTCACAGTGATCCTGGCAAATGGTAAATACATGCTGTATAAAATTCTCGCGACTAGAGCTCAATGATCGCGGCATCACAATGAAATGTGTGTCGGTGTTCAAGTAAGCTCGCTCCAGGTTGCCATCGCATCGAATAGGGGTCGCCCATAAAAAAGCTAACATTTTGAAATTTGCATATCTAAAGCGTTTCGACAGGGTCTGACCCACATTTATATATTGTATGTAGGTTCGACAGCGACTTACACAGGTTCCTCACCGGGCAATTGGCGCACTGACATTTTGGCTGAACTATTTTAAATGTAACAGAATCTTGAGAATTACGAAGACCAGAGGGTGAAGTATATAGAATCGGTGGAGTCTCTCCTCCCGATGATATATAGTCCTTCACGTCTGCGTCACATTTGTTCTGTTTGCACGTACACCCGTACGGCTCATACTCCGAATCACTTGACTCCGCCCCACTGAAGGCGGCGGCGGCCGTGGCAGCAGTGTCAACACTGCCCCGCTTCACCTGCTTCTTAGTGGACACATTGTCGACCTTCGTTTGGCTAGCTTCTGCATTTTTCTGGTTTGATGTCATTGCTGATCATTGTTTGTTGGCTACTCTTTATATTGCTTATGTCCATTGGGCGACAAGTGTTTTTACTCCAACGCCCATTTTAACGTTCGCAAAATTTGTTATGCTCGAATTTTGGCACGAATCGCGAAATTGTGATTAAAAAACAAATCCTAAATGATCAAATACATGAAATACCAAACAATTTATAAGTTGTGAATCAAAAAGTGAATACTATATTGAAGTTAAAAACAATGGAACTTGAACCCGGGATTCCGATTCGTTCGTACTTTTTTAGTTTTAAATTTCTTATGCATTCAATAACGAATTGACGCAATTCAATCAAATACACATACATATTTCAGTTTACAATTCACACCAACACAAACAGCTGACCGAATGCACGACAAATGCCGATTATAGTGTATTTCATAATGATTGAATAATGGACGCGAATCGTAGGGGGCGAAACCAATTTTTTGCTCGCTGCGCGTCATGTTTGGACTGTTTATGCAAGTGCAAATTTTTTAAAATTTAATTTTAACTTTATTTTCAAACTAAATTAAGTGTTCCTAAACTACGCAAGCACTTTTGCGCTCTACTAGAGGGTATACCCAAGTTCGACGCTGAGTCATCTGATTGGCACAGTAGATTAATTTGATGTAAATGTATTATTAGCATTGGCCTTGCTGCATTTTTGGATAATGCTGATATGGCATATGTCAGTTGGTTGTAGTATATTATTAGATTAAATGTTTTTGCCAGCTGAATAGCGGAGATAAAGTTCACGCCAGTCTACTGCGACTCACATAAATTATTCGCTCAGACAGAGATACGCTGGCAAAGCGAAGGAAGCCCCACATGACTTTGTACGACTTCATTTTTTCAAATGAGCAGAGAGCAAGCAGAGTTAGTTGAGGCACTCACCACTAAATGTGTTAGACATGAGATCAACGTGATCGTGCCCACGCCCCAGACCGCCAAGTAGATCGCTAATGCGACTGGTATGGCTGCCACCGCCACCACCTCCACCGAGCAGCGGCTGTGACTCGCGATTGTCACTGCCTGCGTCCGTGGACATGCCCTCAAAGTCAATTTCAGGCACTAGGCAAATATCGTCGGCCTCCTCGTGTGGCAAACGTGTCGTTGTTTTCTGCGGCGATGCTGCGGATGATGTCGTTGCTGCTCCGCGTCGCGTTGGTGTTACAATGTGACTAGTCACAAGAGACGATTGCGGCGTCGTTACGCTTACTTTACCGCTAACGCTCTCGCCACTCTCCTTGGAGAGTTTGCATTTGCCGTTGCGTAGGGCGGGTTTGTTGTTGTGCAGCAATATGTCTTCCTCGTCTTCACCATCGGCATCACCGTCGTGCTCGATGTCGTGCAGCATTAACAGATGGCTTCTTTGCGGTTGCTTTTTGCCAATGAAGAATACATCAACCATTTCACCATCATCGCCGCCAGCACCATCAATTTGAGCCACATCATCAGACACAGAAACATCATTATCAGCATCGTTCTCACCATCAGCATCATCATCATCAACTGATAATAGAATTTGATCGCGATCTCTTTTTGGCTTTCGTTTTGGCCTTCGTTTGCCACTCGCCACCCTCTCGTTCACGCCAATCGTATTTATCTATACAAGAAGAAGATAATTTCAGTTTCTGTCTTCTTTGTTTTGTCGTTTTGGGACTAGTTGAAATGCTCACCTCGACTTGAGTAGTCAACTGATTGACACCAATTCCATCGTGACCGTTCAGCAGCGGTGGCAGTTGGTTGTTGCTCATCGTTGCTGCTGGTTGTTGCTTCACAAAGTCGCCAATGAGATCCACCTCATCTTCCAGCTGCACCAAGGGTGCTTCAGACGCTCGAGTTGCTCCATTGGTCTGACCGTTATTCATGGCTGCACTCTACAGGCACTGAGGTGTTCGCGTGTGAAATTTTGGGTGGGGTAGCCACGCGCGACAAATCTCAAAACGGGAATGTCGCCCGCAGCTCACAAGCGCAGACAGAGCAACAAAGGCGCGCGCTGTTGTCGTTGTTTGTGTGTGACTTTTCAAGAGAACGTGAAAAATGTTATCTGCTGGGCGCTACGCCTTTATTATTCATAATTTGCATGTTCTATAATTTAATCTGCAAACCGTTCGACTACGTTCGTGATGCCAAATCTACAAATGTACTTTTTAACAATTATTGATTGGCTTTTTTAAAGTGTAAATATATATACATTTATACATATATACATATATATATATATATATATATATATATATCGATTCATTGGCCAGATACGAAAATGATGAGCAACGAGACTGACCACTTGCTAAGAATGCCAACTGTAAAATATAAAACGAAACAGCTGATGAGGCTATCCACTTGCGCAACATTACAATTGTTCTAAATTATTTATTATCGATAGCATATTAACTTCGATAAGTTTTAGTTGCGAAAATAACAACACAGTGCATAAAATTTCATTTGTATATTTTAGAATTTTCCACTTTATTCTTATTTATACTTTTGTAACATTTACATAAAATGGTATTCAATATTGTAGCGCAACTGTTTGCCTCAACCTGTTAATGCTATTTAATACTCTACTAAGCTCCCTTTGCAGATTTGCGCTCTCTGCTATTAAGTCGATCGTTCTCTTAAATTTATCTGCGGCGTTCCGTAAGCTCATTGGGGGCAACACGCTAAACCAATACAAGGGCTCCACGTAACCGTTCTCTTTTTCCACCGAATGTCTCTCTATGCTGATATCTTCATCTGCATCATTTATAACTCTGCATAGAGCATTAAATTCTGCACTATTTTCCGTTGGAATCTGTGCTGTCGATAAGGACTGACCTCCCTTTTGGAACTTGGTTCGCGCTAGGAGGATTGCGCCTTCGGAGCTCGTCCGTTCGATGTCAACACGACCTTGGGTGTGCGCTTCGATTAGGTGAAACATGTCCAAGTAGAGGGAGTCAAGCAATTGTCCGGCAGCACTTCTTTCAATTTTAATGTTTTCGTCAGACATTTTAAATTAGTATTATATTATATACTTTATTAGTAATCAAGATAATTTATATAAATTAACAAACTTAATCCACTTTGTTATGGAAACAAACAAGCCAATCAGTTCTAATCATATGATCGAAAACGAACCTGTTCTTTTACTACTTTACCATGGTTGGCAACGTTATGTTTTGGTCATGTTAATGAACAGCGTTATGTTACGTACAAAATTTATAAAAGGGCTATGTGGTTCAATTGTGAGCTAATTTAAACAGACAATATTTGTAAATAAACCATATTTAAAAAATACATTTAAGAATGCAAAATTATTGATAAGCTACGATATATAACGATATGATATTGGATTTATTTAGGTAACATGCCTGTGGCCCAACAGCTGATGGAACTGACAAAAATCAAATATGAACTAGAGTGCGCATCACAACTGTTAACTTCCCCCTATACATACTTAGCTACAGATGCTACTACTACTCTACCAAAGGTCTGTTGGTGTTTCTATTACTCTGCTTTTCCTAACAAGAATTAGTGATAACAAAAATCCAATAAGAACATTTTCAAGTCCAATAATCAGTTTATCAATTGAAATCAATTCTAATCAATGATACGCCTATATTCAAATTCTGTTAATTGTGTGGCGAGAGTATAGGAACTTCGGTGCGGAATGTATGGAATGCTGGTACATCACTGTAGCAACTGCGGATTAGAGAAAGTTTATAAAAACCCGGTGCAATTAGCAGGTAGTAGTTAGTTTAGGTAGTAATCTTAGAAGTACAAGTTGACAGTACCAAAAATTAACAATTTCGCGAATTGAAATTTTAAAACTGTTGACATCAGTTCAACCAAAGTTCCAAAGTTAAGTTCGTATAGAAATTTAAAAAGCTGTCGATAATGCATCATAGCCAGAGTGTGGACTCGGATTTACGTATTCGAAATGGCGGAAAGCCAATGAACAACAAACGAGGCGACAATGACGACATTGCGTCTTGGTCCGATGAAGTAGCACAGGTGCCGCAAATTTACTGATAATGTTTAGTCACTGTCTGTTTGTGTTTACGTTTCTCCACATACATATGTATACGAAAATCAAATACGAAATACCACTTGCATGCAAATGACTGACTGACCCATAGTATGACTAAATAATATGCACACACAAAAATTTGTATTTACTATATAATGTGATATAAGTTCACCATGTAGATTCACAAACATTCAAATTAGAATTCTCGGGATGACCACAAGATTACAAGACTGTAAATGGTTATGTATGTGTGTGTACGTATGCGTGTACATATGTATATGCCTATACTGTTATTCTTGTGCTTGTTTATCTTATCGCATCAATACATGTGTACAAAAGTCTTATACCCTGCCTAATAGTCTAATGATTTGGCTAATTGTTATCTCTTATCAATTATTCAGGCAACAGAACTCTCAACGGAATCAATTCACAATTCCCAATTGGCCGAAATGTCAACAGCAACATCAGAGAAATTATCGCCGCATCGAAGTAGTCCAAGCGAAATTTCCACTAAGCAATTGGAAGTCAACGAAGTGTACGACGACAACGACGACGACGACGACGACGACGACATGTGGCGCAATGAACTACATCAAAAAGATCTCCTGCTGCCCGAGGTTGAGCCCAAGCAGCAGCAGGACTCATCGAAGAAATTCAGCGACGTTGCCGATATAGCCATACGCATAATTATTGTGGTGATATTTTTGTGAGTAGTATGGATAGCTTATCTATGAATTTGATTACGTAGACTGAATCATCACTTTATTAAAATCTCCCCATTTCGATTTTCAGCAAATTGGAGACTATGCAAGCATTTAAGCGGGAAATACACGTAGAGGAACTGTGGCTATACAAGAATCCAATCCGTCCGGATATCGTTAAGAGTGGCGACTTGCTGTTTTTGGTAATTGCCGTGCCGTTCGTACTCACATCATTATTCTACGCTTTCACCAAAGATCGCAGAGATTTTCGGGCTGCCAGCTGGGCGTGGACATTGGCGGTGTGCATGAATGCCATTCCGACGAGCCTGTTAAAGATTACCGTTGGACGACCACGTCCAGACTTCTTCTATCGCTGCTTTCCCGATGGTGTGATGGTATTAAATGAAACGGCCAGCGCTATGGGCAGCGCATTACTCGACTTTAACTGCACGGGTAAGCCGAGCATCATAAACGAGGGACGTAAGAGCTTCCCCAGCGGTCACTCATCCTGTAAGTGGACGGAATTGTACATTCGAATGTACACTAATCTTCTCATGCAAATATTTTTTAGTTGCCTTCGCTAGCTTTGGATTTGTCGCTTACTATGTAAGCGCCAAGCTGCATGCCTTCGATGCGCGCGGAAGGGGACAGACCTGGCGGATATGCATCGCTGTTATTCCGCTTATTGTGGCCGCTTTGGTGGCTGTTAGTCGCACCTGCGACTACCATCATCACTGGCAGGATGTGACAGTGGGTGCACTAATTGGTATATTCAGTGGGTACTTTAGCTACAGACAATACTATCCGTCAATATTCTCGAACAGCGCAGGAAAGCCATATGTACGCTGGCCCAAGCAGAAGAGATTGGAAATAGATGCAATAGGAGAACCAGACAGCGAAGCATGCAGTTCGCTGCTTGGAAAGCAGACGAGCAAGTGGTGTTAGGGCATCGAAAGCATGTGGCATCGAACAAGTATTTTTAAGGTCGTAAAAAGTATAGGTGGTTTACAAATACGACTAGCGAAATGGAAGCTAAGCTATTCCTAAAGATAAATTATTCCAGTTAGTATGGGCTTTAATGCACAGCTGTGCGGAAATTCAGTTCAGGTTGGATGTATGTATGTATGCATATATGTAGTCGTAGCATAGTGTAGTCGGGTATTGTAGTTCAAAATTTAAGTTAAGTACAAGGCGTGGCACATGCATATTAACTTATCAAATAACCCACAATCAATAGCCTAAGCTGTGTACTTTGTTAGCTGTTTGTAGCACACGCCTAGTTCAATATTGTCAAAGATGTTTGCTAAATAATTACATCACTCTTATTTCGTTTGCTAAAATGTTATTTTAACATTTGTTTTAATTTATTCATATTCTCCAGTAGCCACATCCAGACATTCTAAAAACAAATTTGTATTTACATCGAAATGCGACCAAAATTAGCCTAAAAGTATTTCTTCTTGATTGATAGTGGGAGCAGCACATTTAACCCATGGAGTTGAAGGCCTGCAGGAGCACCTGCTTTTCACGCTCCTTTTTCTTAACCACATCCAGGCTGCGCTGTCGCCAGGTGCTCTTACGCAGCTTAATTGGCCGACTGCCCACGTAGCGTCCATCCATCTCCTTCATTGCACGTATGAAGTCGGCCGGTTCGCGGAAGCTGACAAAACCGAATCCTTTGCTCTTACCGGTTCGTTTGTCCCGTACTACGCGTGCCCGTTGAAATGATGGGAATTTGTTAAAGGTGCGCGTTAGCACTTCATCGTTGACATCGTTGCCAAGATCGCCGCAAAAGATGCGGAAATCATCATCAGGCCAGTCAGCTAATGAAGAATCCTCCCACACAGTGCCACCGGCAATGCGCACCGTTTTACGATCTTTTTTCTTGCGCTCTGTGGTCTGAAATGATTGGAGGGCCGATGAGGCGCGCGCTGCTTTGATAGCTTCTTCTGCAATTGGATTAGGTCCCGATTTCTCTGCCTTGAGTTTCTTGAGCTTCTGTGTGACATCAAATTGTATGGAATTGATGTTAATATCGATTGCCGGCGCTGTGGCCACCGTTGGAACATGAACCGACTGTCGGCATTGGTAGAGCTTTGGAGCGCTGCTAAGCACAACCGGGGTGGCAGATATGGGTTTTGCCGGCGATGTCGATGAGCCACCAGTCGGTACGAATGTGGACATAAATGTGGGTGGCGGTGGTATTGGCGGCGGAGGCACCGTCATGCGGGGCTGATGTTGCTGCAATTTCTGCTGAACGTTGGTGTACGTATTTGCCGCGATTATCGGACGCACTTGATTGGGTACAAAGAGGTTTCGAGCTGGCGGCTTTGAGATTTCCGCTTCGAATCGTGAGAGCTCATCTTCGATGTTACGACGTTTTGTGCCCATTTCGTAGGCGAAACTTTTAGCCGAACGATTTAAAAAAAAAAAAACTATCTAGCTGTAGTACAAATTTTCACGAAAAATGCTTCAGAAAACAGATGTTTTTAGCGACTCTAGAGATGTGAGCTATGCCAATTTCGATAACACATTTATGGTATTTCAATGTTTGTTTTTAATACATTAGTATTTTAATGTTTTTTTTTTTAATATATATCGAATGTACTGTATTTTTAAACTTTGATTTTATTCTTTAAAAAGGGAAGCTTTTTACATTTAACCGATTTTAAGTCGTTTTTTATCATCAAACGTAAGGCTTAAGAACTAAATTTGTGGACAGCGCGCTGCTAATAACAGTGCAGCAAATGTTAAAAAAGTTTGGGTGACCACAGTCAATGAAAACGCGTAGTTAGTGTAAACTCAGAATGTTTTCAGTGAAATAATACATAATTGAATTAAACAATATACAACTGGAAGTACGCAGCAGCAAGTTTATAACTGTGATAGCAACAAGTATCTGGAGCAAGTCGAGAGTCTAAAAGATCACAATCTAATAAAAAGCGCCCACAACCGCACAGACATACTAACACACATACACACCCTCTGAAGGAACACAATTATACATAGTTGGAATAATTAAATAGGCCTACATAATGCCACCAAAAGAACGCAATATAGCCATGATGGGATACCGTTCAGTGGGTAAGCAAATTTATGAGTTATGCTCCAGAATCATCACCAGCCCCCGTTTGACTCATCGTTTTTCTGTTGTTGTTGTTGTTTTATATGGGCCGTAAGTGTGTGTTGTTGCCTATGGTGTAATTGCGTAGTATTTTGACAACAGACACACACAACAATATAACTAATAATTGACAAAATACCTATGTATATAATAATAATTGCGTTTCATTTGCATTTGCATTGACAGGCAAATCTTCGCTCAGTATACAGTTTGTTGAAGGCCAATTTGTGGACTCCTATGATCCAACAATCGAAAATAGTAAGTCATATGTGTGATGTGTACAAAAAGCAGCTGTTTCTTGCTAACGTAAACTTTTAAAGTGAACGTAAGCAACAGTCGCATATCATTTGACGAAATTGGTCACAGAGGATGCTGAAGGCATTCAACTATTACGTTCATGTGGCTGAAGCATGCATAAAGAACGTAATTTGAAAAACGATTAATGCGTACGCGTTGACTTTCATGAAATTACAGCATTCATCAAAATTACGCGAGTCAACTCGCAGGACTATACCATTAAGTTGGTCGATACGGCTGGACAAGATGAATACAGCATATTTCCAGTGCAATACAGTATGGACTTTCATGGATACGTTCTCGTGTATTCCATAACCAGTCAAAAGTCTTTTGAAGTCATCAAAATTATTTACGAAAAGCTTTTAGATGTGATGGGCAAGAAATAGTAAGCTGTTTATATAATTCATTTCAATTCGAATTCAGTTTGATTTTATTTGTATTTTGCAGTGTACCTGTAGTCTTAGTAGGCAATAAGACGGATTTGCACCAGGAGCGCACAGTTTCAACAGAAGAGGGGAAAAAGCTCGCAGACAGCTGGCGGGCAGCGTTTCTCGAAACATCCGCAAAGCAAAATGAGGTGAGTCCATTGTCATGTGAGAGCAGCTCTTTATTGAGTTTATACTGACCTTTGTCCTTTGTATTTAATTAGTCTGTGGGCGATATTTTCCATCAGTTACTTATGCTAATTGAGAACGAGAATGGCAACCCTCCCGAGAAGAGCAGCTGTATTGTATCATAAGAACCTGTAAACGTATGGCTTGTACAATTGATTTTTCTTATAAAAAACAGCTTGGTCCTAGGACAAATGGCAAAATCTACATACTAGTACCTATAACAAAACAAAATATATCTTCTCAATAACACAAATTGCAAAAATCATAATTGAATTTATAGTTAAGAATTAAAGACTAATATGCAAATACTTGTTTGCCAGTTAAATAAATTGAATGCTGAATGAGATCAAGGCTCTAATGCATATACATATATAGTTCATATATATCAATATTTGATGACTCTTAATTGCACGATTGAACGCAGCAAACGATGAAATTGGGTTTGTAATGAAACTGATGATTTATGGTAATGAATAATGAATAAGTTGAGTGGAGATATTCAAGGAATACATATTGATTTATTAAATGAATGAATTTAAGTACCGCAAAAGTAGGTCCAGCGAATAATGTTAAAGAAAAAATACTAATTCTGCAATTGGAGTCTATTAAATAACTCATATTAATTAATTGCTATTTATATTGGGCATAAACACCTTAATGAGTGGAAATAATTCAGCTGTGTAGCAGCTGAATATAAATAAGTATAAGGAATATACTAAAATAGCAGTAACTGTAACAACCGATTAAGCAAACACAATATTGATTTATTTTGCTTAGATGAGTCGCTTTTCTGTTTTCAAATGATGCGCTACTATTTCAGTGTTGTAAATTGTGAAATAGTTATTCAACACGTTTTATAGCACTTGATATTGTTTACGTTCCGGCATTGTCCGCGTTTTTTATTTAGAGCTGAACGATTTTTAAAATGGATCTGAATACATTACTGCAGCGTGCCGAAAGCCTCACAAAGGAAAACAATGATGGCGCACTGCCCGGCGTGGAAAGAACATTGCAACAAGTACTGGAGGCCACCGAGCAGCTGCATAGACGCGTTACCAAAACCGGTACCAAGGAAATTCAAGCGTAAGTTTTGTGCATTTTAAATTGTTGAAGTGTGAATCAGAACGTATTTGCTTATCCGCAGTCAAATATTGCTTGGCTCCAAGGGCATTGATCTGCCGAAGTTGACCCAAAAGCTCGAGACACTCAGCGCTGGCAAGACTTTTGAGCCCCTCGACGTAGCTGGCACGGAGACAGATGTTTGCACGTTCCTCAAAAACGAGCGTGAAAATGCAATTTTGTCTGTCATAGAGGATACAAATAAAAATGTAAGCAACTCTTGTGACATGTCTGTTGATAAAGAAGAATAGTATATTTGCTATTTCTGCAGATCAGCGACACGGTCAGCAAGCAGAAATGGGGTAACCTAATAAGCTCCTGGAACGAAGAAAAAACACGTTTGCTAGACGCTTTGATTGGACCGTCGCAGAATTTTATTGATCTGCAGCGATTGCCCGATCAGTCAATTCTGAAGCGGGAATGTCTGCCGCTCTCCTGCCTCGATGAGAAGGGTCTAATATATGCACAGGAGCTATGCGACTACAATGCCCGCGTACTTAAGGGCGAATCTCGCCCAAATCTAGTGCAGAAATTCGCACAATTGACCAGCACATTTGGAGATGCGCGTCTTACCGACATGTGGATGCTACTTTCCAACGTGACCCAGGTGAGCGAAGCCCTTTGTAAGGGAGATCCCATCAAGAATCGTTATCGGCCAGAGTTTGCATTGAACGCCAAACTGCATCTGGAACGACGCTACAGAGTATACATAATTTCACTGGTGAACATGGACAGCGATGTCGATAGCTATCAATTGGTGAAAGCTTATGTAAATCGTTGCTTTTGCGGCGAACAAGTTATTGGCCTGATGGATGCAGTTGGCGGGAGGCCCCTTTGGCCGCTTATTTATTATAGTTTACGCTGCGGAGCCGTTGATACGGCTGTGGATTTCCTACGCGAAGCTGGCTCCAGCTATGAAGAATTCGCCCAATTGATTGCAGATCGAAATGAAGGCGTTGTCAACTCCAAGGCAGAAAGCCAACTGAGGCTGCAGTACGCCAACAAAATACGCAACTCAACGGATGCATATAAGAAAGCCGTCTACTGCATCCTGCTTGGCTGCGACGCTAACGAGGTTCACAGCGAGGTGGCCAAAACAATTGACGACTTCATCTGGATCAGACTGTCCATGCTGCATCCTGGTGACTGCGCAGGCTATGGCCAGCTCCAGAGCCTGATCATAGATAGCTATGGTGAGAAGTACTTCAATGCTTCAAAGAATCCACATCTATATTTCCAAGTTCTCGCGCTCACTGGCCAGTTCGAGGCAGCCATTGAATTCTTGGCACGCTTGGATGATTATCGCATGCACGCTGTACACATGGCCATTGCTCTGCATGAGTTGGGCATCCTGGGTGGCGTACGCAGCGTCTGTCAACCTCTGCTTATCGTCGATACATCAGATCCCACGCCCCTTCGTCGTCTTAATCTGGCACGACTCGTTCGTTTCTATGTGCAACGTTTTGAGACAATGGATACTGCTGAGGCACTTCACTACTACTATACACTGCGCGACTTGCACGATCCCAAGGGAAATAACATGTTCCTGAGATGTGTTTGTGACTTGGTCATTCTCAATGGTGTGCTGGACACCAGCATATTTAATTTAATATTTGGGCAGCGACAGCGAGAAGACGACGATTTGGAATTAATGGGGTATGTAATATATTAATATACATATAATATTAACTGATGTATTTATTATTGAATTAATTTGTTAATTTTTAAACATAATTCCTTATCAATTTATATATGGTTCGACTTAAAATATGTTAGTCTTTATAGCATAGATTACAAATAATATAATAGTAGAAGAAGCAAGTACTTTAGTACGAGATTAAAAAGATCTCAGGTTTACCTCTCATTTATGTAATTGATTCTTTAATTAAAAATTTCGCTCTCCTTTCAACCACAGAGGCCTGTTTGGGCAGTTCAGCTGCTCAGAGTTCGACTCACACACGGTGGCTGGCCTGGTGGCTGATGATATGGTGGAGCGCGGCAACTTTGAAGTGGCGATACGCCTCTATGACATTGCTGGAAATCTAAATCTCGCATTAAAGTACACTTCGATACTGCTGGCGCAGGTGGTGGCGCACCGCCAAACGCAGGGCACATTGCGTGCGCGACTCAGCGTGGAGGCCGAACGTTTGAACAACCAGCTAACAGCTGCCTGCTCCTCGGAAATTGAGCCCAAGGTGTATATAAGCTTTACATTGCTGCGAGACTTGATCAAGTTCTTTGATGATTATCACAAAGGAAAGTCTTCGGCGGCACTAGAGCAACTGAAGGGCATACCCAATATTATACCTAATACCATAAAGGATGTGGACGTATGCTTGGCAACTGTAAAACAACTGAGCGGAGATGTCATCAAAGTCATACCCGATGTGATGGTGGCAGCAATGGAATTGGTACTCATACAATACAAACAGACGAAGTCATCGGTGCTAAACGCTGCAACCCAAATGCAGCAATTACTCGAGCTGCGTCAGCGTGCCAAGGCGATTGCCAGCATGTCTGCTACCATGCCATATTGTCCCACAAATCAGCGCCTCTTGCAGCTTGAGCTCGAGATGCAATAAGATCAATAAAATTGTAAAAGCCAAACGCGGTTCGTTTATTTATTTGAGCAGCATCCATATGTACTCCTCTTCCTCGCTGCATTTTATAATCTCATTCTCTATTTGGAATCATCGCGCAACAAGCCAGCAGTGTTGAACAATAAAAATGTTGCAACATAGATACAGCTGTTTATCAGCTGGACTCTTCTGGTTAGTAATTCCTATGAAAATGGTATTTTGTAAAAGTTATCGTATGGCCATACCGGAATCCATATCGATAGTTTTAATATATATATCTCGAAATGGTAATCAAGCTGTGAGAAAACGCGTAGTAAACTTTGTGCAAGATTAAAATGTATTCTGTGAAATAAACCAAGTGTAAGTCTCAATCATAGTTTCAGTATGCGTAATATAGTCGAGTTTTAGCTATTGCTTGTTGCAAAACGTGTTTAAAAAGAAGCGTAAGAAGTACTTATTGTGTGTGAATTTCGGACTGTCTGTCGCCACTTACCAATGACTCCCAAACTGTTGACAACGAATAATCATCGATAAATGTAACCTGAATAGTAGTAGTATTAGTAGTAGTAGATAAATTCACGCTCTGTATTTAGTACATGTTTATTCACATACTTACGCACATGCTTGCCTAGTAGCAACTTGATATATTAAGCAAGGTAAAAAAAAGGCAGCCGTAACTCAAAACCAACGACAATCTGAAATGAGTTGTGTGCGTGTGCCGTAATAAAGAACAATAAGAAGTACAAGTGCCTGTATGTTTGTGAATGGGGTGGGAAGTGGAGGGTGGCGCTGGTGCATAGTCTCTGTTGTGTTGGGCGTGGAACGCACAATTGGCAGTCGTGTAAGCAGATGTATATGTATATATATGTATGTATGTTTTTTTTTTTTTGTGTCCAGTAAACTGACAATCGCTGTCCGGACGCGTCTCGCCAGAGTTAACGAAGCGCGAAATTGAGTTAAAGTGATTGCAAGCTGAGCGTTTCATTTTGAAAAGGTTGTTCGCATTCACCTGTCTCTACTGACAGTGTTAGTTAGTGATTAAGGTGTAAACATACGTATGTAGTTCCTTAATTCGCCAACGCAAGAATTGTGTCTGTGCTCACTTGCTTCACTTAATTGTTTACATAGTCTGTGGAATTTCTTAAATTGTTGTGAATGATCTATACACATGCACACAATTCATATAAATATATATCTATGTGTGTGTTTATGAGTATTTTCAATTGGATCATTAATATTAATATGGCGCGCATTTCAATGATTTCAATTCGCATTTGTGTTTTGCGTATGGATTAACAGATTCCATAAATATTTTCAGCTTTTGATTTGAACATTGAGAAACTGCTTGCAATGATGGAATAAACGCCTGTTGAGGGGGGAGCAACTATTCAGCATCATGTCATTGCAGCCGCAACCGCAGCCGCCGCCAACGTCGGCGTCGACTGTTGCGAGCTGCAGCGCGTCGGGCAACCAACAATTGCTGCGCCCCCAAACGCTGGCCGCGCCGGAGCGTGAGCCCGTCGAATTCAACATCAATTTGGTCGGAGCACCGCCTGAAGTGGAACAGCTGGTTGAACAAATTAAATGCGTTGCCGAGCAGTTTTTATATCACTGGAAGAGTTTTCCCATTGGTAAGCGATGAGCCAAATGTGCTTTTGGGAAACAAGCGTTGACTGAGCGTTTATTTTGTTTTCTGTTTTTCACAGTTCTGCCCCAACCATTGGCGACCAGCACGCTTAATGTAACGGCCAGTAATGCGACAAACAGTGTGAGCGGTCGCAGAAAACGTCCCATTAATCAGAGTGACCTATTTATAGCGCCGCCCTTTGATGAATTGGATGCTGTTGCCTCTGATGGCAGTGGCGAGCCGCGTCGCCTCACAAATGCACAATTGAAAAGTTTACGCGAAACTGGGTGAGTGTGGGGGCGCATGCATGCATGCGCACATAACAAAAAACAACAACAAAACCAAAAGCTGCTGCCTGCTGTCTAGCAAGGAGTTAATGATAATGATGAAGATGCATCCAAGCAGAAAATATGATGATTTTTCAATAAACCGCACGAGCGTAGCTGTCGGCGCGTGCTATTCGATGACGATAATCACTAAGCCCTAACTCGATAACATTCAATTAAACTAAAGTTGCACGGCCGGTGCTTACATACATATGTACATTGTATATATGTATTTAGCTAACATTAACATGCCGCTGCTAAGCTTAGCAGCACCGTTGCACCGCTGTGCGGAACTTTTCAACATTTGTTTTATGCAAACGCTTAGACAACTTGCAAATCATTTGTCACCTTGCGCACGCACATGCAGCTGTCAAAAAAGAGAAGCAAAAGCAACAAGCCAATCGGAAGCATGTTAAAAAGTCTTTGGGGCGAAAGAGCAAACAGTTTTATTTTTCGATTCAGTTTTATTTTACGTTTATTGCATGCTTCACTTACGTTAACCTTTGAAACAACGTTTGCATTAACATTACGTCAAAATACGCAAATATATGTCTGTACGTAACTGCATACAGTTACAATTAACGTAAACAAAATGTTTGTATGTGAAATATTCCTGTAAAGCTTGCAAAAGGATAAATATGGAAAGCCGAAGAAATTAACTTTGGAACAATTGGAAACAATACGTAAAAATGGGTAAATAAACAATAAGCAACGAACTACAAAACAACAAAACAAAAAATGTAAAACAAATTAAAACCGAAATAAATGTTTTGCGTGTTTGCCATATTGCATATCAAATTGTTTAGTCAGTATCATATATATTTTGTACCTATTGTATACATACATATACATGCATATAAAATTATAATTTTTTCTGATCGAAATATACATAAATTATGCGTGGTACTTCCTTTCTTGTTTATAAATATCCATTCATAAAAAATTCTACGCAAAATTTGTGCATGCTTTTGAAACGAATCGAAAATTCGCAATACGCAGACAATTAGAATAGAATATAAATCTTTTGGCATAAATAAGGTTGCCTCTATTTTCAAAAGTTTAAACAATTAACGTAAGGTTTCTTGAGTTGAATAGTGTTGACGGCTTTGCCACAACTATAGTTAAATATATATGTAATTATTTAAGTTTTCATATATGTATATATATATAAATATATATATCTTTTTTTTTTTCATTAGTCAAAAGTATATTAGTGTTATATACTGTAATTTAAATATGGGTTTGATTTTTTATTGTTACTTATTTAAATAGGGAATACACACAAATGTATCACAAATCATTTCACTCGCACACAAACTTGTTTTAAGTGTAACTAATTAATTAATTTGTTCATAATCACATGATTCGATCAAACAAAATTCAGAATCTGGCCCACGCTTAAGCATGCTTATAATTTGTCATTGAGTTATGTCTCGTATCAGAATATGTGTTGTGTACATGTGTTTTATCTGTTGTTCTCATCACTCTTATCAATTGCCTAATAATATTTCGATTTTCTTTCACAGAGAATTCGACGTTCCCAGTTTGCATTTTACTGGCCAGGTACACAAGTGGCGTCTCTCGCAGCTCCTGCAAAAGGGAACCTTGCGCGCCCATGATTCCTTCTTGAGCGACTTGGCGTTGGCAGCACGCTTCGTGGTCGTCACAGCCCGGGCACGAATCTTCTCCCACTTCTTTTCTGTGTTGCATGCAATGCATGCTCTGCTTGATGCTCTCGTCAGGCTGGTGGACATGATTATCGGGGTACCCGCATTGTTGGCCCATAATCTGGACTACAAGATAAAGGAAGAGCGTTGTCGTTATCTTATAGCTGAGCTGGTGTGTCGGGTAAGTGAACTACATGAAACGGACCGTTATATAATGATAGAAAAAATTATGTCAAATACTTCCTAATCGTATAAAATGTAATAAATATTCTGTGTACATATATAAAAAGATCACATTTCATGTATACCATTGTTTTGCAGCCGGAGTTTGAAGACTGTCTAGATGGCCTCTGCTCCTATGTGCGAAAAATGCTTCGACGAGCCACCATGGAAAAGTTCGATTTCAACAGCTGTGAGGTGACGCAACCGGTGCCATACCTCTTTCTGACACCCAAAGGCCAAGAGATCGATCTACGCTTGTTCTGCCGGGACATAATGCGTAAAGCACTTCCAATCCTAGTGGGAATACTGGAGCGCGAGACTCGGGGCTGGTTTTTGCATTTCCGCGAACGGCTGATTGCTGAGCTTCGTGCTAAGAAACTCAATGACAAGGAAATCGAGGAGGAAGTTAACGATGCAGTCATGAAGGAATACTTGCAGCGTGTGTATAGCTCCATCATGTCCAATGCCAAACTGGCGGAATTGGGCAATGGTGTGCCACAGCTGCTGGTGGATCAGGCCCAGTCGGTGGTTATTATGTACAAGGCCGTTGACAAGGTTCAGCAGGATATCAAGCGAACTCGCGAAGACCACCAAAAGTGCTTGGCCCACGATCACTCTGTACTGTCACGAGTAGCGCCTTGGCTTCGCTCCAAACTGCGATATGCAGAGCAGCACAAGCTACACAAGTGCGCTTGGTCAGCGCACGAGGAAGCATTGAAGATGTGTAGCCAGCACAATCTGCATCAGACTGCTTACTTTCTGTCTCGAGATCTGGCGTTTATGAAGGAACGTGAACCAGTGTTACTAAAAGAGCTGAAGAATGCCAAGACGCCTACGCGTAGTTTTCAATGGGCGTGCCGTATCTGGTCGCCTCAAGCATGGATCATCAGGCGCAATTTTCAGGGGCAATCGGATGTGATTCCCACGGTGATCAGCCAGCAGGCGACATCGATAGTCACGCCTCGTTCAGATCCTAGCCAACCGGTATTTCTGGTTGAGAAGGAAATGATACGTACCACCAGCACGCGTTGGCCCTTTTGGCGTTTGTTAAACCTGTTACAACGCACCTGGTGCTGGACTTGGAACATGATGTTTCTGCTCGGCATTCTTGTGCCCTGGTGCAGTCCACTTGGATTGCGCGCTCTCTTCTGCATTAAGCCCTTCATGCCCGATCTGGAACTGTCTCAAATCAATGGCACCCTGTTTCCGCGCAAGACCAGCATCACACAGACTTTAGCTTCTCGGCTAATCGAACTCTGGCGACACATATCAAAATCACGCACTCACTTCGAAACGGAGCCTGATACAGGTAAGAATGAATATATATATTTGATAATATATAAGCGTTCATATAGCATTCCTTATGATAAATTTTTTATTATAAGGAAATTTACAATATAATTTTAATCTATAAATAGTTTCTTCAATGAACGTTTTGAACTTTTAGACTTTTCGGGAATAATTGACATATCGAGCTGACGTCATTAAGCCCTTATTATTATTTATCCTCTTTTAATTGCTTATTTAAATGTATTTTATTTATAAGCTAAACTCATGCAATATTCTACTAAATTCTTTTAGGTTTCATTGGCAAGGGTTTGACACGCAATTTGAACCGCACTTGGAATTACTTTGTAAAAGGATTTCTGGGCACCGTTGTAATTCTATTCGCATTCCCACTAATATGCCTGGCGACCTGTTTGCTCAGCATTGGTTTGGCATTGAGTGCACCTCTGTGGATACCAGTGTTTGTTCTCCTGTTGCACATCTATATGATATTAATTTATGACCTCGATGCGCCGGACAACACTAGAAACCGTTACTGTATTCTGCTGGAGGTGCTTATATGGAACTTTCTAATTCAGAGCCTGTTACAGCCGCTTGTGGCGATTTTGGTGGCTACATTGTTCTGTCCGTTGGCGGCTGGTCTCGTTTTAATAGGTAAACATATAAAATTTCTACATAGTTTTTGGAGCGAATTTCTGATTATTTATAACCTTCCAGTTGGTGTTGTACGTTATACACTACGGCTGCTCTGGGATTCTGTGACGTTTCATTTGTTCATCAAGAAATGCGGACGGGTGCCTGCTTCGGATAGTATTGCTGTAAAGCGAATCGCTGGACCCGGTTTGGCATCAGATTACTACTTTATTATACGGCCGGAACAGGCTTTGGCAGCATTAGAGGCTAAAATGGAACTGGACGAGCTGCAGGCCTATCAGCATGCTACCGAGCGTGTGATATTACAGCCACAGCAGGATTTTCTGCAGTTTGTCGAAGCTTGTTTTGGTCCCTTTTCCGCTCAGTTATCGAAAACTGGTCCATATTTAGCGCTTGATCGCGAAGCACAAGACTTGATGAGTTCTCTGCATGAGAAACTAGAGAAGCGTCGCAGGGAGCTCCAAACCAGTCTCACCACTCAGGTTAAGTCGCGAATTAAGCTAAACACCAAAGAATTGAAGGTACTATCAAAATATATAAAATGTGTGCACTCTTTACATAATATAATTAATCTGAATTTATTATATTTATAGATTGTTATACAACTAGCCGCCCATTTACTCGAAAAATACTATCCGTCTCATGTGGTTGGTAGGCTGTCGATTAGCGAAGAAGAATTTTGGGACAACAAGGTGGGCACTATACAACAAATTGACTTTTGTGAAAGAATTTAATTTTTGTATGGTTCCTTTACAGGGTCTCTCGGTTAACGATTGGCCAGGTCTCGCCGGTCTCATATATACCGAAATATTTAGTTTAGATTTTCTAACGCCATTGACTGAAAACGATACGCATTTTAAATTAGAACCACATGCCTCGCTCGATCTAATGCGCTATACGGAGATGGTGAAGAACGCTAACGATGTAATCGGTTCCAAAGGGCTCGATTTATTGGGCAATGTGTATGCGCCTCGCGGCAACGTCCAGGTGCACTTACCATTCCTCGAAGTGACCGCATTTAATCCGCGTTCACGTATCACGCTGACTTTCCGCAAGCCGGAGAAGCGGTAAATGATCTTCTGCCGTATATTTTTATAGTATTCATGATTTTTATTTACATATTGCAGGGACATGTCTGTGGGTCTAACAACACCACGAGTGCGCGCCCATCGTGCTCAGCACGTGCCGAAAACAGCGCCAGATGCCCAAAGGCCCTGGCGTCCATGGAAACAGAAGAGCGGAGAACGAAGCGTCACTGAGAAGCTACTGATACCGCTCCCAGTGCCTCATCCCGTGCATATTGCCATTGCCATTTATAATCGCGATACAGAGCAGCCCATACCATTGGATTCAGAGCTTGTCTGGGAGATACTCAAGTCAATTGAAGACTGTCAAGGTGGCGATGCAATGGTGTGTGCTGCCCATTAGAATATATATGCGTTTAGTAATTGAATACCTTTTTTGGCAGGCTGTGCATTCGGTAGCGCGCTATCATGGAGCCGTCCTAGAGTCTAGCAATGATTCGCTGGCCAGCAGCAGTAGCATTGGCAGCACACGAGAATCTGGTTCCGGCTCTGTGTCTGGCTCTGCGTTGGGCAACGGCACAGAAACTTTACCCTGTGGAAATCGTGAAGTACGTTGGCCTTTTAAAATATTTGCCTTCGAATATATTATTATACCTATTCCATACAGGTTTGCACACAGGTAAAAGTTGATGCCCAGCCTGCACCGAACGCATCTGGCTTTCATTGGACTCTGAGCAATTGGGGTGCCGCACAGACTGCGCGTCGACGCACGAATTCCAACGTACGCGTCGATTTAGCCAGTCCCGAGGATATATCGCTAGACACGGATAGCTCACGTGCTGTGTTTAACAATGCCTATGGCACTACAGTCTAACAGGTTCATATTGATTTGGGCACACAATATATATATTTACATAAGCATATATGTATTAGAAATACACATACACGGTTATGTATAGATGCAGATGAAGCTCTTATGAAAAAAGAAATGAACATTCAAATTATTTGCATTATCCAGTTAGGCATTTGTATATGACATGCATAGCAAGTGACATTTCGCGAATTAGTAGCTTTATTTCAATAAATTTGAATCATAAAAAGGCTATGAAAGGCAACAGGCTACTGAGGTGGGTCAATTTTCTGAGGCTCGATTCAGCCAATGCAGTTAAATGCTCGTTAAAATGTAATATGGATAAATCGATCCATATACATGCAATATAATATATATATATCTTTTCATATGCGTATATAATATACATATATACATATACATTTACAAATACATATATATATATATACATATATATATATATAAACATTGTAAACACAAAAAGCAAACAACTTAAGTCTAGTCGCCAGCAACTTTTATGCAGCAATTTAACTCAAACTTTTCTTATGCAACTAATTAAGAATTATAAATAGCGAACGCTTCAAATGCATGGCTTTGATGACGATTTTACACCAATTCTAGTTTAAATAATAGTTTGTACTTTCTTTCGAATATTCACAGTTCAAATAACTATGCACTGTGGTCCACTATTATATTCCATCGGCTTTTCATGATTATTATTAATAATAATTGCCATTTTTGTAAAATGCTTTTATTTAACTTTAATATTCTTCGCTCATTTTCATAAAACTTAAAAGGTATTAATGTATGAGTTAAATTCGAATTACTTGGTATAAAACAGATCAAAAATTTAAACAAAATAAGTTGAGGGTTTCAGAGTTATTAAAACATAACGATCGACCGATCGATTATCATTTAAAATTACCATTAGACGACAAACTGAATTATATAGATGGAATTTTTTTCCAAGTGAACAATCAGAGAAAAAAATACAATTGGGTAAAGAAATATCATTAGCAAACAGTAAAAGTAATAGATTCAGGTTGATAACAATGGACTATGGAAGCAAAAACGAAAACTAAAGTGTTCAATTTTTGCCTTGTACGATTGAATTCTATCTATATTGTCATCAATCAATAAATCAATTGCGCTTCAAAGCATACCAAAATAATGCAATTCTATAATAATACATAAATATCTGCATATAATATTAAAGAACAGGAAAATATAAGTATAAAAGGTTATACAATAATGAGACAGTTTTTATAGACGATCGGTAGATGGTTTTATTAATGATTGTGTATTCAAACGATATAGTATTTTAACCGATGGAAACCGTTTCTAGCACACTGTGCAATGGCCATGAGATTTTCTTTGTACCTAACAAATACAAACATTTAATTTTAGCAATCAATAATAAACAAATTATAAATGCCACGAATTGTACTAAACAAGAGTTGAACAAATATTGTTAATTAATATTAAATATGGTATGACAACTAATTTATATCAATTAATATACATAACACTATTACTATACTTAAATCTGTATGTATATGATACTAAGTTTTTGCAAATACTACTACCATTACTACTATTATTCCTTCTTTGCCTCTTCCCATCACTAAAACGAATTATAAATCATAGCAACATAATAATTAACAAATTAACGGACAACAACAGGCAGTAAATTGTAATTTAAAAACTTTTCACATTTATATATACATTTATAGTAAGAGAATACTAAACATAATTGTTAACAATAAAAGAAAAAAAATCTGCCGCTTTCCAAGTCAGTTGTAATATCTGTAATACCAATCCTTCCCCCAACGTATAGTACATGTGCCCTCCAAGTATTTACCAATTTTTCCCTTTTTTATGGAATTATGTTAACTTCAAAGTATTAATTTTCTAGTACCTACACTTTACACTGCTTACTGATTTCAATCATAACTTCGCCAACTTCCAGTACTACTATTTTAAGATTGGCAAATAGATTTATTATTTACATTTCTATATATCTGTTAAAGTAACAACAAATTATTGGCGTGCTCATGCTTCAGTTTATATTTATTTATCGGAACTATTTATATATATTAATATAAATACAATTTTTAATGAAAGCATTTCTTACAGATGCGTTCCGAAAAATTTTAAATGAATATTGGGCAAACGAATTTGAAATGATTTATTGTAATGATTTTAAGCTAGCGTAAATCGAATATCTTTACATACATACATACAAATATACAGACATAAATACATAAATATGTAGTTATACAATTTAAAACATACACATTAAAAGAAAACAAAATGAAACGATAATCTCAGCAGCGCATTGAACAATTTTATGGAAATGAACCGTAGTTTAATAAATATGTAATAAAAATGTTGGATAAAAAATAAATATTTTTGGTTTTTATTTTAAGAAATAATATTTGGTATTAACATTGAATATAGAAGAATATTTGAGAAATGATATTCTGCATCAATATTGAATATAGAATACTATATTTGTATCTTTTCGAACATTCTTTAAAATTTACTTACAAAAATTTGTTCACTTCTATCGTGGGCAAATAGAGAAAATTGTAGAAATCGATTCGTTCCAATTAAATTCAAAATTATGTATTTTTTTTTTTTTCAATTTTAGTTCACTTTATTTTGATTTACTTTATATTTTAAAAGTACCTTAATTTTAGAATAGATTCACTAAGGATAATTAAATGTTAGCTTATAATAATAATTAACCAACAAAACTCGTATCGAGTACAAGGTAAACAATTCGAATGAATTAAAACAAGGGAAAGTATAATCACAATAATTAGTTAATTTTTAGTGAAAATATGATACGATAAAAATCCATTTAAATAGTATAACATTATTGCTCTATAAAAGTACAAATTAGCTGTTAAGTAACATAAAACAGCGCAAATGTAAGTTAAGTAAATGGTTTGAATTCGCTTTGCGATACAATGTAATCGAAATAGTTAGCAGGTATAAAATTGTATATAGAGATAGGTAGGTAGATAGATGCGGAAACAACGTGTCAAAATTTGTGAAAATACGGATCAAGAAATCCACTAAACAACAGTTTAACAGCCCTAAGTTCTCTGAGTGACTTTACTATATGTATATATATATATATATGATAGTTTCTAAGAATGTCCTTATTTCTTTAAGTGTATATTTTATGTTGGTTTCATTTGGAAATGGTGTAGAGTCTTAACTTCACTAGCGAGCAAACCTTTTGTAGAATAATCGAGTCTAATACAATATTAAGGCATGTAAAAATCAATTAACTAATCACATCCGGGATGATAGAGAAGAATAGTATAGAGTGCAATAGTAATCGTTCTCCTTTCGAGTTCGAAACAATGAGATAATCAACGAAATTGTAAATATTTTCAGTAATGCTGATTCTACTGAGATTTTTAAAAAGTTACTGTGGAATTTGTGTCAATACTTTTACGCTAACAGCATATGTAGTCCGTGATCTACACAAGGGAATGTCTGAAACTCAATAGATTTAGTTGACTAGCCGTAAGGCATAGCCTTGACTCATTTCTCCAAATTTTTGCCTCACTGAAATGGCAATAGGCAATTAGCTGTTGTGTTGAGCAGTCCTAGGCGCTGCTTTTGCTTGCGCTGCTCCGTCATGTGATCTTTTAGCTCGTGTAGCTGTGTCGACAGATTCTTAATTAGGAGTTGCGTTTCCAAGAGCTGTGCCTGCATGCTACGCAGCTCGATCTGCTCTCCGTCGGCGTCCACCGCGGCCAGCGACATGGCGCGTAGCCTTGGGAACCAATCCAAAATGCCAGCCTTAACCATGGCGTATACATAGCTTTCGGGGCCCGTGAACTCTGTGGGATCCTTGACCTTGACCAGGACTATGAAGTATAAGTAGTGCCACATATTGTGCTCGCTCTTGATGTGCTCCTCGAAGCTGACTGTCTTGTTGTCGAAAGCCGAACGGTTGAGCGAACAAATAAAACAGGTCGTCTTGAGTATAGCCTCTTTTTGTTGTTTTTCCGATCTCAGATCGGCAAATGTGTCGATAATGACACCAAATATCAAGTTTAATACGATAATAATGACAATGAAGAAGAACAGCAGATCGTAAATGACTCGCGCCACAAAGAGACCTTCCTGCAAAGCAAAGCAATATTGAGTCTTATTTCATATCAATATTAAATGCAATTTCATTGTTTACCTTGCTTGAGGGTGCTCTAAGAATATCGCCAATGCCCCCACCATTTCGCAGGCCTTGATTTAGTGTCGTTACAATGCACATGACCAGTGAGTCACAGGAGCGCTCCTTGACTTCACCGCTGCCAACGGCAGTTGCAGCTCCGTTCTGCTTCGTACCGCTATCACAGCTGCCATGTTCATCTGGCATGACACAAAACTGCTCAGACGACGCTGGCACCGATAATGTCAACGGACCAACAGTCGCAGAGGCATCTTGCTCTTCATAGTCCACCGGAACGAGAAAATCATCTTTGAAGAACATGTAACCAATTATGGAAAATAGATAAACCAAAATCAATGCCAGAACGGCGGTCAAAACAATCGAGCGACCGTTTCGTGTAACCGAGCGAATCACATTCACCAGCGTCTCCTCTCGATAGACAACATCAAACAGCTACATGAAAGATTCAGCATTAAATTCATAAATCGATGATCATCCTTATAGATACTTGCCAGCAGTGAGTAGAAGAATGGATGGAAAATAAGTCCACAAAAGCAAAATGCTATATAAATGCAATGATAGAGCAGCTGAAAGTCGGTAATGATCTTCAGAAAATGCTTCTCCAACGTGCCCTTGTTACCCATTATGCTCACAATATGCACGCTCTTAAGTGTCACCTGTGAGAAAAACATTAGCAAATTATAATTGAACAAATATAACCCAGACAACTACTTACCGTAACGACGCCTAGTAAACAAAGTGTGGATTCTGGCCCAAGCAAAAATATAAACCGAAGAATTACGGATCCAATGAATGTGCGTATGCCTGATTCACGAGGCAGCGTAATGACTATAACCAATGAGAATATCAAAATGGCCCAGAATAGCAGGGAAATATGCGAACTGAGCTCTAAAAATAAAAAGAATTACTATGTTATCAAAACGCATAAATTACACTTATAATTCAGAAAAGAAACTAATATATAATGCCAACATTAACATTATTATAACATACAATGTTGAACGACTGTTACATACCTGGTACAGTATTGTCGAAAGGATAGAAAAAAGCCACGATCATGTTGATTACCACAACACAATTAAATAGTATATTGCTCCATAGCGACATGTAGCTGCTGATCCAGAAGAGCAATGGCTGACCTGCAAGAGAATCGACTCCTAGTAAAAATATCACTCCACATAATAAATTATTTACTCCTCAGTTTCTTTTGCCATTTCATTTCGTTAAACATCTCCTCGGCCTTGTCAAAGAAGTCTGCTACTTTGGAACCCTGATCATCGCGTTCCGCTGTATTAAGTATTTTGATTTTCGTGTCTGTCGTCAAATATTCACAAATTTCAGGTATAGGAAATACAATTTGCTCCAGTGTGCGATCATTTCGAACAATCTGCACAAAAAAAAAACTTGAAAACTAACAGACAATTAGGAAATTCTGAATTCTACCTCAATCTGTGCTGTATGGGTTGCGTAATACATGAGCGCTTGGCTTGTTTTCGCGTCGAAGCTGGCCGACTGGGGATCTTCAGAAGCCTTGAGTAAGGCCGCCAGCTCCTTGTTGTGCTGGGCTAACTGATGGCAAAGTATGTAAATATTGTGACCGACTTCGCGTGGACTGACCGTAGCATCATCGTCATCTGTAGCGGCACTCGGCTCATCCCCATCGTCCTGCTCGTCGATGAGTTCCTCTTGGTGATAGGCCTTGCATGCTACCTCGACGAGTTGCTTGGGATTCATGTTGTAGAGTATGCGCTCAGCATTCTCACTGTCGCCGCGACTCTCCATGATGGCCAGCAGCAGTTTGGAGGCATTGTTCTTCAGCTCCAACACCAGATCCATGCGATTTTCACCCAATGGATTTATGTTGTTCAATATCAAAGCGGTGATGATATCCAGTCCGTTCGACTCATGGGTGGCAATGCAATTCTGGTTCTCGTGGCACGGCCCCTGGCAGTACTCGGTGAGTGTCTCCAACGTTTGATTAATCAATGCCACATTGTGCTCATTGATGTAGAGACCGAGTAGACCCAGGCCGCCGGTGGTAGAGCCACAGATGCAATCGAGGAACATAAGTGTTTCCGAGACGAGATTATTGTTGGTTTTGTTGTTCTGATTACGCAGCAGATTTTGCAGATCAGGATTGTGATTCTCGCAAAGCAATTGCAAGAAGCGTAAGATGGGTTGCATGACGAGAACTTTGTTGGATAGCTGATTGCGCTGCTCTTTGCTGTCTCGATGCTTCTCCAATTTCTCTGCCAGTATATCCTCCAGCGGGCTATTCACACTAATCGCAGAGCTCTCCTCGCCGGAGTGTATGTTCCGCGCATTGCCGTAAGCGCGTGCTGTGGCCAAGCCCGCATTGTGCAGTTCCCGCTTGAGCTCGTCCGTGATGACAACTCCATTGCTCTTGAGGCCATGCTTGCGCGAGATTTTATCCAGCTCCATGTTGGTGTCTTGCTTGTGCTCGTGCGCCTTGGCCGCTATATCTGTGGTGTTCACTGAAACGGTTGACTTGATTTCCTGCTGCGCATCCTTCATCTTCTCAAAAAAGACTTTGAAGAACGCTTGATTTAGATCATCGCTGAGAAACTTCTGAAACATGCCTTTCTGTATGATTGGATTGCCGCCCTCTAACAATGCTATGCCTAGCTCCACTGCCTCCACAAAGATGTTGGGTGAGTGGACCGATTTAATGACCAATTCCACTACCAAATCGGAGGCACCTTCGCGGTCCAGATGATTCTGCATTTCGTGCAGCGTCTTGTCCGCCCGCGCCAGATATTTGGCTCCCGGACCGTGGGTAACCAAATGTAATTGCTTGGTTGGGTCGGAGGAGGCTGCCGCGGACAAAGCTGCAGCAGTGGTAGTAGGCAGTTGTGTATGGTCCTCCTCCAGTTTTGGCGCACTTTTGCACTGGAAGTAGCGCAATAAGAGCGTCTGACGCAGAGCATCTCCCTTTTCGCCATAATTGACATCGATTGCCATCATTTCGCGTAGAGTGCGCAATACCTTGACGCACATACGCTCCTCCTTCTCCTCCAGCAACTTCTCTGTGTGCTTGATTAACTTACGAATAAAGCCGCCGCTCTCGCAGCGCTTACGCGCCTCGGTGCCAGCAGGGAAGAGCAGCTCTGAGCGATATAGAATGTCGACTAGTAGTGATAGCTCCGCCTCGACGACCGGTTTCAGTTGATCCTCCAACAACGAGACAATGTCCTGCAATCCCTCAATGATGGAGCGATCCCAACGCATCAGATGGGTCGACTGTTGGGTATCGTACTTGGGCTGCTTGGAAGCCAGCAGCCACTTGGTAGTTTGCCGCGTCAGCATCGCAGTTTTGCTGGACATATTGGTCACCTGCTGCTCCAGCTCCAAGGGCAACACAATGCTCCGCATTTTAGCTGATTCGGACAGAGTGCGTATGCAGTTTTCAACGTTGAAACGATCCGCCAGTGATAGCCACTTGCATTGAGTCAGTCGGTAAACAGCCTGCAGTAACTGCACAAAAATCACCTGCCGCGATTGCACTATGGTACTCTGGTCAGAGAAGGGGCTGGAGAAGAAGCTGCTCAATAAATTGGTTACGCCATTTAGCACATAGGCCAGCAACGTCTTGTTAGCTGTGGCTGAGGTGTTCGATATCAACTGATTGAGGTCCACCAGGAAACTCTTTTCGAACAGACTCCACATGTGACTGGACGCGTATATCTCTTTCATTTCCACCTCGGTGTCAATGTAACAATGATTGAGGAAGTCCACATACGCTTCCTTTACCTCGGGCATGCACAGCGGATGGCATATGATGGTCACAATGTCGTCCAGCGATAGCAGATTATTGCACTTGATCTCCGTATAGACGTTCTTGCCCATGGTGCAGCAGGCTAAAAGCTTCACCAGTTCCACATGATATTTCAGCGGACTGTCGTCGCTGAGCTGTTGGCGATGATGCATCTGCTGATGCTGCATCATTTGCACAAAGTGATGGAATGAGGCCTTGTCGTTGTAGAACACCAGCACGTCTTCCCCGGCATTGATGAGTTCCTGCATTACCATGTCCTGGCACTTCCGTATGAACTGGTTCTCTGCTTTGACGATTGTCTGCAGGAACTGCAAATATGCCACATGTCGGCCATGGATCTCTATGCAATGCACAAAGTGTTGCACCACTTTATCCGTCACCTCATTGCACAGCGCCAGGTTGTCCTTGAAGATGGCGCACACAGTTTTCGCCTCGAGAATCTGCATATAAGAAATCTGAGACTATTTAAAAGTACTCACTGATTAGGAAAGGGGTTAGATAATTACGCCTGGATTGAGAAACAAATCGAGATGATTGTGCAAGAGGACTTGATTCTGTTGATTGCCTAGGCAGAAGTTCTGTAAGAATTCATGCGCCAGGCACATCAGCTCCTTCATGAGCACATCGTCTTTTTCGTCATAAGGATTCTGGAGCAAATCCAGGACAACAGTGTGCACACCGACATTGCGAAGCAGGCGCTGCTCGTGCTTGCGTGGCTTGACAACGGGACCTGAATTGAAGTATTCGAGTGTGAATTTCTATTAAAGTTTAGAATTTAAAGGATTACCCACCAGACGTCACGCAGAACTTGTTCATGCGGATCAGTATCTCCTTGACCTTTTGATACTCGCTGCGCTGCTCTGGCGAGAGAGTGGCATCGTATTCCATATTATCCGTACCGCCTGCTGCATCGGTGCCACCCAGCTCATCCGTTGCCTTGGCCTTGTACACCCACAGCTCGGACTTTTCCACACTCTGGCGCAATATGTCCAAGTCAGACTTGATCTGCTTATAGGACTCCACATCACTATCCGAGACGAGCAGTTGCACCTACAATGCAAAGTGTCAAATGTCAGCCATTAGTCTATCTCACAGAGCCATCATAAACTGTTCATACATACAAAATCAAAAGATCTTTCATTACGATATGCGGAATACGTCCACTTTAGTGTTAGTTTAGTGTATGTTAGCATTGCGTGAGCAGTGTTAGTTGTTAGTCACATACATATGATAAATGCAGTTGATTAAACGGATTAATAACACGAGTCTCGACGTCGACATCGAGACATCGACCCATCGAGACATCGAATTCAAATTCGAATTCAAGAGCGTTGCATGCAAACCCAAGAGAGATGAAGAGTAAAATTGAAAAATTAGAAAGCAAGAACAAAGCAATACCAATATCGGTATACCGATTCCACTTAATTTCTCTACACAAACATAAAATATAGAATACAATAAAATGTTTTTAAGCAATTGTGTGAAGCTATTCAAAGATTTCCGACAAAGTGTACTTTACTACTACAGAAATAAACAGACTTATATTATATTTATATAGCTTACAGATTCTTTGGACATATGTGATACTTATTGATAGTCTAAATGAAATGATTGCACATGCAGACAACTTTACTATATCATCTATAACTACTTCAAAATGAGTTACGTAAGGTTAGTTTTATTTTAAAAATTAGAAAAGGCAACAGCAGCTTACCTGTCGAAAGGCTTGCAAGACTTCCTGACGCTGACTAAAGTGACGGAAAAGCAGATGCAGTGCACCGGATACAAGTGGAGCATAGTCGTGCATGATTAGGTGCAGCAGGACGCGCAGAAATGTGCGTCCCCCTTGACCATCCAGATCCAAGTTGGCCGCATCGCTGCGCTCACAGTCAAAGATGCCCTCCGCCTGAATGCCAATTGATTCCAGATCAATATTCTTTTGACGTGCCGCTGCCGCAGAGGCAGCTGCTGCTGCTGCAGCCATGGCAGCCTCAGCTGCGGCTATTTGCTCCGCGTCGGTGGTGCCCCCACTGCCAGGTGTGGTCTGCTGATTCTGCTCCTCATTGGCACTAGTTGGTTGGGTCTGGGCAACCACTTCGGATTCGTCAAACTCACGCTTGAATATTGAGAGCAGACAGCTGATCCTATAGTCTAGGCGCACGTCCAAGATGAACTGTAGGATTTCAATGATCTTCAGTTTGGTGTCCATGACCAGCGGATATTCCTTCATCAGTTGCGATACAGACTTCCGCTGTTGCAGTGCTATGGATGGCGCCGCAATCGCTTGACCAACGGAGCCCAACGCCAGCGAAGTCATTACCGTACTCATGTCCCCAATGGAGCGTAGCACGCCACCCTCAGCTGTAAAATAGACGACAATTTTGGGATTAATTAAACTGTGCCATTTATGCAGACATTACTGCGAGGCTCACCATCATTTGTCGTCTCCTCTTCGACAGCTTGTCATGGAGAGATCAGAGAGAACTTACTCTACTAACTTAAATTAAGAGAATCACTTTCGGTACTCACAATCGATATCCGTGTTGACATAGGAGCCTCCAGTTGTCGTCTCGGACACGCAGTCCAGAATGGAGAGCAGCGTCTTGGTTAAGCGCAGCAGATCACTGAAGCTGTAGAAGCCAAAATATATCAAGTCCCTGGCCAGTTTAACCACCTGAAAGGGGTGCATGCAAATTGAATGAGAACTGTTTTTGTTAATTCCATAAAATGCACACCTCAAAGGTCAGCTTGTTCTGCTCCTGATCCGTGAATAACCACACCTTGGTGGCCACATTGCACAAATAGTTTTCCACAAAGGCGATAGTTGTATTGAATTTGGCGCGACAGGCCTGTTTGTTCTGATCCGGCTGAAGATTCTTGCCATCATAGCTAGGCACGATGAGTATGCATTAGCTGATAAATATCATTAACAGTAATCCAAATACTCACTCCATTATGGACATCTTCGAGGGTATTTCACTCCATAGTCGGGCGTATTTCACTGGCGTGACTGGCTCCTGTGGGTCTCGGTCCACATGCAAGTGCAGCATCAAACGGCAAAACGAGGCACGCAGCTCATAAGGCATCGTCTCATCAGACATGCATCTGCAGCAAAAGAAATATTTTAGCAGGGGAATTCGTGCATTGAGTAGAGGAAACTACTTTAGTATCAAATCAATATCCAATTGGGGCGAGAGTCTGTTCAGAGCCAGATATTGACGATTCAAGCACATGTTCGAGAACAGATTCAGCTGATGGCGATAGTAGTTCAAGATAGCCGTCTCCTGCTCGCAGCCATCTGCGACACAGTTCGCCAGATCGGCCATGGAACGTGATGACTAGAAGCACAAACGAGAAGAGCTTTAAATAAAGGAAGAAAAAAGGTAAATCATTCAGCACTCACCGGCTGGCCCTTCCATTGCAAATGTATTTCGTATTTCTCACCGGGTAGTCCAGCCTCCTCATCGTTAAGGCTAGCGCTATCCCATGTAGTTAAGGTGGAGGTAGACTGCACATCGGAGCGATCCTCATCATCGCCGGCAACCTCAGTGAGCGTTGCCAGGCAAACATCCTCAGAGGCGCCCTTGTAGCAGCGCACTGAAGTTCCGCCACGCAGCGCCTTGATCTGAGTATCAATCAGAATGTCAACATTCTTATCACTAAGCACGCTCTTGCAGATCAACTCCTGGGTGACAGCAATGGCCTTGCGGTTCGAGACACACAGATCTGATAGATAGTCGAGGAAACGCGAGTCCCAATTGTTCATGTTTTTGCGCACAAGACCCACAAAAGTCTCGATCTCGGCAGCCGTAATGTGCTTTTCCAGCAGCTTGCGATTGTTATGCAGCAGCGCGGTGATTGTGTCTTCAGCAAGGATATCGTACCCGATCTGTTTCTGCATCAGACCAAAGTGCTTTGCAATATATTCCTGATTTTTGCGATAGTCCTGCTGGGAGAGTCGCAAAATGCGGTAGCAGAGTCTGAAGATATTCTTGTAAGGCGCATTCTTGGGATCACTTAGTTCGTCTAGTCGCAAGAAGGGTCCATCGCCAGCTGTGTGCTCCTGGAAAGGTCCTTGCAATATTTTAAATAATTGCTTTAGGATGTACTGCTCGCGCAGCAGTTTCTGTCGATCGCGTATGGGATTCTTAATGGTAAACTCGAGTGCCTTAGTCTTGTTCTGCTCATTCTCCATGCCGGCTATGAAGTACACTATGTCCTGCAGTAGTGAAATCAGAGCTCGCCGCTCATTGATTGATATGCTGCCATTGTCCAACTTGCTGGTCACCATGGCCAGCACCTTGCACGCATCGTTAGCAAAGTCCAGATCACGGACCTCCACCGGCGACACGGGTATCAGAGCAAAAGCTTCCTTGTCCTCCTTGATGGGTGAGCAGCACACCTTCGACATGACCGGCTTATCGTCATCCGCATCGATGGGTATGGACGTCGCATGCACCCAGGTGTTTGAGCAAATATGCTGCAGTCTCACATAACTGGACTGCGGCACCAGGCTATCCGGCCGAGCCATTGTCGTAGCATCCAGCACAAACACAGAGGCTATATCAGCTGAATATGGCACTGAGACTAAGCGATATAGTTTCCCTTTCGGCTTGTCTGTCGAAGAAAAGAAATATATTAGTTCAACATATTTATGTGACTCCTGTGCGACATACCATTCAGAGTGGAGTTCATGGTAGAGCTGAGCCCCGAATCTTTGCTGCAGTCGCCCAACAAAGACTCATGGGCGTTCGCAGCGGTCGCTCCAGCAACTACATCGGACTCGGCCTCGGCAGCCAGATAATGGCCAGTGGCTAGATGCTTGAAACGGTACAAGGAATTCCAATCGCCAGCACCGCCACGACACGAGTCGTGCTGCACCACCTCAATCTCCCAGAGCGCTTTGCTGCTAGTCGCCGCAGTGGCGCTGGTGCGCCCCGTGGTGCGGAGGAAAACATGGTACTGCTTCTTGTACTCATCCATGGTTAGAAACTTTTCCTGCTCGGCATGAAAGAGACGCACCACGTCGCCACCCTTGAGTATATGTTCCTGGTTCTCTTTGTGCTCCATGAAGAGCGAGATTTTCCACGAGGTTGATGAATTGAGTACGTTAACCTCCTTGCAGCCGGGATTGTCGGGCAGCTCATAGTTGGCGGCCACGTGCAAGTTCTGCTGATCAGCATTTACCGGACTAAGGATCACCTTGTCGCCTACCACAACGTAGTCCCCAATGGAACGCAGCTTGTAGAACGGCTTTATGTAGAACCATGAGCCCTCATTGCCATTCGCATCCAGATATACACGCATTGCATTTTTCTCCAGCAGCGACGGCAACCGCTTGTTAACGGTCAGATACTTGTTCGACTTCAAGTGGAGCAGCTGCACCACAGCTCGGCCGTACTGTATGAACGTGCCAAGCAGCTTCTTGTTCTCCGTCTCATTCTGCTTCTTCTCAATTTCAGCGGCGTGCTAAGAAACAATGGAAAGAAGTTAAAGATCTGGTCATAAGATTTAGCAACAATTCAATGGAGCTTACATGCAAACGCTTCAGCAGATTGGGATCTGTGTTGGAGCTGGCCGATTGTTTGGCTGCCTTCCAGAACTGCTTCTGTGCTGAATAACGATTCATGGGACATATTTTGATAAGGCAATCTGCAAAGCGATCATATGTTAATTAAGTCTGTCAATAAATCATTTTGCAGCTGCTGCTTACCTCTAAACTTCTTGGGCGGGCAACTCAAATCTCCGGCCTCGGGGCACACTACGGTTCGATCGTCCACCAGACTATATTAATATATAATAAAATCATGCAGACAATTAACTATTAATATATAATAAAATCAAGCAGACAATTAACAACATAATTGTACCTGTGCACTTAGGCACTAATTGAATAAAATATTCTAATATTATTCGAAATCATTTTATATCAATTAATGTGAACTAATTAATTAATTAATATATATGTGGACCAGCCAGAGAAGGGAAAACTCTTAAGTGTTGTGCAACAGTTGACTAGGCACTTCAAAGATCTTAAATGGCTTTGAAGAGCGAGTGCAGTTAGTTATGAGTGAATGTGAATGTGAATGTGAGTGCAATGAGTATCCTACAAGCGCGTGACAAATGGTACTCACCCGAGTGTGCTCAAGAAACCGCAAACGCTGCCCTCCGCATAGAGGGACACAATGTCGCCCAAGTGAAGGAAGCTCGCCGAGCCAATTATATTGTCGCCCATGTTGCTGGGTGTGGGCCCTAACAGCGTATGCTGGTGTGCGTGTGTGTGCGTGTGAATGTGGCTGTGGGTCTGTATGCTTGTATGTGTGAGGGGAGGGATTGACGACGGTGGTTGGTATCCGCCTGCTCTCTAGGACTGTGCTCTTGTTGCCTTTGCTTTGTCTGTGACCGGTTATGCGAGTTAATTGCAAAGATTTGTCGCTGTCCTTGTTGTCGCAGCGTGTCCTGTGGATACAAAATAAAAAAGAATACGTATGTACATTAGCAACTATAATAGCTGTAAGAAATCACATGAGTGCTATTTACTCTAATTACATTACACGATCCATCTATTATTAGTTATCGAGTTATCTTCAGCTATCAGCTGCGTTACTGCCATTGACCTACAGAGCGCACCACGTCAAACTAAACCACTTTCGGGCGTTCCGCGTAGCGTTCGAGGCATGTCAAGAGATAATTTATTCATAAATATATAAACAAACCAACCACTTTCTCATTTCCCCAATATGGACACACGAGGGTCCCATATATAAACAAAATCTGTGTTGGTTGGCCTTTGGCCGTTGGGGTTGTTAAAAGTCTGTGTTGTGCCTAGTTTAATATTAATATTATTTGATTAATTAATGGCATTCCTTACTTTCCAAATGACAGACAATTTGAATAAATATTTCAATATTTTCCATTTTTTTTTCCTTTACCTAGGATAATATCTCGTATACTTAATTTCCTAAAACTATATTTTCAATAACTCTTCTTAGTTTTCTCCAATCTTAAACTTAGTTTAGTAAATATAATAGTTATGTATATCTACAATATTCATAACAGTAATTAGTAAAGTTTATGATATACTAGAAGGCATTGCCACGCTCTTAATTATTCAACGTTCTGGTGCACGTGGCGTATGCATTATATTGTCTTTAGCTCTATAGAAACACTTTTTATTGTGCAAATATTTCAGTTTACAATTTCATGTTTGCTGTCAGTTATTCTAACTATTGTTTTTATTTTTCGCTCTTTATGATTTGTCTCTATTGTTCATAGATAATGACTGAGATACGATCTAACAGCAGAGGGTGGCTGGGAGTATCATAAAAATTCTGTCTTACATCAAGGGAAAGAGAGAGAGAAAGAGACAGAGTGACTACTGTAAAAGTTTTTATGTTTTACAAACTTTATGGGCAGCATGCCACATTGATTTCCACAAAAAGAAAAATACTTAAAAAGTACATCATTTTCGTCCTTTGTTAAATGTGGTGGAATCTTAAGGCATTTTATCTGGCAGCTCGCATGAATCGAGCTGTATTGGAATCTATTTTGGGCAAGCCAACACAAATACTATATTATCGATATTTCAGTGTATTCCGCTAATTACAAGATACAACCGAAAGATAAACATTGGCTGCATGCACAACAAAAATAATCAATAAAATACATGAAATTTCCTGATTCCAATTTGTTGAGTTATTAACTATTGAGCAAGTGATTATTTTGCTTGGGCTCGGTCAACAGCATTCTGCGATTTTTATTATAGCCACGGACCATAAATTTGAGTAATGCTTAGAATATTCAATGTATGCCATGTGTGTGTTCTCCCCTATTGTATGTTGGGTGCTGCAGCACGTGTGTGCGTGTGTGTGTGTGTGTCTTGGTGTGTTTATCAACAAGCTACAATACAAGAATAATAATTAGTTCTCAGAAGTTTCGCAAGAATCGGTTACGTATAATCGACAATATCTATTAGCCTGTCATTTAGAATGACAGGCACTTAAAGCTGGGCTAAGGACTAAATTCCTCTAGGCCTTAGCAATTCCGATTGGGATTTATGTATGCCAATTAGCATAAATCTGCAGCCGACAGCTTTCGCACATACGCAAACGTTTATTTTACTTCTTTTTTTTTTTTTTTTTTTTTGTGTTGGTGCCTCTTCAGAGAGGAAATTAAAAATTCATAATTCTGTGTAGGCAGGCACTAAGGTTGCCCCAGGGTGCCCAGCAATGCCAACGTTTTCCGACAGTGGAGCAAGCGACACGGAACTGCTGAAAAGTTCTCATGTCAAACACACACATACACACACACACACACACAGACACAATCACATATGGAAAGCGAGGCCACAGAGTTGGCTTGTGAGGCTGCAGCGTGTGGTAGGTCTGCCTGTCAGCCAACAGGAAAGTGTGGCATCAAACATGAAGGCAATTGTGTTCGGCAGAAGCGATATTTGAGTCATGTCAATGTGACAGCTGGCCCAGCTGGAGCACCCGAGGCGCATCATTTAATTCGTTCTCGCCCGCCCAGCGACTCGTCAAATTTTCAATGGGTTTTCCGCTTGCGATTAAATCATATGTTATCGTTTATTATACATACTAATGTGCGAATGCTTCGCCCATTCGTCTCTGCAGCTGTTAGACAATTAACGTTGAATTTATTTAAAATCCCATAAAATTAATTAACAAGCATTTCAATCAAATAACACAATAATCAAGCGATTTCCCACGCATTTCGGTTAGCCACGTTTATGCTATTTACATAAATGGCTACATCTGTATGTGTATGTTAGCAGGAAGAATGTATACACATGCCTGTGCGGCAGCGGCCAGGTCATTTATTTGCCTATTTTTTGTTGCTGACTGATGCTGGCAGAGCCATAGCACCTCCACCAACGGCATACCATCACACCACCACCATCATAGCTCACTTTTCTGGCACGGGCTCGATGTGCCAGGTGTACATTTTCATGCTCGAGGAAAAACCACTTAGAAATATCTTCACAAATTATTTTTGTGACGAGCGTAAACAAAACACAGCAGCAACAATTGATATTTTTGTTTTCTACTTTTGATTGTTACCTGACGTCGTATAAATAACTGGCATCAATAAATAATTTATGATTTGACTGAATATTTAAATTTTCTTCCTCAGATGCTACACGGCGCGACGGACAACGAGAGGCAGTTACAGCACTTCAACGGGCAACATCAGCACGTCCGAACCGACAACGGCGACCCACAAAAGGCCAGCGCTCAAATGAAAATGCTGGAAAAGCTTGCGTGCCGAATCGCTAGCAAAAAGCTTAGGTGAGCACCAAAAGCTTTCCAGCATATAAGGCAGTGTGCCGTGGGTGCAGCTTTTTGAATATTTTCTTTTCCTCTCTCCATCTCTCACTATCTCTCTTTCTCTTTAAAGCAGTTGCTGCTGTCCGTTGGCACAAACTTTTGCTTTCATTCATGGAGACTCGTGCGCCTCCCACTTCTCTTTCTCTTTTTGCACGTTTTACGCATCAGCGCGGCGAATTAGCTTTCTTAGTTGTGCATTAGTTTGGCCTCTCGCTTTGTGCATCCGCTTCAGTGCTGGAAAAGGGGCGTGCGCAAATTTGATTTGATTTCGACATGGTGGATGACAGTGAAGATTACTTAGCATGCCTAATGCAAATGCGATTGCATTTCAGGGTCAAGGTCACGTTTTACTTAAGACTCGTTGCACATCTTTGTTTGCGTTACGCTGAGCCTGTTGCGTTTTTTAAGTACCATCGAGTCTCAGTGCAAAGATTGACAAACTACTCGAAACTTAAGTGAGCTAAAGTATTCTAGTTCAAGGTTTGACAATTGAGATAGTCGTTTCGAGGTATATACATACATAAATATATATTTTATAATATGAAATATGTCATTATGCTTTACATTAGAAGAGATTATGGTATTCTACTCTTAAGACATTGACTATGTATGCATGAGGCATTAATGTGTAGTTTAATGCGAAAGAGAACTTATATACATATTAAAATCATTTTAAAAGCGATATTGATATTTATACATTGAGTGACCGCGCTTTATAATGTCGCATGATTTTCTGACAAACTTCGAAGCGGCATTCTTATCGCTATGTCAATGCACTAAGCTAATTAGGCAAAATAAACAAATGTAAATTAAAAACCAATCAATTTGAAACTAGATTAAAAAGCGCCAGCTCGCACACACACACATACACACGGGCTAACTAAAATCTCTCGGCTGCATGCGAGCAGCATACGAATAACATTTGCGCGCGGCAAAGCACAAAGCAAACGCTACAAGTGGCCGACGCGACATTGACGCTGGCAGCGACTGCGACGGCGACAGCGACGCAGACGAACGCACGTGCGAAAGGCACAAACACAGCTGTTTGTAGCAGTGACGAATGAGAAAAGCAAAGCGTAGGGCGTAAAAAACAATAAACAAATTCTGGTTTACATGCGGCAGGCGCAGGCGTAGCGCAGCTTTCTTTGAACTTAAAAAGCTGTATGCCAACAAAAAAGCTGATTGGCAACGCGAAAGCTCCACAGGCTGAGGGAAAACTTTCGCCACTCAAAAAGGGATATTCAGTAGTAAAGCGTCACGCCAGGCGCAAAGTTGTGACCAGCAGCAGTCCAACAGCGGCAGCGACCGAGCCACCGAGCGTTCACTGCTTTTGACTCACGGTGCGTATGGGCAATGGGACGCGAGTGAGGTCTGACAGCCACCGTTTGGCTGGTCATTGGTTATGCATGTGTAAGATTCAATGTTAGAAATGTGAAATGAGAATTGTGTATAGCTGGTGCTTTTACAAACTTGTAATGAAACTCGACAGCAACACTAAATTGAAGACAACAAATTAAAATATTTTTTGTTCAACATAAAATTTCACATTCACTCAGAAAGCAAAAAAAAAAAAAAAAAAAAAAAAAACTCTGGCCCAAGAAGGATAAAAGTTCTATGTCACTGTGTGTACGTCTGGCTGCTGCTGTGTATGAAAGCTAGCATATTTGTGCGTGTGTGTGTGTGTGTATGTGCGCGAGTGTCTGTGTGTGTGTGTGCAAAAGGAATAGAGAAAGCAAAGCATCCCGTAGGAGTGGCACACATACAAAAGTGTTTGCATAACTTAAGGCGCCCGCTACCCTTGCGCTCATATACATACATACAGTGTATGTACAAATATCAGTATATAGAGCCAATATAATTTGATTTAAGGCAAGTCCGAGCCCCCCATACAAACGGGGGAGCAACTTTCAAATAAAGCACAATTGCTGACGAGCTGTGGCCTCTCAAGTGAAAACCTTACTCAAAATATCGCAAACACCATCACAAAATTGGCAATAATATGCTTTAAAGGCGTGGCTGTTGTCTGGAATTCCTCTCGCCTGTCAATGGATCCACACAGGACGGCTCAGTGCATTGTCTACAGCGCTGTTGTGGTGACGTTGATTCTCATATTTGGTTGCATTAGCTTCTTTTTATACACTTACGTTTACGGCTATGCCGTAGATGAATTTCGCAGCCGATTCCTCTCGATTTGTATGCATTCCTTTTTTCATTATTATAGATTGTGAACCCTAACTACAATTCCTTTATAGTGCGTAACACGAATTTCAAAGATACGAACAGCTATAAAGAAATCGGATCAGAGGAAGCAATAGCTGAAGACCCTCTCGCTCTCTTTATCAATTGCAAAGAGATGAAATCCTAAAATTTAGCTGTCAATCGACGATAAAAGCAAGATTTCCACAATGTTCAATTAGCATAAATAAATAAAATAATAATAAATATATATTTTTGTAGTAACCTATGTGAAAATCGAAATTATTTGAGACCAACTCATTTAGGACGCTTGAAATTTATGTATTTTACAATACTACATATGTACGTGCGGACAGAGAGACGGATATGGCTATATTTTTTTCTCGTCACCCTGATCAAGAATATATATACTTTATGGGGTCTGCCACGCCTCCTTCTGCCTGTTAAATACTTATACCTTGGTTTCCCATTTTCAATGGGCTCAAGGTATAAATATCAACAACAATTTACATTTATTTTTTAATCACAAACGAAATCTTCTACGCCAAGACCTTTAGCTTCATTAAATTCTCAAGCTACGAGGCTTAACATTTTTAATAATAATAATTAATTGAATACAATGAATTCTTATATATGGGTAATTCTCCAGAAAAGTCAATTTTATGTCACGTTCGGCACTTTGGTTTTTTATAATTATCTTGAAAATGCATCAATTTTAGTGCTGAAAATGGCAAAAAACTTCTATATTTTGACAAATAGTTAAACATATTGCTCTTGATTAGTACTAAAAATTAATCCGTTTTCAAGATAATTACAAATACTGAAGTGTCGAACGTAACAAAAAGTTGACTTTTCTGAAGAATTACCCATATTCAAAAATTTCTATATTCATCCCATCAAGTTCAAACTTAGATTAGCTTAACAACAATGAAACATAAAAAAGGGTATTCTGGCTATGTAACTAGAATCCAATTGGATTGTGATTGTGTGTCATCTGTGTCGACCAGCATCCGGTTGCCAATAAACAAGTTAAAGGTTCGATCAATCCAATGGAGCGCAACGGGAACTAAAACATATGTTGAGCAATTCGTGTGTGCAAAAATGGTATGAAAAATGGACGATAAAAGCACAGCAGGAAATGCTCTTGTTAAGCAAACTGAAGAGGAATTTATGTTACAATTTCCAGCTATATCAATGAAGGATGTATTTTGCTACTACATCTTAAATAAGAAATTTGCTCAGGAAGAAACTATGTCTGCTCGATTTTGAAGTCTATTTTAGACGCTGACTTAAACTGTAAACTTAACCAACAAATGAAGTCTTATGCAATAATGATATAAAGCTCTTTAAACTCGAAATGTGTTAAAGAAAAACATACTCACACACACACACGCACACATAATCAGAAATCGGTTCAAGCACAACGGTTTAGCAAATGCTTCTCGGGTTGCTTCTTGCCGTTATCCTTTGCTGCTTTATTGGCTTAGACAGCTTTCGTACTGAACTCGGGCACAATGAAGGGGATAAAGGTTAAAGCAACAGGAGCAAAGAGGCGACTCTCGAAGTTTTAGGCATTGATTGAAGCTTTTGTCTGTGCGACACTTTTGGGAATTGTCCCACCTCTGTCGCTCGTTATATGCTTGTCTGTTTTCACCCAGCCCCAAGGCAAGGCCTGGTTGCCATAAAACAATTGTCGTTCATCGGGGAAAATTCAATTATGTCAAAGAGAACCCAAATTTGAGCAGCATATCCTGTTTGTGTGCAACACGAGTACCAGGATATCCTGCCCAGCTGATTGCATCCGCCTCATGGCCAGAGTCAAGACAATGATATTCTCCACATGCAATTGGGTTAAATTATTTGAACTGCTAGCCATGCGCTGCCTTGCACCTGCTTTACTCTAGACAGCTGTAGCTCTCAATTTCAATTGATGCTCTGTCGAATGTCAGCGAAAATTAAATGCATAAATTGCGTTTCAATGTATGAACAGAACATTTGCATGAATGCGCATTGAATTTAGTCTTTATCAGGCATAAAGCATGAGAAAGCTCTTAGAATGACTTGATCCCATGAGAATTGCAGAGGAGAGCAATGAATTAAGTATACAATATTTGAATTATATTTAAGCTGTACAAACTAATATACCCGTTAAAGCTTAGTTTTCATACAAAAATATACATAAAAGGTGCATCTCTATGTCAGTTTGAATTACACAAAAGCCACCGCCGACGCTGACGCCGCGACATTTGCTGCCAGTTGCAATCAGGTTCAAAATGCAACCCACAAAAGGCACAAACAACCAACAGCTACAACAACAACTACTACAACAACAACAACAAATACCAATTAAACAAAATGTGAGCAATGGCACGTCTGCTATACGAAACTGTCCTCCATAATAAACGTAGCGCACAAACAAAGAGAGCGAAAGAGCATTTAATGCCAGAAAGAGTCTGAAATGAAAAAGTCGAAAAATTCCGGGGGATATACTTAGTAGTGAGTCAGTCCAGTACAAAATCCAAATCAACTATTTATAGCAGATTATTAATTGAGCGAAATATAGAATCACAATCCACAGACTATAAAAGAAATGTTTCGAATGAATGAATGGAATAGGTCAGATCGGTATGTTTGATATGATGCAACAAGGTTTTTTCATGATTGTCATGTCATGTCATGATTGTCCTAATATTATATAGAATTTTAGTTGTAATAGCGCAATCAATGTTAAAGCACATACGTTTTGTAATTTTATATAATAATATGATTTAAAATTAAAATATATAAAATATCTTACAGGTAGTTATCCTATTTAAATACTGTTAAAACCTAAATCTCAGTTAAGTTATAAAAGAATTATGCATTAATTAAGTCTGAATTTCAGATTAATTTCAAACGCTATGCTATGCATATGATATAGCTTATTGATTAAAAAATATTAGTTATTCAGTAGATATTAAAATATCGATTTAGTTCTATTCAGTATCACGTGCGTAGCCATAGAAATCTCAATATTTTAGCGCTTCTATTGCTGTATTGCCAGCATTGATAACACTAGCCTACAAACGTTGACATTATTTGTTTAGTGTAAGAATTCTCTTTGGCATCCATAGGTCGACATAAAATAAAAGCTTAGTAAATATCTAAATATTTTGTCAACATTGTTGGCCTGTGAGCGGTTGCATAGTGTAATCTGTATTCACAATTCCAGCTGAATAAACAGAGATATATTGTACATATACACAGACAGTAAGTACTGACGGGTTCTTTATTGCAGTTAGCCTAAGATAAATAAGTGCAGTCAGAGTATCTATTATTGATAAGATAAATTGCCGATCAACTATTTATGTTAATTTAAAATTTTAAAATGCTGCCAAAGCTCGCCAAACGCATTTTTATTAGCACTCGTTTGATCTGTAAATTAAGCCCATGAATTCATACATACTTAGGTAGTTGCACGTAAATTTGTACCATAAGAGCACACACACATGCATATTATATGCACACGTGTGTGTGCGCGTGCATGTATAACTGTTTGTTAGCTTCATGCATAACTTGAAGCACTCTCAATGGCTCAGTCATTGATTTTCGCTGAAAGTTTAATTGAGTCGTCATCGGCATTTTACTGCGGTTCAAGCACACATACATGTATGTCTGTGTGAGCGCTCGCTTGGTTGCGTGTGTGTGTGTAAGTTGCACATGAATTAATAAATATATCTGTGAATGTGTGGGAGCCGTTCAAAAATCTGCACAACGTGTGAAATTTTTTACGACTCGCAAAAAAATTGAATGCAACGCGTACGGCGGCAGCTGCATGGGGCGCCATCTGCCCCGCCCACTTAACAGCTACACATAAGCGCATACACACATGCATATATATGTATGTACCTACAAACATATATTCAGCTGCGTCTCGCACTTGAATATGAAAGCTCTCTCTGTTTTTTACCTTCTCACTCGCGCGCACTGTTTCACTCCCATTTTGGCTCTCTCGCTCTCTCCCACTCACTATCTGTTGAACAATGTGGCGCTTAATTAAGCACGCGTGTGTCTGGCTGCCCTCTTTTCATTTCAAAGTGAGAGTGCGAGAGGGCGCCACTGTTGATATTCTTGTTGCTGTTGCTGTTGATGTTGCTGTTGCTTCTGCTGTTGTTGTAGTGTTTGTTTGCAATTGATTCTGAATAGGCAGCGAACGGTTGGTTGAATATTTTGTGATTTGTCTTCAATTATTCAACTTGAAGGCAAACTTGTTTTCTTTTTAGCATTTACCTGCACTGCTATTGTACCGTTATCAAAGGCTTGCCACTTGACCCAGTTGTCAGTGCAACGCAGCCCTTTTGTATGTAAGTAATCAGAGCCTGCAAAATTGGCTGCGCCCAGCTGTGCGCCCAACAACAGGTGGAACGGGTTTTTCTTATAGGGCCGACATATGTACATAAATATCTGTTCGCATACATATGTATGTACATATGTACCTACTGATTTACATGGGCAAGTTAAGTAAAGTGTCGTTTTGTACTTACAATTATCAGTTTGAATCTAAACAGTTTGGCGCTTCAGACATTCGCTGGCATCAAAAATGTTTACAAAAGTTGAATCATCAGATCCGATCCTCGATATACGAATGTCTATGAATATGGGAGCAAAAGCACTCACTCACTGGCCGTAAATCGAATAATTTGATTGCAAATTAAATTTTATGGCCACACACACACTCGAAATGGCACTTGAAAGAACTCAATATATTTTTCACCTTGAGTACGCGCACTTAACCACAAAAAGCGCAAAAGGGGAAGCAGCAACAACAGCAACGGCAGAAGCCGAAGCAGAAACAGAAACAAAAAACGGCAACCGACCGACCGACCGCATACAATATAATAACAATAACAATGTTTGAGCAGCGACGCGCTCGCCGCTGTTACTGTCAATACGTGAACGCAAACGCAGAAGAGGAGAGAATAAGAAAAATACACGCGACAACAATTCCGCGTACGGCACAGAAGAAGGCGATACATAAAATATACGCTCAAAGCAACGTCAACAATTACGCCCCCGCGCCCACAAGCCGTTGTTGCAGCGTCAGTAACAGCGCCAACAACGCCAAAAGACAACTTTTGATACACCGCTCTGTCCGCGGCAGAGGACGACGACGTCAACGTCTGCGTCAGCTTAAGCGTTAGCGCAAGCAAACAATGGTCTATTTTCAATTTTCAATTTTCACACATTTCTAATCAACCTACTATAATACCACACACTTTTCAAATCAATTTCAACACAAATCGCTAGCTTAAAGATAATTAAAATCCGATTTTAGAATTGCGATTATATTATTTTCGTTTAATTTCTTGCGTGCGTAGTGTTGCGCGATAAGCAAACCCACAGCAAAGCGACACGCGACAACGATGAAGACTGAGCGCAATGAGCAAACAAGTGTCAAAAGCATATGATCGTTCGATTTTCAAAAAGTCTGGCAGTATTATTAACGTTAACATTAACAGTACTTGGCTGAACAGATTGGGCAACGCTACATGTTAGACGATCAGCAGCGGCAGCCCTGAGAGGCGGAAAATTTGAAATTAACATGAAAGCTTTAATCGTCTGACATTCTTTTATTACAGAAAATGCTCCGGGCATAGTTAATTTTGGGGGGTGCCACAGAATTCATCACGCCACACACACGCATAGCTACATTTCCCAAAAGTTGCAAACAAAAAGCCGCTCGCAGCAATATGGCTGCTGCACTCGCTTATCGCTGGCTTTTGTGTGCGACTGGCATTGTTAATGTGCTACCGATTGGAGGACAAAGGCACACAGCTTCCGATAATCCCTCAACGTACAATATAGGCGGCGTATTAAGCAATTCCGATAGCGAGGAGCACTTTCGTATAACAATAGCGGTAAGCGTGTTTATCTTTTCCATTTGTCCAACAGGATTGTGGATTTGTAATTTCCATATTTCTTCTCTTCCTTCAATCGCAGCATCTCAATTTCGACCAGCAATATGTGCCGCGCAAAGTCACCTATTACGATAAGACAATACGCATGGATAAGAACCCAATTAAAACGGTCTTTAATGTCTGCGACAAGTTAATTCAAAAGCGAGTAAGTATGAAAGCAATGGCAGCAAAAAACAAAATCTGCATTCTGACTGGCAGCACGCAAATACAATTATCGCCAGCCATTGCCAGCAATTTCCAGCCATTGCCAGCGTTGCCACCCCGCGTGGGTTCCCATTTCACCTTTCATTTTAATAATTCAAAAGGAAATGAATCGGAAATGAGTCGATGACAAACGGTAATTCGCCTGTGCATATCACATACACTCATTTTCCTCGTTGGCTCGAACGCCTTTTCCCTTTTCCGAAGATAGACGAGCCCAAAATGGAAGTCAATGAGGCAGCCTGCCAAGATATATGTTTCGTTTCTTTGAAGGAAACGAACTACCCAGGACGATTTATGAACTGTGTCACATAAAAATCATAGACAAAGGAAGTGTTAAGCTTTCTGTTCAACTGCCTTAAATTAACTCGACTTAGAGTATTCTAGATATATACTTTTTAACCATTAATCATAAATAAATCAATTTGGAATTGAGAAGCTTGGAAGCTCAACGTGCAATTGTCATTTATCATGAAATTTGAACAGTTTGAACCATTCATTAGAGTCACCCAGAAGAACAAATGACAATCAGCTCTCGTTCGGGTTTCGGGCTGCCGCTGCCGCTGCCAGCAAATGATGCACATCTATTCTGGCAATCAATTGCAGATCCTGGTGACGCCTTATTCGATTTACACTTCCGCTTGTCTACCGATTGCCTCTGGCTTCTTCTCTTGTTTTCCATTTTCTCCTTTACCTTCCCCCGTTTACCTTCTGCATTGCTCATTTCCATTGATTTTGTGTCGCTTGGGCAGGTGTACGCCGTCGTCGTTTCGCATGGGCAAACCTCAGGCGATTTGTCGCCGGCAGCTGTGAGCTATACAACCGGCTTCTATTCGATACCAGTCATTGGCATATCCTCGCGGGATGCGGCCTTTTCCGACAAGAATATCCATGTCTCATTTCTGCGCACCGTGCCCCCCTATTACCATCAGGCGGACGTTTGGCTCGAAATGCTCAGTCACTTTTTGTACACCAAGGTAAGCGGATGATTGGCCTAAGTTATGACACGTTGACTCATGGAATTGTCATTGCCATCGACAGGTAATCATCATTCACAGCTCCGACACGGACGGACGCGCAATTTTGGGCCGTTTCCAGACCACCTCGCAAACCTACTACGACGATGTCGATGTGCGCGCGACAGTTGAATTGATTGTCGAGTTCGAGCCAAAATTGGAAAGCTTTACGGAGCACCTAATAGACATGAAGACCGCTCAGTCTAGGGTCTATCTCGTCTATGCCAGGTAAATAAATACACCTTGCATTTTTCGTTTGAATATGCCTAAAAGTATGCCACAGTTGATATACGCATGAATATGTACGGTATATGTAGATTCAAAACTTAAGTATATATTATAACTTGATTGATTCAAATCAACATTTGAATTCAAAGTTTTCGTTTCAAATACCATATGATATAATATCTTATTTGCTATGCTTCATGCTCAAAAACTCCTGATTTTGATCTATCCAACATCAACTAAATTCAGCTCAGCTCAGCTCATCATCATAAGCGTTACCATTATGCCCATATCCCTAGGCACATTAAGACAAACTCTTGTATTCTATATATATGCAGCACCGAGGACGCTCAAGTGATATTCCGCGATGCTGGTGAATATAATATGACTGGCGAGGGACATGTGTGGATTGTGACGGAGCAGGCACTACATGCAAACAACACGCCGGACGGAGTACTTGGGCTGCAGCTGGAGCATGCCCACAGTGACAAGGGACACATTAGGGTAAGTGGAGTGTGGCCAGGCAGCTCCGACGAATAGTTGAATAATTCATTATCATTGTTGCCGGTTTGCCGACTTGCAGGACAGCGTATATGTGCTGGCCTCTGCTATTAAGGAGATGATTTCGAATGAGACCATCGCCGAGGCGCCCAAGGACTGCGGCGATTCGGCTGTCAACTGGGAATCAGGTGGGCATTTTGCACATTGACACACGATTCCTGAAAGCTAATTAATGCATCATTTGACACGCATCGCAGGCAAACGCCTGTTTCAGTACCTGAAGACTCGAAATATCACGGGAGAAACGGGTCAAGTGGCATTCGATGACAACGGGGATCGGATTTATGCCGGCTACGATGTAATCAACATTCAGCAGCAAAAGCAGCACATTGTGGGCAAGTTCAGCTACGATAGAGTGAGTGATTCCATTTATCTGACTGAGCACTGATCAACAAAGATCCTTTGCTATTCCAATCCAGCTTAAGGCAAAAATGCGAATGCGCATTAACGACAGCGAGATCATCTGGGGCGGCAAACAGCGACGCAAACCAGAGGGCATCATGATACCCACACATCTCAAGGTGCTAACCATCGAGGAGAAACCTTTTGTCTATGTGCGCCGCATGGGTGACGATGAGTTCCGTTGCGAGCCAGACGAACGTCCCTGCCCGCTGTTCAATGCCAGCGATGCTTCAAGTAAATGCCATCATAATCCACTCTCGCCCTACTCTGACTGAATCTCCTATTCCGCTCGCAGCTAATGAGTATTGTTGCCGTGGCTACTGCATTGACTTGTTGATCGAGCTCTCTAAGCGCATCAATTTCACCTATGACCTGGCCCTGTCTCCAGATGGCCAATTCGGACACTATATCCTGAAAAACAATACAGGAGCCATGACGCTGCGCAAGGAGTGGACAGGCCTAATCGGAGAGCTGGTCAATGAACGTGCCGAGTAAGATTTAGCGTATACACTCAGAGAAAAACATTTGTAGAAAACAAATAATGTGCCCATAGATCCTATAAAAATCCCTGCTTCTCTGAGTGTAGCTCTTATCATTTAACCTTTGTGAATAGAATTTACTTCGTGATTTTTATATTTTTAGCATGATCGTCGCACCACTAACCATAAATCCGGAGCGTGCTGAGTATATCGAATTCTCGAAACCATTCAAATACCAAGGCATTACAATACTCGAGAAGAAACCGTCCCGATCGAGTACTCTTGTGTCTTTCTTGCAGCCATTTAGTAACACGCTATGGATCTTGGTAATGGTGTCGGTTCATGTTGTGGCGCTCGTGCTTTATCTGCTGGACAGGTGCGTAATCTATAGCCATACAAATTGAAAGCCAAAACAAATAGAGTACAAGTCCCAGACACAAACCCTAATACCTATTGAGTGATGGCTTGGACATTCGGCTCGTTGCATTTGACGGTTGAAGGCCAGCGAGCACAGCGAACATCCTCTTGTACAATATACCCCAGACATCACTTAGCCATGGTTTAGCCAGCTGGACAATTAAGCATACGTTTGTTCTAACTAAATGATTCTCTAATACTCAGATTCTCACCGTTTGGACGCTTCAAGCTCTCGCACTCGGACAGCAATGAGGAGAAGGCGCTGAATCTCAGCTCCGCCATTTGGTTCGCTTGGGGCGTGCTGCTCAACAGCGGCATTGGTGAGGGTACACCGCGCAGTTTCTCGGCCCGAGTGCTGGGCATGGTCTGGGCCGGCTTTGCCATGATCATAGTCGCTCCTACACTGCCAACTTGGCTGCTTTCCTCGTGCTGGAGCGGCCCAAAACGAAGCTGAGCGGCATCAATGATGCCCGTCTGCGCAACACCATGGAGAATCTCACCTGTGCCACGGTCAAAGGCTCCTCGGTGGACATGTATTTCCGGCGCCAGGTGGAGCTATCGAACATGTATCGTACCATGGAGTCCAACAACTATGTCACTGCCGAACAGGCCATTCAGGACGTGAAGAAGGGGTAACTGAACTTGCTAGCGAACCGAAGATCGCTTCGAGTCTTTGTTAACCATATAGCTGAAATAGTCGCATGATTTTGCCACCGCAACTAACTACAACAACTACAACAACAATAACATCAACGATACTCACTCTTCACTCTCTCTTACCACTCTCTTTTTATCTCTCCCCTTATATATATATATATATATATACAAATATTGCTCTCTTACTCTCTCTCTCTTTCTCTTCAGTAGCAGTAGAAATCGTACTCATATTCGTATTGTACTCGTATTTTGAAGAAACCACTAAATCTTTTAATGTTCTCTAAAAATGTTTTCTTTAAAAAAAAAAGAAAAGAAAAGAATTTTATCTAATCTCCTATTTGTTGTGCAACTAAAACTCCTTTGATCTTACCTTGATTCTAATATATCTAAACATTCATTTGCAGCAAGCTTATGGCTTTCATCTGGGACTCCTCTCGCCTGGAGTATGAGGCTTCCAAGGACTGTGAGCTTGTCACGGCTGGCGAGCTTTTTGGACGCAGCGGCTATGGCATTGGCCTGCAAAAGGGTTCGCCCTGGACAGATGCCGTTACACTAGCCATACTCGAGTTCCATGAAAGTGAGTTGATGACCAATTGAGTAGCTAAGATAATTTATCAAATACTTACTGCGTAGGCGGCTTCATGGAGAAACTCGACAAACAGTGGATCTTTCATGGTCACGTCCAACAGAACTGCGAACTGTTCGAAAAGACGCCAAACACGCTGGGCCTCAAGAACATGGCGGGCGTCTTCATACTGGTGGGCGTGGGCATCGCTGGAGGCGTGGGTCTGATCATCATCGAGGTTATCTATAAGAAGCATCAGGTGAAGAAGCAAAAGCGCTTGGACATTGCTCGTCACGCAGCGGACAAATGGCGCGGCACCATTGAGGTAAGCTCCTCGACTATTATTGAAATGGAAATCTAATCCATTGGGGATCTTCGATTTATAGAAACGCAAAACCATACGCGCCTCGCTAGCCATGCAGCGTCAGTACAACGTGGGTCTGATGGCCAGCCATGCGCCAGGCACCATCAGCCTGGCAGTGGACAAGAAACGCTATCCACGTCTGGGCCAGCGGTTGGGGCCGGAGCGCGCGTGGCCAGGCGATGCGGCCGATGTGCTGCGCGTACGCAGACCCTACGATCTGACCAAGTCGGGTCAGCTAGGCTTGGGCAAGACCCGACCCCAACAGAATCCATTGCCACCGCGCTACTCGCCGGGCTACACCAGCGACGTCTCGCATCTGGTCGTATAAGTTAACATTTTTGAAACCAAACAACAAAACGAATAGAAAGAGAGAGTATTATTAGTGTTATCCATGATTTTATATACATATATATATATATATCATTGCTCAATACCTGACGATTTACAAGCCAAGCCCATGGAGGACCTTGGTCGTATATAAGTTAGATTACAAATTTATATATACATATATATATATTATATATTTTGCCAAATTAGAAATTATTTATTTACATACGCTTGCAGCATTCAATGAAATCACGAGATTATTTGGCATAATCAAATGCATCTCGTGTATATGTATTGTTATATAGTCGGCATTTATTTTACGGTTAAGTTAAGTTTGTGTAGTTTCGTTCAAAAGATGAGAATATTAAAAATTTGTTGAACTCCATGTCGAATTGACCTTAAATGCTTCTCGCTAATCTAACTCAATGTATGTATGCCCGCTTTAGCCAATTCCCGAAATCTAAATATCAATATCTAACTATCTATCTAGCTACTAACTGTCTATTGTTATCTGTGTAGATCGAATTGTAGTGCATATGAAACGATCATCAGAAAACCCACCCATTGTTACAAGGTGTACTAACGATACTTGAATTTGAAAACGATTTTTCACAACAAAAAGCTCCGATTTTCAAAATATATGAATACAATTTATACACTTCACAAAAATAATAAAAAAAAATTACAAACCTTTATACATTACAAACAAAAGAAAAGAAAAAAAAAAACAATTTGCAAACAGCTGTTGATTGTTTTTTTTTTTTTTTTTTTTTTTTTTTTTTTTTTTTTTTTTTTTATTGGCCGAGCTTATTAAACAGATCCATTTAAATCAACAACTTTAATGCGACACCTAAACAAGCAAGGGCCATACAAAAATTAATAATACTTTAATGTGAAATTAAAAAAAAAAAATCTTTAAATGTCATTCAAACTACATACATCAAATGTCTAATTAATCTTAAGTGTGAAAGTTAACAGCATCAATGTGAATTAAAATAAAAAACCAAAACAAACAAATTATTCAAACTATTCAAATAGGTGGAAACAGAATTTTAAATGTTTTGAATGTGTAAACTATTTATGGCAAGCCAAACAAAATATAAATAAATGAATATTTAATACAATTGCCAAATCTTGACTCATTTGCTTGCTGCGCTGATTGAGACCCACTTCCTCATCCAGTCGAAGCACCTTTGGCAATAAACAATTTTACGCAATTCCCCATCTGGATTACATTAAAGTAATTGAATATTTTCCATATTGTACATTTATTTTCTCTTTTCATATTGGGGCCGCTCTGCAATACATTTATTTAAATCCAAACATTCCAATCAATGATTGACAAGCTAAATGAATATTTCCCGCCTGGGCAACAATGATGATTGATGGCTCTATTCATTTGTGCTTGATTTATTGAAAAATATTTATATATATGTATATAGTTCTGAAGAGTCTGAAGAACCTAAGACATTTTTAGTTACATATATATTTTGATATCTGTATATATTATTTTCCAATATAAAGTGATTGAAAATTGTTATTTCTACCAGACTTTACTATGATAATTGTCTGTGTGTAGATCTTTCTGTCTATTCCATTAGTATGTCGTTCAAGTAAGTTTATCACTTCTAGGCCTGTCTATCCGCCTCTCCATGCCTGCTTTTGACTCTTACATAAAGTTTACATGTAATCGAATGATAACAGTTTAATCAAATCAACAAGTAGGCTCATGATCGGCTATCTTTCTATCAGTATAGCAACGGCCTTGGCAATGACCCAGTCTAAACCAGAGTTTGTTAGTTCTGCTTATCGACTCATGCAAGGCAGAGACAATGTACTTGAAGAGTCCTTCTTATGCTAAGACTATAAGACCAATATTAATTAATCAATTACTTCGTTAGCAAGATAAACATGCAACTGCCTTAAGTTGGTATTCATATAAGATTTATTTGTATACAAATTAAAGTGCTGTAAATAAATGAGAAGAACTTCGAAAAGACCTGAAACTACCGTTAAGCTCTTAAATTTGACCCTTTTAAGTATTTTTAAATAACAAAAAAAGTAAAAAAGTAAAAATTAACAACTTCTCGAGAAAGTACCCAACAAAGTAGACAGTGAAGAGGCAGTAAATCACCTGGATTGCCAAAGGAAAAGAATCAGGCCATTGCAATAAGTAAAACGGTTGCGAGCGACCTGTACTGACTTTGTAATACTCTACTCTTGATATATTCAAATTCGTTTATTTTCAAATTTACGAACGAACATTTTTATTTTCAATCGGGTAAGAAGATTAAAGGCTAAGCAATGGATTTAACATAAGAAAAACTTGTATTGAATTATTTTACTTTTTCAGTTCATTTATTTATTTTCTTTCTTTTTCATGACACAGATTAAAGATGAATTAATGAAGTTTTTCTCCACATTTCAGTGATATAAACATTTTAACACTACTCAACGGAAATCGAGTTTACACTATTCAGTTGCATGCGTTGCATTCGCTTTGGGCACGTGTAAAACTGATGCGGAGGATAAACTTTGAATTGAATTACTATAATGAATATGTTTAAACAATAGATTATTCATAAATGCTTTTTTTACACACGTATTATATGCACATTACTATTTAGCTTATTAATTGTCACACTTGCCGTACCACAGTCAGACGGTGACAACAATAACAATAACTACCAGGCAGGCAACCAAGCAGCCGGCCAACTGAGTAGCTGAACAGCCAGCCATCCAGACGAGCCGGCGCTGAGCGAGTTGTAACTGCAATAAAGCGGTTCGAATCGGAACCATTAATGACTGGCTGATGCTTCGTTAGCCGGTTTGCAAAAACAAAAATCAAGTAAATCTGCTTTAGTCGAAAAGATGGCCAACTAGAAGCTACCCTACATCAATCAAATTTAGAAATTTCATCTCTTTACATATGGTTATAAGCAATACCCGAAGCTCTATATATAACATACATTGTAGTCGTAGACGAGCTATCCTGTACTGTAATGAGTTGTCACATACAATATACCCTATATATAACACTGAACTGATATCAACACTTTCCATATAGCCATTTTCTCTAACCAATACTAATCGATATTTCAGAAATTGAATTATTGACAATAATTCTTGAACATTATACATAGATACTCCAAATGCATACTTATTTCGTATATACCCTCACTTATGCTACTACAGGGTATTTAAAAAATAACTTTAACTCATATGCATTAACATGTATTGGGGCGCAATCCGAACAAAAATCCCCGTCACAGGCGTCCACTCAAAGTCCAGATTGAAATGCGACTGTGACGGGAAAGAGCAGCCTGCATGGATAAACAATATGCTGAATTCGGAGTTAAATATAGTTAGTTTACATATGCGAATTAAGGCTTACATTTTTAATTGCACGGCATGACTCAGACATTTGGTATTGATTGAAAATGCGTATTAATTTTCCAATGATATCCAAGTTTACTTTAAAATTCTATTTTGATATAGTTCAAAATGATATATATTTATTTATTTTGTTAGTTCGTATACGAAATATTTTGAATACTAATTTTCATTTATTAAATATATGAATAAAATAAATAAATAATATTTATATTTAGGTAATGAAACTCTCTTTTTAACCTAGGCAATTTCATACTGAAGAAGGCCATGAGATTTTTTGAATACTTTAAATGCCTTCACATGAAAGAATCTCAAGGTATCATAGAGTTCGATGTTAGACAAAATGAAACGCTCTGTTAAAAATTGGCATTGCTTCGGCCGCACATTTCACTTTCAATGGTCGTCTTAATTGAGATCTAGACGCAACTATGTTCATGTTTATCTAAATGGTTAACACAGAGTCTGAGATACATGGGTCTTCATAGGTCTACACTAAGTGGCTGCATAAACATGGAACCATTCGACTCGCAAGGAACTCAATTGACGTCAGGCATTTCCATTTAAACTTTCAGCTGACTTCAAACATTAATAATTGAAATGACAAAGGCTCTACGCTCTGTTGAAGCGATTGTATCTAGATACTTGTTGATCTGTGCGGAAATGTCGCATCGCTTGGTGCTGGATGCGCCAAATTGAAACCTTTTTAAAGTGGTATAAAGCAGTTAATTCAATTAATAATCGAGTGTGAAATAATGTTTGATAATTGTAATTGTTGTTGTATTTCGCATGCGTAAACATGGTCCAAAGACTCGCAGCTAATTGATAGATGCCGACATTGTCCACTATGCGAGCACGCGACCCCCAAAACCAAACCAGACTAGATTCCCCATGAATGGGAATGCTGAACATCTATTGGCTACCTAAAGATATACGAAGCTACAAAGATAGGTATTCTCGCAAGTTCTCCAATTAGTCAATAGACAAACTGCTATACAATACGATCGACTTGTCAGCTAAACATTTCATTTGCGCTGTAAAATAATCAATTTGTCTGTTCCGCGAATTGTTGACTCCATTAATTAGATGAATTGAACCCTTTGCCCACGTGGCTGGAAAAAAGCTAAAAATTGCTTCGCAATCGAGCCTGTCATCAGGTGTTAATTAGTAAGTGTTAATTAAACCGCTTGTAACAGGTCCGATTTGGTTAGACTTACCTTGATTTTCACGGAAGGTCAACTAAGATACTTACTTTTAAAAAAAACTGTCTTCCCGCCTCAAGTATGACCTATCCCAAGAAATATGTGGGTGAGAATATGTTTATTTGTTATAGTTACAACAAGTTATATTTAGACTTTGTTAAACACATTACTACAACAACAAGTTGATCAACTAAGTTCTCTGAGCACGTAGCAAAATCTAAAGCGTTATCTCATTTCTAGCGAAAAGAATTATAAAGTTAACAACTATGTACATAATGATGGAAAAAATAAAGAGGTCATACCGAACAACTTGTCAATACCCTGTAAAAAGTAATTAATGTAACATTGTAATAAATTAATTCAAAATCAATGTAAATACTTGACTGAAATTGAAACTTGACAAATATTCCAATTCAATATTCTTTCAAGAGACAGCACAACTTATACTAGACTTAGACACTGCACCACAGGGTATTCGATTGTTAAATTAAAGTATTTATCCCATGCCAATTACAATCATTAAAGTAATTCCAATTTTATTAGTTGCCATTCGTAAACAAATTAAGTTTATATCTTTAAACAAAATATAAAACAAAATTTGCCGCTTGCCCTCTTTGAAGTCAAAAATGAGCGAAGAATAATCTTTAGAGCGCAAAATTAAGAATCACAAATAGATGCAAACAATCGGAATGGGAATTGATGAGGAAACCGGGCAACAATTGAATTATGCCAATAAAAATAAACAATAAAGCACTCGTCTATGGTTTAATATGTATGTATATATATAGATATATTTGAATGTATATAGAAAGAGATTCTTAATTACATTTGGCTTTCTGCTGTGAGGCAGGCTAAACATATGAGGTTTACTATTAAAACTGTGCCACAAACATGCTTTGTAGTAATTCTTGAGTTGCAGGCATACAGAGAAATGGAAATCGTATCGATATATGAAAATTATAAACAATGTGTAAACTATTAATAATTGGCATGAGAAATTGGCCAAATACAGGCGCTAAATAAGTGTGAAAAATACATCGTAAATGGATTTGGATATTCATACAAATTTTTATGACAGAAGCACATGAGTAATAAATTTTTATGAATATTTATTTATAACCTTTTACGATTCTTGATTTGCTTGCTAACCATTTTAGATATTATTATACAATATATTAAGTCGTTGATAAGTATAAATATTTGCAATTATATAGCAATAAAAATGTCATAAGAAAATTATGAGCTATAGCTCAGATTACCAACTTTGCTACACTGCGTATGAGCAATTTTTGAGCACCCTTAAATGTACTGCGATTGGGGTACTTCTGCTATTGCCACATGCGTTGGAGGAATTAATATAAATAAGATAAGATACCATCAGCACGTGTGATCTACTAAACTTATACATACCTTTATTATAATGAGATCTGTTCGGCTTCTTTTTCATCTTCCCGCGCTGTCTAGCAGACACGTTGTTCTGTCTAAGTATTGATTAAAGCTCGAGAACATTTCGGTTCGTTAACCTAAAGCGATCAAATGACAAAGAAGCAAATACGTAATTAAAACTAGTTATTAGACTAGCCAAAAGGGCTGCAACAAACACGTTTTAAATAAAACGTAGAATAAGATGAAGCTTCCCAGAATGACGTAAATTCCAATATTTCCAAAGAGAGCGCCTCAACAAACTAAAGAATACAAATTAAACGAAGAGAAATGGAGTGGACATACAAGATGTGTCCAAGAGTCGTAGCTAGCTGCAGCTGGAGCAGTAAAGCAATATGGTTATCACGAGAAGCATTTTTATTCTCTCGTCGGTTGGCCTGGGTCGGTTTCGATCAGTGGAAGACGGTAAGAATAAGACGAAGAGTAACTTTTCATAACCAGCAATAGAAACTCTTAGCTAGTGTGCTTTGTTTCGTTTTTATTTAATGTGTAAATGCCTCTTGGCTCTGATGGCAACAATTTGCCAGCCAATCAAACCAGATAAAACCGATTTTAATTCGATTAAAGGGGTTTTCGCTACGCTCTTTGGCCAGATTGTGGTTGTTATTTTTGTTGTTGTTGCTATAACTGTTGCTGTTTCTGTTGAGGCTAGTGCTGTTGTTGTTCTCTGGGCAGTAAAGATGTTATGAACTGGTGAGTGCGATAGTGCTAGCGACGCATTGTTACGAATTAAGTAAACAAAAGAAATACAAGCAAATAGCAGTCGTAAGAAACTCAAAGAGGAAATGGTTAATAAATTAATGAGAAAAAAATGTCCGAAAAAGCGACAGTTTCAAATTAGCAAATGTATGTAGTTGCAATTACTATTGTTAGCAGCGCCCCTAAAATACCACGAATATACCAGCGAACAGCGGCCGACAGGTCCTGCCACACAAGCGAACAATCAATTATTAAATGCTGGTCACACCGCCCACAATTTCTGTTAATGTAAATGTCTAAATGTAATGTTTACTTTAGTTGACTTTTACTTTTATTCACAGCGAGATTAACACATTGTTGCTGCTTCTGCCTTTGCTTCTGCTGCATATTCGCAACAGAGAGCGGTACCAAGACTTCTACTACACTCATACATGCAAGCATGTGTGTTGAAATATAGCTGAGCGCAAACACAAAAAAACACTTGTTGGGAACTCACCACACTCACTCTCACACACTGGCGCACAGCGCTTATTCTTACGCTATACGTATTTGTGATTGGTAATCAAGCGAAAGCCGTAGCAGCACACAGTCTGAATGGTGTCCATAATCAAAAAAGCATAATAATCCAGCGGCAAACACTTGACAACGCTCAAACGACGTGCGACAGCCAGCGCGTAAAGTTGTAAGCTGTAACCGGCGCGTACAGCATTTCGTTAGCCGACATACGCAAAGTGCTAAATAACGCCAAAACAACAGATACGTATTTCCCCGCTACGCATATATATGTTTAGTTCGAATGCCACGCGTTAAATATATGCCAACATTTTCGATTTGATATTAAACGGAGCTGAAGCTTCGTCGTGTGCATGTCAGTCAACCAGTGAACATTTAACTACCGATCAAAACTGAGCATTCCTTTTGTCGCTTTTAAAGGTCCTGCTCGGCCCCGAGTGTAATGTAATTCAAATCGGTGAAATTGTCAGTGTTAAACAACCAGTTAAAAACAATAAAATTGCCAAAAAAAAAAAAAAAAAGTTTATATATAAATATAAATATATATATATTAATTGAAGTTGAATCATCAGCAGTAACAGCAGCAGCAATTCATAACAATGGCAGATCGTTTTCAGATCTCAAAGGTTAATGGCAGTGCCAATGTCAATGCCGCTTTCGACACGGAAACCGGCGGCGCAGCCGATGCGGAGCAGACATCGAATGGGCCCGACACATTTGGCGCAGATACCAGTGGCCACGCCCACGACAACCATCTGCAGCCCAAAGCGGCAGAAGGCTTCGATACGCGTCGAACATCGCGTTTATCCTTTCGAGGGTTTAGCCAATTCCTGCGTAAATCCGATGCCGAACGCAAGTTCAGTCTGGCGCAGTTAACAAAGTAAGTGAAAAAAAAAAAAAACAATAATAATTACAAAATTGTATATAAATGTATATAAAACTTCTAAATTTATGGAATTATATTCTACATATCGAATGCATTTACAAATTTGTAATGCTTGAGAAATGTTTTCAAAGTGATTTAATGCGCCGTGTCAGAAATATTTTAGAGAATTTTCCCAATGTAGAAAAACATTTAGAAATGATTGCCTGCATATAAATAATTCCATTAAAAGCATTAATACCGCACAGAGATTCGTCCATTCAAGTTACATTTTTTGTTTAGTTTTCTTTGGATACTGTTTATAATTATATCTAGTAAAATGCGCCTTTAATGACCTAACTAATTGTATTTTTTGTTATTTTTAATAGCGCTAATGAATTGTAATTTTATTTCATGTGTTTTCATTTTTCATCTCAAGAAAACACTTTTATGGTTTAAAATATTATCTTTTCAGGTGCACTGAAACCGACAACAACAACAACAATTTTTTAATCTTTTGTTAAGAACTTATTTTTTGCGCTCAAAATTTGTTCCTTGATTTCAATGATATCACTAACGCACACACACACACATATATATATATATATATATATATATTTGCTATTTCCACCTGATAAACGTGTTGTGATTATATTTTGATTGTCTTGTAATAATTGTCGGTTTTAATCAATCATCACTGAGCGTGATTCAGTGAAGTAAAGCAAATCATATAACTGTCGGTAAATCTATTTAAAGTTAATTATCCAAGCAATGCAATGCAACAATGTATATGCTCATTCACGAAGTTAAATGAGTATATATTGGATTATATAGTTATATATTATATTGAAAATTGAAGAACTGTAGACGCTTGAAAATTGCTAACTCGATTTCTGTTAACTTGAAGCATAGATGAAAAATTAAAAAAATTAATTAAATGAAATTAAAAATATTTATATTCATTAGACGCATTGATTATCAAAAAAAAAAAAAAAAAAAAAAAAAAAAAAAAAGTATCCTATTAGCTACCTATCATCTATCATCAATTCTTAAGTTTCGCTGTTGAATTGTCTTTCAAGCCGAGTTGAATTGAAAAAGTCGTTAAATTTGTAAACCTAATTGCTTCTAAGCAGTGAACGAGTATTATGTATTTAGTTGCGCCCGACTGAAACGTTTTCACTCGTTTCCTCCTTTAATAGACTGAGCATTTGCATTATTATATAACTAACTGTATGTATAAGATTATACAATGCGATTTGTGACATTGCCAAATAAATTGATTGCTAAAACTCTAGCTCTGGTCTAGAGTATCCGACTAATAGATATCCAGTACAATTTGAGCATCAACGAATATAAATCGAAATTTTTCATTTCTCTTTTTCTTTTAATATTATTAAAAAATGTATTTAATATTATAAAATTAAGAATTTACATAAATAAATGGGGTATTTGTAGAGTATTTAATCAGAGCACAAAAACTGGCTCAAACAAATCCGAAGCAAGCCGCAAAAAATGTGAATAAATATTTAAATCAAGTAAATTGCAAAATCATACATAATAAATATTCACAATGTAACAAATAAATTAAAGAGCCGTGGAGACGAAATGATTGTTTTTATTTGTAAAACGTGAATGTAGTAAATATTAAAAAAGAAAAACCCTACACATTTTTTTTTTTTTTTTTCATTTTTATAATGTATAAAGAGTAAAATACTTGTGTAGAAGTTAAATCGCCTCGTAACCTATTTACACGTGGTACTTCATTTCCTACAATTAAAACATATTTGATAAAAAAAAAAAAAACAAAAAAAAAGAAAAACAACAACGAAAATACAACTTTATAGAGATAATTTTTTAATAGGCTTGGTAATTATAGAGAGTTTGACTAGCTAAAATTAGAGATGCAAGATTAAAGCATGTGGGAATAGACAGCGATTATTCAGGTTTACCTAAGGCTGATGGAGGTGAGCCACTAAAAAGCTGAACATTTGCGGTGATTTCTACGAGGAACAGGTTAAATCGAATATGCGTAGATACATTGTAAATTTTCTGATCACTATTTTCGGGTTTTATTGTGACGCAAGTCGGCCTTGTTTCAATTCCTTTGTAGCAACTAAGAGAAATGAAGGGAAGAGAAGGTAAAGATAGTTTATATGATAAGAAGAGAAGAGGAGAGAGAAATAAAGAAAACGATAAGAGAAGCAGCGAAGGGAGAAAAAAAAAGTAAAAGTGATATCAACAATAAAGAGAAGAGATGATGAAGAAAATTGAAAAGGGAAACTATATTACAGAATATAATATATATATAAAAATAAATAAAATAATATATAATTAAAGATGAGTACAGAAAAGGGTATACAAAAGAGGGAATGAAACCAAGTCAAATAATACAGCACTGAAAGAAGGAAATTAAGAAAAGAAACGAAAATTAAGAGATAAAAGAAGGAAGGAAAGAAAATAGAAGAAAATTAAAAAAAAAATTTAATTGTCGCATTTGCGAATTCTTATTAAGTAAAATATTTTTACATTTTTAAAATTTAGTAAATTGTTATATTTTTAGGAATAGTTGTATATCTGTTCTTGCCCAAAGCAAATATTATATATACTATTTTAATATAACAACATCTGGAAATCTCTCTCTGTACGACAATCTCTTCCCCATTTAACTTTGTTTAATTCATTCAACACATTTATTTAGTTAATGTTAAGTTGAAATGGTAACGTATTTGCCATGGTCCACTTAAAAACAAAGAAATTTTAAGCACATGACAGGTCAGCAATTTAACCCTTGGGCCAAGATCAGTTTAATGAAATAAACAAATTAGTGCAAATATTCCATTGGTATGACTGGATTGTTGCATGTTTTCAAAAACGTGAAGAGACTGCAAATTAAATTCAATTAAAACCATGACAAGAAACCCGCCAAAAAAAAAAAAAAAAAAAAAAACTTAATGTAAGCATTCAATTTTCTGAATGAAATGTGAACGTAAAAACAATTTTGAAAACTTTGCACTGAGCAAACAAGTTACATCAGCAAAGTAAGAGACGAGTCGAGGCGAACCAATAATAAAACTAATATGAGAGCGAAGCGGGAAAACTGAATTGGCAACTAGTTCTCAAAGTCACTCAACTCGGTTAACTCTGCCACCTTGCATTGATATGCCAGTCTATGTTGATATACATATGTACATATATTAATTGGGGGAAAAAGCCAAGCAATGTGTGCCCCACATAACTCTTAACGAGATGGGTCCGTATCGATTCGGTTTGGGAGTTGTTGATGATGGTTTCACGTGCTGATGACTTCTGTGTGCCAACAACAAATTAGTCATTGGCAGTTTCCAAGACTTTTGTGTGTGATATCATAGCTCAGCGAACAGCAGTAAACGAACTCAATTGATCGAACCAGATGGACAGCGGGACGGACGGACAAGCAGACAGACAGACGGGCCGAGTGTGGAGCTGAGTTTTTTGTCTTTTATATTTCTTCATCAATTGTACAACTAAATCATACTAGCTAAATCTCAACGAAACCGCCGCACAACCAATAGATCAATGTGCACACTGTTGAACACTCACTTACATACGCACACACTCATACGCACATAATCACACACACACACATATATATGATATACAGCAAGCAAATGCAACGAGAATTGTTTATTTTGTATATTTTGAATGCGCTGCTGCTGTCACTGTCGCTGTCTGCCAGCTGAATTGCAAACTAAGAAATCAAAATGAATAACCAGAAATACTTTCTATACCTTACAAAATATTGGCTTCATAGGAATTGTTGTTATAGCAATATTCAAAGCAAGCACACACCTCTACTTTCGTAATTATTAAGATACATGCATAAATATTCTGGCCAATGACAGTTGTGCTTATACTCCAAATAACAATATCTAGATTTAAAATAAATTTAATTTATCAAAATTAATAACTGGCAGAGTATTATAAGCAATAGCGTATGCCAGTCATAAGATGTTCATTGAGAGATCAAAATTTCCAAGCATATTTCTCATTGTTTTTATTTTATATTTAGAGGCAACTTAATCTAGGTTTCTCCACATAAGGAGAATGAATGAATAGAAGATCAGAGATGATAGCATTAACTTAATTTTCCTAATGTAAAAGTAATTATTTTCCATATTTATAAATACTTTATAAAATATTATTAGAAGATCCTTTATGTACGATTAAATCAAGTTATTTATACAAACTTGTATCTATATAAAAATTTCTGCAAAAAGTATGCAACAAAAAATGTTATTCGCCGTCACATACAAATAAACGAAAATATTGTAGTACAGTATTTAAAAATAATTATATATTAACGTTACCGAGCAACTTTTGCTTCATCGCGGTATCTAGCTCTATCTACATAATCCATTTATGATAATTGAATTTATGAGAATTAAAAAAAAAAGAAATATAATTTCCTAGTTTTTTACAATTTAATCACTTTCAATTTCGTAAATGATCAACTTTTTACTAATATATAAAGAAATGTTAGAATTTTTAAGATCTCACACCTTAGTATAGCTAGCTACTCTGCAATTTTACTTTGATCGATATGCTTTATATGCAGCTTGTCCTAATGTATTATAAACGAAAATCGAAACGAGATTTATCTCGTGAAGCTGTTTGAAGCCAGACAATAAGCAAAGCCCCCAGGCTGAGTGGACGTCCCATTGTAAACTACAATACATAGAATAGAATAGGATTTAGTTGACTTCAAATAACAATGAGAGCATAATAGCAACTATTGTAATTGAGTTAAGTAGGCTTAAGACCCAATTATCCAATATGCATTGTATTTGTATTTGTAAAGTTATTGTGAATTATCCAAGTACGTCATCCTTTTCTGTACTGTGTTTACAAAATAAAGTAAATCACACAAAAAGCAAAAAATATGCTAAATTATTCAACTTCTAATGTTTTATTTGATTGACAGCTGATTTTGCATACAAGAAACGAAAACTTTGTGAATATTGAATTAATTCGAATCGTTAGCAGATTTCAGGGTATCTTCGAGTGAGGCACTCCCTTACTTGTTAACAGAAATAATTTGGCTTTTGTTTTTCAGTTTTATTGCAGTTCCTTCTTTGATATAGTATACTAAAATGAAGGCAATCTGAGGCATTTAAATTATCTTTGGCATTCGAATTGTTGTTTCTGTTTTCTTTTTGCCATTAGTAAATATACATAATCAATGAATTGGGAGAGTCTGCTCGTGTCAGTGGGTGAAGTCATTTGCCCTGCCGAGCCATACAGTCACAGATCAATGAGAACATGAAGCAGAGTGCAGAGAGATAAAATAAATATCAAAAAAAGAAAAGAAAAGAAATAAAGATAGAAGCTAGAACGATTTTTCATCAACTTATGAGCACTTCCCCAAACGTGGCCTTCCCCTTGGGTACCTTGACCAATTCATTTTTCTCATTTCTTTCTGTTTTATTATAATTTTGTGCTTGTTTTTTTATATTCCTACTTTTCATCTTTTTTTTTTTGGTTCTTATTTTGGCATTTTCATCGCGTACATTTTTTTGCGGCTCTCTAGTTGGTATTTGCGCCTCGCAAGCTGCGGGCTACATTCATGCTGCCCGAGTCGATATTATTTCTGATGCCGTTTCATCAGTATGAATATCTTCATCTTATTTCATATTCCAATTACACAGACAATCGATCCAAATTAACGTCTGCCTCTCAATTGCTTACAGGGAAACGCTTCCGCGCTTGGATAACTATCGCATCTCTATGCGAAACTTGAAGCGACCCTCAATAGGCGAACTACAAGGCGAGGCGGCAGATCAGGTAAGTCACGGCATTAACAAATTCGCAGTGACAAATATCAAATGTGAAAAAGCTAAATCTATGAAAAGTGCTTAAAATATAAGTATAGAAGAGTAGCTGAAACTGTACTCACTTATTACATAGGTCAAAACTCAAATTTATCTGAATTCATTTATCATTTAACTAAGTGTAACTTGGTCATGTGATCATGTAGACCTCAAAGGGAAGTCTTAGCATTAGAATAATCCTTTTGAACAATAAAGTATGACAGCCTCTATTCTTATTCCTCCCATAATATATAAAATTAGATCAAGAATATACCAGCTACAATACCACATCAAGTGAATAATAAATATATAAATGAAATTATCATGTGCGGTTAGCTACAACATTCCTGAAATATTATGAATTTCAAATTTTTACATATTTGTAATATTGGAAATCGAGTCCACGTCACGTTTCATTTTGATTTGAAAAGATTCTGTTGCCCTTTAGAGTCAAGGCCTCAACATGATCTCTGTGCTGCCTGTGACCTGCTGCCTGCTGCCCATCGGCATCTGTTTATGTATATTTGAAAACATTTCAAGTGCTCGACTAATAAACAAACCAAATCGTAGGTTGTCCATATCTTAAAATCATAAAACACATGCGAATATACTATATAGTCGACAGTAAATTCAGCTAGAAATCAGAATTGTATAGCTTTCAAATAATCATATGCGCTGGCAGTACAGTAGACATGTGAATAAAGAAAACTACATTGAGCATGCTAGACGTGTGAAATACCCTTTAGCAAAACCGAAAAACAGTTTCGGAGTCTTTAAGTCATTCGGTGTTCTGTTAATAACAAAAATCAATTTGATTAATTTTATTGCAGAAGAATAATCTCTTTCAATTATTCACACATTTTTGCTTACCTTTAGCCTTTAAATTGGCCCAATTTGTATAGGGTATTAGCAAATACACGCTGTGTGTTATATACATTATTTATTAGCACGAATACTTTATTTATTTGCTTGAATAATTTTCATTTCATTTTCCATGACGTATTTGCAATGTTGTTTCTTCTACTTATCTGGGAGTCAACTGATTTGTGCGTGTAAACAATTCGACACGATGACGTAGCCAATAGGGGAGGCGCCGGCGTGGTGTTATCGTACCTCTTACCTTTGCCAAGGGCAGCCCTGGGACGCCTTATCAATCAATTAAGTGTAGCCGAGGCTAGAAAACCCTCGAGATACTTAGTCAGAGTTCTAGTTTTTTATGCTTATCGCCGTCAAGGCAATAACTTTTATGCGTCTATTGTGACCTGTGCTCGATGGTGAGATCCACCACAGGCACACCACGAAAAACTCAATTCGCCACCCACCGAACCCCAGCACATTTCTCGCATATTGTTTAATTAATTCGCAGCTGCGGCTGCTGGCCACCGTCCCGAGTTGTAAGTTGTGGAACAGCGTCAACGTGGCGTATGATAGATATCGTAAAAATTGCATTACAGCCCCGGGCGCTCATTAAGGGAATACCAATGAAATCGTCGCATAAACTATAATTGACTAGGCGGCTTACAATGTGTGTATGTGTGTGTATATATGTGTATGTATGTTGCAAACAAGCTCAAATGATAATAGCAGATAACGAACTTAACTTAAACTATCTATATAGAAAACAGACTCAAACACATGTTCAAATAACAGATGTTGGTTAAGTAATGAACAGTAAATGATAAGAACCAGATTGAAAATGTATTACTAATGAATTCACTGTCAAATGAAAATATTTCCTACAATACATTAAGTTGGTTGTCAGAGGAGATCATGAAATAGCTATAAAGCCAAAGAGATGAAGCCAATTGTTATTAAGTCTGAGATTCTAATATTTGATTTTCCACAATCTATTTCCGTGAATCTCTATTAATATTTAGCTAGTGCAAAAACAGAATTATTAGTTGTAGAATATATATTTACTTTCAATTAGCTTACAGTTAGCACATTTTAAATTATTATTTGTAACTTAGCAATTACACAGTTAAAAGCTCATAGAGAGATTATCTCTATAAATAAGTATTTCGCTGATCAGTTTAAACAAAAAAATGAGTTTAGTTCTTTTCATCTTGATAAATGTTCGTTCCTAAAAGACAATAACAGTCATGACAGCTATAAAATAAAAATCAATCTCAGACTTGAGCAAGCACTTCAGTTCTAGACAGAGCACTGAATAATTGAGATGAGCACTCGAAAGTTTAGTGTCCGTTGGGAGGAGTTGGTTTAATTTGCGTACTGAATAAGTGGATAAGCTTGCAATGAGAGCTCTACGTAAATATCCCAGCTGCGACATGTGTCTTGAAAGATGATACGATTGACAGCCTTGAAGCCAAATTAATTGTCAACACGATGGCTGCAAGCGTGCACACACACACACACAGTGCCAGTGCAATATTGTCTTAGCTGGCCACGCCCCCTGGCGTAAACAAAGAGAACTATAGTGAAAGCCGAAGAAGCGCATCGCCCGTCGCTGCTGAATCAGTCAACAACAAGTGTGGAAAATGCACAGGGCGCATCATTAAAATTGACAGCTGCTGCCGACAGATGGCGCTGTTGCTCGATCAATTGTCAACGAATAAACAAGCTACCAAGGAGAAGAGCATTAAAGTTGATGTTTCTGGTTGTCAACCCCCAACGTTGCCAACCAAATGTGCGTGCACACACACCAACACCTCTGTGTACGCGTGCGTGTGTGTGTGTGTGCGTGTGTGTCTGAGTGAGAAACGTGTAAAAAATATTGACAGTTTGTCAGCTCCGATAAGCACTCACTTGAAAAATTGTTAACAATCAGCTATCACTAAATTTTAAACCTGTCATATCAACTACTAGAAAAAATGCCAAAAAATAATCATACCAGTTCTCGGCAGTTTTTTGACACAATCTTAATGTTTTTCGATTTTTTATACCCTGCACCCATTCAAAATGGGAAATCAGGGTATAATGATTTTATGAAAATGTAACAATCAGAAGGCGCGGCTGGCCCTGGCTTCGTTTTCTACGTTTACATTATATTTTATTTTATAATCCGTGAACCCATTGAAAATGGGAATTCAGGGTATAATAAAGTATATATATTCTTGATCAGCATAAAAAAATAAGTGGATTGAGCCCTGTCCGTCCGTATGAACGTCGAGATTTCGGAAACTACAAAAGCTAGAGAGCTGAAATTATGTAGTATGTAGCTACGCAATACGAGTTTATTTTATTTTTTCGATAACTCGTCCCATTTCCAAATTATCGATAAAAAATCGAAAAATTCGTTTCCATTTTTAAGGTTTTTTGGGTATAACTTCTACACCGTTTTAGCTAGAGACTTAAACTTTATATATTTAGATAGATATTATGGTTACGCAGATTTTGTAGTTTTCTGATTTTGGATGCCACGCCCCCTCCGCCCCCAATTTGAAAAACTCATTTCAAATACTAGATACTTGCAATTTGGCACATAGGTAGATTTAGATACCCTTTATCTACTCTGAAAATTTCATGAAGATCGTCCATCTAGAAATGGAGTTATAAGCCCAACCCACCCCCAGCCAAGGCAGCAACTGCGCAGTTAGCAGAGCGCGCGCTTCTAAGTGCATAAAGAAGAAGAGTATCACTTATTTTGCAGGATTCAGGGTATCTCGTAGTCGAGCCGTCTCGAGTAGAGCCTTTTTACTTGTTTTTAGGTAGATATTATGGAGGTTTTGAAATTCAAATTTTTGATACCACGCCCCATTCGCCACAAATTTGAGAAAAATTTGGCAAATTGACACATTTGAATGCTAATATTACGTTCTGCATCCAAAGTATAGCTCACACCGCACCCCAAGTTACTGCATCAAGTAAGCAGTCGAGCAGGGTTCAAGGGATCTTCTAGTCGAGCTGTGTCGACTAGAGCTCTCTTACATGTTTTTAATTAACAATTATACAATACAACTTGAGCTCATTGAAGAAACTTATCAACTTAAGACTTGTTTCCAATCAGATCTCACAAAAACATTTCCACCACCAATACTAGAAAAAGTGCCAACAAAAAAGCATACAAGTTCTCGGCAGTTTTTTGACACATTTTAAATAACAATTGAAGTGAATTTAATTTGTGATTGTTGTCTACGAATTGACATTAGCAATCGATTTTTTTAAAATTAACAATTATCAGTGAATCTTGAGCTATTAAGAGATATGTACGACTCTTCAATCCAAGGACCAAATAATATAAAGATTAAGAGTCAGTTGATATTTTTGTATTAATTAACTGTGGAAAATGTTACATGAATCAGATTTAATTTGTCTGATTATGTTATTATGTTATTTATTTAATTGTTTCTGTCTATTTGGACATTATTACATTATCGCTTTCATTTATAAATGTCTAGAGGTTTGGGATCAGTCACAGCGATGAGACTTGATAGTGTTGTTGTTAATTAAGTTGATGACAAGGGGGTTAGTGTAGCTTTATCAATTTCTTGTTTTAAGTGTATTAGATATATATTGCAGATAGCTCTTTGGACATGCCAGAGATGTTTCTTCAGCCATTAATTTGTTTATTTTTGGTAATCACGTGGGGCTTTCAGGTTAGCTTTCGCTGCCAGGGATGGCGAGTACAATTTAGTAAGTGAAAAATCCCATATCCATTCAATATTCTAAAAATAAAGAACTGCTAACGAAGGCATAATAAATCGTTTATACAAGGAACACCGACTTGTTGAGCAGCTTAGCTGAATGTAAGAAGTATGCGCAATCGCCGCCCAACAGGTTGTAATGTAACAGAGCAGCTACAAAGAACACAATATATGTACAGCTATATAAAGCTGGAATATACAATTAAAGTGCTTCGGCGACTGTTCAAAAATAGTTTCGTGTCGTACCACGCTGCGTATGAGTAGTTCGCTATTCGTAATTCGCATTTCGTGTTTTGTTATTGTGTTTACATCATCAACGGCAGCAGCAGCAGCAGCAGCAGCAGCAGCAACAGGAGTCGCCTGCATGCCTGCTGCCATTTCCATTTCCCCATTTTCAGCTTTTCATTCGAAATGTGCTTTTCTACTGCACTTTCCGGGCATTCGAATTATTGCAATTCCAATTTGCAATTCATATCAAAAGAGTCTCAGCTATTTATACAACATTTATCGATTATTTTATGCGATTCTGCTGCTGCGGCTGCTGCTGTGGCTGCTGGTGTTTATTTAGCGCGTTTCTCGATTCATTTAACCATGGAAAAACAACAATATTTTTACATTTTCCGTGAGCTACTTCTTGAAGGCGTTTCCTTAAATAAAAGGTAACACGACTGAATCAATTTCTTTCGTCTTGCGCTTGTTGTATATTTTAATAAGCCAAATTATTGCAATAGGGCGTAAACAGCTGCATAATACTCGTTCACATTATGAGAGAAATGCCGTTAGCTAAAATATAATTTTCAATAAATATCTTTCTTTTTTTTAATTCTAAGACATTTTGTGCCCAATCCTACTTAGTCTCATGGACCTCTTCATATGCTTAAATGAGGATTCTATACTATTGCATAGAGAAGTCTAGATAGTTCCCTTTTCTCTCTCATTATGAATCTCTTATCTTTCTCATATCTTCAATTGAAGCTCTCAATCACAATCAAGCTGCCTGCCACCTTCACTCGTCCTTTTTTCTTACATATCTATCATATCCCATAAGGCGTTATTCAAATTCCAATTGCAATTCCAATTTCCAATTCCAATTCTGTGTGTACGCGTGGCTTCTGTGCAAAAAAGAAATGTATATATGTATATATATATATATCTATATTCCATGCTTCGGCAAATGGCAAAAGATATGCGCCTTTAACTAAACTAAATGAAATTACCCGGGCGGGCGTCACACAAACAAACCAGTCGCCAGCTCCCTGGCCTGCCTGCCTATCTGTCTATATATGTATGTATGTATGTGTGTGTGTATGTGTGTGTGTATGTGTGTGTGGGTGTGTGGGTGTGTGGATGTGTTAGTACATGTATAACCAGCTAGTAGTAGGTGTGTTTAGTCTTATGTGTGTGAGCAGCGTATGCGTATACATGTATATACAATATATCTGTCTACGTGTCTGGCCAGTGGCCACCCGCCGCCTAGTGCCACCAAAAATGTGTAAACAATCAACACTGGCCACCCACGGGGAACTGGAGCCGGGAACAGCTGCCCCAAGCTGAGCTGAGTAACTAACCAGCTGCGCTGAAGGGGTGTGTAGCAATGTCTTAGTCCAGTGTATGGACCTGCCCATTTCACTTCATTCCGTTCCCGACCGTTCCGCCCCGCTCCATGACCACCCGACCACTGGGCAAAGAGCCAGAGCGCATTGGCTCACATTTAAAAAAAAAAAAACATTCAATTATGTTAGCCAACAATAAAGTGGATGTGATCAGGTTCTCTTGCCTGTTCCCCAACTCCCTCCAATAAGATGTCAAATAAACCGTAAATAATTCTGCCAAAAAAAGAAAAAGAAAGTAAGTCAATCGAAATTTATTAATTTGCCAGCATTGTGAATGGACTTGAAAAGACAATTCAATTCTTGCTATTGTCAATAAAAAGAATTTTTTTTATCATAAAAAGCAATAACTATTTTATATTAAAGTCCGCTCTCGGTCGGAAAAGCCATTTAGGAGATTATTGATATTTTTAAAAAATATTGCTTATATATATGTACATAAGCAATTTACATTTGTCTATAAGAAATATTACATCACTTCAGATAATTATTGTGAAGTGTTCCATACTAGGATACATCAATTGGAATTGCAATTTTATTTGTTGACCTTTTCTTAGCTGCCACTTTGCAGATGTACAATTTTTAGCATAACTGTAAAATACATATTAATCGGATTGATTTTATTATCGGGCTTGGCTTTAATGACTTGACAAGATGTTAATTGAAAGCGAGTATTACAAATATGCGTCAAACAGCAATTAACCCATATGCTAGAGTTTTATATAGATATATTTAAATAAACACCATCATCAAAAGTGCAAATTGAAAAAAAAGTAAGTCATATACATAAACACAGAGATGCTGATTTAATAAGATGTTAATTGAAAACAAAAATTTATAAAGCTCAGGAGTACATAAAATACTTAAATGGAAATCTATAGACATCTTAAAGGCCCTAATCAATCTGAAATCTCTCTATATGAAATGCTAGTTACATATTAATGTATATATATACATATATATATATAATAAAATTGAATTTAAATTTAGCGAGATATTTTGATATATTAAATAATATATATTACTATAAAAAACTTCCAAATAAAAATGATTATAAGCTCCATCAATTAAAAAAAAATTACACAATAATATAATAAAATATTGCGTAAACCATTTATATTTTATTTATTATTTACATATATTTATATATATTTGTAATATCTTTGTCTGTTTCATTGGCTATAGACCATTACCATACCAGATGCAGTGGAACCAGAACCAGTTGGTGGCCATATCAAGCTGGGATGGATTGTCGGCGTACTCATACCATGTTTACTCAACATCTGGGGCGTTATGCTCTTCTTGCGTCTCAGTTGGGTTGTCGCCGAGTCCGGCATTCTGTGGTCGTTAATTATAATCGCCATCTCGTCGGTGGTCTGCGTGATAACTACGCTCTCCCTTTCGGCCATTAGTACCAACGGCGAGGTGAAGGGCGGTGGCGTCTACTTCATCATATCCCGCTCACTCGGCCCCGAATTTGGCGCCTCCGTCGGAGTTGTTTTTGCTTTCGCCAACGCGGTTTCAGCTTCGATGAACACAATCGGTTTCTGTGAATCGCTCAATGGGCTGTTGAGTAAGTAACCCTAGGAAGCACGCTAAGAAGGACTCCATCTAATCACAATTTAAATCCTGCAGAGAGTAGCGGCTTAATTATCATCGACAATGGCATCAATGACATTCGCATTGTGGGCTCCATAACGATTCTGGTCTTGATCTTGATCTGTTGCGTGGGCATGGAATGGGAAACCAAGGCGCAGAATTTCCTTATCGTCACCATTGTCTTGGCCATATTCAATTTTGTGGTTGGCGCTGCGATCGGACCACGTGGCGATGAGACGCAAATATCCAAAGGATTTGTTGGTCTATCTTGTAAGTTGAATTTGGGTAAACGTAAACAATCAAGGATCGTTCACTAACGATATGCCTCAACAGGGTCTACATTCAAAGAGAACTTTGGCTCTGATTATCGTTATGCAGAGGGTGTTAACCATGATTTCTTCAGCGTCTTCGCCATCTTCTTTCCGAGCGTGACTGGCATTCAGGCAGGAGCCAACATCTGTGGCGATCTCAAGGACGCCGGCGCAGCCATACCGAAGGGCACCTTCTGGTCCCTTCTCATTTCGATGACTTCCTACGCCCTGTTTGTCCTGTTCGCGGGCGGCGCTGCTGTTCGCGATGCCTCCGGTTTCCCCGAGGACTTGGTGAATGGCACGATTGTGCCATCGGAGCTGCCCTGCATGCAGTTCGGAAATTGCAGCTGGGGTCTCTTCAATTCTTATGAAATGATGCAGGAGATGTCGCTCTGGGGACCGCTCATCTATGCTGGCTGCTTTGCGGCAACTCTTAGCACAGCCCTGACGAATCTGTTGTCGGTGCCGCGTCTGGTCCAGGCTTTGGGCATCGATCAGATCTACCCAGGACTGATTTTCTTCTCAAAGCCCTACGGGAAACATGGAGAGCCCTATCGCGGCTATGTGCTGACCTTCTTCATCTCCACTGGCTTTCTGCTGATCGGTGAGCTAAATCTGATCGCTCCGCTCATTTCCACCTTCTACCTGGCCTCCTACGCGCTCATCAATTTCTGCACGTTCCATGCGGCCTTCGTCAAGCCTTTGGGCTGGCGTCCCACTTTCAAGTACTACAACGCATGGATTAGTTTATTCGGGTTCGCGATGTGCGTGGTGATCATGTTCCTCATCAATTATGCGGCTGCCATTATCACCTTTGGCATCATCTTTGCCCTGTATTTGGTGGTCATGTATCGCAAGCCGGATGCCAACTGGGGCTCCACTACACAAGCCCAGCAATATAAAGCTGCTTTAATGGCCGTTCATCGTCTGCAGAACGTCTCGGACCACGTGAAGAATTACCATCCCCAAGTGTTAGTCCTTTCCGGAGATCCAAAGACACGTCCGCCCCTCGTCGACTTCGGCTTTCTTCTGACCAAGAACAACTCGCTCATGTTTGTGGGCAACATTATACCGGTAGATGACAGTTTTTAGTTTTTTAAATATATATATATATATATAAATTGATAACTTATCGATATTATCTATGATACAGGTTCGTGTGGGTTACAAAAATCGGCAGAATCTGGTCAAGGACGGGCAAAAATATTTGGATGCGCGAAAAATCAAAGCGTTTTACAATGTGATCGACGGCTTCAGCATGGAGGACGGTATCAATGCGTTGATCAAGTCCACAGGCTTTGGAAAAATGGCACCCAATATAGTACTGGTAGGCTATAAGCCGGACTGGAATCGTTGCCGCAAGGAGGAGGTGGAAAGCTACTTTGCCATATTGCAGTGAGTAACCGAGAAGATCTCAGTTATTTTAGTTACTCATTCTAATTCTTATCCGCCTTACAGCAACGCCTTTTCTCAGCGCATGGGCGTGGCAGTGCTTCGTCTGCCAAATGGCTTGGACTTCTCTGAGCTAACACCGAAGGTTGTGATGCCAGACAACGGACTAGGCCACCTGAATACGGCCAATGCTCAAGGCTTTGCCAATGAAATGTTGACCGCCGCGAATGCTGCTTCGGAACTGCTGCACATTGACTCGAACTTGAATCTGGCCAATATGGACAGTGGCAGTCCACAGAACTCGTATACCACACCCCAGGAACCGCCCATGCCCAACATGCAGCGTGGCTCCCGCAGCTACAACATCAACAATTCTGATGCAGCCGCCGCGTCAATTACCTACCACACCAAAGGTGGCTCCGAGGTGCCGCAAACTGTGCTAGACGCCATGAACGTATTTACACGAAAGCAGCCCAAGGGCACTATTGATGTCTTCTGGCTGTACGACGACGGCGGTAAGTTCACAGTACACACAATAATCGAATGTCTTTTGTGAATTAGATTTTGATGAATGTGTGTGTTATTTGCCAGGTCTAACGATTTTGTTGCCCTACATCATCTCAATGCGCTCTCACTGGCAGAACTGTAAGCTGCGCGTGTTTACCATGTGTCACGGCAAGGACGAGGAGCAAGAGGAGAAGAGGTAAGTCAAGCAAATCGTCATATACCTGGAAAATTACCTATTATTATTGTTGAATTACAGTATGGCCAGTTTGCTGACCAAATTCCGTATCAAATACTCAGAGCTTATTATGCTCAAGGGCGTCCAGGACCAGCCGCGTCATGACACAGTGCTCAAACACAAACGCCTTATCGAACACTTCCGCCGCAGCCCACGCAACGAATTCGGAATCACTGACGATGAGGTGCACAGCATGGCCGAAAAGACGCATCGGCAGCTTCGCATCCATGAACTAGTCGTGAAACACTCATCGAACGCTTCACTGGTAGTCATGTCTTTGCCAATGCCGCGCAAGGTGCGTACCCAAAGTTGTGCCAGGCACTTCCCAATTCAATCTAATTATACTCTATAATTATATCAATTGCAGGAGGCGATCTCAGCACCACTCTACATGTCGTGGTTGGAAATGCTAACGTCAGATATCAAATGTCCAGTGGTACTGGCGCGTGGCAACCAGACGCCGGTGCTAACGCTCTACTCTTAAGATTAAATCAACGTTTCCAGTTTCGAGTACAATTTAGTATTATTAGCGTTTAGACGTTCAAGTTCCACGTAGCCAACTTTGGAATATATTCTTATGTATTAAACGATGCAACTGCTACATAGCCCCCGCAAGAACCTTAAACAACTTGATAGTCCCTAGAGCATACGATAAGCAGCCATAACTTATAAGATGAGTACGAAATATACTCTTAATATATATTATATTACACAGCTACAATTTATGGTATCTAATTCAGAAAAATAACTTCAGCAAATATTCAATGTGGTCAGCAGTAACATACTACATATAAATATTAACTTTATAATCGCTCTTTGTATGAGAATATTGTATTATAAATGGGTTCAGAAAGTGAATCTTAATCAATATAAAGCATCAGATATTGCTTATATGTGTGTAGTGGCTAGTAATAGGCACGACGTGGATTATTCTGAAAGAGAAAAGAACATTTTAAAGTATGTTGTAATCAAATTATAAACTTATATAATTACCAAAGGATTGGGCCGAAAACGATATGCCAACATCATACGCTTGCGATATGCATCGTACTCGTTGTCACAATCTTCAGGCTGTGCAACGCTGCCAACGCCCAGACCCTGGTTACCGTCCCGCTGTGGCGCTCTGCAAATCACAATTTTAGCGAATAACAAACTTGAAAATATAGTATTTACTTGTTAACTGGATCTACAATTCCAGCACCATCTTGGCCGAGGCCTTGGCCCTCTTTCCACCCAAGCTTTTGCAGCATTTGAAAGCCAATGTTGTCTTCCTTTAGTTTGTACTCCTTGTAGTCACTTAAATCCGGTTGTCTATTATTTTTCTTGGCTTCGTACTGCTCCATGAACTTCTTTAGCTCCTCGGGGGGCAGGAAATCACCAATGTGATGCTTGCCCTCACTCTGCTTGGTAAGTGCATTGGCCCACAAATGAGTGGCCTCCATTTCAGCTGTGCGCAACTTGTGCTCCCAGGTGCCGCCTTCGATGTCCTTCATCGGAGTCGTATTCGTATTTGAACTTACCGCCTCGGGCCAGGCGATCGATCTCTTGGCGTTTTCGCATCATGTCCTGATATAACAAATTGACTTTGTAGTGCTCTTCGCATTGCTTCCACTGGTCCTCCGACAACTGTGTGGAGCCATAGTTAAGACGAGCGTACTGCAGCAATGCCGGATCATTTCGTGTGACAGTGGTCAGCATTGGCTTGTTCTGGTTCCCAAAGCTGGTGGGCGTACCTAAAATAGAGCATCTTTCAAGTTATACTATGCTATGTATAAATAGATGATCGTTTACTCACCTGAGCAGGTCGGTAACAATTCCTTTTCACCCCAACGACTTTTACGCTCTCGTTTACGGCGTTGCCGCTGAGTCTCTCTATCATCCTGATCCAAATTATTTTGATCAGCACCAGTTGCCATTGCAGCTTCCTCCTCTCGCTCTCTTCGCTCCTCATCACTTAGCTCGTTGCGGCACTCAATGCGACGCTTGATATTATCCCGATTGCGATCCATCATGCCGCGCATATACTCATCGTCGGAATCAAGGTCAGCAGTAATTGCCGATTCCGGATCATATTTATCTGCTGCCGAATTGCTGTTGTTTTCCTCCTGCTGCTGTCGGTCTTGATTCTGTTGTTGTTGTAGTTGCTGCTGGTGCGCCTTGCTTAGCTGCTGCTCTGCCCGCTCCCGCTCTCGCTCGCCGCGCTGGCGTTCGTAGTCGAGCAGTTGAGCGCGATAGCTTCGATATTGTTCGCAGTTCTTATCATAAAGAAACCTAGTTTAAAATTTTAAAGAAGAAGTAAAACGTACAATGAATAATGCCCAATCGCGTTCAGTATACAAAGACATTATATGAGGAGCTGTTTTTTTTTTTTTTCAGTGTGACCCGTTTAGTAGTGTGACTTTATTGAATCCTTCTGCTTACTCCTCCAGTGGAATGGCGACGGGCAACATACGGCCAGTGTGTGATAGGTGGATGATGCGTGCGCCCTAATCTCAAATGATGCACCATTAAACGGCACTATAGCTCCCATATAATCAAATTGGTTAGATAATAAATTCTTTAAACAAAATTATCTCCATTAAACTAATTATCTATAATAAAAAAAAAAAACAACTATATGAAACTTTTAACTAAATTAAAACTCATTGACTAGCATTAGAGAGCTAAACTAAATTATTGTGGAAGTTATTAAAAAGGTCCATGAGTCGAATCGTAAGTACGTCCAGTTCTTTATCTATAAACTAAGATGAATCTCACAGGAAATTTGATAGCCTTGCAGACGATATTATTGATAACAAATGTTTTTTATGCGTTGAATACTATAGAACATAGATTTATATTTGAGCAATATTTATCGGATGCGTTAACTATAAGGCACCCGAATGACCTAACATCGAACAACTACTATAATAATACAAATTGAAAATAAAAAAATTAAATTGTCTGCAAAGATATTCAATGTTCAGCACTCCGAAGATACTTTAATTCTGTGTTGTAAACGTTTAGTGATAATCTACCCCACTTGTATTAATTAATGTCAATTATTAGTTAAAGTGCCCTGCGTATGATAATGAGCAGCTGATTTACCACAATGCCGGATGCAATTCGCTTCTATGCAAACGTATTTTATCTTCGTAATCTTCACCATTTTCGGCGACCAGTGCGATAAGGTTTTCTATGCACGTTGGCAATTGTATGCATGTTTCTGAAAAAACTACATAAATTGCTTTAAAATCGTGCACAACGATTCATTAAATATATTAAATGAAAATAATTCAGATGTTGGGAAAATTTGGGATAGTTAAATTGGGATAGGAGTTGGTAGATAGAGGGAATTGATTAATAGGTAGGTTAATGGAGGACTTCTTTAAAAAAAAAAACAGAATAGACAAAGACAATTGACAAACTACAGATACACACCTTGATCTGGTGGCGATATTGGCTGCTGCATCTGCTGTTGTTCTTGATGTTGCTGTTGTTGATGTTGTTGATGCTGTTGCTGCGCTTTTTGTTCAGTTTGCGGATGCTGCAATGCTTGTTCATTTGGCTGCATAGGCGGTGGAGGCGGTGGAGGTGGATTAACAGTCACATGCTCTGGCAGTAAACCAAGCTGATCCATTTGTGTGACATTAGGCACCTGTATCGCCTCAAGATTCATCTGCGGTTTTGGTATAGCATTTAAGTCAAAGTCTTTGGGTGCGGGTATAGCATTCAGTTGATGCATAGCAGTTTCGGACGGCATTTGCGTTGGTCCTAATTGCATATAGATTGGCGTCAAATTAGCCAATGCAATAGGAAGTTGAGGCGGTGGTGGCGGCGGCGGTGGGGCAACAGCAGCTGGATGCAATTGCATAGGCAAATGATGATGTCCATGAAAAAAAGCTGGCATCGTCATTTGAGGCGGCCCCTGTGCCAACATCGTAGGATTGAATGCAAACGGCGGTGGTGGTGGTGGCTGCACAGCCTGCGGCATCGTTGTGGCCGGCCCTGGCATGCTAAATGCTAAATGATTGCGTCCTGAGCCTGCCATACTTATGCTGTTAGCCATAGACGTAGCTATCACTGCTGCCGCTGCACTCGTTGCTATCGTACTAACTGCCGGATCTACCGACTGCTGCGGACTATTATTTTCGGTGCTATGAGAATCACCCGTATTGTTTCCTCACTGTTAAATGAGGGCGGAGGATTATAGAATCGACGCAATCGAAAAATACAAATACTTACCTCGGCTTTGAAATAGGAGCCACCACAATAGGCGACTTGGGTTGATCATGTTTCTCGAGTATTTTCTTAAAGTTCTCCAGAAAGGAGCCATCATTACAAAATGTATTTTTCACTTTAGGTGGCGGCTGTTCAACACTAGGCTGCGGCAGCTGTTGTCGTTTCAGACTAAACGTAATTTTTCCCGTCTTGCCTGTAAAGCTGTTCAGCGTTTTGGCCATACCATCATCGCACTTAGCCCTAGGCGCTGATCCCCCCTGATCGCCGTTCTCCATTTCCAACAAGTTTCCATCATCAGCTGGCGCTACAATTGCGGGTAACGTTTGCGTTGGTAACTCCTGATCCTCTTCCTGCTCCTGATCTTCCGGCTCCTCTACCGGCGTTGCCGTTTCAATGGTTTTTAGCTGTGCAGCCAGTGTTTGAGCAGCAGCCACGGCCTTTGCAAGCTGCGCTGTTCGCTGTTTCTCAAGTATTTCCTGGCGTTTTTTAGCAATTATTTCTTCTTGCTTGCTCATTTGCGCAAAGCGATCTACACGATGATTACGTTGCGCCATACTTTAATGTTTTAGTTTGCTTTTATCCGGGGCGCTTATATAAAACCTTTTGGTACTTTTATTCACTGCTAGTAATAGCTAAGCACATAAAAAAAAAACTAAGGATGGTCACCCTGCTATGCGTAATGTGACCAGTCATTAAAAATACCAATTACGAAATTTATAAAACAAAATACCAAATCATTAGCAGTAGTCTTTTATCACAAACTAACAACTTATGTAGACTGCTTGGATTTGTATAATTTTATTAAATTCAATGTATAGTTAACATATAATGTTATAGGGAAGTAGTAATTTTTCTCATATATAACGGGCAAAGATTATGAACAATTTCAAGATTTAAGACACACATATTTTGAAAGAATGGTAAATTACTTATTATGATGATATTTTTTAGTTACAATGTCTTCAAATATTTGTAAAAACACTTAGCATTGGCAGTATAAGCTATATAATTATAATTTTTGACTAAATATTCACTTTAAGTGAAGAGAATTGTAAATATATAATTCGTTATAATTTAATTGCCAAAGATCATTGATAATAAATCTCTAAATGCGCCTAAAATTTCAAACAGTTTATATTTATATATATAGACATACGTATACATATATATGTACGTACACATATATAAATACATCACACACAAATTTCAAGGGTAATAATACATATGAATTCCCATAATAAATATTCTAATTGTATTTAGGTACTATCAATCCTTGCAACATATCAAAACTGTTACCATCGGGTTGAACAGTCTCAATTGTATTATCCGCCAATTTAACTTTCAAGAAGCCAACGTCATCAATACCAATAATTTTGGCTTCCTTTTGCTGATCGTTTTGCAAGCAAATAGTAATGCTTTGATCACTAAAAGAAAGAAGAGAAAATATAATTATATTCAATTAAAAGTGTTGTATATTGTAAAGAAATACAATTTACCTATGCAACCAAAGATCATAATACAAAGCATAAAAGTTTTCAAAATTTCCGTTTTGCACTTCTGCCAATATTCTTTCCATTTCGTTAAAAATCATAGCTATAAGCTGCTCATATTTCAGTAATGGTAATTTGGCGTTAGGGACTCGCATATTATACTCATTTATTAGATCGTTAATACACAATGTTGGTTTTGAATTGTTTAGATTAATTCCGCAACCAACATTCACAATTGCCTGCGAGCCCAAAAGCGTAGTATTTACGACAAGTCCACCAATTTTGTTGTTTCCATTGGCAATAATATCATTTGGCCATTTTAAAGCGATGTCGAGTACCTTGAAAAGAAAAATGCATGTTTTATTGATATTTTTGTACTCGTATTAATCTAATTTTAATAACAATGTAAGCCAATAGATAGACACTATATAAACTATCAAGGATCAATATAATAAATTTGAAAAAAACCGTAATTAAATAAAAAAAAAAAATGTTTTAAATATATATTTGTTTATCTATATAATTTGAAATCATATGAAGCTATTGCATAAGGCTTTATATAATTGACAATTTATTCAAAATAAAAAACACTTTGTAGTGGAGATGCCAGCAATATATTTTGATAGACATGTATCGATATATCGAAGACCACAATAATAACGGCGATACCATTGACGATAGTTACGCAGCTCTACTACTTGGGTGTAGAGAAATTTCGTGCGTGCAGGCGACAACACGGCACCCGTTCTGTCTACCTTCTAAAAACTACTTAACTTATCGCGTTTTCCGCATTTCAGAATCTTTCTTAAGGTTTACATTTCGCGGGATTGCCCGTGTGTGATTTCTATAAAAGAAATAAGCCTATTAAAGTGAAGGAATGTGCATCAAAGTGATGCAAACAACAAATGGTTTGTGAGTGCGTCTGAAAAAATCAATCAGTTTGTGCTGCTGCAAGGGGCGGGCGGTTCACAACAAAATGAGCAGCAGCGCCGCCGCCCAGCTGACTGCGCCGCCAGTCAGCAGCAACAAAAGCACCAGCAGCAGCAGTAACAACAATACATCGACGAGTGCAAACGAAAGCAATCTAATCATCATACAGGATATGATTGATCTCTCGGCTAACCATCTGGAGGGCTTGCGGACCCAATGCGCAACGAGTGCAACCCTGACGCAACAGGAGATACGATGTCTGGAATCAAAGCTAGTACGCTACTTCTCCGAGCTGCTCCTGACCAAGTCAAGGTTGAATGAGCGTATACCCGCCAATGGCCTGCTTCCACATCATCAAGCCACTGGGAATGAACTGCGTCAATGGTTGCGTGTTGTGGGCCTAAGTCCGGAATCTTTAAATGCGTGTCTATCGCGGTATACTACACTGGAACAAACGTTGCAGCTGAGCGACGAAGAACTGAAACAAATGCTTGCACCCAATCCCAGTAGCCAACTGGACGAGGAAGTGCGACGTCTGACTAAAGCGATACACAATCTCCGGAAATGTATGGAAACACTTGAGAGCAGCGGTGCAGTAGCGCCAAATTCTGATCCGGAGCAATGGCACTGGGACTCATGGGATCGACCCCATCCTCATCACATGCATCGCGGCAGTATTGGCAATATTGGCCTCGGACTGAATAGCGCTTCGCCACGCTCACATCGACAACATCAGCATCAGCATGGGAGTAGTAAGCCGAAGGTTGGCAATAATTCTGCATCAAATTCTCGTAGTGAACAGCAACCACTGACTGGCTCACAAATGACATTAACATTAACACCCTCGCCACCCAACTCGCCCTTCACCCCCGCCTCAGGCACGGTATCCGCCAGCGGAACTCCACTGCGGAGCCGTAACACCACAACAGCAGGTGGCACGCCACCGCCCGCTAAGAAACATCAAACGCTACTAATGCATAACAGCAGCGCTTCGGATATAGGGCAAGGGGAGCAACCGCCAAGGCCTCCGCGAAGCCGCCTGCCCACAGATCCTAGCCCCGATAGCCATAGTTCGGCCAGCAGCTCGGACATTTTTGTAGACTCTAGCAGCATCACCAGTTCTAATGTCCTGCTAGTGCCGCCGTCGCCAGGTGTGGCGCACGTGGGCATGGGTCATACCATTAAGCATCGCTTTAGCAAATGGTTCGGCTTCGTGGCTACCTGCAAACTGTGCCAAAAGCAAATGTTGAGCCACTGGCTCAAGTGCACCGACTGTAAATATATATGCCACAAGTCCTGCGCGCCGCATGTGCCGCCCTCATGTGGTCTTCCACCGGAATATATCCACGAATTTCGTCAAACACAAGTGGGCGGCAGATGGGACCCATCCCAGCATAGCAGCAGCAAAGCGTCACCAGTGCCAAGAAAGAACACGCTAGGCAAGCCTCAATTGCAGCAGCCGCAGCTGCAGCATGGAGACAGCAGCTCACCGAGCTCAAGCTGCACCAGCTCTACGCCCAGCAGTCCAGCGTTGTTCCAGCAACAGCAGCAACAGCAACACCAGCATCAGCAACATCACCAGCAATTAGGCACGCCCAACGCCTGCCAGCCAAAGCTTACAACTGCTGGTGGAGCAGTGAGCGGACAACAGGGTCAGCAGAGTCAATTCAATTTTCCTAACGTAACCATCACCAGCATTAATGCCTGCAATAGTAATGCGAGTGCAGCCCAAACGCTGATATCTAATGAGCCGCAATCCGTCATGACCACTGTTGAGCCCATGACCAATGGGAACAACAATAGCAGCTCCACCAACAGCAGCAGCCATAGCAGCAGTACGAATAACAACAGCAGCAGCAGCTCCAATGGTCTGATACACTCCCTGACTGGCAGCCAAGTGTCAACGAATTCGTCTGTATCACAAGTGTCGAATTTGAGCAGCGGCAGCACAGCCACCTATACGGCCAGCCTTGTGAACAGCGGCAGCTTCTTTCCCCGCAAACTGAGCAATGCGGGCGTGGACAAGCGTACGCCCTTCACTAGCGAGTACACGGACACACATAAGTCAAATGATAGTGATAAGACGGTGTCTCTGTCGGGAAGCGCCAGCACAGACTCGGATCGCACGCCTGTGCGCCTAGACTCAACGGAGGATGGGGACTCGGGCCAGTGGCGCCAGAATTCCATATCATTAAAGGAGTGGGATATACCCTATGGTGATTTACACTTAATGGAACGCATTGGGCAAGGACGCTTTGGCACTGTGCATCGAGCCCTCTGGCATGGAGATGTTGCTGTAAAGCTACTCAACGAAGACTATCTGCAGGACGAGCACATGCTAGAATCATTTCGGAACGAAGTTGCTAATTTCAAGAAGACGCGTCACGAGAACTTGGTACTGTTCATGGGTGCCTGCATGAATCCGCCGTATCTGGCTATAGTCACATCGCTATGCAAAGGAAACACTCTGTACACCTACATACATCAACGACGGGAGAAATTCGCAATGAATCGCACACTGTTGATTGCCCAGCAGATTGCGCAAGGAATGGGCTATTTACATGCGAGGGATATAATACACAAGGATCTGCGTACCAAGAACATTTTCATCGAGAACGGCAAGGTGATCATCACGGACTTTGGCCTCTTCAGCTCCACAAAGCTGCTATACTGTGATATGGGGCTGGGAGTACCGCAAAATTGGCTGTGCTACTTGGCTCCGGAACTAATACGAGCGCTGCTGCCGAGAAAGCCGCCTGGTGAGTGTTTAGAATTCACGTCCTATTCTGATGTGTACTCTTTTGGAACCGTTTGGTATGAGCTCATTTGCGGCGAGTTCACGTTCAAGGATCAACCGGCGGAGTCAATCATTTGGCAGGTGGGGCGTGGTATGAAGCAATCGCTGGCCAATCTGCAGTCTGGCCGCGATGTCAAGGACCTGTTGATGCTGTGCTGGACGTACGAGAAGGAGCATAGGCCAGACTTTGCTCGCCTACTCTCCCTATTGGAGCATTTACCTAAGAAGCGTTTGGCGCGAAGTCCTTCTCATCCCGTTAACCTGTCCCGCTCAGCGGAATCTGTGTTCTAACCAACCTACTACATATATACGTTTACACATTTCTATACACACGCATATATCTTATGTATGTAAGCAGGCACACGCACACGCGCACACACTGTTTCTAATTAGCACAATTTCACGTTATCTATGAATGTTTTTAAACACGCATACCCGACACACACACAAATGTAACTCTAACTGTAATTGTTGTGCGTGCGAAATGTCAAATGTAAAACTCTCCGATTGAAGGGGAAGAGAGATTGCAGAGAGCAAAGCTCACTTCCTCAGCCTCTCAAAGACTCGCAAAGAAAAGTTCAAAGTGCATGTGTTATAAAAACGTTAATTGTAAATATACATTTAAAACGAAGCAAAGTAACACAAATGAAAATCAGAAACAAGAAACTTAAACTGAAACTGAAACTGATGAAACAAACCTTGTACATATATGTATATGCATATGTATTTGAGCATATATGTATATGTGCATTCAAATTATAGCAATTTACATATATACATTGTAAAATATTTTTAAATTTAATTACTATTACGAAATGCAAGCAAATGTTTAATTAAAAGACAATGTTTAAACGTTAAAGAGCAACAAGCAAATCCGAATGCATTGAATAGGCATATAGAAATTACAAATTACCTACATTAATGAAAAGCAAGCACTGTGGCAAATCGAAATGTAAACATAAATCAGGTGAGCAATTTTTAAATTGTTAATTATGTATAAGCATAGTTCTATATATATATATATATGAAAGTATATACATATATACAATTATATATTAACAAATATATTAAAAATCGTGTATTGTAAAATGTATATAGCAAACAAATTGAATGCAAAACAAAAATGTCAAAATAAAATATAAATACAAAAATTAAATTTATTCAAACAAATCAATTAGCTAAAATTAATGCAATATCAAGAATTAAATACATAAATTTCCATTTGATTTTCAAGTTTGTAAATTTCATAAAATTTAACCAATACATTTCAGTTTTGATTGAAATTAGAAAGAACAAACAAAAAGATGGTGAAAAACTTTAATTGTTCTGGGACCAATTTCGATTAAAACCGAATGCAACAAATAACTTATAAAATATACAAAATAATTAAGAGTGCTCTAGTCGGATTTTACCGACCAAGCTAGCCTGTAACCCTAAATACGGAGTGAAAAATGCGATTGTTTCAATTATTGTCTTTAAACACATTAAATAATCCACATATATAGGAAAATCTTCATGCATCATAACTTTACACAATATTCTAAGTCTGAAAACAGGATTAAGTCGACATATATAGTTCAATCAACCATTTGCCTAACAAAACTTTATATAAACTTGCAATACTTTTTGGATTGAAATATTGGAACTACATCATATTGAATGCATCTAGAATATGAATGAACAAATTTATGCGACTTGCTGTCACTTTAATGGAATAATACAATGCAATTCACAGATTGCTCTGAATTCATAATATAAACCATATACATCCATTCTTCGAACAGTATATTAAACCACTAAAAAAAGAGATTTTTATTTTCTGTTTGAAACTCTAGTTTTTATAATTTAGGAGCTATGCTCATATAATCTGATATTTTTAATATCTGAGTTTAAATGGAATTAGAGCTCAATTTTACTATCTGTGACAATTGCATAAAATTTCACTCATTTGGGTTTCGGGGTATAAAGAACATTCTTATTTTGTATGTATAACTGATAAGTTTACGAACCTCAAATATTGTATTACAAATCTTATGGAAGCAATAACAAATTAATGCTTTAAAGAATGTTCAGAACAATTATATCCATTTCAGAAATAATCGCCTTTTGCGATGGCTTGAAATAATATACCTCAAAATGCGAAAAATATTGTTATCAAACCATAGTTCAAGTTCAAGATTAATATACAGACATATATAATCAGTGGATTCAGAATATTGAAATGGACCACTAATCGTATATGTACCATTAGCATGGCGCATTTGCATTAAAGAGACCTCATTAAAGCAATAAATATTGAAATTGATATAAGAATATTCAATAAAGTCTAATTCATTGATAACTCTACTGTCTTTTGTGATATCATCCATAAATCAATATCATCCTCATGAGGTGTAAGCTTTTTCAAAAGTTTTCAATATTGTATAATCACTTACCCTATATAATTTATGGCCTCGAAAAGTGTTCACAACAGCAGCACCGATCAAATGCTGTATCAACGGCAGGCGAGTGCCCAATGGCGAGTCCATGTCGATATGCAGCTGGGTTGAGAACATTGCACAGCCCAAAGGGCTTAGCCACTAATGAAGCAAAACCAGAATATATTTAGATATGATTTTTATGCTCGTAGATATCTTAGATGAATTACCTGATTACCACTGCGACCAATGCCCGCTGTCTGCTGAACTGGCAGCACAGCTATGCCATGCATTAGCTCCATATCATTAATGACATACATTGAGCTACTCAAGACTGGCGCATAGATGACCAAACGTCCAATATGATCAGTTTTCAGATTCTACAAAAGTTGTAAATAGTAAATTTAACATATGTATATATACCAATTTGTTTACTGAACAAGCTAACACGTACATCAAAGTAATCGACCGTGGAGAAATCATCTGGACAGGAATGTATCAGAATGGGCAATACATTTGCGTTTGCAGCCGGCACCTTATCATCTTTGCCACAGAACTTAATAGTTAATTTGGGCATGATGATGACATTGTCATTGCCGGTGCAACGAGGACGCAACTTATCCAGGAGCTCAAACTTGGACTACAAATAACGAAATCGTTAACAGTAAAAAGTTGTATTAATCTATAGACAACCGCTCACCTCATGACGACCCAAGAAATAGGCTTGCTTGAAGAGTACTGCGGCAGGCACAGCACCTTCAGAATCGGTACCTCGTACCTGCACCTCCAGGTACTTACGCAACAGGTCTGCAAAGATTTCGATGCGCGTGCGTTCGCTTTGCTTTAAGATTGCAAACTTGGCTTCGTCAAATTCAAACTCGTTGGGATTCGTCTCCAGGTGAACCTACAAGTGATGTTTATATATTATAATCAACGAAAGCTTTCGCGAGCTAAATATTTCGTTACATACCTGAGAAAAGACGGCTTTGCCGCCACTTTGTAAACTTTTGGCCAACAGCAGGCTGGGCGTATTCCAGGTCTCCTCAGTGCCCAAGACTTTAACGTCTAGCTGGTGTGTATGACCGGTTAAGTCCTTCAAATCCATTGACCTTGGACATACTAGAGCTCTAAGCGGCGTTCGTTTCGTATTTTGATTTGGTTTTGGTTTTGTATTTTTTTGTTATATGTTGTTGCGAGTAATATCGTTTCATTTTTTTTTTTTTAATGATAAGTAGCATAATGGCAATGGACACACATATAGCGCATACACACGAACACATATTAGAAAAGAGAGAGAGAGAGACAAAGAGCACACGCAAGGAAGAGAATGATAGCACTCACAATCAACAAATTTGATGAGAAAATTAAGAAAATTTTGAACACATTTTGAAAGCAAAAGAGTAATTATAATCATTGTAGGATTAGGATTAGGAGAGTAGAAAATAGCAATTACAATAAAAAGACATAGATTCAAACACATATGAATATGAAAGATCAGATCAACGATATGGTTGTTAAGGAATATACAAAATTAGCGCCAATTTCAGCATGAAAGGTTTAAGAAACACAAATAAGATTGCAATTAGTTAAAGATTGTTGTTAATTAGGTCAGTTCAGCTATTCGAAGCACAACGATTAGTTCCAAAAATACATAATATTTCTCAATAGATTCTATCGGCCAATATACCTTTAATTCGAAATTTTATTAAGGGCGCATGTAAGTATGCAACAGTTTGATTGGGCTGGCAAAATTTGTATACATACAGACACAACATGCAATCTAATAAAAAATAAAAGCAAAAAACAAGCAGTCTTTATGAACATACTTAGATCAGCATTTTTTTCAGTGATAAACTTGAATGTGTATGAATCGTCGTAGCCTTAGTTTTAAGGTATGCCATAATTTGTGTTTTGAAATATTGCACTTCAATTTTCAGAAGTACATTAAATTTCAATTCATATTACGTATGATTATTTGATGTGTGAAAATGTTTTCAGTGTGGGCGATTTACAATATGTAACTCAACTTACGATTTACGCGAATGTGATTGGACCGATGACTCCTCGCTGTCGGTGGAGAAGTTTTTCTTAACCGGCGAAGGTTGGTAACAAAAAATATGATGCATCATCTTCACACGCTGCCATTTGTCGTAGGAAAACTGAACCAACTCGTGCTCTCGAACCTAGAACAGACAAGTATTATAAAGTATTGATTTTTCTATTGGCAAAGTAAAAGAACTTACCTCCGCAGTGCGATAATTGGGTAATATAAAGTGTAATATATCCGAGCAAATACTTAAGACTTTACCACCATGCAAAAAGTAGTCGACCAATATCTGGCCAATAGACGGAGCTACAGAGCCACAAACCACAAGCAACGCCGTCTGCTCTAGCCAATGCTTTTGTGCCGCCTGTTGTGTGGTTAATGCATAAATAGTATACACATCTGGCTCCAGGATCTGGCGCAGTGTAACCATTGCCGATTCACGTGCACTGGCACTGTCCGAGTAGACAAGTATATTAAGCGGTTTACTTTCGCCAAGACTATTTTTATTGCGGCGCAAAATGGGACGCGGTCGGACGGACGTCGGAGCTTCGGGCGGTGGCGAGCTTAGCTTCACGGCCACAAAGCTTTTACTTGGTGTGGATGCTTTTGCGATGGCCATTCCAGTATTGTCCTGAACCTCTGGTGACTTTTCCATTTCCCTGGTTTTGGTTAATGGGTTTTCAGTCGTCGACAGGGCAGTCCCTTTTTCAAAATCACTTGGCTTGCTTAGAAGATGTTCAACTGGAACCTGTTGCTTCAGCTGTGTTGGCTTGGCAGGAGATGGTGTCTTAGTGGTGGGCTCCACAACAGCCACTGCCTTAATGCTACCTTGTACTGCCACGGGCGACTGCTGACGCTGGATCAACAGGTCCTGCTTAGGAGTGCTAGCCTTAAATTCGTTGCGGTTCTTCTGCTGCTCGAACTCGGTAGCCTGGTGGGCCAAGACGCTGAGCGCGCGCAGATCCTCCAAATGCTTTTGCCAGCCTTCCGAATTGATTTCAGCCGCCATGCGTGACTGTCGCTTTAGATGATTAGCCAGCAGCTCAAAGGGCTGTGGCTCACCTTCTCGCTGCACAGCTGCAAAAGTATACGGTAATTAGTATTAGAACGTTTCTATATATGTTTGAAATTCAATCAGCTAGGGCGCTTACACTCAATCCTCATTAGTGGCAGCTGATCATTAATGTATAAATTATTTTGTAAAAATGTCATTATCAATAGTTTTGTGAAGTGCTCAATATCCGTTTCGATGAGCACCGCCAGGTGAGAATCTATTTTCCATGCAATTAGCTTACCGTAATTTTCCAGCTGACGATTTTTTAGAAGGTTTGGTCACGTTAAGCATGAAAAGAGAATTGGTAAGCCACATCTGCATTAACACACATCTACACACTCTTGGGAAAATAGCTCAAATATGACGCAATATTTTTATTGAGCAAGCACACGCTACACTACTCGCTTGACAAAAGTAAAATAATGATTTCGAAGACTTCTGAGTCCTAAAAAAGGAGCTAAGGTGACTGAGCTAAGACTCACCTGCACTGGTAAACAGTTTTGTGTGGCTGCTTCCCGTTGCTGCAGGTCAATATTCGTCTCGATCAACAATTGTAGATGTTGAGCCTTATCCGGGGACAGACTTATTCTGGGTTGCGGTTCACTCTCTGTTGGAGTTACTGAGGGTGTAGCGGTGTCAGCGGCATAGGCGAACGGGAGCCAACTGGGGGCTGGTGGAAAGCTAATCCATGGTGTAATCTGCACTGATTGCAATGGACGCAGGCAGCAACCATGCTGGTTGCCATGCAACCACAGTATATCCGTTACCTTAGCCACATTTCGGTTACAGCACAGCTCAGAGCTGGCTATAGTAGGATCTATTTTGGAAAGAAACAATATTAAATTGATACGATATTAAATTTGAATTGCGCTTACCGAAGCCGTCGTCTCTACCAGACTGCAAGGCGTAGAACGCAACGCTAGATGACTGTGCTAATTGCTCAGAAATTTTGTTGCAGGCCCTTTGAATACGCCAGGACTGCACTAAAGTGGCGCTCACGTAATAGAGGGTTAACATTGTGGACAAGATGGGGGCAATGGTCACGAAGCTTCAGTATTTAAGTATCAGCAGTCACTGTTTGACACAGATAAAGATAATCTAATACAGATGGCCCTTAATAAAATCAATTTTCGGTTTCGTAATGTAAGCAAATTAAATTTGCTTTTATCACTTCTGGAGCGCACTGTCTTTTACGCGCTTCCCTAGCAACGGTTTGACACAGTTTTTGCATTCTGCTATGTCATGACATTTATTGTTGATTATTGCACACGCGAATTCCAGAGGACGCTTTTATGTTTATCAAATTGATAGATAAGAATATGTGCCATTCACAACGACACGTTAAAATCAGCTGTTTAATTCAACAGAACTAACGCAAATTACTTTCAATTGAATATATTCCACTGTATCTCGAAACAACTCGTTGGTAATAAAAGCTTCTGCGGCCTATAGTTGTTATTGCCAAAAATGTAAAATTTTCTTAATATACAGTATTTATAAAATTATGGTATTAAATACGCTTTATAATTTATGTTACCGGTTCATACACACATACATATTGTTTAAACGGCGTTTTAATCGATGCCGATATATATCTAATGTGCAAAGTTTGCATCTGTTAAGTATTGACTGTTAAATAACATTTTTAAGGTATGTTAATTTAACACGCGAATGTACACCAAAAGAAAACAAAAAAAAACACGCGTCAAAAAGAAACATCAAGAAGGAAATTTTTCAAATAAGAAAAATTTAGAAAAAAATTGTGCATGCCGCATATAAACAAAAGTATTACTGTTTTTAAATAAATATAAGTAGCTTTAAAAAAAATCTTGTATTAGTTATAGAGTGATATAGAAACTACACTGCAAAAAGATTAAAACAATTTTATGATGCGTCTCTGCCAGAACTAAAACCTTAATAACTAATACGGATATTGGAGCAACGGTATGTTATTTGGCTTAAACGAGCTAACTACAACACGGCGACTTTTATTTATTGTGGCTGTACTTCTGATTGTACTATATGCAAAGAACAATCTATTGCCCATATTGGGAGTCACATTGGCCAGAGATTAGTTTGTATCTGATATAACGATGACTGATAGGCGAGTTTCATACTTTTACAATGCCGATGTGGGCAATTTCCATTATGGAGCGGGACATCCAATGAAGCCGCAACGCTTAGCCGTCACTCACAGCCTGGTCATGAACTATGGCTTGCACAAAAAGATGAAAATTTACAGGCCATACAAGTAAGTGATTGTTATTCTATTAATCAATATAGTTAAATGTTTTATTTTTTACCCATTACAGAGCCAGTGCACAGGATATGCTGCGGTTTCATAGTGACGAATACATCGCCTACCTACAGCAGGTGACTCCACAAAATATTCAGTGCAATTGTAAGTGAAAGCCTAATAATTATTCGAATCCATTATAATTATTCTTATTGTTCTTGCAGCCGTTGCCTATACTAAGTATTTGGCTCACTTTAGCGTGGGTGAGGACTGTCCCGTCTTTGATGGTCTCTTCGACTTCTGCGCCATGTACACGGGCGCTTCCCTTGAGGGCGCACAAAAACTGAACCACAACCACAGCGACATATGCATCAATTGGTCAGGTGGTCTGCATCATGCAAAGAAATTTGAGGCATCCGGCTTCTGCTATGTCAACGACATTGTAATTGGCATACTCGAGCTGCTGAAATATAATCCGCGTGTTCTCTACATCGATATTGATGTGCATCATGGCGATGGAGTACAGGAAGCATTCTATTTAACGGACCGCGTAATGACAGCATCATTTCACAAATATGGCAATTACTTCTTTCCGGGCACTGGAGATATGTATGAGATTGGCGCCGAGTCTGGTCGCTATTACAGCGTTAATGTTCCCCTCAAAGAGGGAATCGATGATCATAGCTATTTTCAAGTATTCAAGCCGATCATTTCCGCAATTATGGACTTTTATCGGCCTACAGCAATTGTGCTACAATGCGGCGCCGATTCTTTGGCTGGCGATCGTCTTGGCTGTTTCTCGCTTAGTACTCGCGGTCATGGAGAGTGTGTGAAATTTGTCCGAACTCTAAATGTGCCCACATTGGTTGTGGGCGGCGGTGGTTATACTCTACGAAACGTTGCACGCTGCTGGACACACGAAACTTCACTTCTAGTGGATCAGGAGATTTCTAACGATTTGCCCCCAACGGAATACTATGACTTTTTTGCGCCAGACTTCACATTACATCCGGACGTTAATTCGCGACAGGATAACGCAAATTCTAAACAATATATGGAGCTGATCGTAAAACATGTATATGAAAACCTAAAAATGTGCCAGCATTCGCCAAGCGTGCAAATGGTGCAAACACCGCGAGACGTTGATCTCGAGGAGCTGCGTATGAAAGAGGAAACGGATCCAGATGTGCGCATGTCACAAGCGGACGAGGATAAAATGGTTGAAGCAAAGAATGAGTTTTACGATGGTGAACATGATCAGGACAAACCCGATTCAGTGGAAAGTTAAAACTGTTATACAATAGTCAAAAATAATCTAAGAAAAACAAATTAATGAACAGATGGCCATTCGTTGGCTTTAAAATAGACACACATGTATTTATTATTTATATATATATTGCCAACTAAAACTGGATTCATGAATTCAGTTTTACGAAGCAACAATTCACACGAATCCTTGATAGTGATTATAAATTAATTTATGTAAATTAACTGAATACATTAAATGCTGGCGACTTCACTTATAAGTTTCAGTATCCAGCGTGGATTATATTTGATTTATTTATAATCACTATTAGAGCTGGAAAAATCGACATTATCGGACTGACTCGTTTCTTTTACCAACCCGTTGTTGTATTGGCCAAACGTCGCATGCGTCGCGTATTTCTATCCTGGTCACGTATTTTCTTCTCCATTTCGGCATCAGTTAGCGTTTCTAGGAATGGCGCCCATGCGTCAGCATCGCTTGGATTTCGAAATGGTACATCGATGGTGGACAATGGAGCTTCGCTAAACGCATATGTGCGGCAATGCCAGGACAATTGACCGCGTATACTATATGCAATTGCCGTTACAAATTCACCGCCAAGCCCCAATTCTGCGCACAGCTTGATGGCGAACTCTTCGGGGTTGTTGTTCTTCTCTGACATGTCCCATTCGACCTGGTCAACAAGTGATGTGTTTCCTACATGAATGTTTAGTTTGACTATAACGCGCTGGTCGCAGCTTTCTTCCAGTATGGGCGGGTCATTGGGAAACGCTTCGATTTGCTGCCGTATTGCCTGTGCAATGGCTGGAACAAATGGCAGGGGATTCAAGTCGAGATCATCACATAAAACTTCAGCAAACTGTTCAGGTGTTATCATGCTCTCGTTCTTGTTCCATGTGAAAGTATCACGTAGCTTTTGTCCCTCCAATTCCATATCCAAGCGTATGGGCACCAAACATTCCTTCTGTGCTGCATTCTCCAAACTCGCTGTTGGATCTGTGTCGTCAAAGCACATGGGAAATGTGCGTACCTTTTTAGTGTGCACCCGATTGCGATTTATTGGTGTTGCCTGAGGCACTGCGTCAAGATGGCTTGAATTGGGCATAGTTGGAACATATTGTGGCTGCTTCTTAGATTTGCTCTCCCGTGGAACTGGAGTATCTGAGGTATTTACAGAAACTGCACGATATCTAAACATGTACAAATATTTAAATTGATTAATATACAAGTAAAATACAGATTGGGGAAATTTAACACACTTCTCGTCATTGCCGGCCATAATGTCGTCAACTTCTACAGCTCGGAGCAGAGACACCGAACTGGCCAATATGTGTGAGCTGAGACCCGAATCGGCGAGACGCTTTCGTTCCTCATTGGAGAGAACAATACGTGTCATTCCTGGATATTTTTTATAAAGGATACCACGGAAATGCCGCATATAGTTGCCCACCTCTGAGCCCACATAATAGTACTCGCCACCCTCTTCCAGTTGGAATGCCACAGGCTTATCACCATATGTCTGTAGCGCCATCTTTTAATCTAATAGTATAATTGTGCTCCACACTCAGTTCAATACGAATTATTTATATGTTTTATCAAATAATTTATTTTCACAACTCGTATATAAAATTTTCATGCAAACAGCGACATGGCGTCGTTAAGGTGACCAACTTTTGGGGAAAAAAACACAGGGCTGCAATAAATTAATTTATTAATGTTATTGCCTATCGATAGACAAACTATCGACTACTTGTCACGAAATTAACTTGGAGTGGCAATACTGTTGCCCATATGTATCAAGATACCGAGTGAATATTTTTAATATTATAAGTCAACGATGTCGTTATTACGCAGTGTTGCCAGTGTAATGGCGCTTGCGAAGCCTATTAACACCGCCGGCACGGGTATGTCATGATAGATTATTTAATTTCATACATTTATTATAATTTTGAACAGGTCAAACACGGCGACATTTTAAACGTTGGGTCTCTCCGACGTTACGTGAGCTTGCGCATCGCGTAAAAAAGCAAGGACCACAGCAGCAAGAGCCACGGTCTGGATTTGTTGAGTGGAACTATCGATCAGAACTTTTTGCATTTGGCAAGCGTTTAAACGAAGAATTTCAGTTGCCCATCCTCCAGACAGCATTCACACAACAGGCGTATGCGAACCAGGAACAGGAACGCCAACGCAAGCTTGGAATTGCAGAGGCTGATCTGCAAATAGGCGACAACAAGCAACTAATAGCTAAGGGCGCACATATAGCTGAAGCTTACGTAGACGCCTATTTGCAGCATTCACTACCCAAAGTGCCGCCAATTGGACAAAAAGCAATTGCCTCGTACCTGTTAAGCACTGAAACGTTATCAAACGTATCCATGCATCTAGGCACCAAAGAACTTATCTTCTCCACAGAGTATCCACCAAGCAGCGAGACGCTTTCCCAAACACTACAAGCCGTCATTGGTGCCTTGGCAGATTCCAGTGGCGTGGAGCGCGCGTTTCTGTTTGTGCGAGATTTCATTTGCACACAATTAAATCAAAAGGATTTGTTAGATATATGGACTCCTGATCAACCATATGAGCTACTAATCGAAATCTGCAACCAGCGGAAATTGGGTGAACCGGAGCCCCGTTTATTAGGCGACTGTGGCAAAAACACTGTTCTCGCAGCTTTTCAAGTCGGTATTTACGCTAATCGCACGTTGCTGGGCAAGGGATTTGGCGAGAACGTGCATACGGCTACAGAGACGGCAGCTATTGATTCGCTGCAAACGCTCTTCGAAATGCATGAAAATCGACGTCCATTTGACTTTCAAATACAACTGGAGAAGAAAAATGTGAGGCTGGGTTAAATTAGACGTTGCTAATAAATTTTTATATTTGCCCTAAACACATGTACTTCCTGAATGGTCAAATAATATTGAGTTGTAATAATAACCATTGTCTATTAAAATTCATTAATCCACTTCGTCAGTTGCGGGTGCACCGACCGGAGGCGTGTTCACATCATCTGGTTTAGACTCTAGCGAAAAGGGCGGTATCTTGCAGTCGAAAGCATAGCCATCCTCGCGTTCTAGACGAAACGTTCCCCACATATGGCCGCTCGGCGCCTGCAAACTTACATGGCTACTGTACTGAAACGCCGGTAGTCTAGGACTGAGTATGGGCTCCTGACCAACAACACCGCGTCCGCGCACCGTCTCCAAAGTGCCAGAGAGTGAAAAGATGCGCCAATGCCGTTCACGAAGCTGCACACTAAGTTCACCAAGATTTTCCAATCGGATGCAATATCGCCACTGAAACAGGTGCATTTTAATTGTGTGCAAATGAAATTCATTGAAATAATACTCACCCAATAAACCGAAGATGCCGGCGTCTCGCGACAGCCCATGTAAAAAGGTATAACTGTGATGCGAACATTTTCGGTTGTCTCCTTGTGTACGTCGCTCATGTCCAACCACGGGTGGTTCTTTTCCTGCCACGCCTTAAGTGTGTCCTGGCCCACAAATGGAGGATCAGCATCCGCAGCATATGATAAAAATTTATCAAACAACTCGTGCTGCAAGGGACGCTTATCAGTTGAACAATATGGCATAATGTCATCGTGCGCAACGTAATCTAGTCCAGGAATAGCGTACAAGCTGCGATTCGAGTCCTGATTCCCCAAAAAAGTGACAGCCTCGGTCTGGGCGCGCTAAAACAATTCGATATTAATTATTGAATTGCTAAGAGAAACACAAATATATATACAAATAACTCACAATGTAGGGACAATCCCTAGTGTCAATGAGAACCTGATAAAACGTTTGCGTTTTTCCTTTGACCTCCTTAGCATCGACAGAGCTACTCGCATTGGTGCTAGTAGCTGGTTTTGCTGTACCCATAGTTTGGGTACTTTGCGTGTCGGTGGCGGTATTCGTTGCATTCCATGCAGCGGGAGCATCTTCACTCTGTGCCGTTGCTAATGACCCATTGTTATCGCCACTGCCTGCATTAAATCTAAGTGGTGAAGCCTCTGTGCTGCCTGCCGTAGGAGTTGCTGTTGCTGTTGTCGTTGTCTGCTTTCTTGGATTGTGTAAATCACGATCATATACGCGTGCCGTCCATGGGAAAAGTATCACTCCACGATACCCAAAGATTCGGTGCAAGAACAGTTGGCCGGTATCGTACTTGCCTTCTTTGGCCTCCAACAGACGACCAACCTCAGCAAGTCTAGAATTGTATATCAAATAATAAAATTATGCAACCGTTGTTTTTGTTTGCAGGCGTCGTACAGTCTGCTCACCACCCGAACCCCTTGCCCCTCCACAACAAATATATATTTTTAAAATAAAATATCTTACTTCGTTGAACTAACTGCCTGCTTTTTCATTTGACGCTTGAAGAGAATATCACATTTTTGCAGCAATTTCCAGCTCTTGTCCAATTTGGAGAAGTGGAGCAGTATACCCATTTGTTGTCAATTGCAATATTTAGTAAGTGCAACAGCAGCAGCAGCCCGTTATTTCCCTGAACGTATCTTAGACCAGCCTTTATGCAACTCAATAGCGGGACGACGGCCAGTTATGATGTTACAATGTATTTGCAGTACATAAAAGTTTGAAGTAGGTACATGTGCTAGCTAATTTTGTAACTTTCTTAATTTTGTTTATCGAGAAACATAATTATAATATTTGGTTTTGTTTTTATTTTTTGACTTATTTTCCAAGTCAGTTCGATATATATGCATATATATATATATTATTTTGTTTCTGAGAAACCCTGCATACTATCGATATATTTAATTGAAACACGCTTAAATGCAGCTCTGTATGACTGAGCTGTCATCTTCTCCCTCTTTCGCCATTTGGTAGATTTCCGGTACGTACGCGGATTTTGTGCTATGCGTTATAAAATATCAAAATATACAAGAATATCACAATTATAGCTAAAAATTATTGTTCCTCTGCATAGTTCAATATGTGTATTGTGTCACAAAAGAGTTTATTTGCACTTACAAAGTGTAACCGTTCTGATGTTCATAGCTAGAAATCAAGTGTCCGATTAGGCCAACAATCAAAACAAATATCAATATTGAATTTGCATTGTATCTGATTTTTATACAAGGTTGTAACTAGAATTTCTATTTTGTGTTTTTTTCAGTGAACTATGGCTGACACACAAGCTAAGCCCGCTGCGTCTAAGGCCGCAAAGGCACCCAAAGCTGCAAAAGCGCCAAAGGCCGCTAAGGCCCCAAAGGCAGAGAAGGCAGTCGCCACTGAGACCAAAGTGTCTGCCAAGAAATACAAACGTCATGGTCGTCTATTTGCAAAGGCTGTCTTCACCGGCTACAAGCGCGGTTTGAGGAATCAGCACGAGAATCATGCCATCCTAAAGGTACGTTTATATAGTCGATGATTATAAAGCATACGCACTTATAACTAATATTTAAATGTGACTTTTAGATTGAGGGCGCTCGTCGCAAGGAACACGGCCAATTCTATGTTGGCAAGCGGTGCGTGTATGTCTATAAGGCCCAGACCAAGAAGTGTGTGCCTCAGCATCCTGAGCGAAAAACTCGTGTCCGTGCGGTTTGGGGCAAGGTTACTCGCATCCACGGCAACACTGGATCTGTGCGTGCACGCTTCAACAGGAATTTGCCCGGTCATGCCATGGGCCACCGCATTCGCATCGTAAGTAACAAAAAATTTAAGATTCCTTTGAAGTTTCTTAAATTTTAACTTATATTTTTTAGATGCTGTACCCATCAAGGATCTAAGTTAATAACTTTAAATGACCCGCAAAAACCGTTTTCTATAATAAATGAAACCATTTAAATTTATTTACAACCAAGAGTTTTAATTTTTTAGTGCCCCATTCATGCTGATGTGAGGGAAAGTAAAAAGAGTTCAATGGGAAAAACAGCATAATATGGTTAAAATTATAATTAATATTTAGCTTCACTTATAGCACATTGCAATTTGCAAACATTTATTTAAACAACCATTTTCGATATTCTGATTGGGATAATCAAAGCTATCGATAACTTAACAGCTGATTTGTATTACAGTAAAGTAGCCATATATCTTTTACCATAATTCTATTATTTCTTTTGAAATATATATTTCGTTTTAATAATATATAATTTGTGACATTTCTAGTTACTCTTAGAAAAAATTTATAATTTTCTGTCATAAATAAATTTTTTTAAATTTAGTAATCTCAATACTTCTGCTGGTTTGACATTTTAAAACAAAAGCTTTGTGCATATATATATATATATATATATATATATATATATATATATATATATATATATATATATATTAGTTTCTTTATATATTGATTGTAAATATTATCAAATAATTCTATAAATATAATATAAAAATAATATAAATTGCTCAATTTCTTATAATTAAATTGTGAATCGGTTAACAGACAATTTTACCGGTTATGAGTGCATGAATATATCTAGTATTTAAATTATTTGTCTTATTTACGTTAGTCTTTACGGCCACACTGTTGTAGTCCATTTTAAATAAACCGTTCATTTGAGAAGGTGGCGTCGTCTTTTGCAGTGCTCGTTTCTGTTTAATTTATATTTACAAAGTAACAAAAAGTACTTTGGTCATAAAATACCAAAGGTAAGTCAGACACTTCATTGTAAGTCATTATAACTCTGCTCAATATCGACTTGTTGAATGCGGTGCAAAACAAAATCAATAATTGTGGAAACTTGTGTCATACTCTTATGTTTGTGTCGTGGAATTTTGAGCCCAACCAACTACACATACAAACATGTACCTAGATGCATAGTTATGCATCTGCTTGTTGATGATGACGTTATTGATAATGATGAAGATTTTAGCGTAAAAAGCCGTGTGTATTGTATATTTTTTATATATGTATATGTATTTTATATCTACATACATATATGCACATGTATGCATGCATGCAGCTGCTATTAAGTTTTATTTAGCACAGCTGTCAGAACGCCATTTCTATATATGTACATACATCCATGCATATTCTGAGCATAAAAATAACACAGAAAACCCCATTCTCCCGATATTCTTGATTACTTCCCATTTGCCAGACGCCTAGCATGGGAAGTTTAGTGGGCAAGTTTTGCATTTTACTTTTTAGCCAAACGACTGCATGCTTCGGACTTAATAATCGCTGAAAACTAGCTAAAGGCAGTTTTAACCGAACTTTTAGCACTGGCTAAACAAGGCATACATACGAACATGTACAGTACATTTGTATATGTATGCTTTTACGTATGGGTCTGACACTCAAATTTTGTGTATGTGTATGTGTGTTGATAATTTTTTTTTTTTTTTTTGCATTGTGTAGAAGTGACGCCAATGCCTTTGGGTCATTTTTTTTGTTTGATAATATTCATTAGATAGAGTGGTAAATATATATAGGTTGGTCGCCACTGGATAAACTAGATTTGCTTTTTGTTATATATACTGTATACAACACATGGCCAAATATGTATTAATGTGTTTTACCTATATTTATTGCGATGACGGTTTGTGCCTTGTCATTATTAACAAAAGCCTCAAAACCAATAACAAAATCGTAACACAAGAGCGTAATAGATTCGAATCGATCCGGCGAACCTCCAATTTCAAGTTGTATCCAGATTGCTCACCGCTCATTACTCATAACTTCGACGTAAATACTGGTGCACATACTGATAAACCTGATATAAATAATAATTATTAAAGTAAAAGCATTTGTTGGTGCTACCTGTAACTGAATAAGGCTGGTGGACGTGACCAATACAATAAATATAGAGAAAATAGGTGACGCACCAATATATGAATGTATTTATCAATATCTATTATTGATTTGTTATAGTTTTATAAAATGTTAGTAATGGGAAATGATTGAAGTCTTTATGCATTAATCGGTCATTCGCTTTGCTTTGTTCTACTTACATCCACACATACCTACACATTTTGTCTGTCTACACATACGTATGTACATCCATTCCGCAACATATTTGTGGTTGTGTATGTTTATGTATTGTGCACCCCCCAAGGGAAAATTCATCCATGCTTGTTGTCTCCCACAAAGCATGACGCATAGCTATTCGCGTTTTACAGCACTAGCAAATCTCTTAGCTTATTGCGGCCTCACTTTGACCTCTTTCCTCCATGCTAAACAGAATCTTTGCTGAGCAACGCACTTGCCAAAAAGAAAAAACTTAACATTAAATGAAAAGCAGAGAGCGATTAGAGAGTCTTCAACTGGCTTCTTAAACAAATATGTATATTCCTTCTTGAAAGCTCTTTACAAAGCTCTGACACAAAAATAAATGCCAAAAATAAAAACTCAAAATTCCAACAATGAGAAAGTACGCAGTTGGCTGGCCCGCAATTATAGTTAGCGGAAAAGTGAAAAAAAAAAAAAATGCCCGGCGCTCAAAAATAGAGATAAAATTATGTATATACATATGTACATATGTATGTATGTATATCAATGTAAAATGTGAATAGTAGAGTCGTCCGTGTGTAAGAGTGACGAAATGAGGGGAAAGGAAATACGTGAGGGTAAATGCTAGTGAGAATGTTCCATTCTGCTGTTGTCTGAATGTGTTTTTGTTAAACGTTTCTCTCTATTCTGGCATTTTCCCCCATGGTTCAGTTGGCCGACGCCAGTCACCGTTGTTACTATATTGTTTCTCAGCTTTGTAAGAGGCGTGACGGTTTCGGATTTTCTATGTACTATATTTGTACATACTAGATAATGAGTTCTCATTTACAGTCTCTTTAGAAAGTATTACTTAAAAAGAATAATAAATTTTTAGAAACTAGTTATTTGCTGGATTTAAATATATCAATACATTGTATAATAATATATTAATAATATATCGTAAACTTTTTATATTTTTGCAGCTCCTACTAATAATCAGTTAATATGACATCCACCGAATTGAAAATTGGCTTGAGTAGCAGTGCTCGTCCTTCCAGTCGAGTTCTCAAGCCCCCTGGTGGTGGACACACCAACATCTTTTCGGAACCTGAAGTGTCTGTGAATGCCCCACGTCCCAAATTCAATCAGCAAAACTCTTCCAATTTGAATGCTTGCATTGGATCGACCGACGCCAACAAGATAGTAGAGAAGCTACGTGAGGAGGCAGCCAATCAAAAAGAGGAGCCAAAATCAGCACCCGTTAGCCCGCCTAAAGAGACAACCAATGGCAGCAAGGCAGCGACAAATGATCAGGCGCGCGGACGGGTTCCTCCCGGTGGTTACTCTTCGGGCGGTTTCTGGTAGAGAAACCCAACAAAATAGTTTACGCATTTATTGACACTCTTATACACTCTCGCATATGCATACAATTTCATACACAAACACGAACACACCAAGACATCCTCAGCCCCATAATTCATTTATAAATATAAATCGCTAATATATATATATAAAGCTTATGCATTCATACTTAAATTCCAAATTGGCTACTATGCTAAATATCTCAAAATGAGAATACTGCGATTTGATTGCAGAACCTAATCTAGCTCTCTGATTTTTTTTACTTTTATGTAGTTTTTTTTATTCTACTAAGCAAACTATTTAAACCGTCAAACACAATTGTTTAAACTTTAAGTGACTCATGAATCCGCCCTAAAGAAACATCCCTAGCATAGCAATATATTAGGGAATGAAACCAAACTGCATTTGTATTTAAGTGTCCAATAGAAATTTCAAACGGTCTGCAAAATTGTTTAAATTCTATTATAATTACATATACGTATTATTGCAAAAACGAAATAAAATTAACATTTAAAATTTGACTAAATTGTTTGACTCTACAAATGAATATATTCTAGTTCGGAATATAGATGCAATGAATTCATAACTAATTCAATTGCTTGGATTTATAGTTTGAGTAAGAAATAAAATAACTCGAATTTTATATACATATTAAATAAGAAATCTTGTCAATGTCATCCAATCATATCTGCTCAATAATATATCCAGATCAGAGATAAAATACATATTAGGAGCCCTCATGTATATTTTTGTCAGGGTCTGAAAGGTTTTATTCTAGTAGCATGTACATTCGGCGACATACATTTAAATTATAGTTGTCTTCAGATTTAGTTTTACATCTAATATTTATTATACCTGATTATACAAAAATTATGACTTTTGTGTCAATGTGTTTTTATAAAGTAAAATTAGTTTATGAATAAATACATCAGGATGTATTTATGAATTATCAACTAAAGGGGCGCTACATAGATACATTTAACAAGTCGTTTAATGCGCTAACCCAAACAGAATAGTATATAATTTAAATGAAATTATGCAAGATATTATGACTACAGCTGTTCTCAAACAAGTTCGGGTTGTTGAGTTGTTCTTGTTGTTGAACCATAATGTTAAGTCCATTTTTGTGTGTTTAGGCTAAGTGTTCAGCTTAAATCTAATTAGATCTTCATGTCATTAATATATGAATCTAATTCAGCATCTAGTTCTTCGGCAGTTGGAGCCGCTTTCCTCTCGCGACGTTGGCCGCCCGCAGCAGCTTTTGCACCAGCTGGACGTCGGAAACTGCCTCGACGTGTTCCGCCACCAACCTGGCCACCTAAAATTACGTATGAAGAATTGGTTATATGGAAGAAACTTTTTTTGTTTTATTTAAACATACCACCACGTTTGAATTGCGACCCTGCTGCGTTGCCCACGCGACGTTTCACATCATCGGCAGGTACTGGACGTGTGAGTGCGGTAACATCTGATACGGCAAGTTGAATGGTCATTGGACGACCGTCCAGGGGTACACCATGGTATTGTTTAATTGCCTTAAGAGCATCAGACCGACGCTCGAATATAACATCAGCGGTGCCTATAAGAAATTATAAAACAGTTGCTTAAAAACTGTCAACAGTTTATATGTACACATTGTCTTACCCAAAGAGCGTCCTGACCGATCATAGTGCACGGCAGCTTTCTTCATCGGGCCAAAGTCATTGAATAGTTCCTTGATGTCCGTATTTGAGACTCCATAGTCTAAATTTCCAACTATCAAACGTGTTGGTCCTGTACTGTTGCCAGCACTACTATTTCGTTTTGGACCATCGTACATATCATGCTTCCAAGCGCTGTTTACATCACCCTAAAGGGGGGATTAGGTAGAAGATTTGTTGGTTGATTCGAACGGAACGCGTGGGGAGAAGTTTCTGATCAAATATGTGGGAGATGTAGTAGCAGCAGCAGCAGTTGTTGTATCCTAGCCACATCAAGAGGACGCCATCGAAGCAATGCAGAAACACTAAATATGTATGAATGTACATTGTCTGACACTTTTAGCTTGATTTGGCAAGCACAAAAATAAATATTAAACGTGTTATAAACGGGGATTACAAAGAAAAAAATAACGCAACAAGCGCGAAATCCTCAAACGAAATGTGGTGCTGTAAAACTTGTAAATACATAAATGAATTTTTCGACGTAATTGTATGTAGTTCTATTACTGATGTTCCGCGCAATCCATAACACAACCAAACAGTGCGGTAGTGCATTGTTTTCGTTTAATATTTTTTAAATATATATTTTTTTGCCACTAGATGCCGCCATTTTGCAGCAGTATGTCCACATGGTACATGGTACAAGTAACGGCGCAGATACCGTTTATTCTGCATATGGAAGCCATTTTGAATCCGTGTGATTGCAGCTGTTAGCATATTTTATATTATCAGTGTTTGTTTATGTTTTATGTAAAATTTGCTAAGAATCATGATTTTCCAACTTGGGCTGTCCTTTTTATGCATGTGCATGGATATTGTGCTGCTTTTGGCTCTCTACATGACAAAACGTAACGTTCAATTACCCGTGCGAGCCGAGGCTTCTGAATGACGCCACTACCTCCGCCAGCACCACCGCGGCGACCTTTAAGCACACCGCCAGCACCACTAGCGGGGGCCGCTTTACGTGGGGAGCCGCTACCAGGACCACCTCCACGGCGTGATCCTCCAGTACCAAATCGCTGTTGTCCGGCAGACCGGCGAGCTCCACCCGGCCCACCGCGACCACCCTGCGTTTTTTTCTGTGTGCGCGTTGATTTAATGATATCATCCAAACTCATTTCAATTTTATCCACCATTTTTCTGATTTTATGCTTAACTATCAGATGCTAAAGAAGTCGTTTAAGTTTCCCTGAAAGTGGTATTAAATGCACACAGCAAACTATTTTTAACACGAATGCGTGAAAATTTCGCCAACTGCTGAAAACGACGCACGAGAACGAAAATGTATTCAAATTAAAGATGGCTGACTTTTCAATGAAAAAACGTGCTGTATAACATTCATAACATGTCTACTTGGTGTTGTAAAACGCCTTAAGTAATTATTTAAAAATCGATAAATTCGCAGCCCTAAACCGATTTCAAGAAGAAAATTTACACAACTGTCAACAGTAACTGAAAAGGCTGAAAAACATTCCAACAATATATATTTGTTTTGGTTCAATATGTTTATTGTGGCCGTAACTGGTGGTATAGCTACGGGGAAAAGCACCGTCACAAAAGTCTTTGAGCGTAATGGCATTCCAGTCATTGATGCGGATAGAATAGCCAGGGAGAGTAAGTCATACATTTCTTACGGGATGTTGTAATTGAGCGCTCAATTAGCATAGCTCAGCTTAAATTAACAATACGTGACGCCTCCACAGTTGTAGAACCAGGTCAGCCATGCTGGCAAAAAATTCGTGCCACCTTTGGCGACGAAGTGCTGCTGCCTAGCAAAGAACTAAATCGGGCCGTACTAGGACGAATGATTTTTGAGAATAAGGAGCTACGTGGGAAACTGAATCAGATTACGCATCCTGTAATACATCGGACTATATTTTGGCGTGTATTCAAGCTATTTATGTCTGGTCACGCTTGGATTGTGCTGGACTTGCCATTACTATTTGAGACAGGCATTCTTATGGATTTTATCCACAAAATTGTGACTGTGTCCTGGTATGTATAACAATTACATATTGCATATACATATATTTTTAAATAAATAAAGTATTTATTGATATGCAGTGACTCAGAAACGCAGCTGCAACGATTATTGGCACGCAACGAACTCTCTGAAACGGAGGCGGTTAATCGGATCGAGTCACAAATGCCACTAGAGAAAAAATGTGAGAAGTCACATTTCGTTATAGACAATAATGGTAGCGTGATTGCCACGGAAGAAGCAGCCATGCGCATTTATACTATGATGCAGGAGAGCAAACAGCATTGGTACAATCGCTTCTCACTTCTTGGGGCCATTTTGATACTAGTCCTTACAATTGTTTTCCTAAGTACAACATTTGATCTGTGGCCCAAATCTTGGCGCTTTTAAATGTTTGTATATTTGTGTGTTCGTTATTAGTATTTATGTGTTTGTATTTGTTTTTATCATTTTTCCACACACAGTCACATAAGCAAATAATAAAATGCCGCAATACCAAAGGTTTTAAATAAATACAAATCTTCTTGATTCTATCACGGAAATTATTATTTAAGAATTTTATAAGTTTTATATACTACTGCAAAGCAACGTCGCCGTTTGCTCACAGTAATCAATCAATTTTTGTAATGCATATTTCGTCACCGCCTTTGTCACATTATGATTCAATTGTATGGGATCTTGAACAACCATTGGCTTCCGAAGTTGTAATGCACACTCTGGATTTTGATTTGCATAATCCACATACCTAATGGAGACGTTAAACAGTCAGCGATTAATTTTACTTAATCTTTTCTGTTTACCTTACCTCATCGGCATCTCTTTTTCGATACGTGAAATTAGAATATGTTTCTTGCCGAAATATGGGCAAATCAGGTTCCTTTCATAGTTAAATGTTGCATAAAACTTTAATAAATCCTTCAAATATTCCTTGAGTACGGGGACGGTGACCTCTATCTGCTGCATTCCCAATTCACTGAGTGACTTTTGTTGGAAGTTCGTAATCCAAGCTGCAAGCAAAAAATACGTAAAGAGGGGAAGTACGCCTAACTGCTTATTTTATCATCAGCCGCAGAAACACTCACGTCCCACGAACTGCTTCGCAGACATTGATTCCCACTGCTGTAGTAATGCAATCGATGGCAGCAGTTGTCTAATTTGCAAATAGTAGATAACCATTAGGACCATGCTATATGTAGTTATTTGTTCTGTCAGCCTGCTGCGCTCCATCCAGGTTTTCAAGAAAATGCACATATACTGGGCTGCAAAAATAGATTCGATTGCATATTATTTTAAAAAGTAATTCTCTAATAAACATACTTAATGGCTGCGTTTCAAATATATATTTAAGTAAAGTAGTGTTGCAAAAACCCAAGCTATTTAAACATATATCACACTCAATGCCCGATGACAGATGGCACGTTTTAATAATGGGCACACGCGCCTGTTCAATGACCTAATTCACAAAAGGATAAAAACATTAATAATCTTGATAAAATGAAAGACAAATGTTCTACATTGATGATACGCCAGTCATCACTGTCAAAGAACAATCCACGCAATACCCGAAGCTTAGCAATGGTATTTTTGCCAGCTCGGTGTTCAAAGAGGTGAAAACTGTTGCCTGTTTGAAAAGTTAAGTTTTATGATTAAATAATTAAATGTGTAATTTATAATTCAATACTAACCAATGTCGATAAATATGTCCAAATCTGATGAACGGGTTCCAATGCCCGTTATCCGTGATCCAAATTTATATATTCGAACAGGATCGGTGGCAAAAGCGGGCGCTATGAGCTTACATAAATCTTCTTCAATCTCATCATACTGTGGCATTACTTTTAATTTATCCGCAATTTGATATTTATCACGAAGCATATCTTTCATGTCATCCAATGCCAACGCCTTCACCTCTGAAAAATTAGAAGTAGTTAAAAGCCTGTAAATTTACTCGTAACTCGTAACTCGTAATAACTCACTCTTCGGCAGATTTATGTTCAATTTAGTGCGTGCTTCAACTTCGGCTCGTTTTTTCTCTTGTTTTGTAGTCGTCGGTCGCTGTTCATTTACGTTGCCATTATGTGTAGAATGAGAATTCGGATTTGGATTCGGGTGTTGCTCGGCTAAATGAGCCACAGCTTTGTTAATTGTTGTACCTACAATACGATGAGTGCAGGCTGTGCAGTTGAATGTTCTCTTGATTTTCAGCAGCTCATTGGGTGGCACAAAGGTTAGTCCGCCAGCATCTGTTGTATTTGGATGCTCTTCGGAAACCTGTTGCGCTGCCTTGGGTACTATGTACGTAGGCTTCTTGTCCAAAAATGTTTCAATACCCACAACAATGCGCTCTAGCAGATGTGTCAAATGTGGATCTAATTGAAGTTGATCTTGGCGGTTAACTTCTTCCAGTGTTTCCAGAAAGAAACTCGCTTCCAATGTTAGGGGATTTAACTATTATTGAAAATATAATTTGTCATTTGTAGCTCCATATCTTTCAGCTAACCGTATACTCACGTATAATAACTTCTTTTGTTGTTGCTGTTGATTTTCGGCCATCGCCTTACGTTTTTTACTCTTTCTTGTAGCAGTGATAATGTGGACGGTGCAAGTGGATTTCTGTACAATTTACAAAAAATAACAAAGTAAATGTTTAAGCAAAGGAGAATGCAGCAGCAGCTGATTCGTCTAGTGTTGCCACCCACAAGAAAGTTTGCCGGTTGAAGCTAAACACAACTATAAAAGCGCCAGTGGCACATATACATATATTAATACATACATATTTACATGCCCACATGTATGTATGTACAGATATGTGTATATGTATGACTTCTTTTTAAATTTAAATTCTTTAAAAATTAATCACACAATAATGGTCTAGAGCTAGAACTTATTTATATTATTTGTTATATTCTCACACAAATCCTTTTAACATAATGCTGGTCAGACTTCTCAAAAAGCTTGTTTAAATTAACTCACACCAATGTCTCGTTCTATTTTGCCTGCATCTATTGCCTCATAATATAATCGTTCAGCATTATCGTAGATTGTTTTATTAAACCAGCTGCTCATTTTAATTAATATTACGATCAATCCAAATATAAACGAAAATCAGACGTGAAAATTGAACGTTTTTAAACGCGCATGAATTGGTACAGGTACAATATATATACATACATACATACATACAAACTCATGCATGCACATATGTACATATATTTTTACTCAGCAGAGTTGTCAGCTACAAATTATTATTCATTTGTTGTGTATGATATGTGTGGTTAAGTGCTTAATTATATTTAATTATGTCTATAAGGCCGCGATGGTTTAAAAACAATTTTCAACATTTTCCATTTCAGTAACTAGTTGTCCTTTAATTTTGTTATTTACCTAAATATTTTTATTTTAATGTGAAGTGTAATTCACAGGTAATGAAATCCAAAATATCCATAATTTTCGTAATCGTAATTTTTGTAGTTGTTTAAGCTTATGCAATATGCAATAGAGTATGCAAGCATATTTAAAATTATGCATGCATTTTTTTAGCAGTAGAGGATTCGAATAATAAGAAAATGCCAAGATTTGAAATTCGGAAATGCAGCATGACTAACAAAAATGATTCTGTTTAAAATAATATTTATATTTAACGATAAATAACCAAGTATGTTATTTAACGAAGTAAAGCACCATTTTACCGTCTCTTTAAAGAAATTAAATAAAAATATCTGAATCTATATTTCTATATTTTACAACATGTTTGTACCATTTAAATCAGGCGCGATATGCTAAAAAAAAGTAGTGGCAACTCCAAACCAAGTCATGAAGTTTTTAACAATTATCGATACATCGACTATTGAAGCATCATGTCATCATGTACTCACTCACACATTTAAATCTTGTAATTTCCGAGAGTATAAATAGCAGTCGCCGAGAAAATTTTCATTATACGTTTGTGAAGCCTCATAGCCGGTAATTCGAACGTAAATTCTCTCCGAGACAGACCTCAATAAGTTGCTCTACAGTTTTCTGTAAATTTTCTTTGTCGTGTGAAAAAAATAATATAAAAACTCAATATGGTAAGTTGAAATATTTTTCATAAATTTTGCTTTTTTTTTTTTTTGTTTTCCTTTTTTTTTTTTTTTTATTTAACGAAATTTGATTGCTACTACCCAATATGTGATGAAGCCATGTTTCAAGATGGCGGCGCCGCAAAAGTGGTGACGTCATGCAAAATTCACTAAAATGAATTGAAAAAAAAAAAAAAAAAAAAAAAAAAAAACTGTGGGTATTCAGTTTTTCGTTTTATGCGAGCGCTGTGTGCCACTTGCACAAACTTTTTTGTGTCACCATCGCCATGGGCGCGGCTTTTTTTTTTCGCTCCAGTAGTATTTAATAAAACTTCATATTCTTATTTTCTCATTTATAGCGTGAATGTATCTCTATCCACGTTGGCCAAGCTGGTGTCCAGATTGGTAATGCATGCTGGGAGTTGTACTGCCTGGAGCATGGTATCCAGCCTGATGGTCAGATGCCCTCTGACAAGACCGTCGGTGGTGGCGATGATTCGTTCAACACCTTCTTCAGCGAGACGGGCGCTGGCAAGCATGTGCCGCGTGCAGTCTTTGTTGATCTGGAACCCACTGTGGTTGATGAGGTGCGCACTGGCACTTACCGCCAGCTGTTCCATCCCGAGCAATTGATCACTGGCAAGGAAGATGCCGCCAATAACTACGCTCGTGGTCACTATACCATTGGCAAGGAAATTGTCGATCTGGTGCTGGATCGCATCCGCAAGTTGGCCGATCAGTGCACTGGTCTCCAGGGCTTCCTGATCTTCCACTCTTTTGGTGGCGGCACTGGTTCCGGCTTCACATCTCTGCTGATGGAGCGTCTGTCTGTGGATTATGGCAAGAAGTCCAAGCTGGAGTTCGCCATCTACCCCGCACCTCAGGTGTCCACTGCTGTCGTTGAGCCTTACAACTCAATTTTGACCACGCACACGACTTTGGAACACTCTGACTGCGCCTTCATGGTAGATAATGAGGCTATCTACGATATCTGCCGTCGCAACTTGGACATTGAGCGTCCTACATACACCAATCTGAATCGTCTGATCGGCCAGATTGTGTCTTCGATCACAGCTTCGCTGCGTTTCGATGGTGCCCTGAACGTTGATCTGACTGAATTCCAGACTAACTTGGTGCCCTACCCACGTATCCATTTCCCACTTGTCACCTACGCCCCTGTCATCTCTGCCGAGAAGGCCTACCACGAGCAGCTGTCGGTGGCTGAGATCACCAACGCTTGCTTCGAGCCAGCCAACCAGATGGTCAAGTGCGATCCCCGTCACGGCAAGTACATGGCCTGCTGCATGTTGTACCGTGGTGATGTTGTGCCCAAGGATGTCAACGCTGCCATTGCGACCATCAAGACCAAGCGTACCATTCAGTTCGTTGACTGGTGCCCAACTGGCTTCAAGGTTGGCATCAACTACCAGCCACCTACTGTTGTGCCCGGCGGTGATTTGGCCAAGGTGCAGCGTGCCGTGTGCATGTTGTCGAACACCACAGCCATTGCCGAGGCATGGGCCCGTCTGGATCATAAGTTCGACTTGATGTACGCCAAGCGTGCCTTCGTCCACTGGTACGTCGGTGAGGGTATGGAGGAAGGCGAGTTCTCCGAGGCCCGTGAGGATTTGGCTGCTCTGGAGAAGGATTACGAGGAAGTCGGCATGGACTCTGGTGATGGTGAGGGTGAGGGTGCCGAGGAGTATTAAACACACTCCCGAAAAGCAGCGCGCACACGTAGCAAGCGTCATTGGTGGGCGTTAAAGACGTCGAAACCAATGCAAACGTTTTGCCTTCCATAAGAAGAATATTAAAGAAAAAAAAAACAAGAAAAACACTCGAGTAAACGTTGGGGAAAACCTACAAGTATTTTAATGACAGAAACACACTACACATAAATAACAGAAGAAAAGAAACGTATCATTTACTGTGTACGAAAATAAAGTCAGCGAATAGTCGGTGTTGCCAGCAAAAGAAGAACTTAAGCGCATTTTCTTTATTCCTCTTTCTTCCAAGTATTTCTTTCAGCTAGGTTCATTGAACGGGCCGTGCCGGGCCGGTTATAATTGAAGATAAATGCCAATGTGGCTATGTGGCTGGGGAAAGCTGCGCGAGCGTTACACGCTCTATTAATAGTGCAGAATGATGGCTTTCTACTTTACTGCAGTTTTCAGTGCATGAGACTGTATTAGGGCGTGGCATGTACCTAAAATTAGCCCAACTTCCCAAGTTGCCTCCCTTGAGGCAAAGAAATCGATTTAGTGATGAGTCATGCTGCAGCATAACAAACACAGGCGATGACTTCATTTTTGTGTATGTGTGTGAGCGAGTGGTAATTGCCGGTGGCCTGTGCCTCTCACCATTTATGTACATATCTACGTACTTTTTACGGGGGTTGCTTTTGCTCATATGTATGTGTGTACATATGTATATATGTATTTGAAACCTAGGTGAACCGGCTTGTTGTTAGCTGTCGCAATAGTAACAGTAACATCTTCTACCTCTCTCCAAGCCACTACCGAAGTTTCGAGAAATAAGCCAACAGCTGCAGCTATCGAATTTTCACAGAAATACAAGAGCATACAGGAAATGCACAAAAAGCCGCACAGATGGCCGATTGATACATACATATGTACATACTATGTAGACACATATGTACATATGTAATTATGTATGTATGTCAGATGTGAGTATGTGTGTACAGAAAAACATTGCCAACAGAATTGGATTTCCGATTTGAGGTTATGTGTGGGTTTGGGATTACAAACATATATTTGTATACATATTTACATACATATGTATATTATTATATTATATATTAATGTATGATATGATGTATTGTATTCATATGGAAATTTGATCAGTATTCTAGCTATCCAGCAAATATCAAAAGAGTTTACTTCCAATTGAACCATGATTTATTTACTTTTAATAGCAGTTGTTATGATTAGAAATTGCCTGTTTCAAATCAAATCCAACCGAGTCAAGCGAAGCTCATATTCATGTATGTACATATGCATATGTACATATCTATATGAATGTGTGTGTATACGTGAACATCGTTTATACTCTCGTCTAACCATGTATGTACATACATACGTATGTATGTATGTACATATGTATATGTCAACAATTATAGTCATAGGTGTGACTGTATGTACATATACACACACATATTTATGTATGATTCAAGTTCACATCAAGCGGTGATGACGACAGCTCCAACCATGGAGCCGACTCAGTCGTATTACTGTAGGCGGGTGTGTGGGCAAGGAATTGAAACCATACAAATCGGAACAATGCAAATTTACTCATGCACTCATGTACATACATACATACATACATACATACATATGTATGTACATAAATGTGTATATTTGTACATTAGGCTGAGTTAGGGGAACTGAGTTGGTATTGTTAATCGATGAAAATACTTTTTGAATTTAATCAATAAACTATAACCAAAAAGTAAAAACATATATGTACATATGTATATTATATGTAGGTAATACACATGCACATAAATATGTTTATACTTATGCACATATGTATGTATATGTAAGTTCTTAAATGCATACCATGGGCATGTATGCATATGTATCTACCAACACATATAAATATTACTTTGAGTACTTTTTACTCTTCGGATTGACTATCGATAGTTTCATGGAAATAAAGCAAATATGTCTGGCCATTAGTTTGTAGAAAATGGCAGCACTATTACTTATCGTGGGAAATTTAAATGTAAAATATGTTTAGATTTTCATCTAAATTTAAAAATAAATAATAATTCACATCCAAGCAAATATTAAATATTTAAATATTTTTAGGAAAATTTAAATTTATACCAAATTTTTACATCGTTTTATTAAAAAAAAAAAAAAAAGTATTTCTTACATATGAGTACAATTAATTAATGGCTTGTGATTACTTCTAAAAATGTAGCAATCATTGCAGTTTAACTTATACAATCAAAATTATTATTTAAAAAAATTATTTCATTTATGGTGCCTTCAGAGCACTGAGTCGTGCTAGACTGATCACTAAAAAGATTGCGGGCTTGTAGAATAGACCTTTTGGAAAATCCAATAGTTGCAGGTGTTGTAAGGATTTTGCAGCTGACTTGATAGAGCAGGGGAAATACACCTTTATTTCTTTGCCACCAGTCTAGGATATTAAATACATTACATAGCGCAATATTTCTGCTCAGATATTCGTTCATTTCATTGCTTATAGCATAGCTCTTCGAATCATTTGATGTTGCCTCTACAAAATCGGAAAAAATGCTAGAATCATAACACTCAGCATCTAGCTTAATCTTTTTTCGGCTATTATTATCAGGTTCGATGTAAAATTCTTCCATCATTGCTTTACATTCTGCAATAATGTCTCTCTTTTCGGACTCATTATAGAGCAACAATTTCTTTGCAGGCGGAAAAAGAAAGAGGGCTATTTTATGATATTTCGTTATATGGTTAGTGGCTATTGATTGCAAATACTTTCTCAATGAACTTTTCAATAAGTCGACTTTTGGTTTATCTTCAGCATTACTCGCACAAAGTTTATTGAGTTTATGAAGATGCGGGATTACGGTATGCAATGTGGGTACATTGTGGTTTTTCAAGGCCTGGAACATTTGAGCAAAGTTAACTAAAATATGGGATATGTCCCTTATCTCAATCTCATTTATCTCAATGAATATTTCCTCTTCGGACTTATCAACTATAGTCTCCGATAAAACACTCCAATTATCGGCGACAAACTCAAAGTAGTACATAATTGTATATTTGCGTGCAGAGATAGAGTTAGATGCTGATACCAAGCAATCAGATTCACATAAAAGTTCGCATTGCGTAACTAGGCTAATGCACTTCTGTAGCAATTGATGCAGCTCGAAGTTCTCTCTAAAGACCTCTTCAATTGCGTCCTCCAATATACTTATTATGCAACTTATGTGATTTTGATTTTTAAAGGCATTCGCTATGGCATCCTCTTCAACTTCATTGCCATTCACCACAATAATAGGCTCATCCACATCCAAGTCGCAGTCAAATGAGCGCAATGATTTTTCCACACAGGCTCGGATCTGATTGCCTGTAATGGTTGATATAAATATAACAATATATATTGTATTATTAAAAAAAAAAAAAATAATAATAATAATAATAATTGTTTTCTTATCAAAGAAATGACAAATTCTATTACAAATTCTATTAACAGCATATAATCTTTATTGGAATTGACGATCTACTAAAGCTCAATTAAAGATTAAGTTCATAATATTTAATTTACCTTTGTTTGAGTCCCAGGCTAATGGATAAGCTGCAAGAAATCGACTGACCATAGCAGATCGATAAACGTAATGCACAGAGATAGAAGCTATTGACTGTTTTAGGAAGTTGTCCATCCATAGGGCTATTGTGATGCTATAGCCGTTGCCCTTTGCATGGCATAGTTCAGCTGTAATAGTTTGGCGCTGTTCTTCGTACAGCTCAGTTATGCTTTTAGCTATAGTTGATGGCTTTGGGATTGCGTCGTCCAGGTTGATATTATCACCGAAGTCGGCGCCAATTGAAAGTAAGATGCGGGCGAAGTCTTTCAGGCCAGAGTCATTAAGTATGTTACAGGAGCGACAGTTTTTCACCAGCCACTGGACAGCTGCATCATTCAACTTGGCTTTTGCCTCGCTGCCCATTTGAGCATATTGTGGATTACGCATACTATTCTCTCTTTCCTCGAACTTCACGAAGCATTTGTGCTTAACCAGATTCGATGTACTGTTTGCAAATTTGTACGCATTGAAACAGTGTCGACATGCAACAAAATTTTCAATTTCATCACCATTTTCATCAATCATTATTGCAAAGATTTTCCAAGCTCTACTCCGACCGCGTTTTTCCCTTAGCTGTATTTCACCATTAGTAATTTTAGTTTTAAAATCAGGTATTCCGTCAATGGTAATGACACTCACAGTGCCATCGGAAGGGGAGGTGCATTCAGATTCCGAGCTCTATATTGAAAATTAAGTACGACTTTAATTAATGCAATGATTTAATAATACAAATGTACTTCTATACCTGATCTTCGCGGTAATTTTCGCTTTTTATCTCTAGTAAGTCCATTTTACTGGCATCCAATTAGGTTTGATTCTCCACTAGACATCTGCATTAATAAAAAATAAATAAATAAAAATAAATGCATACACATATTCGCATAAATAAATAAAAATAAATACATACACATATGCGCATAAACAATTCGACAGGAAAACTTCGAATGAATATGAATGAGTGCGTTCGCATAAGACTCCGCAGCACAGTATCCAAGGCAGAAAAAATTAATTGCACGAGTGGAAATGCGGGTGAGTGAGCTGTTGCCCGTCGTACGTACAAATACAACCTCAATAATAAAAACAAAATAACAGACTTGACAGATTTCAGTGCTTTATTATCAACTGAATAAAGGCTTGAAATGACATGAGACCGACGGCATGCCTATATTCAAACTCACTCAATTCATTGTATGTGGCGCACTCACTCAATTCAATTTATGTGTGTATTTGGTGAGTGAGGCCATGCAAACCTCGAGCCTCCACTACCAATTGAGACTTTCGAATACTCATACTCAATATAAATTCTTTGGGCTTTTTAAGTATTTGGTATTTTTTCAGGTTCGCCAATTGAGTTTTAATTGCCAGAGTTATGTAGCATAATATAACTAAATATAAGATTTCTTTTCAATTGTGTCTAACAGAATGATTAACTTCGTCGTTGTGGTAGTTGACCGATTACAGATTAATTTATGGTCGACAATTTGAATAATTCAAAAGTATCGATATCATCAAGATGGCTTTGAAATATTAATACTAAATACTTCTGAATTATTTTATACTTCTCTTATTATTTTATAATATTCAACATTTTCAAATACAATAACTCTAATTATTAACAAATTGAAGAATGGAAAAATGTAAGAAGTCTGGAATAGACACTAAGTCTAAGAATACATATAAATCATTTCTGAAAGCTGATGATATCAAGGCTCTGAAAGATTATCTAAAAGAACGCCTAAACGATTGTGGATGGCACGAGAAAATTGAGAAATTGATACAAATCAAATTGAAAAAAACATGATAAACCTTATTTTACGCGTCAAGAGATTATCAATATAATTATACCTCATGTGAGTTTTAGGATATTTAGGCTTAACATACATACATATATATTCAATAATTCAAACTAGGCTCAAGCTCTGGTGCCTGACGCTGTTCGTAAGGAAATGAAGGTACGCATGCGCAATGTCCTGTATCCCGAAAATCTCGTAACTGACAAGAATTGATGCAGTTCTAAACGTAGTAAAATTATTTTAAATGAGTTGTTTAAATTTTAGCACATATGTAGAAGTGTAAATTATTAAAAATTGAATATATGTTCAAATGCATACATTATTAATAAAAAACATTAAAAAAACAAATCAAATCAATATATTCTGGAATTTAATGTTTTTACGGATGAATACCAGAAGAATTAAGCTATGATCAATAGGAGTAATTACATATAATTTTAAACACATAAATGTATTTACGTTAGCTAATTTCGTTTATCATATCGAACAAGACTGTTTTAATTTAATTACCTTAAATTTTAAAGAAATTAGTATAGATTAAATGAGTGTTGATACCAGCTCAAGGATTCCATTATCAATTCGAATATTTAAATGTTTGCACCAGCAAATTAGCATTGGTTGCTGCTTTCAGGTATTTGGTATTTTGTGGTGGGTGTCCAATAACCGATTTATACGATGACAAACTTTAGTATCGATACCAGCAAGCAGGCTTTGAAATACCTATTTAGATGTATTGAATTGAACTTTGTTATTATTGTATTTGGAGTCGACAAATACAGAGATTTATGTTAATACAAAAATTAATTATGGCAAACAGCAAGGATACTGGCATGGGCACCGACTCTAAGTTTACATATAAGTCTTTTCTGAATACTACTGATACTCAGGAATTGAAAGATTTTCTTGAAAAGCGTCTAATTGATTGTGGATGGCGAAAGGACATTGAAGAATTGATACGGAACAAAATGAAGGAAGATGGCACAGCTAATATTTCACGTGACGAACTTGCCAAGATGATTATACCGGATGTAAGTTTTGATTTAGTCTAGTATAGTTTAGACAGTTGTCTAAATATTTTTATATTTTAACCAGGCTCGCGCTATGGTGCCAAATGAGGTGCGTCAGGAAATGATGTTACGCGTGCGTGAAGTCCTGGAGGCCCCAGTGTCAGCACCTGGTTCAAAGTAACAGAAGACTGGGTTCACAACTTCGTGTAGATAAAATTTTAAATGTCCAAAACAAAGAAAGAAAAAACATTGTTTAAATTCTAGCACATTTGTTGTGGTTTATTAACGTGTAATTAAGTAATTGTATATGTACATATGCTTACGCCGGCTAATGCTAATTACGAATTGCGCCATTAGTTGTACAAATGTATGTAATAAATAAACAACTTAATTATACATTATATATATATATATTATATATATATATTCGATTTCTATGAGTTACATTCTGTACGATTGGCTAAACAATAAAAATAATATACATATGTAGTTTGCGGGGGTTTAGGAACGAGGTTTTAGCGGGTGGATCTGTGAAGAATTAGGCTACAAATAATAGGGCTAGTTGTTAATTATGTTGCGTTTTACTTATTCAATAGCGAGTCAATTGAAAAGTCTTTGAATTTGGCGTTGGAATCGTCGATAAATAACTGCGTTTGCAGTTCTAAGTGTTGCTGTTGTTGGTGCTGGTGTTGTTGTTGTAGATCTTGCTGTTGCTGTTGCTGCAACATAGTTGTAGGCAGCATTTTCATTAGTTTGTTACGCGGCTTACGTAGAAATTTGGTGTTAATTTGAAATTTTTGCGGCTTGGTGTTGGTCAACAGAGCCTGTGGTGTTGTTATTGTTGGTGCTGCTGTTGCTGTTGTTGTAGTTGTTGTTTGAATGGCGGCAATTGTTGCTGCTGTAATAGTTGATGATATTGTTGCTGTTGTAGCAGCAGCAACTGTTATTGCGCGATGAGTTTGCCGCCATCTGCGCAGCTCAGAGCTCGATGTTGTGGTCGCTTTTTCTTGTCCAAATGCGGTTGGAGCTGCAGCAACAGTTGCTATTGTAGGCCTCACCGTGGCGGCGTTGGCACCAAAGCATTTCAGAAAATTCTGCACATGTATTAAGCTATCGGTCTCATCTTTGTGCCTTCTCTGTCGCTGCTTGTCCTCGTTCTCGTCTTCCGCCTCATAGTCCACCGACGAATGCTGTTGCGAGGACGATGAGAAAGTGGAAGAGCTGCTGCTGCTGCTGCTGAGCTGCAATTGAAATAAAATGTGATTTTATTTATACTTCTCCAATCTAGATCTGCACACACACTTACATCGTCTTCTTCATTGGCTGGAAGCTGCTGCTGGAAGCTAAAGGCCGTTTGCTTCAGCTTAGAGTATGTATGGGTTTTGGGTTTGTTGGTTCTTAATGGCTTGGTCTTGTGGCTGGTGCTATTGGTCGGCCGGATGCGTCTGACCAGTGTTGGTTTCTTCTTCAATGGATGCGGGGCCTGTTGCTGCTCATGATGCTCACTATACGACTTTCAGCTAGATTTGGCGAGGTTATCGTCGCGCCTTTGTTGGGACTGTAAGAGAGGTGATAACAGCAGAGTGTTAGTTAACATGACAGTGCAGCTGTAATTTCAACACATTTAATTAACAGTAATAGTGTTTTTTTTTTTTTTTTTTTTTTTTTTTATCTTTCAGCGCTGGCACACAAAAACAACAAACAGTTTACCATATACAATTATTGTTATTATAATTATTTTGGCAGAGTATAATTTTGGATGAGAAAGGCGCTTGCAGTTTTGGGGGCAAAACAAATCACATGAATTTTAAATTGATTGAAATATTGAATGAAACACACATATGTAAATGATTGGGACGGCATAAAATCAAAATGATATAAACATGAAACAACACATATTGGATTGAAATATATACATATATATAAATATATAGATATATACATATATAGTTGGTGGTACATATGTATGTATGTGTCAACAAATTGTAAAATGCTTTAAAGGAAGTTTCCTTGCACACACTCTTAAACACACATACACATACACATACACACATGCACCCACACGCACACGCTTACGCACACACTACCTGGTGATGCGTGCTGTAGAGCGCATGTTGCGCTACGTAGGAAGAGGTGGAGGAGCTACTCAAGTCATCACCGTGAACGCCGCCGGCACCCAACTGAACTTGAATGCTAGGAAAGTGGTGTGGGTGGTGCAAATGCGGATGCGCGTAGTGTGCCACACCGTGTTGCAAGCTGCCTGTGGTTGTTGTTGTTGTCAACGTAGCTGCCGTTGCTGCTGTGGTTGTTATTGTAGTAATTGTGGTTGCAGCAATCGCTGTAGCTGACCCACCTCGTCCAATTGCCGCAGCCGGGCCCATGCCAACGCCCAACATATGAGCTGCGACAGCGGCATTGCCGTGGTGTAAATGCGATGATTGTTGTTGCTGCTGTTGCTGTGATTGCAGATACGTTGGCTGCTGTTGTTGTTGCTGCTGCTGTTGTTGTTGATGTGTTGTGTGCATGCTGTTGCTGGCACTGTTAGCGTTAATATTGCTGCTGCTGTTGTTGTTGCAGTTGCCCACACTGCTATTATATGATCCATGAGGAGTTACGACGTGCCTAACGAAAAGATTTTTTAACAGTGATTTAGTTGCATATTTATTCAATTCATTACTCACCTTAAGCCCAAGCTCGTTGTATTGGCCATTGTCAGGCTAGTTGGCGTTGCTGACGTGGTTGCATTGGAGTTGGAGCCTGCGGGATTATTGTTTATATTGTTGCTGTTGCTGCTGTTGTTGTTGCTGTTGGTGTTGCTGCTGGTATTGCTGTTGCTGCCGCGAAAGTCCATGATGCTGTTGGCGCTGCTAGCCCTACTGTTGGCCATTGTTGGTATTGTTGTATTTATAGCGGTTGTGGCCAGCGAAACGGCAGCTGCAATTGTTGTGGCAGCATTGAGAGCGATGCTGCTGCTGCTGTTATTGCTGTTGCTGCTGCTGTTTGTAGAGGCTAACGTGAAAACGGCAAAAGTTGTACAAGTCTTTACACACTTGTTAAATTGTGGAATATTTTTTTTATTTTTTTTTTTTTTTTTTTTTTTGTGATTGTGTGTTAAGCCCAGTGGCATGCAACAACATAACCGCCTGTATAAAATGCCCATTCAACTTCACCATATAACATTAATGATTACAGCAAACAGAAATGTTAGCAAGGAAATGAGAATAGATTCAAATGATCACGCATTGTCACTTAAAAGTGACAGTGGCTGTCAGTTGCGCCCATGGTACTTTTTGGCTTTTACAGCAGTGCAAGGTGAGAAAATTAAGATTACGATTGATAAAAAACACAAATTAAGTAAACATATAATTTGCTTATAGACTTTTTTTGTATAAAAACATTTTATTCATTTTTAAAATAAATAAAATAAGGAGAAAATGTACGTTTTTTTGTGCACAAAAATAACTTAATTTTAATCATAGTTTGAGTAAAGTAAAAAATAGCTCTGGGTGTTACATGAATAGGAAATGTAACTTAAACCTTATATAAGCTTAAAATTGGCTTTAAGTACGTGTGTAGAAAATGGATTGAAAGTTGTTATATATAATTTGTACAAGTATTCATTCTTTTAAAAAACGATGCGATTTGTTTTTTTATTATGGATGGTATAGGTTGATGTTTTTTTTTTTTTTCTTGTTATATTTATAGACTATGTTATGTACAATGGCTTGTACTGAGTTAATCTTAATTAATCTAATTAATGCGATAATATATGTCAGTTGTAGCATTAGTTTCAGGTCTGGCAACGCCAAGCAGAACATACCGCTTCTTTTGTTTTCTTTTGTTTTTAATATATATATGTACAATTATAGAAACTTAAATTCAGTTTGTAGGCGCCTCCATTAACCATGTTTTTGTATGTGTATGTTGTGAGTGAGTATGTGTGTGCTTGTATGTGTGTGTGGGTGCCGCAACCAAGTAGTTTGAGTAGATGCCACTACTTACCATGCGTCTCGGCTTTGGCATTGTTGATTGCATTGTTGAGCGGTATCTGGAGGCGAGCATTGACGGCCAGCAGGTGATCTCGTCGTGCTATCAGGCTGGTCACATGCTCCTCGAGCCGCAAATTCTCACTCTGGAGCTGATGCAGACAGTTCAGCAGCGAGGCAACTGTGTTTCAATAGAAAGGTAAGACTTTTAGTTGATTCGCGTTCGCGGGACTTGATTGTCCTTGGGGATTAGCCATACTCACTGTCAAAATGCTGCGCCTGCTCCATGAGAAACTGCGATCCTTGCTCCCACTGGCGTTCCAGCAACTGTTCCAAGCTCTGCGGTATGGGCATGTTGCCGTTAATGCCGCCGCCACCAAACATGGACTGCAACGGATTCGGCGCTAGCGTTGCATTACTCGCAGCAGCAGCCGCCGCGTTGGCATTGCGCTGGTAAATAAAGGGACGCGAGAGATTAGTCGGATGAGTCGATTTAACTGATTGCTTGTGGTAATTACCTGCTTGCCGGGGAACGGCACACCTGTAAATTGGGAAGTCATGGAGTCGGGCGTGTAAATGGCATGATCCTGCACCTCCATGTGTAGTTGTTCGGATAGCTTCTGGGCCACGCTACTGTTGGGATTGACATGATTGCCCAGCATATGGGTGGCCGTGTGTGTTATGATAGAGTTGCTGGTTCCAGAACTGGATGCAGTGGTGATGCCTGTACCGTTGCCAGTGACGCTTGTCGCACTTGTGGCAGGCGTGGCGGGGGGCGTGGGTGCACTGGCCGGTGCGATGGCACCTCCGATGCCATTTTGCAGGATGCGCACATCCTTGAGATCCTGTTGAGTGGCAGCCACTGTTGCAGTGGCAGCTGCAGCAGCAGCCGCAGCCAGCGTCGCATCCTTGGCCTTGCGGCCGCGTTTACGCACATTGCTGGTGGCAGTAATCGGCGCAGCTATCGCTGTGTGCATAGTGGCGCCAATTTCCGAGCCTGGCGAGCTGGGCGGCGAGTCCTTGATGGCGCTAACCGGAAGCATGGGCACATCCAACTGACTGCTGATCGTTTGTGCCTCATAGCTGAACTTAAGGCCACCGCCGCTGTTACTGCTGCTGCTGCTGTTAATGTTATTATTGCTGTTGATGCCTAACATACTGCTGCTGCTGCTACTGCCGATGGCATTGATGTTGCTGGAGGTGGTTGCAGTTGCTGTTGCAATCGACAGGTTGTTTGAGCTGCTGGCCGTGTTGAGATCTGGTGTCCTGTAGCATTTTGTTGTCGATTTATTGTTGTTTGTAGTTGATGTTGATGATGATGTTGTTGTGGTTGTTGTTGTCGTCATGGAAGAAGCATTTGTATTTGTATTAATAAATTGCAATATTTCTAAATCTTGATGTTGCTTAAGCTGTTGCTGTTGCTGCTGTTGCTGTTGCGATTGACTAAATTGACTACTGCCTGAGCTAAGATTAGTGGGTGAGGAGACGTTGGCGGGTGGTGCATTGCTTAAGTTAACATGTTGCTGTTGTTGCTGTTGGTGCTGCTGTTGCTGATACAGCTGCGTTTGTTGTGCTCGCAACATTTTTTTATTCAACGGCTTAGCACCACTGTTGCTAGCAACATTGTTGCTGTTGCCGTTGCCGTTGCCGTTGCCATTGCCGTTGTTGCTGTTGCTACTATTGGCACCTCTACTATTATAACTAGCAGTAGGGTGTTGCGGCTGTGTGGACATGTTGACGGGGGAGTCTAAGAGACTGATAACAGCACTGCTGCTGGCTGAGGACATTGAGGATGTGGAGGAGCACGAGGAGGATGTTGAGCTGCCGGCATGATCTGTGGCAGCAACATGACTCTGGCTTTGGCTTTGGTTGTTGCTGTTATTTTGGTTACGCGTATTTCGAGTGGTTGCCGGTGGAGAGTCTATGGAGGAAGAGGATAAAGCCTGCAACATGACCACCGGCGATGAATTCGCCGGCGGTAGAGCTTGTGGTGGTGGTGTGGGCGTGGCTCTAAAGTGGGGCGAACTATGGCGACTACCGCTGCCATTGCGGCTTAGTTTATCGACTGTGCTTGACCCGGATGCTGCTGCACTTGGGGTTGTTGCCATTGTTGTTGTTGTGGATGTTGCTGCTGTTGCCGCAGTTGTTACTTCGGTTTTACTCAGTGCAGCAGCGCGCTTCTTGCCCGATCGCGACAGTGCTTTGGAGGGCGTGCTCAGAGATGAATTGGACGTGGACGTGGACGTGGAGGATGCGGTGGCAAGCAGCGATTGCTGCTGTGACAGCAGCTGTTGTTGTTGTTGCTGCGACGACTGTGATTGCTGCGATTGCGTTGTTGTTGGTTGGTGGTGAGTGTGGTGGGTTTGGTGTGTTGGGTGATGGTGATGATTACCATTCTCACCAGAGCGCGATCTACGTGTTGTTGTGATTAGTTGTTAGATTGCAGTGGGTTTTGTTTTATTGCAATGTGTTGGATAAAGCAAAATGTCAGGCGAGAGCAAGAGAGGGAAAGAGAAAGAGAGTAACTTTTTTTTAGAGAGCGCAGTATGTGAATTAATATTGGCGAAATGAGTGCGTGTGTGTGTGTGTGTGGCATATTTAGTAATATATGTATAATATATATCTGTAAAAGGAATTGCAGCACGTGATTGGCTTTCGCTGGAGAACAAACTGAAAACGTAATTAAAAAGCAACGCAACAAAACAACAGAACACAACTGAAACAAATGGAATAAACTATGAGCTTGGGCAGTTTAGTTAACTGCAGCATATGGTGAGTTTGTTGTGGTGAGTTTCGATTTGGCCACTTTTCAGATATTTACCTGCTGCGTCGCGACGGTGCAGTCTCCTGCTCCTGCAGCTGCTGCACCCGAGTCGTCTGCTTCTCAAAGCTGATCTTCAAATTTCCACTCTCCGTCGTGCTAGCTGTTAGGTTGACCGAACTGGCGCTGCTGCTCACCAGGCCGCCCAACGCTGGCGAGGACTTTCCACTCTGATGCTGTATAACAGAGCTGGTCGCACCACTGCCAGCTGCAGTTGCGGCTACCGCTGCCGATGCAGATCCTGTGGCAGCTGTAAATGCGCTGCCAACGGTCAGTGGTGACTGCGTCGCTTGGGCCGGGTGCGTTTCTGTGGAGAATAGATACAGTTAATAACGTCATATGATATAATGTACTGGCATTACTCACCACTGCTGCTGCTGCTGCTTGTGTTGCTGCTGTTGGGCAGATTGATGCCAGGTACATTGGCCGTTGACAACGGCACTGAAACATATAAGCTGGGTGCACCTCCACCGATACTACTGGAGCTACTGGTACCAGCTGCTCCACTAGTGACAGTGTTGCTGCTGTCCTTGTTGCTGTTTCCATGTTTGCTGTTGTTGCTGTTGCTGCTGCTGATTGTTTTGCTTGAATCTGTTTTCGCATAGCCACCAATGGCTCCACCTACGACCAAGCTGCTCGCACTGCTAGTCGAGATGGTGGCAGCAATTGATGTGCTCGCTGTAGTTGCTATCGTCGTGCCACTGGGTGCTATCGTTGCACTTGTTACACTCGTGGCTAACGTTGCATTCACCTCAGCGGTGGCAGATGTTTGATGCGTGGGTGGACTCAGTTCAGTGCGTTGCTGCAATCGATTGAGAATAGAAATTATATTAGTTCAGGTCAGTTATTATATTATAATATTTGCAAAGGGAAATTATTTTATAATGAAGCTCTCAAGGGACAAGGTTATGGCTAAAGAACTTAATTATTGTCGTTTTGCCTTAGCAAATGGTCGAGTTTATTTCTAGAATTCGCATTCACCAGATGTAATCTTCTCGTTTTTTCTTTCTTCTTTTTAATTATATTTATTTTTCCTTTTCATATGCCGTAGCCATTAAGAATCGTGTCGACACTTCCGGCCGCAAATTGCGGCATGTAAACACACATGTTTACACACATGTACATAAAGCATAAGAAAAACAAGCTGAATCAAAAGACAAGATTAACATTAACATTGGCCAGTAACAGTCTGCTGTTAACAGTAACAAAAACAATCAAAGCAAAGCGCAGTTGCTTTTAAATTGAGAAGGGGTTACGGCGGCGCCGCATGTGTTCCATATAGATTATTAAAGCTGCCAGTCAACAGACACATTTAGACACACACACATACATAAATAAACAGAAAGCAACTCGGAGCTTATCGGCTGCGTCGACGTCGCTGTCAATGGTAAAGGCTGCAGCAACATGTAATGTATCAAAATGACTCAGAGTCGGAAAAATGCAGCAGCCGCTGTCAAAACTCGGCGAGGGCAAGAAGTGCTGCAACAATGAACGAGTTTTTTTTTTTTTTTTGTATTTTGTGGTTTCCCCATATGCTGCCAGATGCAGCGATATATGTATATGTGTGTGTTTAGAAGAGGAGCAGCGAATATTGCCTGTGCAGCTAATGCACGACGAAACAATAAAGAACAACACAACAGACGTTGAGAACAGCCGTTCCCATTCTCTCACAAAGCAAACTGTTCCCGTTTTGTTTGTTCCCACTCTCTCGCTCTCCCACTCTTCGGCTCTCTCACTTTTAATGCGTGAGCGCGTTGTTGTTTATTTGGGTGGTGGGGGTTCAGTAGCTGTCATTACTGCTGCTGCTGCTGATGTTGTTGTTGTTGCTGTAATGGTATTGTAGTCACGTAGACAGCAAACTATGCACAGCGTTGCCACCTGGTCGCAATAGGAACAATTCCAATCAGAAGTCAGAAATCATTTAACGCCCTGTCACCTATCTACCTGCCGCCTGCCTGTCAATCCAGCCTGTTGCTGAATGCAATAAAAAGTGTCGAATTTCTGCTAAACACATTCACGCCTCATTAAATTTGTGTCAAGAAAACGCTAAGAAAAAAATAAGCAAGATGTTGCGATTGTAAAAAATCGGTTCTATGAATTCCGTTCGGAGCAGCTGGTGACCAAAACTGTCCGCCATTACTGAAAGTGATTATCCTGTTGCTGCAGTAGCAGCAGCAGCTAATATCCCATCAACCCCTTTGTTGATTGCGTGCTTTGCATTTGCATTTGCAAATGGGTCTCACTGTACTTCCGTACATAATTCAATTGTTATACTACGTTTTTTTTTTTTGTCTTTCGTATACCCTCTAGCCTCTGCGAATTCAATAAAAGCGACAGCCGGAAACAAAATACCAACTATAAATATTATATTGGCGTATGTCTGCGTAGCTTTTCGAGAGGGTTCGTTCTCTCGCACACATTCTCACCTCTCCGATCGGGCCACAGAAAAGCTAAAAAGGGTTGTCCTGGTACATTTCGCAAGCCGAGCACATCGCGAAATTTCTTGAAATATCCAAATTGAAATAAATGGATAAAAAAAAGAGGAATGCCAAAAACAAACAAACGCGATTGGAACAATGCGCGACCCAAGCAACTGCTGTTCTGCGTTAGACAGGACATTGCCAAAATTTGCCTTTTCCAGGTAGAAGCAATTGAAAAGCTCAAAAAGTATGTCCTGACGTAGTACTCTATAGTTGATACACATAAGCAGCATTAGCTTTAAATTAACTATAGTGTTAGATCATGGATGATTCATAGATAAATTATTAATATTTCATTCATTCAAATATTTAATTAGCTTTAAAATGAACGATAGTATTCTGCATGACATTCTGAAGCTCAAGTTTAAAATTATATGCTGATAGAGTATTTGCAGATACGTACATTATAAATATTTCACTTCTGATTTTTCAATATTAGATACCAAATACAAATGTGTATTATTAATATATAAAGATTTGCATATATCATGAAGATTTGTAGTTGTATGACCTAGTCCTAAGTCATAAAACAAAACATGCTATGCTTGAAAGTTATTATAGGCCTAACTTCACTGAATCTTATTTAAGATTCCTACATTTTAGACTAAGGTAAATCATCATTTCTTTCTCTCTTCTTCTTCTTCTATATAATACATATGTATATAAATTTTGGCATATAAACAACATAGTCATGAGTTCTGTACAGCAAAAGTTCCTGTTTGCGAATTGAAATATCAATTGAGAGCATGATACAATGGTACAGGACTGAAGACAACTGTCCCGCATACCTGAGACTCCCAAAGTAGAAATAAAAGAAAAAGGAACAGAAGAAGAAGATGGGATATATAACTGGCAGCTGTAATAAGATCGAAGCCAGGATCAATCAGCTGCCAGGAAGCAACAGCCGCAACAAAAACAGAAAAGACGGGGTAGTAAAATACACACGCACACACACAGAGACACATACAAATACATCCATCCATCCACACACACAGACAGAGCCCAGAAAGCAGCTGTCGTGAACTAGGCTGAGAGCCTGCAAAGACACAGGATACAGCCAGGCATTATCCTTGAGCGCGCCAAACGGAAAGGGATAAGGCGAACAGCTGTCTGCGTCGCTAGCTTGTGCTGTTGTCCCGTTCCCTATGTGGCATGCCACATGCCACATGCCACAGCCACATGCAACACCAAACTAATCAATAATCGGCTGCATGCACTAGATGCAGTTCTGACCAATTGGAGGCTTTCCTTATTATAATTGCAAGTGTACAACCTGCACCGCCTTCTTCTTCTTCTTTGTGCCACTTAAGGGCACCTGAAGGCAGATGCCATCGCACTCAGTTTGCAGCTGCACGACTCGAAATAAATGCGTCTTCAATTATTGATGAAGTGCCAAAGAGTTTGTCGTCGTCGAGTTTTACAAATTCTGAATTGGTTCAATCGACCCGCATATCATATGCAAATTGTCCTTTCCAAGAAAGGCAAATTGTTCTCCTCACCCAGTGGATAAACATATTATTTCATCAGGTGTATCAGCTTTCAACGAGTCTAAATGCATTGCAAGAAGATTGCTAAATTAAATATTGAGTAAGTTTCAATGAGTTTGTCTAACTTATTTCTCGAAGTTTCTTCTAAGACATGAAAACATTTTCAGTATTTCATTTATTTTAGCTTTATACAAGTTTTTTTTAGAGTCTTATAAAACAAATATAAGCCAAAATGGAGTAAAGCCAGTTCAAGTTATTAATAAAAAAAACAATAACTTTAAATTTGTTCTGCATTAAATATTCATAAACTTCAGTTACTCTTAAGTATATGTAAACCAATCTGGAGTAATGGGTTTACTAAAGCTGATTTTAAAAATTCTGTTTGTCCTAAAATTTCCAATTCTTTTTGAAGTTTGTAATCTAGTTTGAATAGCTATTGCTCCTACTCTTTGGATGTGAGTCCAAGAAAGAAACATCAGCCTTGGGCTATGTTTTCCAACAGCTGCCAGATGACACATCTTGGATAAGGCGAACAGGCTCTCAAAATAGAAACGAACTGTTGCAGTTGCAACATGCTAGCGACAAGGGCGCCAATTTGTGGCATAAACTAGACATGGATTGGTAAGAATTTGGTTGTGTGTGCGCTTTGGCTTTGGCTGCTTACCCCGGAGAGCAGGAAACGTATTTTTAAATTGTGCGGGTATGTGGTAGCAGCAGCGCCTCCTCCGACAGCTCCTATATTGCCGCTGCCGCCGCCGACGCCACCACTGCCGCTGCTGCCCCCCAAATAGGAAGGCGACGCCGAGGCAGAGCCGCCAACATATTCGATGGTAGCCGATGGCGTTGTCGAGGCGGACGATGGCGATGAGGAGGCGGATGTCGAGTGCTGGCTATTGTTGTGATGGGAATTTGGGTTCTGCTGATGATGAGATGATTCCCGATCTCTGTCCCGTTCCCGATGGCGGCGATGCTCACGATGCTCGCGATGTTTGTGCCGATGCTCCTTGTCCTTTTCGCGCTTTTCGCGCTTCTTTTTCTTGTTCTTGCGATGCTCCTTGTAGTCGGCCATCTCGATGTGATTGTTATTGTTGCTCTCCGCCGTAGCGGCCATGTTCACCATGGTGGCCGTAAAGTCCAGCGTGCTGCTGACTGTTGTTGCCGCCACGGCCACAGCGGGTGCCACATCCATGGGCTGGGCGTCCAGTGTGTCCATCATCATCATTTTGTATTCTGTCTGTGTGTGTGTGCTTCTCTTTGGAGAGATCACAGTTGGGGCTTCTTTTTGTTATGCTCTTTTTGTTTTTCTTTTCTTGCTTGTATTATTTTTTGTTTGGCTGCAATCCAAGTTCGTGTTCTGTGTGCTTTGACTGTTCGTTTAGCGTCAATTTTGTTTTGTGCCCACTTTGATTAGCCGGATGGCAAGTATAGTCTTAGTGTCAATCTCAGTCTTGCATTCGGCTCTCGCACTCACTCTCTCTCTCCCTTTCTATGCTCTTCTTCTCTCTTATTGTTGTTGATTCGTTTTCAATATTATTATTTTGAATGCTTTTGCGGCCTCTTATTTTTATTCTTCTTTATTTTCAAATCACATTCACATACACACACATTCACAGATCTAAATCACGGTGAGCATACGTGAGAACCAACTGGCAAAGTGTGCGTAGCTGTTGTTTTTGTTGTTGTTGGGGTGAATAACTTGCGTGGCGGCGACTGGGCTGGCTGGCTCTCCCTCTTTCCTTCTCTCTGTTAGCGTAAAAGACGCGCTGCGCTCTCTCTCTCCCTCGCGCTCGCTCGAGCACAGCACACACATACAAAACAACACATTCGACTCTTTGAATCGTTTTATTTTTTTTTTTTTAGCTCCGCACAAAACATACAAATTGAATTTCTTTTAGTTGGAAATTAGCTTTTTTTTGACAGCGCTTAAAACATGTGCTTGTTCGGCCACGTGAACCGATAGTATTTTAACAGTTTTCATACAAGAAGAACAACTTCTGACGACTGACAGTGAAGGCCATAAAATGGTGAACACTTTACGCGCGTTTTATTGCTATTATTTGCAGTGCTTGCAGTGAAAACATTAACCAATTTCGACAAAAACGAACAATTACAAATGCCTGGTTTGCAACAATGCACAAAAACGAATACACATGCACTTCTTATGCATACACAAAAAACGACAACTTAAAAAGACGAAAACCAGAACATGCGGCGGCCGCGACAGCGTTGTGAGTTGCTGGCCGTGCGGAGTTATACTAAACTCTGCTCTCCGTCGACGGTTTTTGTTGCTGCAGTAGCGCACGCAAACAAGACCCAGTGGGAAAACTACCTCTGAGTATATGTATCTTTTTCAGTACACTTTGAATGCTATGTGCAAGTGTATTTATGGTTACTTTGACGTATTTCTTTCATACATATAGTTTTTTTTATGTCATGGATGTTAGGAATTTATTTATATATTTTTAAAATTAATATATATGGTTTTTATATTTATATATTTGAATTGTAATATATTTTTTTATATTTACATATCATTTAAAATTTTTACTTTTATCAAACATATTAATTTTTTGTATTTAATGAAAATTTATCTCGCATATGTTTTGCCTGTATGTATAAATGTTTAAATTTAAATGTATTATATATATGTAAAATAATTCCCTATTATATTTCTATCTATATCATTCATCCATCATTCCATCTATATCATCAATGCTGTGCTCACTGCAAAAGAGTCTGTGCATTTCATCGCCTAGTTTCCTCCTGGGTATGCGAGCATTATGTGAGAGAGGAAAGCGCCGTTCCCAGTTGTTGTTGTTATCTGCAGCCGGTTTTCAGTGAGGGATTATTGACGTATGTACGTATGTATGTATGTATTGCACGTTATGTCTGCACGTAGACCAGACATATACACCAACACCAATACAAACGACAACGGTGTGTACAAAAACAAAATGAAGCGCATAAGAACTCGAACTCGGGGACAGCATAAAAATAAACACTCATACATACATACAAATCAGAGAGCAAGCAAAAGTTAACTGGAAAAACGTCACCCAGTGAGCAACGTGAAGACCGCAACGATAAGACTTAGTGATGCAATGACTTAAATGTTAATTATAATGGATTTGCCTACAGAACACATTCTTAAGAAATTTAAAGTCATCAAGTGATGTTTTGACCTATGTATGTATTATAATTCCCAATCATGTTGTTTTATTCATGTCTATTCAAAATTTGTATTTGTAGATAATTATATTAAAATAACATTTTGAAAAGTACGTAATTATTATAGATCTACAGGTCCTTCAAATACAAATGTACATACATACATACATATGTATGCAAATAAACGACGTTTTATTTGAACTGCAATCGTGTCGTCAGAGGAAATGTTGATTGGGCAGTGGCACACGAAGCTGAACGAATAAAAGTGAATCTTTCACAGGCGCTCAAACACACAGATACAAATGCAAGCTCTAATACACAACGAATGTCGTAATGTTGCTGATGTTGTAATAAAGACGACAACAACAACAGTGACGACAATGTTATCAACACGCAGACAGCCAGCTTCAACATAACCAGGAAGCGAAAACGACGAAAAGCTTAGCAAAACAAAATGAGAGAAGAGATGATAACAAATAATAGAAAAGCTCGGAAATTATTTGCTCGTTTAATTGTGCTTAATATTTATAAATGTTTTATCTGATGGACTGTTCCCAGCCATTCACAACTTTTGGGAACAGTTTTAGGTGCGCGTGAGAGCAAATAGACGAGAGATAGCTAGAGAGAGCAAGAGAGGGCATTGCAACATACTAACAAACAACAACAGCAGCAGCAGCAGCAACAACAACAACAACAACGAGTGTTTCGGCTGCACGCTCTCTTTCGTTCGCTCTCGCATCTGCGTATGTCTTTTCGTGTGCTTTATGCAATGCTGTCGACGGGGGCGGGTGCTTCATGCAGGTTAATTCTGCTGTTGTTGTTGCTGTTACTGCTCTGTTGCTGAGCCAGACAGCGATTGAAGAAGACAAAAACAGGAAAATGAAAAATAATTGAATTGTAAGACGATGTTTACAGGAGAACGAGGTGATGCTGGCAGTCTGAGACCCACAAACCTGCGACCACCAGACGTTTGCAATTGGCAATAAATAAAAGAAGAAGAGGATTATTTGCAGCTGGAGTCGAAAGAGCGAGAGGTAGCGCAATTTGTGATGCAAATACAATGCTCGAAAAATCATGGGGTAGAAAAAAACGTAAGGAAAAAAATGTTAAGTGGCATTTACCTGGCGACGAAGAGCAATGCGGGGAGCTCTGCAGCTCGACTGAGCGTGCCTGTTTTACAAAACAAACAAAGCAAAGCGACTGGAAAATGGGAACGGCTCACAAACATTGCCGTTGCATAGTCAACGGTGGGCGTGCGTCCGTTCCCTCTTGCTCCGCTCAATAGCTCGATAGCTCTCTAGCTGGTCATCAAATCAAAGAAGGTTGCAAAGAGCACAATAATGGCGCCGGTTTGTCAGAAACGTACAAAGTTGGAAAATTAATATTAATATTCAACTGTTGTCGTTGCTTTTTTTTCTGTGACAACAATGAATTGTAGTTGTGAAGCGAGCGACAGCAATATGACATGCTTAATTAACAGACCCGACAATTTAAGCCATATAATATGAATTAATGCAGATGCGTCTCAGAGAGTGGCCAAAGCGGACCAAGTCGAGCCAGACAGGTGCTTGATGCTGATGTTGGCTAATATTAGGGGTTTATGTTTGCTCCGCTTAGGTCATTCAACTGCAAAAAGGAAAAAAAAAACAACGAAAAAAGGGCAACAGGCTCACATCCAGGAGTAAACAGGCCATAATGCGTGCAAATATTTGATCAGGCCACGTTTCGGCTTTCTGCATGCGGCACTAAATAAACTCATTTCATTTGAGTTATACGTTGAAAAAGAGAAATGCATCAAGTACCCATGGTTAGGCAAATATATTTCAAAGATCAAGTTTTTATTAAAAATGTCAACAGTCAAATAAATATTTACAATGCGCACACACACACCCAAACAAAGCTCACGTTGTTGGTGGGTGGGAACAGTTCGTAATAACAACACTGAACAGAGTTACTGCCAAGGAACTGTTAATTAATTAACAGACCTTTAACAGAGAGTAGACTTGATTAACTGCCAGTAGCATTAACAGCAATAAATAAGCATGTTAACGTTTCCTGTTCTTTATAAAAGTTGCATTTCGCTTTTCTACTTTGTGTAGATGCCACTCGTGCATTGCTTGACGCAATAAAAGTAATATGTACGATAATAAAACGCACACAGCACACGTGCAGGGGAAAGACGTGCGACCAACCGGCCGTCTGCATGACGCACCCACCGTCAAAAAAGGTGTTGATTTTGCTGCCGGGTAAATCCGACTGAAGGTCTACTGCAACTCAGCTGGGTGGTGTAAAAAAAAAAAATACATTGAATTGCTTTCGGAAAAATTTGTACCACTGCTTTATATTTATGACTTCTAAGAGAGCAAATCAGTTACGCCAAGGGGACAATGATTGTTTTATAAGACTTACTGCAAGTCATAAACGCAGCAAGAGCAAGAGAACATAAAATCATTGCGTCTTTCTCTCTCTTAACTGTAGTATAAGAGTGCGTGACTGTTTGTGAGCAATAGTCGAATATCAATTTTGACAAGCACTTATAATTGAATACAGTTACGGGTGACAAATTTATAACTTATCACCCACCACCCGTTGGGCACAGACGACGACAACTTCAACAACCACCAACACCACCACCACCACTACTACCACATAACTGCAGCAAATAACACAGCATGAGGTCCTTCCGTTTATGATTATTTTGTTTTCTAATGCATTTACAGCAGCATATATTATAATTTTGATATGGGGAAAGGTCTGGTGTTCTTTACAGAATATATAGAAAATTGTTCGAGTCAGTTGATCTATAGCTATAGTTGATCATAGCTATTTTAAGAATGATCCTCGGAAAAGAAACTTTTGTACGAGTAACTTATTTCACTTCTACAGACCATCTACATTTGATATAGTAGTTTTAGGTTAAGGAAATTACATTTTCGTTCTTTAGGGTAGTTTTTTTTTTTAGTAGTTCATCAAATTGTCGGTAGTGTTTGATTGTATTTGTCTTGTTCAAAATAAATTACAATTTATATTTTATAACTAGTAATTTGCTAGCTCAAGTGTGACAAACTTGAAAAACAGCCCTAAATAGGAAGTTTCGTAATGTGAAATCAATACTTGTAGCCATTAAATGCAATGCAATGACGTAAAAGTAATCGATAAAATATTGAGTGAATCAGAGTAATAAATGTATGTACATTTATCCTAGAAAACTCCCTTATAATTTGATTGATATAATTTGATTTCAGATTGTATTAATCACAAATGAGTTTTATACAGTCAATCAGTTATTCGCTTGGCTCACCTGCCCATATGTGTTACTTAACATGATTTATTTATAAATTTCATAATCAAAATCTTTCGTTAAGTATACAAAGTATAAATACATATTTCAACAACGCATAAATCCGTTCGCGCCACAGATCACCAGATATTAAAGCTAAATTAAAGCCAAAAGGGAAATTTAGATAAAAATATATACATATATTTATATATATGCATATTAACTATATTTAGAGCCCATCGGCATAGTCATCCGTGTTGTTTATCAATCAGAATATGCTAAGAGCTGTTTCGCATGTGTCATATGTGCAAAAATTTGAAAATTGAATCACTCGAAAATAGATGCTGACTAGGTAGATGGATCTAAAAATATAGCATAGCTACGTATCGCGCTGTTCGAAACAACGAGCGTATTGAGCATATCGAACAACACACCTGGCTGCAAACGACCTCAGACAATTTATTTCATTTATTTTTGCTATTGAAAACATTTTTTTAACATACATACATGTGTATATATAATATATGTCTCTTATAAATATGGCATCGAATGAGTGTGCGCTGCCTGATGGCATAGCAACGTCAACTATTTTTTGTTTTCTGGTGGTCAACGTCATTTTAAATACTTTGAAGAAAACTAGTAAATATGCTCGACTAGTAGATACGCTTCATCAAGAAGATATGTGTAGGGATCTTAGAGATTTAATTAGAATCAAAATAGTATATACTTAATTCATCTCGCAGTTACAGAAGTTTAAAATTCAAATCTACCTAAAGGATCCAATCTGATCCATATGAAAAGTTAAAAAATATTGTTCGCTGCTACATAAATTGGCACACAATAATTATACCGTTTTATATGGCTACAGGGTATATCAAAAATATTTTAATATATATATATATATGTTATTTATAAACATTTTCAGGTAGATTTGAGATACCTTGTGATCAAGGCAACTGACTCAATTTTGGTAATTATCTTTTATAAGCTATGCAATTTTTTTTATTTTTATTTTTTTTTTGGGTATTAACCGAATGTATTCCTTCTTCATTAAAAACACTTTAAAATTGTTAATAGAAATATAATAGAAAGTTCAAATATAAAGATTTTATGTACCATATTTACTGTAATTTGAATTTTTAAAGTAAGCAACTTTTAATATAGCGAAAACAAATTAAATTATCAGTTCTAGAATTGTAAAAAATCTAGAATAGAAAAATATATTAACAATTAAAATTAGTATAAATATTTGCAATAGAACTGACCCACTACATTTCGTCTATAGGGTATATGCGATATTTCATATAGTATAGAAGAAGCTCTGAAAGATTTGTAAATAATGTTTGAAAAATTTGCAGTGTATGACGCGCAAACGTCGCTATGTGATTAGTTCAAAGAGTTAATTTTTTCATTTTAGTTTTCAAAAATGAAAATGAAATGACAAGAAATTCCAATATTTGAATAGATTAATATGTATGACCAAAGAACATAAGAGAATTGTTGAAGAGCTTCGTTAAGAGTTTTTTTCATTTAGAAAATCAAGCGCTCGTGGTAAAAATATCGTCAAAGCAACGATTTGTTGATCTCTTGAGTGAAAACTTGACAATTCAAGAGGAAGCTTTTACACTCAGCAGTCAAAAACTTTTCTCACTCTCTCTTGAAATGCAGCATATTAGCATCATATTTATATTTAGAAAATCGTTTCGAATACGGTTATGGAACATGCTTGAGCAACCCAAATGAGAACTCTGAGTATATATATATATATATATATATATATATATATATATATATATATATATATATATATATATATATATATATATATATATATATATATCTGCCGACGTCGAAACTTAAGTATAGCCAGAGAATGTTGAGCAATTATTTTGTACACGAAGTCGGTCGATCGGTCGGCATCTAAATATAGACCATATTGTATGGCTCAATCTCTCTCAGAACTAGAAAACAAACACCCACTAAAACTTAATTACACAGGTATGCCGACATAGCCAATTAATTTAAAAAATAATTATAGTTATAATCAAATTAAGTGCAAAGTTCGAAAAGAAAAAGAAATTCCAAAAAACACAAAAAAATTCGATTTGTTTCCATGGAACCCACTGGGGCATATATTATTGGATGTTATAATGTGTGTTGTGTGTGCGTATTGTATATTGAGCGAGTCCAAACATTGCTCATGGATTAGAATTAGAAAAAAAAGAAACCGAATAATTGGAAAATAAATATCATCAAGATTTCGAAAGTACTTATAACATATAAACTAAATAAGCTAAATATACATAAATATATCATCATCATCATTATCATCATTTATCATTTATCGTAATCATTAACATAGGAGCAAAAGCTCTATAGTATTTCTCTGCTTTTATATTGGAGCATATTCGAAATAGATAATAATAATAAAAAAGCGACTGTATTTTTCCTTCTACACTTCGATATCTGTTAGTCTCTCTGCGGTACAGTTGCCTATTATCAATGTTAGCTGCAACTGTAACGCGCTGTTAGCTTGCATTTCATTTGTGTTTCTATTATAATAATAATAAATGTGTTAAAATTTATGATTTTTTATATTATGCTATTGCCTGTGCCATTGTCGCTGCTTTATTCGTTAGTTAGCGTTCGATAGTAATTCGTATTATTTCTTTTGAGCTTTTCTTTCGTAAGTTTTCAACTTCAATTTTTTTGGGGTTTTTAATTTTATTTTATTCTTTTTTTTGTGTAAAATTTTTCATTTTTGTTTTTTGTTTTTTTTTTTTTTGTTCCATAAAGCTTATTTCTCACATAACCTAAGACAAAAACGTTAGCAGTTTCTGCATTTCGTTCAATCAAAAAATCGTTGGAAACCGAAGACTAAGTTAGCTAGCATTGCGGATGGAGTTAAGTTAAGAGTTTTACTTCTTTTTTGTTTTCTGGGATAGATTAAAACAAATATATTAAATCGGAACGATTGTTGCTGGATAATATTGGATTATTGGTTAAGTTAAGGATATTTAGAAAGGCATTTAGAACGTTGTCAAAGCGCCCGCGCCGAGGCCATAGCCCACGCCCTTAGGTCCAAAATTGCGGCTGTAGCAGGAGCGACAGTAGATGTCGCCATCGGGTCCGTCATTGAGGTTCGTGGAGTCCAGAGACTTGCGGCAATCGGAGCAGTAAAAGCAGCGCTTGTGCCAAATGCGACTCTTGCTGATCATCTGTTCGGCGGCAAAGACGGCAAAGCCGCAACGGGGACAGCCGCCGGATGTCTTCTGGCCATTCAGTGGACCGCCATCGGGAAACTGGATGGTGGACTCGCCGCTGGTGGAGACCAGGGTGGGGGCATGACCGTAGCCAAAGCCCTTGGGGCCATAGCGCTTGCCGTAGCAGGCCTTGCAGTAGATATCGCCATCGGGGCCATCGCATGCCAACACCGAGTCGAGTGGACGGTGGCAATCGGTGCAGTTGTAGCACTTTCTGTGCCACATCTTGCCCTTGGAAAGCTGTTGCTCGGCGGCAAAGACGGCGCCACCGCATCGTGGGCACCCTTCGCCTTCGGGCGCCTTGATTGAGGTGGTGTCCGGATTGATGAACGGACGACTGGCGCTGATCTGATCTTCGGTCAGGCCATCCGTCTGCAGGAAACCAGAGCCGCAGGCAAAGCCATAGCCATGTGGACCCCACTTCTTGCCATAGCAGGTCCTACAATAGACATCGCCATCGGGGCCATCGCTGGCATTGATCGAGTCCAGAGTCCTGTGGCAGTCTTTGCAATTGTAGCACTTCTTGTGCCACTCACGGCCCTTGGACAGCTTCTGCTCGGCGGCAAAGACGGCACCACCGCAGCGCGGACAACCCTCGCCGGGGCGTGCTTTAATCCTGTCCACCTCAATAGCGGCACGCATCGACGGTGCACCATCGTCGGTGGCATAGCAATCGGACTGGAGAGCGCCGCCGCCCTGGCCATAGCCATAGCCCTTGGGACCAAACTGCTTGGCATAGCAGCCCTTGCAGTAGATGTTCTTGTCCGGCGCCTCGCAGCACAGGATCGAGTCGAGGCCCTTCTTGCAGGTGCCGCATTTGAAGCACTCCTTGTGCCAGCTGCGTCCGCGTGCCAACATCTGTTCGGCGGCATAGACATAGCCGCCGCATCTGGGGCATCCCTCGCCCTCTGGCGCCCGAGCAATGGCGCGTGGCTCAAGACGAGCACCATTCCTCACCGATTCACCGTTCTGGAACTGTGAGCCATTGTCCATGGAGAGTGTGCCGGCGCCGGTGCCAAAGCCGTAGCCCTTCGGTCCATATTTGCGTCCGTGGCACACTTTGCAGTACAGCTCCCGATCGTGCTCTGAGCAATTGGTCGAGTCTAGCGATTTGTTGCACATGGAGCATTTGAAGCAATTCTTGTGGAATACATAGCCGCCAGCCAGGCGCTCCTCAGCGGCGTATACGCTCTTGCCGCAACGCGGACATTTAGGGGACTCAATCGGTTGTAGGGGCATTCTGCGACTGTTTTCTGTTTTTCTTTCCTTTGATGTATTTTGACTTGAGGTATGGATATTCCCTTTCTGATTGTAATCAAATTGAGCTCTAACCACGACTTGGGGTACGATTATCTGTATCTATGTATATTATATGCTTATTATCTGAAAATGCAAACAGAGAGCAAAATATACAACATACAGTGCCTGCATCGTCTCGATCGTTGTAGCGTTCGAAAGAAAATTGAAGCAAAGCTGAGGCAATGGTAGTTGCTTGTATTGGTGGTTTTAGTCGTGTTGATAAAGATGATGTCGTTGATGGTTTGAATGCTGCATGAGATGAAAAGTAGCATGTGCATAAACTCTAGCCAAAGTAGTCGAACACATATTTTTAGTACATGTAGGAAATCAGTTTGTGTTGTTTCTTCTTCCAATTATAGTTTTCATTGATTTTTAGTACATGTTACATTCCCATTAAATTGGTGTATCAATGTTGTATTACATTTAATATGTGCTTATGTATTTTCAAATATATTTTTAGTACAAGTTCTAAAATTCATGTTTGTTGTTCATATTTGAATATATTACTTTATTTAAAAGATATCAATTGATTAACATGTGTGGACAGTTTTTATAAAACATTATAACAAAACAAGAAGCTTAATACAACGTTGTTGTACTAAACAATGTTCTATTATATTCAATTGTTATGTTTCAGTCGATAATTTGCGTTATATAGAAAGTGTCATTTTAATATTTTATGTATTTTAATACAAATTATACTCTAACCCACGATAAATCTATCAGATGTACAAACATTATCTTTTGTTTTAAACTTTTTTTTTAGAACATGTACTAAAACATAACAATGATTTATGTACGTTCTTGCTGTGCGCCGTTATTATGTACTAAATACCAATTGGACAAGTGTATTGTGTTTGAAATCATAATTATAATTCATCTTATTCATAATAAATAAAAAAAAAACGATAGAATGCAGTACGTTACTTGCGGACACTATAAACGTGCGTCAGATTCTAAAATTCTCACTTTTTAGTAGATTATCTTCTCTGTCGTCAATTGTCATAAATAGCTATTGGACACGTCCATTGTCTACCCTAATGAGTTTATTTTGAAGAAGAAAATTACCCAACGGGCAACAAGCCCACCTACGTAATAAAAACATGCGCACATATAGTATACATATGAAATTTATGAACAGCAAAGGGAAAACGTTTGAAATTTCTTCGAAATAAAATCATGAATTTGTTGCCAGCAAACAAAATGTTGAGCCATAAGAATGTGTATCTGTAGCTAAGCTAGGAGAGACTTTTTTTCTTTTAAAAATAACGCAGGTGAATATGAGCGCTGCCCGATGACAAACCCATTTTCTGACCCACTCTGACTCACTATCCCGTGTCAGTTTTTGTTCCTGTCTCGATTGTACAGTGGGTGACAAATGTGTGCATGCAGTTGTATTATATGTAGTTTGGTATGCAATGAAGCTGTTTACATTTGTTAACTGCTGAACAGATATCGGTTAAAAGCACTCTACAAGTTATATATATATATATATATATATATATATTTATATATGTATGTGTATGGGTGGGAACAGCACCTACATCGATCAACACAAACACCACACACGAAAGAACTGAGAACTGAACTGGAGGATTGCTCAACGCAAACTAATCTATAGAATTGTGAGTGCACACGGCACACGGCGCTGAGAATTCCCATGTTTCAGTTTTATTCGAAAAACAAATTCTGTGCTTTTCTTTTTTGTTTCATTTGAGAAACTTTAGATGCGGAACGATTTTCATCTAATATCTCGCCAGAGAGTGGGATGGAAATATGAATGTGTGCGTAGCTCTGCCGTGAGTGTGTGTGTGTGTGTGTGTATAGTAGCCAAGGCAGCGGCGTCTGTGGTTTTTCAACTTGTTCTACACACATCACACACACACTCACAATCATTCACACTCACTCACACACACATTTGCCACACACGAGTTTCAAAAGTTTTTCATTTCACATCATTCGTCCGATTCTCTAATTTTTTTATTTCTTGTATGCGGTAACAGGGCGAAAATGTTGTGCGAAAATTCTTCGTACGCTTATGCGAAAATTGAGTCGTGGAAATTGCATTATCATGATTAGCTAATTCAATGCAAAGACGAATTGTTCAATTGTTTACACTCTCTGTTCAGGGTCTAATCCATAAGGTCAAGTGGCAGTTGTGTTCACATGGATAAATAGTTGCAAAATTTTGCTAGTTACGCACAAACAATTTTCACTATATAGAGCCTGACCAGGTCAGGCCAGGGTAGACTAGCTGGTCAGTTAGAACATCTGTGCAGTCTGGGCCAACAACTATTTCACTAAAAAACAGATCTATAAATACGAGTTCGTAGGAAATGTTTTTCTTTTTTGCTTTACATTCCTCCAATGGAGCCAGCTACATTTATCTTTTACGTTATTTTTCTTCGCTTTTCCTCGTTTTTATATCTTTTTTTTTTTTCTTTCTTCTTTTTATGTGTGTGGTGTCAAAATGTGTGCCAAATTTTCTATAATTAAACTTCATCATATGCAGCTCTTGATTTTATTTCTCTGTGGCAGCTTTTTACCGATATTTGTTCACGAGTTTTATCTGTATGAAAATGAATTGCAGAAACTCTCGAATATATATACATTTAAATATATGTATATATCGATATGTGTGTATTTACTTTTCGTTCGTTATAATAAAAAATTCGCAAAAAACGTATTTTTTTTTTTTCTTAATTTGTAGTTAGAGCCTTTTGGCTTCGATTAGCAACGATTTTCGACTGAGCGGGCTAGAAAATTGTCAACTTTTTGTTGGGGGCCGCTACCCTGGCGCTATGTGGACTCTGAGACTATATCTGTCTGCACACGGCACAACGGATAGCGACAGCGAGATGCTTGTCGTCTTAGCCAAATGATAGGGATGACTATATAGTCGACAAACAACAACGATACCACCAGTAGCAGCAGCACCAACAGTCGCAGCAACAACAACGAGACGAACAGCAAATCAAAATGTTGTATAGTATAAGACATATCAATGCGATCATTGTCGTAAATTTTAACAAAAACAACAATAAATAAATGAATGAATAACACATTTTGCCGACTTTTCCAGGAGTTATTTACTTGTTTGAAGGTAATTATTGGACCATTATATACCCTGTAATAATATTACTTTTTACTAAAGTATATATATATATATATATGACTCTCTCTTGGGCACATCAAGTATTTAGGAAATGAGTATCTATTATTAATCAGTTTTCAATATTGTTCTTTGTTAATATTACACAAAATTTAACCTGCAACATTTGCATTTAATTAAAAATAAAAATACATCATTTCGGCATACACATTTTTCATATTTAAAAGAAATTAATGGGACATGGTCCACGTCAATGCACATCAATCACATCGAAAAGTAGAAAATGGCAAATTCATCTATGTAAATATTGATGGAATAGAAGAGGCATACAACAAAAATAAAGCCCCTAACTGAAGCAAGCTAAAACAAATTGTACTTCTCAATCATAAAAGTGAAAATACCCTATGCTAATACAGAAGAGAAAGAAATTAATGAATTTGAAATACAATTTAAGATTCAAGGAATGTTTTAAAGGTTCATTGTAGAAAACGCAAACAATTTACATTTGTCTATGTGTAAGTATTATATATATAAATAAAAGTTCAGTAATTCACTTATATTAATTTAATATTTGAATGAAAGTTCAATAAAAAAAAAGTACACACAGAATACTCAATTGTTCGTAAATATTCATCTTAGATTAATTATATATATAAATAACAGGTTTAATATGACTATGAATTGATTTTGAGGAATCCTTAGCTCGGTGAATTTGTGTTTTATAAGTTAGGGCAATATTTGTTTTACTAAAATATTTGTTATTAAGACAACATATTTTAATATTTTTACAATTTATTTATTTATTCTTATTAATATAAATTTTAGTATTCCCAAATAGAGGGTATTCTTGAAAAACACGAATTTCTCGAACATTTCTTTCAGGTATGCACACATATTTCCCACATAAATACATTGAGTTGCGCACCTTGTGTTTGACGTTTACACATATATGTATTTATATAAATATGTTTTCTTCTTACAGAAAGGTGTATGCATTAATAATTGCATTTCTACTTATAAATATGATACGAAAGTTGGCAATGCGCCTGCGCCGTCCACTCGCGCTGAGTGGGAGCGAGTGAAATGGTTATAGAAGTGCGTTGACTAGTTGGTTCATCCTTTCGAACCGAATAGCAGACACTTGACAAGTTGTCGACAAGTGTACGAGATTAGAAGACTATTATTCAAAAGGCAACTTTGTAGCCAGACGAGCGAATGTGTCAAGAGAGAAGAGAACTTCGAAGAGTACGCTATGAAAAACACTCAAGAGATGCGGTCTACCAAACTATTTATAGGGCCTGCGCGCAAAGACTGAGAGATAAACAAAACTATAAAATTGACTCACCCGCTTGGAGCTTTTCTCTATTTCCTTCTCGAAGTCCGTCAGTGGCGTCAGAGTTACGTGCACATCCTTAATAATATCCCGAAATGAGCTTTAGTAAAAGAAGAATATTAATATATAGAATAATTGATAATGATTCCCCTTTGCTAGTTCATATACCTATTGTGATCTTCAAGATTGATGCTGGTAATTGTTTTGGCAGCATCCACCTTTCGCTTTTTAGACACTGTGGAGCTGCTAGCTGATGTTATCTGATTGTGGCTTGAAGTTGTTGTGGAAGTTGCAGATGCAACTGATGGAGTTACCTTGTTGGTACTGCTGCTGCCACTATTTGTATTAGTGCTGTTGGAGCCGAGACCGAGGGGATGTAGAGCAGTGCTTTTGGACGAACCAGCGTCCGACAAACTATCTAAATTATTTGTATTGCTGCTACCGGCAAAGGATAACGACGTATCCTTGCCGACGGTACTACTATTGCTACTGCTTGTGGCATGCAACTCGGCTCCGAATCCACCGCCCAAATTGCTCGCCAATTGCAGTTTGGCCGAGACGCTGCTCGTTGAGCTGGCCAGTCCAGACGTGCTTAGATTCTGGGCATGATTACTATGCTCATTGATCGAGGCAGCAGCCAGATTATTACCCCCATTGCCGCTACTAGATACATGAGCTGTGGAAGTAGAGTTGCTGTTGCCTGTAATGCTGTTGCCACTGGGCATGTTGCTGCTGCTTGTGGCAATGTTGCTGCTGCTGCTGGCAGCTACGATGGTTGCTTCTTTGGAGCTGTCTTTGTTTTTCGACGACTTTGACGATTTATCGCGCGACGACGCAGAGGATGAGGACGATGAAGAGGCTGATGAGTGGGAAAAACTATTGTTCGATGAATTACTACCATCTTTATCCTTATCCTTGCTGGAACCAGAACCGGATTGCTTGCCTAGGCTTTTGCTATGCTTATCCTTATAGCTGCTGCTAGAGCTGGTGGCCGATGACTTAGTACTCGAATTGCTTTGCCCTATTGCATTGCTGGTGCTATTAGTGCTGGTGCTACCGGCTCCACTTGCATTGGTGCTGCTAGTGCTACTCATGGTATTACCACTGCCAGGGATTGGCGTATGTGTGGCTACAACACTGCCACTAGCAGAACTCGTTAAGGTGTTGCTCATGGTATTGTTATTGCTAGTAGAGATTGTGCTGTTGCCGGCTAGAAAGCTGCCTGCAGTCGAAGTGTTTGTAGCCGCGGCAGAGCTAGTGGAGCTTGTGGGATTTGACAGACCCGTTGCTGTTCCGGAGCTGCTGCCCGAAGATACCGAAGATTTACCGGAGGCATTTGACTTTCGTTGCTTCGACGAAGATGAAACGTTATTTCCGCCGCTCGACAAGGTTGTGGAGCTAGTGGCTAATGTGCTGCTCGTTATCTTAATGCTTGTCGCTGACGTAGAAGCCGAGTTCATGGTCGAATCGATTTCCTTCTCTGGTGAGGAGCAGGAATCGGAGGAGGTGTCATGTTGTACGGGCTTGTAGGGTGGTATGGTTTTGACATTTCCGCCCTTTTTCTGCGATATTTACATATATAAAAAGGCATTAGTGTATAATTCATGGAGACTCGAATAAAGACTCACCAATTTACTATAATGATGTTGACAATAGCCGCAGTACTTTACATTATCTAAGTAGTTGCCGGCCTCCTCGCAGAGCAGGCCTAAGCTTTGGGCACAGGTCACATGGAACTGTTGCTTGCAGTTGGCCTTGTTGCACTGCATGCAGGCTCCGACATTGGCACGGTTCGGTTTTCCGATCTCCAGGCATATGTAGCAGGCTGTTGAATAAATATAAATCATTTAGCAAGTGGATGCAACTGTTATGGCAACCATGACTCACTCTTGGAGTAGCGTTCCTGCGGTATAAGGGTCAATATAATGGGCTCCATTGTGGTCACATTGCCAAATCGAATCTCGGGTATGTAGAGGGCGCACACAACATGCGCCCAGCCGCTGGTGTCAGTCTTTTTGAGGGCACCATCGCGAGAGGGGCAAATCTCGCAGCGTACACGTGAGGTGCGCTCCTGTGATTCGCATTTACGACAATACCAGGGACCGGTGGGTACGGTAACGATGCCATAGCATGCCTGATGCACGGCAACGGTGCAGTTTTGGCCGTCACAGTAGACGAGCGGGTTCTCCGGCCACCCCCGCTCGTCCGAACAAACGCAGCATCCGCCCACCATTTCTTTCATATCGTCCAGCTTAAACTTCTTAATTTTGATTAATTTCCTATTCAAGTTGGTAGAGTGAATGGTGTCGTCGTTGCTGCTGGAGTCTAACAACTCCAGTTTTGAATTTACTGATGAAGGAATCGCGCCTGTTTACAAACACCCCCTGCAAAAGACATACACGAAACAATTAAATACTGTTCAAATGCAGAAAATCTATTATGCTTTAATAGTCAAGCATAAATGCATTACTATTTCAATGTAGATAGTCTTTTCAAAGAAAAAAAAATCAATAATCTCAAGCTCCTTCAAAATGAATATGTATAAAATTACTAACTCTCTTAAAAATTTATTTATTTTATATAATATATATATATTACAGTTGCTCACCAGAGAATGATTAATTGTGGTTAATTGACAAGGCAACTAACCTCAAGCCACGTATTAGCTAAATCGAAAAAAAAAAAATACAAATTAATAAATATATATGATGAAAATGAATAATTGTTAAATCATTAACGTTAATTGCTTTTAGGCAAGCACTAGTGTTGATACATAAACAAAATCCTTGAATCGATACATCGTTGGCATATGTTATCGATATTTGCATTCGGCCAATTGTATTGCAGGTGCTGTTAACAAGGTCAATGGCGCATTCGTAAACAATAACAATAACAAGAGGCAGGCCGTACCGGGCCGGTTTATTTATTAAATAATACTTAGCATGCATATGCTGTGAGCTAGAGTGGGACAGTATATGTGCACAGTTTACGCACACATACGACAGTAGGTTCTGATTGCTGAACACTATAATACGCACGTCACTTACACACACACATTTGCGTATATAAACTCTCAATGTCAAGGTATTTTTTTTGCTGCCACCAACACACTTCGCCAGCTATTGACGTTATATTTGATTTTGATTTGGGGCACACAAATTATGGCGATAAACATATCTACATCGCCTCCTAATGGGCACAATAATCGAAGTCCATAAAAATACCAACGTGCAGCGATCACAAAAATACACGCACGCACACACACATACATATACAAACAGGCAGGCATTCGAACGGATGAGCATTCCACTGTTTGGTTAGTTCATTGAACTTCTCAGTGGGCACAAAATAAAATGTTTCTGTTTCTTGATGTAAACAATGGGAGCGTCAAAAAGAAAACTAAGTGATTTCATTAAATTGATATTCAACACAGCTATAAAATTCAATTTACAGTTGCACTAAATTATTATTGATTTTCACCACCGCGTATATTCACATTTTGTTTAATAACCACATACAAAGAAAGAATATGATGCACATGCCATATGTGGGTCGCATCTGCATAGATTTTATGGTTGCTGTAGCAACGAAGCAACATAATTATAATACCGAGAGCCGTTAAATGCCATGCTGACTTTCATTCACGTTCATTTATATATATGCATACATACATATATAAAAATATGCATATGTTTGCGTTTTTGTCTATGTATGCGGGTGTCTTGTTGTACCGTTATTGGGTCTACGTGTTGCCAACTGCCGAAAACGCAGCGGCTGCGATGCGCGTGCTGCCAACTGCTTGCGAGAGCAACATTTACAGTGGAAGTTTAAATAAAAGAACTAAATACACACACACACACACGTACACACACATACATACTCACAAGAATGAAATGAGGCCGCCCCGCACGTAGCTTTTGTAATGTTTACAATACGACGTTGGAGCAGGGGTAGCGGCAGAGCAATGCACTTTCGACGAGAACGCCTACAAGCAAACAGATACACACAAAGCTTAGATGTATATATGTACATATCCATGAATCCATAAGCCGCGAAAGGGGGATATTGGGGGAGGAATGTAACGGCACTTTCTATGTATGTTGATACATACATACATATATATATATATATATATATATATATATATATATATATATATATATATATATACACATATATATGTGTGTGTGTACATACATACATAAATATTTTCATCGCTTCAAGCAAGATGCTTTGAAAGGGGATGGGATGAATTTCAGTTTTAGGCTGCTCTAGAGTTGGAGTTGGAGCTGGAGCAGTCAGCGAGAGCGAGCGAGGGTGGTTTGTGTTCCGCTTTCACACTTAAAGCATGCCACACACTTAAATTTCAATTCAACCAGTTTGCCACAAAAATGTGTATACTCGAAGATTGAAATTATTGATTTTCTACGATTACATTTAAATTAACTCGACGTGGGCACCTTAAAACGTCATCACATTCACTACTGGCAGGGTGCAAATTTAACCCAAGTAACAAAAAAACAACAAAACCAATAACAGCAACAACAAAATATCAGCAGCAATAAAAAAAAAACACGAAAACTAGTTTCAGACCAAAAACAACATGAAAATGCGCGCGGTTAAAGTGGTCAAGCAACGCGAAGCGGCACTCGCACGCACATATTCACTCACACATAAACACGTACACTTAATCGAGAAAAAATATCTGTTTAGGGAGCGGCAGCGGCCCACCAACACCGATTGGGAGTCTTTAAGTTGAAATTCTTTAGATTCGCGTTACTTTTATGAACTCACTGTATTTTCTTATTGGAAGTGCGCCGTACAATATGAATATTGATTTTCTTTACCAGGCACTTTGCGTTCCAATTGCGAATTCACTCTCATTCCTTTTTCATCACTTTTTCTATTAAATTTTTAAGTAACCCGATTTAATAAGATTTTTGTAACCGCTAAAGCTGGACAGCAATGGTTTAGCCGCCCACGAGTTACAGCGCTCACAAGTAAAATAATCAACACACAAAAAAGGCGCTGAACATCCACCATCAGCAGTAAGAACAACAACAACAGTATGCACGAGTATTTACCTTGTAACTTGTTTGTTGTTGTTTCGCTCGCACCACAACCCAACTCGAAGATACGCCCGAATGAGACAACACCTGCACACAGACTGCTGTATACAAATGCAATTCTTCGATGACGTTTTCAGCCTGTGCGACACCTTTACTGATCAAAGTTGCATTAAAAAACACTTTACGGCTTCCTAAAGCAACCGCGAATTATTAAAATTATTACGATTTTTACTAAATTTTCTATTTTTACAAATTTTAGACCACTGCGACCGAGAGCAATGGTAATATTGCAAGAACAAGAAAATACTCGATGAATTCAAACAACCGATTGCTGTCAAATACAAATTACATTAAAATAGGTTGGCAGAGCGCTGAATTCACACGCAACCAACTTCATTCGACTAGATTTTATTAACAGAATTCTGTTAGGCCAATTGGCGTCAACAGACTGTAGCGGCAACAGCTGTTGCGAAAAATCAATTTTGCAAATTTGTCTGTGTCTGAGTGTATAATTTATTTAAAACGTCAAAAAATGTCCTCAAATGCTGACTGTTTCATTGTGCTGCCAGCTAATACTGAGTCTGGCTCTCTAATTTTTGGTCGCAATGGTGAGGACGCTGCAGCGGTAGGTGTGGCATCCGAAATCTGCTATTATGATGTCAGCGACGTGCTGGAGGGGAAGGTAAGCCAACAAACCCAGAAAAAAGCTTAAATGACTCATCTTGAATGCCACTTGCCACATATACCAGACTGATGGAGGTGCTGCTTTAGAGCCAGTGAGCGATACCTTACGTGTTATATTGCAAAAGCCGAAACCCCTCCTTTGGGGCGGCGACTTTGGAGCCAATGAAAGAGGCGTGGCTATAAGCCTAAGCTGGACTGATGGGGAGCAGGAGGCGAAGGACACTGACAGCCTGCTGAGCACTGATATAGTGAGGTGGGTAGTAATATTTAATATATATATAAATATAAATGTATATATGTATGACAGTCGGCTATATATCTATAAATATATACATATATATATATTTTTTTTACAAATTATTCCTGCTACAGGATAGCACTAGCCAAGTCTAAAGATGTGGAATCCGCCGTTGACAATATTGGAGCATTGGTAGCCAAGTATAGCAACGACAACGCCAAAATGAACTTTATAGTTTGTGATCCTTCGGCCGCCTGGATATTGAGTAGCGCCGGCAAAGTATGGGCCGCAGAGAAATTGCAAGACAGTTGGCTGCGTGTGCCTACTGGTGGGCTAAGCGTGACCACAACTATCGATAAGTCGAGTGATGGCGTAGATACTAGCACTAGCTTTGCGGCTGCTCACGATGCGGCGGTGCAGGTACCGGAAACCGACTGGTGTGGCCAGAAACCCGCTGGCGATGGCAGCTACACTCAACAGGATATGTTCGAGACTTTGCGCTTGGCGAGTGGTGCTGCTTCACGGGCGGCCAACGTCTCGGTGCTAACTGCCAAGGGCAGCTCCATTTCGTGTCACTGGTTCACTGGCACGCCAAATGCTGCCGAATCGGTGTTCAAGCCGTTTGTGTTTGCACCCAAGCCACGTATTTCGCCGTTGACCCAGGTGCAGCCGGATTCGGACCACACGCTGCTTCACAGTTTGCATGCCAATCGTAAGCCAGCTGCGCTGGAGCACTTACGTAGCCTGGAGCGTTCCTGTGTCGATGAATTGAATAATTACTTTTCGATTCAGGATTTTGCCAGCGAAGAGCTGGACGAGCTGCTCAAAGATTGCGTTGAGGCCGAGGTCAAGTTTTATCGTTAGAACGAACGAATCTTCGGGGCCCCACGCACCATGCTAATTATACTACAATAATATTCAGCTAGCTTACAACCAGGGCGTTTTGGCCCGTTATGGACGCACCAATTCGATTCGACTTGTTCATTTCATTCACATACATATATACTAGGTATACATCATCCAATTGAATTGATAGGATACTCAAAAGTGGATTTCATTAGTGCGAGCGATTTACGAATTTGTCTCGTGTATATTTTTGTATAATTTCTGTGTTTTAGTTGTTTTGTTTAATTTAATGTTTTTGCTTTTGCGTGATATTTAAATATGTATTTTTATAGAACTCTGTGTTCCCTATTGTGCAATCTCGATCTTCATTTCTAAGTATTATGCATGACATTCCATTTAATTAAAATTAATTGCGGCTAAAGATTTACATACTTGCATACAAATATATATACATATATATTAAAAGTACATATATATATATTTATAAATAATATAGCTCTCTCAAATAAACGCATAAAAGCTGCATTTATACATAAATATTATCTATGAAATTTGTTTTTAAGTACACAACGTGAACAGTTAGACGGACTCGACGACTAGGTTGGTTTTAAAAATTGTATTCTCATTGTGGAGTGCTTCGAGTTTAGTTATCTCGAAGGCCTGATATACTTCTCGGAAGTCCATGATGTTCCGCGGTGAGCTGTCCATCCAAAATCGATCGAACTCGAAGAACAGATAGCAATAAAGTCTGTGGAAATCCTCGAGCGTGCTAAATTTTTGCTTATGCTGTGCTACCTGATTGTAAAAGTGAGTCTTAGCCGCACCAGAGCGTAGAAGATTAACGGCCAAGGCTGTTAGATTGATGCCAACAATGGCATAGGTGTAGCCCATTGTGGGATGCATGGAGTGTAGCAGCACATGCTTGGCGGCATCGTTATAGGCGCGTGCAAAGTACAAGAGATTTTCTAATCCCAACATACCCATGCCACGGAAGTCCGTTTTGGGATCATCGCCCTGAAAGCCAATTTCTTGCCACTGCTTGGAGACGCGACCAGTTAGCGGCGTTTCGGGCATGAGTAGTTGCCACAGCTCCAACAGCTTTTGTTCGTGCTGTAGATTCTCCGAGTCGTACGGTTCGGCACGCAGCTCTTCCACTTGATGCATCAGCCGCTTATAGCCCCAAATTGTAGTCACACAATTGCCAAACAGCCTACCAAAATCGGGATGCACATTGCTTTTTATATGCTTCACGCGACCGACAATGCTAACAGCGCGTGTAGCTGTTAAAGGAAAGGCAATGTTAGCGTCTATGAGCTGGTAATCCAATTTACTGTTTGCTCACCAAAATGTAGCAATTCTTTGTCTGTGACATAGGGCGCTGCCTCATCCAGTTCCCGTAGCATTGTCTTTATTTCCAGCTGATTCGATTTTTGGAGGGAGCGTTCAATTTGGTGGCATCGTGGTGCACCAGCTCTAGCGCCATAGCAAATACGCTGGAGCTCGGAGAGGCGAGTAAACACATGCAAAAACCACTTGATAAATGGTCGTATATAACTAAAGATAAATGGTACAATTTTGTCTAAAAGAAACATTTTGCTGTAAATAATGCACGCAATATGAAAGAAGACTGAATGAATGCGCTTTGTTTAACACTGCGTTGCCATGGTGTCCCGCTTGCTAGTATTTTACACACACAAAAAAGGAAAAGGAAAACAGCGTAGTCAGAGGTTACGTTTGTTTGTGTAATTCCCGCAGAGCAGCTGAGGACAATAATAGAAACAAAATGAATAACAGTGTAAGTCTTTGTTATGCTTTTTGGAATCGCTGTGAAGTGTTGTAAAATGTACTGAATTCTCCAGCTGATCAAATTAAAATATACGTTAACAGCACTAGCGTATCAGCTGATCGAGATTCAACAAATTGATATTTGGGTAAAGTTGGACTTGAATTAAACGGAAATTTTTATTAAATATAAAAATAATATGAAATATGTTCGAGTAGCTTATAATGAATTTGCAAATTTAAAAAAATAAAATGCTCTTAGGTGTTTCGAAGAAATATAAAAACAAAATATTCATAAAAAATGAATAATCTGAGTATTTAATACTCATACACGCGAATAAGGTGCAGCTGAGCGCAGCTTTATCCTAACATAGTGCCAAAATGATAAGCCTATAAATACTGTTGTAGTGTCGTAAAACAGGTTTCAGGGTCTCAGATAGAGCTATCAAAATTTCTTTATAGCTTAGTTATAGTTGAACATTTGATGGCAACAGTCGATTCTGTCTAAAGATAAGCGGATAAGCGGTGAAAATGCGAGCAGAGAACGGAAGACTTTGGTCAACTTTGCACAATGGTGAATGAATTATTTGCTACTAATTTTTGTATTAATAAATTGCGTTAAAGATTTTATTATACATTTGCGATAATTTTAATTTAATAGGAGAGTATGAGCTACGAAGTTTGGCTAAAGCAGATTTGGAAGAAGCTCTTAATGTAAGTATTAAAAAAAAAAATTTGCATGTCCATTTCAGTTGCTCTAAAATTAATATGCTTATTAATTACTAACAATTTAGTCCTGTACATTTAAAAAATATTTGCAAGTTTATCGGCTAGAATTTAGCACTGTGAAAGCTTGTCAAAATAAATATAGAGCAAGCGGCAGAACGTGGCGTCGGTGGTGTAATGGTTAGCATAGTTGCCTTCCAAGCAGTTGACCCGGGTTCGATTCCCGGCCGACGCAGTGTACATTTTTTGCAGACTTTTTTCTGCATTGCTTGTTCAATTTATTTCTTTTGTTCATGAATATACATATAAGGCATTTACCATTTTTAAAATATTTTAAAAATATGTTCATCTATTAAAATGATATAATACCATAATCTGATTTATTATTATTATTTTTTTTTTAATATTAGGTGCTGAACGATTCGTTCTTCATCAACGAATCAGTTTGCAACGGCTGTGAAATAAATTTACCAGAAAATAGTCAAGCGCGCCAAGAGTTGCGGGAGCTTTGTCGAATCACAGCTCAGGATGGAGTTTCATTAATTATAAAACACCTGAAAAGTGAACAGATCGTTGCCGTTTCTTTCAATAAGTTGCAGGCAAGTGAATGCACTCAAATAAGTATTTATTTGTAAACATAATAAACAAGAGTTTTTATATATTTAAATTATAGTTTGCTCCACCACCTGGCGAGGATAATTTCTTCGTAAAGTTCTATAACGAACAAGCGAAGAGTCCTCAGGCTAAGGCTCTAATGAACTATATGATTACGATGGACTCCAAGATCGACGTTTGCGTCGAATACAACATGGATTGTGTCTGCGAGCTAATGTTTTTAGCTACCTTGCCGGAGTTTGGCCGACAAGGACTTGGTCGCGCTCTTACCGAAACCACAATTCAGCTGGCGCGTGAACTGAAACAGGGACAGGGTCTGGAGGATGTGGCACCCGAATTGCAAAATAAACGACCTAAAGCGGTTACTGCGCTATGGACGTCATTATTTACTCAAAAAATTGGCAAAGCGGTTGGCTTTAAGGTGCTGAACACAGTACCCTTCAGTGAATTTAAGTATAATGGTAAGCGTTTTGATGAGCGCATTCAGCCTATCCATAAATTTAGTGAGCAAGTAATGTACAAATTGTAAATTGTCAAAAAAAGAAATTATCAAAATTAAATTTAAAAAACTGTTGCAAAAAAACTTAGCTGTGCGTCGGCCGGGAATCGAACCCGGGTCAACTGCTTGGAAGGCAACTATGCTAACCATTACACCACCGACGCCACACTGTTCATTTCTCAACTTTGTCAAGATAAGCGAATAACAGAGTTGGCTTACATTTAAATTGCATGGCTATGCTAAAATTTAATGTTAAAAGCATGCCGAATTAACAGTACCTGTATTTTAACAGTTCAATTGTCTGAGTTTTGAATTTTCTGTTACAAGCTTGCAAATTGTTGTTGTTAAATAAATTGAAACAAATAAATTAAATAAAAAAATAAATAAAATTCATATTTAATAAAATTTTAATTGACAACTACCCTTGCGCCACATTTAAAAGGTACCTACAGTTAAATGGAATATCTTCGTCTATTCGAGGCTCAACCCTTCTTAAAGCCCATTGTTGAATTCAATTTTTGCACTTTACATCAGCACTTAAAAAAAAAAAAATAAAAAACTTTTTAAATGAGATTAAAATTTACACACAAATCCTCACATATACACAGACATTGCGTTTCAGAGTGCTCGGCCAGGCATGCACTCAAGAGGATTTTGCCAGCCTTAATGCTCAGTGTCAACACCATAGATGGACGTAGAGCAGGGATCAGGCCAAAGTAAGGACGCCAGTGTGATAAGCACTTCGCAGTGCCTCGACCCAGATCGCTTGCCATGCTCTAACAATGCGTTTAGGTTTTTAATTAGAAATCGAATAACGAAATGAAAAAAAAAAAAAAACGAATTCAAAATCGTTGTGCCAAATGACAATCCATTCAGTTTGAGACAACCCCCTTCGCCGGCAATTGCCTGCAATAATGATATAGGGTCCCGCTGCAATGGCATTAGATAGGGTAAGTTGCCCGTAGAGGCGGTTACGCTTGATTGTGCTATATGACGTGTACATAATTCGCAGCTTGATATGAATTTAACAGAGTGCGGCAGTGCCTAATTTGTGGGAGCTTTAATCATATAGTAAGTACACTTACGTATGGGAAATTATGACAGGTGCTGAGCAATATGGAATTTGTTTTCTAGAAGTATTGCTGGCATATTTACTTTTTTATTTAAACTTGGATCGGAATGGAATAATAGTTAACAGGAAACTAATTGAAAACATATTTATAATAAATATTTACATTTGTAATATGCTCGATTAAAAACTTAATATATTCAATTGTTACATGTGTAAAATATTTTATAGGGAATCCACAAATGATTTAATTTCAATAGAATCTTATAGATAAAAGAGATAAATAAATAAAATGTAATTTGTTCTATATTTGGGCCAAATTCACCTCAATTTTGGGAGTCGGCTGTTAACTGATTTGCCACTAGGCAACAACTTGATAAAATTGAAAACTAATTTGTTTATACAGCTGCACAAAACGAGCAGCGTTGGCAATGAAAACAAAAGCAACAGCAACAACAAACGATGAGATGGAAAGGCAAAAAACAATTTGTTTATCATGGGTAGCCTTAGTGAGGTCGTCGTCGGCGATGATGATGAGGCAGTCGAGCAAGAGCAGGAGCAGGGGTAGGGGCAGGAGCAGGGGCAGAAGTAGGGGTAGCACACATGGCAAAAGGACAACAAACAAACGCAACAGCAAAGGCGCAACACAATCAACTGCCTTGAGGGGTGAGTCGCGATATCGAGGACTGTCTATATATCTATATACATCCGTTCTATAATGCTTCGTGGTATTTTGACACCCCTGTCTGAGCGCCGTAAAATATGCAGCGGATACTGCAGCAACAAAGACCGTTTTAATGGAGCTGTTTCATAGCCGAATCCTCGGCAATGCAAATATTTGCATTTGTCTTTGCGACACGCTGTGCTAATGCTTAAAAATTATGCTGGTTGACAAATTTTTGTCTTGTATTGTTTTTATTTTTTTTATATCTGTATTTGGCCAGTGTCATTTGGTTGTTTGTTAGAGTTTTGTTTGCTTGGCTGCCGCAGTCCATTAATTAGACTTAGATGCTTCTTAAATAAAAAGAAAAAGAAAAATAATGATAAAATCATTGCTCATATGGTTGGAGCTGCACACGCAAACAGTGCAGCTGTCTGTTCCCTAACCCACGCCTACTTTTCGCATCACACACTTGTTCAGCTCAGCCCACTGCATAGGGATACATACCATGGCACTTGTCCGCCACTCGGGCAATAATTCCGCTTAAACAGATAAACGCGTTCGTAATCAAAGGCCAATTTAATGTGTCTACCATATGAAAATCAGCAGCAAATATCTCATCCCTTGGCCGCACAAAAAAAAAAAAGGAATACAAAACTCAATTCACAAACTTAATAAGCTTATTCTACCCCAAAATGCAACCCTGCAGAGGCGAAAGTTTTTGGCTGGTGCGCTCTGATTGGCTGGCAGCCAGACACAAACTCCGCCCATCTGGCAACACTGTTCGATGTGACACTGCCGCCATTGAAATGGCATGAGATAGACAACGCAGGGCACGGCACGGCAGGAGCTACTAGCCTAGCTGCAACCCCTCGCCGCTTCTCGCTTATCAGTCGTAACGTATCCTGCGCCTGGCACCGACAAAACAATTTCATTCGCTTTGTAGCTGGCGGCGCGTTCGCTACCAAATCGCACATCAATGTTTAAATTATCGGTATAAAGATAGTCGATTCTGCGAACTGCTTCGAGTGCATATACATCGGTCATGGGTGATATATATTAATGTGCAATTTTAAAGAATAACAAAATACCTGTGTATTCACTAAGCATTGCGAATATTGGATATAAACACTCGAATAAGGTATAAAAGAGCAGCCTTTGGCGAAGTATGTCTGTTGCCGTCGGCTTCATATTGATATACTCTAAGTGTATATATTTTTGAAAAAATTATGAAGGAAAAATATGATATTCTTGACAATGGAAAAAATAAATCAAAATCTGGTTAATCGAAAATCTTAAAAAAATCTATGAAACAAGGAATTAATAGACTTTTAAATTGGTTTAACTGCTTTACATATGGTTTAAGTATAACAATATTTATCTATACTAATGAAACTCTTTTTAAATTATATTATTTAAAAAAATAGGTTTTTAATCTAAATCCTATTGACTTACATATGAGCATTTTTGATGGACACTATAGACTTGGTATATGTTTCTTGCAATTTATTTTTATCCATAAATGAAGCCATTATAGCTACATTAACGATTTTAAACCTCTAATAAGATATAAACATTTAATGAAACTTATCTATTTTAAAAATGTATAGTTTATGCAAAAACTGTGCTTGTCCTCTCTTATTATGGATAATTATTTATAACATAACTTCTAGTCTTCAGATTAGTATGATCTTACTTAAAGTTTTTTCTTGAGTCAGAGGTATTGATAATATGAATATGAATCTAGCTTTCATGTACTTTATGTTGGGTTTAAAAAAAAATCACAATATCGATTTTGATTGAAGATAGCGAAATGAGATGTGATATTGAAAGAATATAGTATACTATAATGCTTTGATATTGTAAGCTTATTAAATTAATCGTTTCCATGTATTCCAAATCCACATTGCAAAGAGTATTTAATATCTAATCAAGCTTCGACCTGTCATGGTCGTTATCAGTTGCTTATCTAATTGACAGTGTTTGTATGTTGAACATGTTTATTATCAACTTAACAACATGGCCAGAGCAACGACTACCGATAAGATTACTTGAAACACAATGTAAATAAATGATATTTGATGTCCTTTTTAGAGTGTTCGAAAAGCAAGAGTCAAAAGGTAACGACACGCGACGCAAGTCCTTCGATCGGCACGTGCTGCGCACGTGTTCTCAATTAGAATTATAAACGGAGGCGTTTGATTTAATGTAACGCACTTGTCGGATAATTGGCCAATATTTGCTTGAAAATAAAAAAAAAAAGGTAACTTTGAATTGGTAAAATGTTCTCAATGGATAATTTCGATTTGGAAGCGACGATGGCTCGCCACTTCTTCGAGGGATCGCAGGCAACAAATGCTTCGAACTCCAGCTCCGAATACTTTTTCGGAGATGAGCACAGCTCGGAGAGCGATGATGATGATGATGCGTACAGCAGTGGCTTCAACAGCGACCAGGAGAACAACGAGAAGACGTGAGTGTTACTATCAATTAGGTTGCCCAAGGCCCAGCCGCTCCGATAATAACCAATTGCAGCTACTCAATGTTTAGGCGACGCAGTCATAAGCCACGTCGCTTGAAGTGCGCCTCTCAGATGGCCCAACAGCGTCAGGCTGCGAATCTGCGTGAGCGGCGACGAATGCAGAGCATCAATGAAGCCTTCGAGGGTCTGCGTACCCATATACCAACACTGCCCTACGAGAAGCGGCTCAGTAAGGTGAGATCTTTAAGATGTAATATTCATAAATGGATAAATTCTTTGCTATTTTCTGATTACATAATTATATTTACATTATATTTCAATTATATTTTATAGGTAGCTACACAATAAGATATTATTATGTTACATAAGTCGGAAACCCTATTCGACTTTATATTTATCGACTTTATTGTGAATATCCAAAACCGAAACAACAATTTTTGTGTTATATAAAAATGTCCACATTAAAAAAAAAAAATTAATTTTGTTATATTTTTTTTTTTAATAATAAGATATAGTAAATGATATAGCCATATTGAAATTCATATTTTTATATTACTCTACAACACAGCTTTGGCTCTATAGTTTCTGACTTCGCAAACCTGAATCTAATTGTTCACATCATTTGATATGCTAAAATTTGTGAACACAAAAAAAGAAACTTTTAGAATTTTGAAGATTATTCAATATTTTTTAAAATTGTGTTAAATGAATTTGGAATTCACTCAGGTTTATAAAAATAAATCTTTTACAAGCTGTGAAAGTTGTTTTTTCAAAATAAATTTTTTAGCAGAGTTTCTTTATAAAGTTTGTTCTTTTCCTTTTTTCACATATCTATAGATTAATATCATTAAAAAAATTTTTATTGCTAAGCTATATTCTTATCTATCTATTATTTATATACACGTCTACATACTTTTGCTCTAACTAATTTTATTTTGAGTTCATATATCGAATGATTGTTGCATATGTTCATTGCTTAATAAAATACTCATTAAATATCTTGAAGTTCTTAGTTAATTACGAGTTTCTAGATTCAAACTTCTGCTCCATCATCATGAGATCGACAAAATAACTATAAATAGAAATAGAAAAGCAAATGTATTAGAAATGGAACTAATTAATGGTTTATATCTTTTCAATTTATATATAATTATATATATTCTCTCTTCCTTTCGCTCAATGATATCCAATATAATTACATCATTCCAGGTGGATACGCTCAAGCTGGCTATCAGTTACATAACATTCTTGAGTGAAATGGTCAAGAAGGACAAGAACGGCAATGAGGCGGGATTGAGCTTGCAGCGCAACTATCAAAAGGAGCCGCCCAAGAAGATCATACTCAAAGATCGCAGTAAGTTGTCAATCTGTCCGTCAGTTAGTCGGTCAGCCATCAATCAAATCAATCTGTTGTGGGCGGTGGTCAGGCATTTGCTAGTTCTACATCTAATGACATAATTCAGCTGTGTTTGGTTGCATATTTAAAGTGCATTGATGTGGTTTAGACATCTCGTGCGATTGTCTAAATGAGGGTTGATCGCTTTACCCCTCAATGGAGTTTCATCGATGGGGTAGCTCCGGCTGCTGCGTCTGCCTAAGTGTAACTAATTTGAATTTTCACACTTCTCGCTTCGGCATCGTTTTGCGTGCTTTGCGTGACTGGCAGTCAAGGAAATTGCTGTTGCTCATCGCACAGTTCGCATCGATCACGGAATGCTGTGAACTTGGTGCCAGGGTGCTGCATGGTACGCACACGAAAGGTTTTCATTAGGTCTGCCCGGGCAGGGTGGGGGTATGGCACAATGGATTAGGGTTTTCCGTGTGCCAGCTCATAAAAGTTGCTTTAGTTACGGTTTTTTGGTTAATAATTTTTCTATTCAATATGTATGACACTGCAGACCCGCAATTCAAAAATTCTCAATTGTTTCGATCGAGCTGCTGCATCTGCATAGCTAATACCCAAGCACTTGGTAAGCCAAAGGGTGTTCTCAAATATTACTAAGTAGGGGTCGTTCGCATGATCCGCAGCATTTTTAAGAGTTTTTTTTTAGTTTTTTTTTTTTAGTTTTCCAACTTATGAGTGTCACAACAGAAATTTATATATTTTTGTTTTGAAACTAGTTTGACTCAAAATTTATATCTATGATACTGAACACCATATCCACTTTCTGCATATTTAGCGCAAAATTAACTACCTTTGGGTGTATTTGAAATTGAGTAATTGGGAAGACAATTTATGTGGCTTTGGAGAGCATTTTCGAACACTTTGAATAATGTTAACTTATACATTTATGCCTAGATGACGTATTAATATTAAAAGCAAGTAGAGACATTTCAGTATAATACAATAGCAAAAGAGTACAAATACTTTGAATTGCAATTTAAAGTCATATAGTTCAGAAATAGTTATTACAAATAAACTAAATGAAAAGACTGAAAAGTGACACGCCATATATGTATATTCATGATTTATAGAGTTTCCGAGAATACCTATGAAATTAGCTATTGAAAAGGACAGAATTGAATGAAGCATTACGTAAAGTTCTGTTCTAAATCCAAACTGAACTTAAATCCCAGATAAAATATTATTAAAAGTACATGTGACATATAAATTGTTTTGATAAATCCAACATGACACACACGTTGTCCAATTTCCAACTCCAACTCCAGGTGCATAGACACACACACACACTCACTCACACTCACGCCATCGGGAACAACAAAGTTGTTACAACAACAATGCACAATCGACATAATCATATCGTGAGAAATTCGTTATAGTCGAGCAGATGTGCGTACAGAACGGTTCGTGGGTCCTGTTAAAGGGCAAACGAGGCCAAAAGCACCGAAATGGAGGCAGTGGAGAAAGATTGTCTGTGATATGGTGACATGGCAAAAGCATTTTCATGCTTAACGGGCATTTAAAATGTTGAGCAAAAACAGACAAAGCCCGAAAGAAAAACGCAGAATAAAACAAAAACAGCAGATATAGATAAAAATCGCAAAAAAAAAACCCCAAACACAACGCCCACTTAAATGACAGCAAGTGGATTGGTTTTCACGACTCTTACGGTGGCTATGGGCAGTGGGACTTGGGGCTGGATGCACGCCTGGCATATGTTCACACCAAACGGCAAGATGACGGAGCGGGTGTGAAGCTGAAGCTGCCTGTGGTAAGCAAAGAACAATGGGGTGGCATGTCGCATATTTGAGCAACACCCGCATCGAGCACTCGAAATACTCTACGCTCTACAAATTGCCAAGCTTCAGTTCTGATTGGAATGGGAATGGGAATGAGAGAGGAATGGGCAGAGAGAAGGGGCAGGGAATGTTTGGTATGGGATGTTATCCCGCGTGCAAGCTGATTGGACGTAATAGAAAACGCAGGGCAGACGGAGGGCAGGATTTGTGCTTGGGTTTTGTTTGCTCAAGGCAAATGGTGGACAGCTGCAACAACAGCAACAGCCAAGCAGAGAGAGAGAGAGAGAGAGAGACACCCTGTTCGTGGAGTGATGAACCCTTTGCTTGTTTGCTCTGCGGCTGCTGATGGGCTTGTAATGTGTTCGCTAATGGCATTTGCTCAGTTTTTGGCAACAACTTTTAATTGATGGGGCGGCGCTTGACTTTCGATTGAATATGTTGCCAAAATATAATAATATTGAACAAATTGTCTTGTCTTGTTGCAGCCGGAGGAATGTCGCATTCGTTATCCTGGTATCGTAAGGGCGATCGCTATCCGGGCAGCAAGCTATATGCGCGCACATGGACACCAGACGACCCCAATGGAGCCCCCAATCAACACCCAATTCTGCCGCTCTATAGCAACAATGCTGGCAAGAGCAGCGGCTGCAGCAGCAACAATTCGAATTCTAGTCAAAATCACAATAGCAATCAGAGCAGCGAGGACTTCAATGTCAGTGGAAATATAAGTGATACTGCTGCTGCTGCTGCTGCTGCTGCTGGTCCTGGTGCTGCTGCTGGTGCTGGGGCTGCAGCGAACATCTTTGGCAGTGGAAGTGGTCTTTAAGCGAATATTCTTTAACTATTGCAATGCAATATGCTCAAGCTAGTCAAGGCATGCTAGTCAGCAATATGGTAGTGGCACCTAAAAAACAAACACACACACACACATGCATATATATGAATATATATATTCCAATTTTAAAATATTATAAAAATAAAACAACTTGTTCTGTGGTATTTAATTGCTATAAGTTTGCTTACATCTAAATGTTATTCTTAGTCATTTAGTTTAAAATAATAATAAATACGAGTATTAAAATTAAATTTTTATTTTTTAATTGAATATATGAATAGAAAATGTGGTACATAACCACTGCTCTTATTGAACCTTTAATTTTTGTTCATTTGCAGTTCAAGCGACGAGGCCAAAAGCCGCAATTTACAACTAAATAACACAATTATCAGCACAATATATTGAACACCTGGCCTACAGCCCCTGTCACCGATATCATTAAAAGTACGCAAGTGCCGTTGCAGTTTTCTCTGGGGTGGGTGTTTAGCTTGGGCAGCTAGAAAATTATTTCCGGTCTTCCGACATGCACACGCAGGGCCAAAGACTACATCAAATTTTATTTAAAAATATATATATAAAGAGAATATTATTTTTAAGCGTTATAGTTTTGCTGCAAGCGTGGCATTTAAAAAATCATTATGATTGTCATGTTCAGGGCAGGGACACAATCGTTAGATGGACAGCTGTCGCTTGTTTCGCTGTCCGTGTGTGTGGCGCGTGTGTACGTTTGGTAGCACAATTTAGATGTTTATCAGCAATTAGGCTTAGCCTTCGCAGGGTGGTGATGTGATTGAACGTTTTGATAAATCAATCTGATCATACATATGTAAATTATCGTGTCACTATTGTGTTTATGATTTCTGGCAGTTAAACCGCAGATTTAATTAACTGCACAGCTGTACGCTTTAATATGGTCACCCTGTAATTTGAATCTGTGGAAAGCGCGCAATGGCGTTGCCGTACCATCCAAACAATTGCCCGAAACGTCATAAAGCTCGTCTCTGCCACTTTGCAACACTATCTTGCCGCACGCGCACGCAATTCGTTGGACAATATTTTAAAATTATAAGTAAAATTAAAGATGCGTTTCGCACAAATTGTGGTTGGACCTGCTGGCAGTGGCAAGGTAAACACCCATCATTTTCCTATTTGTTAAAAAGCTTTCACAAATATACTATTGCCTAGGACAGTCCACGTACTGCAGTTATATGCAACAGCATGCTATGGACAGCAAGCGAAACATTCAGGTTGTCAATTTGGATCCAGCAGCGGAGCACTTTAATTACACACCATTAACAGACATACGAGAGCTGATCCATCTGGACGATGCCATGGAGGACGAGGAGCTACACTACGGCCCCAATGGTGGTCTAATTTTTTGTCTTGAGTTTCTCATTGAGAATCAGGACTGGCTAAAGGCGCAACTGTGCGGTGGCGAAGATGAGCTAATGTTAGGAGAGCCCGATGATGATTACATACTGTTTGATATGCCAGGCCAAATCGAGCTGTTCACACATCTCAAAATGGGCAAGCAGTTGGTAGAGCTACTCGAATCCTGGAATTTCCGCACTTGCGTTGTTTTCTGCTTGGACTCACAGTTCATGGTCGATGGCGCTAAATTCATATCAGGCACGATGGCAGCGCTCAGTGTAATGGCCAACATGGAGCAGCCACATGTGAATGTACTAACCAAAGTAGATCTTCTGAGCGCCGAGGCGCGCAAGCAGCTGGAACTCTATTTGGAGCCAGATACGCACAATCTAATGGGTGAACTGACCATTGGCTCGGCGTTTGGTGAAAAGTATCGCAAGCTAACAGAGGCTATTGGCTCGCTCATCGAGGATTTTAGGTGAGTTACTGAATATACCTTATATATAGTTTTTAAATTATCTTCCTCCTATAATGTAGCTAGGCTCAGGTGTACTTTATTAGTCTCTATTTGTTGTAATCTACATCTTTAGTTCTTTCTTCCTATGCAACGATTTGAATGTTAGATACAATATTTTATTGATATTTTATTTCAACTATCAAGGCTCGCATAAATGCAGCAAGTCCACTTATCTTCTAAAATTCTTATATTGAAAAATTGATTTATGCCTTTGGCTTGCGTGTGGGATGAAAGGGATGTTCCATATGTGAAAGATCCGGGGGATTGTGCTCGAATGCAATAATCTCCTGCATGCCACTGTCAGCAATCTGCCAAAGCTCAGGATACTCTTCCTTAAAAGTGCTGTACCATTTCCGTACCAGCGGATAAGGCGAGAAATCAAAGTCAATAGCTTCCAAGCATAGTGTCGACGATACCAAGGCAAAGTCTGCAATAGTGACATTTTCAGAGGCCGCATATTTGGTGCCCAAACGCTGCAGATACGTTTCAAAAACGTCAAGTGCGTTCTCGACCTTCTTCAAGGACATGGGCGTGCGCTCATAGTCGAAGAATATGGGAGCCATGCTATGCGCTGAAATGGGCGCATAGTAAAAGTTCATGTTGAAGCACAGGCGCTGATTGACGAGCGCCCGTTCAATCGGATCCTCCGGGTACAGCGTTGACAACGGCGAGTATTTATCGCACAAATATTGCATGATCGCTATACTCTCGGAGAGATGGAAGCCATCGTCGTCCAGTACAGGTATCTCCTTTTGTGGATTCATCTGGGTTAAAAAGATATTTAATTATATTTTTCATCTAGAGCTATATTAAAGGTATCCCACCTTCGCATACTCCGGGGTACGGTGCTCAAGGGCACAGAAGTCCACATTAATTAGCTGGTATTGAATGCCCAGCGCCTTGAGTGCCATGCGCACGGCCAGCGATGGCGGTCCATCCGATACGGCGTATAGCTTCATCGTATAAATGGGTCTGTAAAAAATGATGCAGAAAAAACGCGATTGCAAATGAGTTTAGGTATCTAGCATAACCGGTTTCCGTTGTGGCCAGGCCAACAAGCAGGTTCCCATTAGACAAAAGCAAATGTAAATGTTGTTTTTGTATGTTTGTTACTGTCATTTACGCGATATATTTTATTTTTAATATCTTGGCATTTACCCAATTGGAATCTGCTCCGTAATAGCGAAGTGCGCACGCGCAGCTCTTAAAACCGACTGAAGCCGAATGCCCAAATCGTTTTTACTTTCCAATCGCTACTCAGCATTTAAGCTGTAAGAGTTCAACTCGGTTGACTTTTAAATACCCTGTCTTATAGTTATAAGCTTATCTACGGCATATCTAATCTAATTAGTTATTCCCGCGATTTGAATTTACTTATATTTCATATTAAACTGAGATTGCGATTGGGATGTACTTACTCAATGTTGTCATAGTTTTCCATTTCGGGCACCTCCTCGACAACTTCGATAATGGCATCCGTGTTGTCTTCTTCGACAGTCATGAACTGTCCTTCCGCAGCTATGGCTGCGTCTTCCATATCCTCTTCCTCCTCGACAACCACCACATCTTCCTCAAAATCGTGATGTTCTTGTTGCTGCTGCTGATGATGATGCTGTTGTGCCTGCAGTTTTTCTTTGAGAGTCGTTGTATTTAGCGTATGTTCTCTCTTTGCTCTTGTGTATATGCTCGTGCTGCTATTTTGGCTGCTGCCTGCACTCTGCCGTGGCTTCTTGTGGACCACAATGCCATCAGTGAGATTTGATACATTAAGCTGTTCGACGGATAGGTCTCCATACTCCTGCTTGATTTGCTCCAGAGATTTTCCAATGAAATGCAGTGGCCGGAACTTGAGCTTTTTATTGTTCTTTTTGTTGATTTCATTGAAGAGTCGCCGTTTGATATCGTCCTCGCTGACTGGATGACTGTGACTGTTGTAGACCCTTAAAACCCGTATAGTTCCATCCTTTTGTGTGGCTGTCGATATACGGCTCTTGCAATTGATCTCTGGATCACGGCTCTTGATGCACACCCAATAGTTGCGCGAGATGAGGCCACGATTCTTGGCATGATAGATGTAGCCATCCACGCAAAGCATCTCACTGCCCTTGGCTGACCGCAGCGTACAGATTTTCGTTAGATCCATGTCCGCAGCAGTCGCAGTTAGTTGAGTATTGGATGTAGGCACTACGTTGGTACGACGCTTCCGTTGATTAGTCAGTTGTGGCTTGGGAGTCGATGTAGTGGGCTGCTCAATGGGCTCTAAATTATTGGGAAGTATCTCAATTTTGGCGCTGATATTGTCGGCGCCATCGTCCATGTACTGCACAATCATTGAGGCTGTCTTCGTCTGCTCGGGCTCCATTTTGATGCCATCAATGCCAATTACCTTTTTCATGACCACATTGTGATGAGTGTCGCTAGTGTTAGAGGATAACGATAGATCTTTCAGTTTCCCATAGTTACTATCCTGCGCAGCAACTGCCTCTGCTTCTTCCTCTGTGTCCAGCTCATCTTGACTTTCAAAGTCAGTCAACTCAGTGCCAATTGCTTGCCGCGCCGTGTCGTCTTGTTCATTGCCATCTTGTTTTGTTATCTCTTGCAGCTTTTCCTGTTTCCTTTGCTGATTAATACGCCGCAGTATCTCCTGCAGATCGGGCTTATGTGTGTGCTCGCCATTAATGCGCAACACCACAGGCCCGTTCTCGACGGGATCCAATGTTACGCGAACATGACAGCTTTGCTGCTTGTCGCGTCGCATGATGCACGTGAAAAACATGTGACCATTGGCACGGCTCTGCGAGTCGAAATGAAACAGATGGCGGTCCAAGCACAGCACCTTTCGTCCCTTCGCCGATGGCAGGAATGTAAACTTGGTCAAATCGGTTTCATTCAGTGGATCGTAATCCACCGGACTCACAAAATTATCAATGATATCAGCAGCATTTGGCCATTTAATATCGTCTTCGGGATTTGGGTGCTCCTGGTGTTGTGTTTCGGTCAACGCAGACACGGTGTTGTCCACATTCATATACTCCTCATAGTTCTCCTCGCAATCTTCAATGATTATTGAACCAACATCATCGCCCTTCTGCGATTCTAGACTCAGCTCCGGGTCAAAGTACTCTAAATTGGGGCATTCCTGTAGCACTTCAACGGTTTGGTCATCGTCTACCAACAGAATCTGATGCCTGGTAAACATTTGCATTAGTTTATCAGCGGAGTAGTGTGGATGTATATGCGCATCCGATTCCATCAAGTGCAACCGATGTGATCCAGCCAAAGTTGCCTCCGTGCAGATCTTTGCCGTGCATTCAATATCACGCTTCCGCACACATGTCCATCGGTACAGATCACCCTTGTACGACTTGCCAGCCAGATAGTAGAGGTGCCCATCAATGCAGACCATGACGCGACCATCGCGACGGCGCAGCATATAAACCCGATCTTTATCCTGCAAAAAGAACGAGAATTGATATGTTTTCTTTACAGTCTTATAAGAATGCTGAATGCTGCTGCTCAAACTGTATAAGAATATTCTTATACTTATAACTTTATCGCTTAAGGCAAATAACGTAGAATAATAAATGAACAATGAATTATGCTAGATGGGCAAAGCTATGGAACCTAAATATACTTAGCATAGAAAAGCCTAGGAATGCAGCTAAATGATTTACTAGCTCGTGCAATATCTACAATTCAATGCAGTCTTTGGTTTCTACAAGACCAACGAAGAAGAATCTTTCATTTTGAAATTGACCTATTTCAAATTATTTGAATATTCCAAAGGAAAAATTTTCATTGATGCACACACCTCAAAGTCTAGGTGAAACGAATATTGTTGTGATTCGTTTTCTCTGCTTGTGGATATCCATTCTGGTGGATTAAGGCCGGCTGCGGCGCGCTCGTATAGTCGGGCGCGCTTTGGCTGCGTGGTGCTGTATGCATCGTTCATTTTCATGTTGGACAGACGCTTGCGTTGCGAGACTTTTGTAATCTCATGATCGCTGCAGCGTGGATGGACATGTGTCTGAATAACATCGACCACAACGTGTTTGCTTTTGTCCATTGGATCAGGCACGATGGTGGAGATGCGTGAGCGGCATGGCGTCACTTTATCCTTTCGTCGATTGCATAGCCAACGGTATGTATTGTTTTTTCCAATGCGATCGAAATGATAAAGGTAATCATCCACACATAGCATATCTACGCCCTTGGCAGAGCGTACAACATACACTTTGGATAAGTCCATGTCCATCTGTTCATCCATTGTTTTTGAATTACGGTGCGGTCGTAAATTCAGGGATTTTTAGTTTCTTTGCCGTTTTTGGTGTGTGCCCAAAAAATGTAGTACTGAAAATGAGTGTATTTTGCTCTTGTTGTTGCTGTTGCTTGGGATTTTTTTGGGTATTTTCGACACACTGTTTGACGCGCCAAAACTTGTTGGCGGTGCAGTTAAAGCAATTAATTGTAATTTATTTTGCTTTATTATGTAAAATTAAGGTTTACTTGTAGTTTAATGGTTTAGATTCTGTGCACATTTTACGACGCGATGAAAAATTATTTGCTGTAGACCAGGGCTGACAAAATGCTGTGTTGGCGTTGCCACTATGCAGTCTGTACATTAATTAAAAAATTATTGTTTATTTTCTAGTTTGGTACGCTTTTTTCCATTGAATGTGGATGATGAGGACAGCGTTGGGGATCTATTGCTACAGATCGATAGTATTTTGCAGTATGGAGAGGATGCCGATGTACAAGTACGAGATTTTGATGAGCCGGAAGGAAATGATGACCATGATCCGGATATGTAAAGGGGTTTAAATTAAATTTAAATAATAAGCAAATTATATGTATTAGTGTAAATAAATGTATATATAACAAGTTTTATTTTCGTGTAGTTTCATGAGTTATCTAATGAAGTATTTTAATTTAAACAAATATGCAGCCCTGCCCTGGTTTCTTTTCTGTGCGATACTTTCCAACACTAGATTTTCGGGCTTCTTGTTTGAATGCCTAGCGTCAGGTTTCGTATAAATTAAGAAAAATAAATAATAATCTTGAATGATACGTAAAGCTATATTATGGAGGAATCTGATGAGATTATTGCTGCATCTGTGACTACACAACTGGATATATCGACACGGTTGGCTGCTTTGAACCGCTGGCAAGAGGAACAAAAACGCCTTTTAGAAGAGCGTCAAAACAATCAGCGCCTAATGCTGGGGCTGGAGCACCGCAATATGTACCAAATGCTTGGGCTGTTGCATGACAACATTATAGACGAAAACACTGGAGATGTAAGTTTAATTGATAATAATGACAAGCAGCACACAGAGCGGGAGCAGCAGCACCAGTCACCAATCATACAAATGGTGCGTCACGCGAACCGAGAACGGGATGATGAGGAAAAAACTGAGCAGTCCCTCCAACTTAAAGAAATCGCTACTAGTCCACGACCCGCAAAGCCCAAACAATCATTTTTACGGCGTGGTGATGGGCTAAAGAAGCGCTTCAAAGTTGATCCTGATCAATTGCGTCTTAATAATTTACCGCGCTACAAATTCGCCAATGCTCATCCACAGTACCGCAAACCCATTTTGGTAAAACAGCAAAAGCGTAGCATTTTAAAGACACGCAAGGCGTCAACTGTTGTACAGAGACCAATAGCACTGCCTCCACCTCCACCGGCACCTCCACTGTCAAAAAAGGAGCAGCGCTTTCAGCAGCCTCTGATAAATTCCAAGACTGTGTGCAGCTCCACACCTGATCTAAAATCTTCCTATACTTCAACCAGTAACACAAATTCTAGTGTATCGCCTAAGGTGCGGTTTGTCGAGATAAACGACGCAAAAGGACAATTAGCCGATGATGAACACTCTTCCGAAGCAAGTTCTAATGCGCTGGCAAACATGTGTTGGGCTAAGGTGCTAGATCCCCAGCAAATTAAGCCACCTGTATTGCATCGACGCTCGGCCCAGATACGTGTGGAAAGCGATGACAACATCAGCATATTTGAGCTATTGGAGCAGAAGGCACGTGAGGGCAACGTTGATATGAACTCGAGCTGCATACGCACATTCATGGCACGCAAGGAGACGCACCGCCAGGCGGATGCTGATGATAGCGATCACATAGTAATTTCCCAACAGATGCGTGAAATGCGCCTGCATCCACAAGTGTCTGAGGTGATCAGTGAAGATGATGACGATGATGATCAGGATGATGAGCAGGAGAGCACTTTGACTCGGCCGCCGATAAAAATTAACGCTGGCAAAACTCAGGTACATGTGCGATTCTCTGATTCCAATGATACCCATCAATATTCCGATGAGACAACTGTGCAGGACGGTTCAAATGTTGAACTTTTCGAAGAGTTCAAAGCAGCGCTGTTTCAGGCTCTGGAGCAGAGAAAGACACAGCCGACACCTAACGTTGCTGATGATGATCAGCTAACGCAAGAGCTTCAAGAGAAAGCGAATTTGGTGCGCAAGCGTCTCGAAGAACTGGAAGCAGAAATCGCTACATTTAAGGACCAAAATGCTCAGCTTTTGCGGCTTAAGCAGCAACATGAGCTGGACAAGGCAAAATGCGCTCAGGAACATTTGGAGGCAATGGAGCGTGTGCATGATGAGAAAATCCAAGCGGAAATCTATTTGCACGATGAGCGAATGAAGATTGAAGAGGAACGTCGCAAATTCGAGCAACAAATGCGTCTTCAAAAGAGCAATGCCAATAGCAAGGAGAAAAAGGAGCTGGCGGCGCTTAAGCAAGAGGTGGAAACTCTTCAGCTGCAGCTGAAACAAAAGGAACAGACTCACGTGTCAGCGCAGGCGCGACTTCGTGCTCAGCTACGTGCTGCGGAGAAGGAGCAACGCAACCTCAGGGACGAGATTGAGTTGCTCGGACGTGAAAACAAGCGGCTGGAGCAGGAGATAGTGAAGATAACTCGAGAGAGCAATAGCAAAATGTTGCAGGAAATCAATCGGAATATTGCTCGGTTGGCTCCAAAGTTGGTAAGTAGCTTACGAATATTTAAAAATGATTCCAACTCAATATTTGTATTTAGCAGGAAGCATCAACTCCTGCGACCAAGCATACGGATGAGAATGGCAAACGGCAAAGCAAGTCCATAACGAATATATTGCAGGATAAAGCGGCAACTCAACAGCGCCGTCTAAATCGAAGTCGGAAAAAATCAGAGCCTCTCAGTGAAAGCTATGCATCGAGTAGCTCCTTCGATACGGACGATGTACCCATGCCAAAGCCAGCAAAGCCCACAAAACCAGGCGCCACTACGACTGACGAAATCATATCTGCAGCTCGCAGTAAGAACAACAATAATAACGGAAACAGTAATAATAATAACGAAAGCAATAATAACAACAGTGAATATAGTGAGTTTAAGCGTGAGATTGTGAATGAGGATGGTAGCAAAGACATATGGTATCCAAATGGTAATCTTAAGAAGATCAGCGCCGATGGCATGAATGTGCGCATGCTTTACTTCAATAAAGACATTAAAGAAACTGATATCCGTGCCGGCACAGTAAAGTACTATTATGCAGAGACAAATACATGGCACACCAGCTACCTTGATGGTTTGGAGATACTCGAGTTTCCAAATGGACAAACTGAGCATCGTCACAAGAATGGCGTCATCGAGATACATTTTCCAAACAATTCCATTAAAACTGTAGATCCCAATGATACGGAAAAATTGGAAGAATGGCGCTATGCGGATGGCACGCATCTGATCCAACTGCGAAATGGTGATAAGATATTAAATCTGCCCAATGGCCAAAAGGAAATACATACCAAATTGAATAAACGTCGCGAGTATCCCGATGGCACAGTTAAACTCGTCTATCCGGATGGCAGCCAGGAAACACGTTATTCTACTGGCCGTGTCCGTCTCAAAGATAAGGATGGCAAGCTTATAATGGATACGGACTATGCCAAGTATTAGATATGTTTATCGTCTCCATTTATTTATATATTTCATGCAATTTAATGAAATTAGTTATGCAATAAATAAATATGAATTGTTAATATGAATATAGCTAACAAATTTACATTATTAGATGTGAAAAAACTATTAATAAGAAACAACAATGCAATCTATTGGCTGTCCATAAAACTACTGCGATCAGTGGAGCTTGCATTAGTGTTAACTGCAGGTTGAGCAGTAGCTTGCAACACATCAGGATTATCCATGGCTTCGGCCATCATAAGCTGCTTCTGAAAGAAGCTTGGGTCCTGGTTAAATAATTTTGATGCAAATTGAATAACTTGCTGATAGGTAAACTCGCACTTAGCACGTTGGCCCCAACCGTAGGTAGTCTTAGGATCATCGTAAGGACTCAATTGTGAACGCTCTCGCTTCAGATATTCTTGCTTCACAAATGTCTCCTCGATCAGCCTTGATATGTCGCTGCCAAAGTATTCGTGCTCCTCGTGCACATTAACCCCCAATGTATCCAGCATGGCAAATAGCTTGGACTCCTCTGTATGACAGCCCCGTAAAAATATGTACGTCAGTATAATATAAAGCAATGTGAATTGAGGACGCTGAGATGCAGTTAGTTCGTAGGTGGACGTCGGTGGTGCTTCGGCTATACAAATATATCTCTTGGGATTTCCTTCGAGCAGGATTAGTTTAATACCGTAGCGTTTTTCCAGCAATTGGGTGACCAATGGTAATCTCTTAGTGACCTCCGTTTTTCCATCCGTCAGAGGAATCAAATCATTGTGTTTGATCGGAACCTTATTCGCCGAATGGCATAGGATGAAATTCAGAATGGTGCGCACTTGCTGATCAATCTCGATATGCTGCGTCTCCGCCTGGGTTGCATTTATTGATTGCTGAGAATGTGATGCATTGCGTCTTTGTGAGGCATTTCGTGATGTACTGGCCATTTGTTTGATTGATTCCTAAGTCTTCAATTTAGCGCGAAATTGTGAGCAGCTATTAAATAAATTGAATAGAGTTGCCACTGTGTGAAATCCGCTAAACGTTATTAACATTGCCAAATTGAGTAATATATAAAGCGTTGTCGGGATAACATTTGGAATAACATATTTAATTTAAATTAGTAACACCACTAACCATACAACACATAGACTGGACAACTAGAACAAATTTTTTTCACGAACCAGATTTTGAGTTGGCGTCCTAATCATCTTCGTATTTGCTCGGCTCTGTCATTTGCGGCTCGGGCAGCGAAAATATCGTAGTTGATTTTCAGTTCGCTGCCACCGCTCGAACGAAATGATTCTATTCTCATATGAAGCATCACTGTGTGCTATTCTTTCTTTATTCACTCTCTCACTCACTCTCTCTATGCCTCTCATATATATATGTGTGCAGGCACAAGCCAGCAGCGCACAAAAATTGATATTTGTCCGCGAGTTGCGATTCGCAACGATCCCGTCTGCCATTCTTAGTAAGAGTATGCCGAACTCTTAAACGGCTTTGCCATGCTCATGCAAAATTTTAATGCTTCGTGATTATTTTTGGGAAGGGTATGAAAGCGTGATGTACATAAGCATTACTTTTTCGCGACGAGCATGCACACACACAATTACTGCGTCTTGCTACATGTATGAGCAGTTATGTGACTGTGTGCTGTCTGTAGCAATTGTAGGGTCCAACATTTGCAGTTTGCTATTCTTGTAGACCTCGGCCTTAGAATTGTGGGAACGGTCTTAGATTTGTTCGGCCTTGTAGACTGCCAAATCTGCTTCCCCCATGCATATGGCATGTATGTTTATATGCATATATATGCATTTCTTTTTATACATGTTTAATAAATAAAAATTACTAAAACTAATTTAGTAACATAGCCCACAAAACATTTTTGAACGGGTTATAAACGATTTAAGTGGATATGGAAATTAATATGTATTGACAAATAGAATAAACCATGTACTCATTATTGCCAAAATGACTGCTGCAAGCCGTAAAGGCTCATTTGACAGTCACTCTACAATTCAAACTATACAAAATAGACAAACTACTGAATAGCGCAGGTAGCAAGAGAACAAACTGCAAATGTTGGGCCCTGCAATTGCTACAGGCAGCACACAGTCACATAACTGCTCATACATGTAGCAAGACGCAGTAATTGTGTGTGTGCATGCTCGTCGCGAAAAAGTAATGCTTATGTACATCACGCTTTCATACCCTTCCCAAAAATAATCACGAAGCATTAAAATTTTGCATGAGCATGGCAAAGCCGTTTAAGAGTTCGGCATACTCTTACTAAGAATGGCAGACGGGATCGTTGCGAATCGCAACTCGCGGACAAATATCAATTTTTGTGCGCTGCTGGCTTGTGCCTGCACACATATATATATGAGAGGCATAGAGAGAGTGAGTGAGAGAGTGAATAAAGAAAGAATAGCACACAGTGATGCTTCATATGAGAATAGAATCATTTCGTTCGAGCGGTGGCAGCGAACTGAAAATCAACTACGATATTTTCGCTGCCCGAGCCGCAAATGACAGAGCCGAGCAAATACGAAGATGATTAGGACGCCAACTCAAAATCTGGTTCGTGAAAAAAATTTGTTCTAGTTGTCCAGTCTATGTGTTGTATGGTTAGTGGTAACACCTTTATTTTTTTTTACGAAATGTAGTCTTTAGTTTATTCAATTAAACATGTATTTCGCATAATAATTTTCTGATTCTGTTGTCATAACGGTATTTCCGTATGTAAAAAAGTAAATACAAAGCAGCGCTTTATGTTAAGCTATTTACCTACTATTGCTTTAAGCTTCTTAAAAAGCTAAGCCAGATGTCTTCTCTGCTGTCAACATTTTCACCTCATAGCCGTTAAATAAATAAAAGCCGTTGAATGAATTAACTCGAAAAATAAATTAAATTCCTTTACATAGCTTTATTTGCTATTGATCAAATCTCGTTAACCTTGACTAAATTTAAAATTTCACTTTCCACACTTTGCCGCCAATTAGCTCATTGCATGTGCAAGTGCATCAAAGTATGCCAAAAGGCTTGAGCAAAGGACTCTTAAGTACGTCCATAACAATGGACTTATGATTTTTATTGATTTAAGGCTCAAGTTCGGCCCTTTGCCAACTAAGCAGAATCTATCTAATTGTACGGCAGTTAACTGAGACGTATTGTCGCTGTCGGATTGATGAGTTTTCACTGCAGCGGGCGCAGATGAGTATTCAAATTGCAATTGTCATTTAAATTGTGTATGCTGTGCGAAGTGTTTATTTTCTGTTTTAATTAAAATGGCAAAGATATGCGAGTAGCAGCCGGAAGCAAACAACTTTCAAAACTAAATGCGAATGACATGCACGGTCAACATTCACCAGACGAGCAGCTCGTCAAACAAAACAAAATTGCAGCAAACGAGCCAACGTAATGAAATTGAAATGCATTTTGTGCGCAGACACACGCCTTGGACTCGTCTGTCGACTTTGCTCAAACATAGTTTATTGCCTTGAAATGTGTGTTTTAGCGAAAACTAGTTATGTATGTATGTGTAACTGCGTCGGGATCTGTTGCAACTGCGTAACTCTGGCCACACAAACACACTCATACTCTTAATACAATCACACACACTGAGGCTTCCTTACTCACTCTCCCTCTCTCTCTCACACACACACACTCTGTAATTATGCGCAGGCGGAAGGCGCTTAAAACTGTTTGGCAAGTTGGCAAATCTTTAATTAATTTTCCATTGTAGCTGGGCTAAAAAAAAAAACAATGCAATATACAACTCATAAATTTATGCACATCTTTTGTCCGAAATAGAATTTTGTAAATTCCTTTTATTTGTTTGCCATTTGATGGTCGATTAAGAACATTGACTTGGCTTAGAGATTTGCATATGAAAAGTTTGAGAATTCATATGCATATTAGTATGGATCATTATCGTTATTATTATCCTAAGCGCAAAGCAAAAGTGAAATGTCACGAGCTGTAGTAGAAACTCTGTTGGCCGCATGCATGAGTAAACAATAACAAAACTCTTTAACTCTAACTTTAACTTTAACTTTGCTTTGGCTTTTGCCTTAGCTTTCTATACACAGATCAACATTTTTGCTTTCAAAACGCGCAATGTAATGTCAACGCTTTGTTTATTTTTTTATGTCGTCTGGCTAATTGTTGTCGACGAAGAAAATTTGGAAAAGAAAGTCAAGGTCTTCAGCAAGACTGTGACAACAAACTTGCGCTGCAGCTTTTTGTCGTTTTTAGTGAAATGTACATTAAAATTTAGCAAATGGCCAACGCGCAAGTCATTTAGAATTTCCATGGCAAACTCGCAACTCACGGGCACGGGGTTTCATTCAAAATGCTACACAAAAACTATTAATATATTAATAACAAAAATTCAAATAACAATGTGTATATAAATGGGAAAGTCATGCTGAGATACTCTGACCACAAAATATCTTTAATATTTCTTGTACTTTTGTATGTCTGAAAAGCAATAAAGATGATGATGATGATGATGATGATATTAATGATCAAGATGATGATGATAACTTGAATTATACATTATAATAACAATTAAAATAATTAATTAGAATAATTATAAAGATTATAATACTAATGACAATGCTAATAGTAAAAAAAAGAAGAGCATTAAAAAACAAAGAAATAAAATAAATAAATGGAACTGGTAAATGCATATATAAAGATAATAATAATAAGAGTATTCACTATAGTTAAAGTTCACTTTTGCCCTGTTACTTGTCTAATTCAGTCCACATATGTTATGTCTTACAAGCACTTGAATCAGTTCACAATATACGCCGCAATGTTAGATATGTTCGGCCATTTTTAGCCGGCCAGTTCTTGGTTGAATCTGGTTGCGTGCTGTGCTTGAAAGTGGTCTACCTTCAGCTGGCTGTTTGGCATTCTTGTTGAACTGGTGTCAAGCTGCTTGTGAAGTGCACACGCGCCTCCAGCCACGGCAACGACAACGACAACGGCAACGGCAACGGCAACGGCAACGGCAACGATAACGACAGCGGCAAAAACTTTTGCTCCGGCTTAAGCCTCTGAACCGGCATTTCGATTAGACGCAAACGCAAATCGAATCATGACTGTGTCGAGAGACCAGTTATGGAATTTGTGCTAAATATCAATAGGGTTCGCAATTAACAACATTTTTCCAATATAGACATTTACATTATTCATGTTGCGATTCGACTATAAATTTTGGCAGCCAGCCTCGTTTGCATAGCCATGTGATGACAAGTTCTGCCTCGAATCAGGCCAATTAATATGTTGCCTAGTTTTGACCTATATAGTCTAAACGATGAATGGCCTTCGCATTTAATCAGTTTTGTTTGCCTGCCCCACTCAGACGATGATAATCAAATTAGGCGCTTATCAACCATTTTGCAACGCGCCATAAAGTGCAACAATAAGCAATAATTAGCTATTTTTTTTTTTATTTATTTTATATCTACACCTATATAGTTGTTATGGTTGCAGTCTGGTTCACTCGTGCATGCCGAATAGCGCATACGCACAGTGTGCTGCATGTTTAAGCACGGGCCTGCATTTGCAGGGGGTCTGCTGGCATTGTCTTCGATATAATATGTTCGCATTTAAGCTAACAATTATGCGCTAAGCGCATCAAAAGTATTTAATTAATTATTTAACTGTTGGCCAGGCATGGCATGAATGAACTTGAAGCTGCCAAATGAAAAATGTTTTCAGAGTGACTAGGCTTTTTAAGATGTAAGCGTATGAAACACTAATAATTATAAATGGGTCGCGCATAAAATATATTTGTAAATTTGTTGCGAAATAATTATGTTTATCTTTTATGTGAAGTAAGAGTTGTGGGAATTTGGAAATGTTGCATAGGCAAAAGCTTCTATGCATTCTAGGATAGAAGATAATCTTAGCTTTCATTCAGATAAAATACACGTATTAACAATATTCTGAGACCAGCTAATATCGAATAATAGCCAACTCTAGTTTAAATTGCTTAATTTATTTATACTCTTTGAGCAAAATACTTTGTTTGACTATATTTCGTGAAGGTCATCAAGAAGTTGTTTCTAGTTATACCCTGAACCCATTGAAAATGGGAAATCAGGGTATAATGGTTTTGTTAAAAGTATGTAACAGGCAGAAGGAGGCGTGGCAGACCCCATAAAGTATATATATTCTTGATCAGGGTGACGAGAAAAGTTGATATAGCCATGTCCGTCTGTCCGTCCGTCCGTCCGTCCGTCCGTATGTATGAACGCGTCGATTTCCGAAGATACAAAAGCTAGAGAGTTCATTCTTTTTGTGTTAGGTCCGTATATTGAGCGCGCAGTACGAGTTTGTTTCAGAAATTCGATAACTTGTATATTTGCTTAGTTATCGATAACTGAAATTATCGGGAACCAGTTATAAAATTCTAGCTAATTCATCTTTAGAGTTAGAGTCTCCAAGTCTTCTGCATATATATAGATACCAATTTAATACAATTTCGGTTTTTGTCAGATTTTGGATTCCGGTCCCCAATTCGCCCCCCACACCCCCAAATGTGTAAAAAATGCATTTCAAATACTAGAGACATACAGTTTGGTTTGGCATAAAGATATGAATATCATAATCTTAATCTGAACATATCAATACGATTGTCCATCTAGAAACAGAATTATTAGTCTATAAAGTTTTCTCATCAAAACCCATGTGGCGCAGCAAGCAAGGCAACGACACAGCAAGACGCATTGCGGGCACACATACATACATATGTACATATGTATGTATGTATGTATATGTGTACAATCGCAGATCTGCGTGTGGCTGTACATATGTATGTACATATTTGGACATGTAAAGCTAATTGTAAAAGAGTTATGATTTCTAAAAAAAAAAACCTAAAATGTCAAATAGAATATGTAGATCATGCTGAAACTCTCATTACATTCCATTATATATTTTAAAAATTTTAAAACAATTAAAATAACAATGGAAATGCAAGCAACGTTGAGCAATGCAAATCAATTTTCGTATACGTGTGCACATATACACACAAAAAATCTTGGGCCGTTTTCTATGTTGCTATGCGTGCAAATTCTAAGAATCACAATTGTTTTTGAATTGCGTTAGAATTGTCTTTGAATTGTATTTGTATTTTCAGTCACTGCTTTAGTTTTTTTTTTTCGTATATGGCGAATTTGATTCGTTTTCGCTACTCAGCCGTCTAAGTGATCTGTGGTGTAGATGGCTAGATAAATGCACCGAATGTTAGGCTGTCGGAGGTTCTAGCCCCGCCTAAGCCCTTCATAATTTCTTATTTTTAATTTTTTTTTTTTTTTGTATATTTCTTTCTTTTTATACCCTGAACCCATTGAAAATGGGAAATCAGGGTATAATGGTTTTGTTAAAAGTATGTAACAGGCAGAAGGAGGCGTGGCAGACCCCATAAAGTATATATATTCTTGATCAGGGTGACGAGAAAAGTTGATATAGCCATGTCCGTCTGTCCGTCCGTCCGTCCGTCCGTATGTATGAACGCGTCGATTTCCGAAGATACAAAAGCTAGAGAGTTCATTCTTTTTGTGTTAGGTCCGTATATTGAGCGCGCAGTACGAGTTTGTTTCAGAAATTCGATAACTTGTATATTTGCTTAGTTATCGATAACTGAAATTATCGGGAACCAGTTATAAAATTCTAGCTAATTCATCTTTAGAGTTAGAGTCTCCAAGTCTTCTGCATATATATAGATACCAATTTAATACAATTTCGGTTTTTGTCAGATTTTGGATTCCGGTCCCCAATTCGCCCCCACACCCCCAAATGTGTAAAAAATGCATTTCAAATACTAGAGACATACAGTTTGGTTTGGCATAAAGATATGAATATCATAATCTTAATCTGAACATATCAATACGATTGTCCATCTAGAAACAGAATTATTAGTCTATAAAGTTTTCTCATCAAAACCCATGTGGCGCAGCAAGCAAGGCAACGACACAGCAAGACGCATTGCGGGCACACATACATACATATGTACATATGTATGTATGTATGTATATGTGTACAATCGCAGATCTGCGTGTGGCTGTACATATGTATGTACATATTTGGACATGTAAAGCTAATTGTAAAAGAGTTATGATTTCTAAAAAAAAAAACCTAAAATGTCAAATAGAATATGTAGATCATGCTGAAACTCTCATTACATTCCATTATATATTTTAAAAATTTTAAAACAATTAAAATAACAATGGAAATGCAAGCAACGTTGAGCAATGCAAATCAATTTTCGTATACGTGTGCACATATACACACAAAAAATCTTGGGCCGTTTTCTATGTTGCTATGCGTGCAAATTCTAAGAATCACAATTGTTTTTGAATTGCGTTAGAATTGTCTTTGAATTGTATTTGTATTTTCAGTCACTGCTTTAGTTTTTTTTTTTCGTATATGGCGAATTTGATTCGTTTTCGCTACTCGGCCGTCTAAGTGATCTGTGGTGTAGATGGCTAGATAAATGCACCGAATGTTAGGCTGTCGGAGGTTCTAGCCCCGCCTAAGCCCTTCATAATTTCTTATTTTTAATTTTTTTTTTTTTTGTATATTTCTTTCTTTTTTATTATTATTTATTCTTTTGTATTTGATACCTTTGAAAGTCATTTGGTAGTTTAACTAATTGTGAATAAGTGGGTTTTTTTTTAATTTCAAATATTTAATAGCATCATTTCTGAAAGTGTTTTTGTTTCAATTATATTTTATTCCGTTAAGTCAACAGAAAATAATGAACAAAAAAAAAAGTCTGCCCAAATAACAAAAGCACGTGACATCTGCGGTTTTCCTATATGTACACATGTACACACATGTGCATTCAAAACTAGTGTAGCATGGTCTAAAAATTTTAACTTGGTAGATGGCGCTTTAGCAGTGAACTTATTTACTATGGCTATTACAGCTTCGAGTGGCATTGATATATTTCTTTTACAATTATGAAGTGTCTGTGTTAATTAAGGTAATGCCTGTTAATCGAGGAACGTCTATTTGTTGGGTCTATTTTTAATGATATTTAATAATATAACATTTTTCGAATTTCAACTAATATAAGCGCCATCTATTATTATTTTTTTTGGCAATGCAATGTATATATACATGTACATATGTACATTTTGAACGTTACACGCATACATTCTTATGTATACTTTCTGTTTTATCCATATGGGTAATTCTCCAGAAAAGTCAACTTTTTGTCACGTTCGACACTGGTTTTTTGTAATTATCTTGAAAACGGATTAATTTTAGTACTAATCAAGAACAATATATTTAACTATTTGTCAAAATAAAGAAGTTTTTTCCATTTTCAGCACTAAAATTGATGCATTTTCAAGATAATTACAAAAAACCAAACCACAGTTCAGATTATTATTTTATTTTATTAAAATTGGGTTCAGGGTATTATCTAGTCGAGCACTCTCGACTAGAGTTTTCTTACTTGTTTTTATTAATTTCCTTGGGCGCTTTGTTTTCGTGGTCTGTGGCTTGATTAAGTTTCGGGTTTTAGTTTGATTTTTATAAAAATCTTTTTAAGTATCTTGAATTGCTCTTGAGATTGAGATTCACGATCATGATGGCTATTCTAAATGCTGTTTTGGGTTTTATATCTTATCTATCAACGGTATGTGAATTTTATGACTTCAAAGTGGGCCAAACAGAAAAAAAAACAAAAAAAAAACCTATGTTTCAATTATGTTTAATTCATGGGGGGGGCTATTAAATATGAATTGGCCACATGCATAGTGATATTAAACAAAAAGCGAATTCTATTTTTAGTTCACATTGAGTGCCTAATTGTAATGTTCAATTAGATTCACAATGTGGACTTATAGATACCTCCGGCTGCTCAGGGACCAAAATAACCCTACTACAATGAGTCATTCATTTGCTCTACTCAGAAATACCTCACATAATTCTCTACGCTTGCTAAATACTAAACAGTTGCTCATAAAATTCAATTTCGGTTTTTTCTCGACTTACGCGAACAGTTTCGTGACGTTTCGGAGACAACTTTCGCAGCTCGTGAAGGTCGATTGACTACTTTATATATATATATATATATATATATATATAAACGATTTTTTAAAGACTCGTATCGAATATGACAAATCTGAATCACATTGTTTTGAGTCGTATTTAGTATGCAGTCGTCAACGTTGTCGCCAACAGCCTTGGGCAGACATTTGCATTTCAGATGGGAGAGCAGTAAAAAAAAAAAAAAATCGTATTACATCAATCTTAACCAACTTCCTGTGTGAAAACTTTCACACCTCTTTTTGGCCCAAAGACAACAAAAGATTGGCATTATTGTATTTCATTTATAATTATTATAATTTTGTTTTGCATTGCATATAATTAACATCATATATTTTTTGGGACAAGTTGCGTCGTTCGCAGATCAGGCTGAAGTCATGGTCATGGCTAACAGATTGACTGGCCAATGTGTCAACGACTCTTGCACCTGGCATCAAAATGTCAAACGACTATTTAAATGACACTCTAAGTTATTTTGTTTTTGTAGGTCATTTACACTCGCAAAGCAAGTCGAGCTGCTGCTTAGGCAATGCCATTTATGACTGTGTTTGTGTGCTCCAATAGCATTTCATACAGTGCTTAGCATTGAACAAACTTGTACACCTGTACACCAGTTTTCAGTTTTTCTAATTGTCTTCAATTTGAATTAAGAACTACTAAATATGGCATGCAGAAGATTAAATACTCTTTGTTAGTTATTTTACTAGTAGGCCACCTGATTGCATCAATTATTCATTTAACGATTCTCAACTTGTTCATTCATTCGCTCATCTGTCTATCTGACTCATGTGTAATAAATTATAAATTTAACTGAGTTACTGCTGGACTTTTCTAAAGATTGCGCGAAAATTGTATATGTATACGCCTGATGGGGCGTGGCAAAAAACATAATCATAAATATCTTCCCCTGTTTTAGAATCGTTTGTTCTGCATATACACAGATCTTCGTTGACTGCTCTAATAGAAATTCTGAAAGTATCAATATTTATTTCACTATTTAGTTCAACGTATGTAGACAGGATAATAATATCTCTTCCTTTTATAGCTAATATCGTTGGATTATCTAATAAATATTGAAATAAATATTGATACTTTCAGATTTTCCTCTCTTCAATAATTATATTTAAATTAAGAAGTTATTGAGGCAATACATTTTGAGGAAGTACATTTTGCCAACAGCTATGAAATTAATGTTAAATAATATTTATGTATAATATATTGGATAAAGTATTTTATTTTTTTTTTTATATTCTTCATCTGTCTGTCTCTTTCGCGCTTAAGCATGGCTCAGTAATTCGATATGCGTGAGATTTGTCATCAGTTAATCACGAAATGTGATAGCAGCGAAAGTTAAATAATTTTCTTTGCATGAAATCTACATAGAAATGAGGCGAATGCCAAGTCAAAATTATATTTTCACGTTATATAAAAGCGCAAGCGAATTTTGATTAGAGATGGCAAAGAGACGAATACAAATATGTACATATATCTATATGTGTACATCTATATAATAAATTTTCATTGTTGATGTCTTCATTTCGGTTACACATGAAAATTTGCGCGTCAAATCACATAGAGGTTTTCATTATTTGTAACTCCAACCAAATCAGAGCCAAAACCGAAACACGTGAAGTAAAAAGAAATCTATTTTGCAATTTTAAAGAGTTACAGATAGCAACAAATGTGTGTGCTTTAATTCGTTTTGGGTTTCCTTATTTGGCCATTAAAACCGTTTAGCTAATTGGTTTTGTAATGGAGCTAAATGTTTTGGATCTCATTACGTCAATAGTTTTTGGTTTGCGTCTCACTTTGTCTGTGTAAATCAAAATAATCTTGGTTCCATATAAATGCAATCGAAACGTATGCATACATATAAGTATCTGTGTTACATACATATGTATCTAATGTATATTACCTAAATAAAAATTGATAAAAATTAATTGAGCAAACGCGGGCCAGATTGAGCATTTGGCCAAGCGAACGTGCCCAAATGTATGTGTAGCAGCTGCTGTTATACTCTGTGTGTGTGTATTTGTGGTGTTGTCGAGGCGGTTAAGCGACATGCCACCAAAAATGATTGACAATCACTTTATAAACAATTTCGTTTGTGGTCCGTGTCGCGGAGACTGCTCGACCACAAGCGAGCCACCCAAAGCACATTCGCATTTGCTGCTGTTGCTGTTGCTGTTGCTGTTGCTGTTGCTGTTGCCGTTGCTTCCCCATTCGAGTCGTTGGCTGCTGCCAACCAACCAGTTGCATATGAAAGTAAAAGTAAAGCAACGCAGTCGAAAACAAATGCACGGCTCAGACTTATATGTAATACGCCTATATAAACACACAGACAGAGCGTGCATTTCAATGCAAGCCAGCAGGCAGACATATAAGTATGTATATATAAACATGCTACTCCATATATATAAAACAAACAAAAGCGACGCTCAAGCAGACAGTGACACCGGTTGTTGCTGCAGACAATATATATGTATATATTGTGTACATACATATATATACACACATACATCCATTTAGTTATATATGAAATGCGTTCAAAAAAGCCGCTGCGCTGTTGGCCAGAAAGAGCAGACGCTGATAAAAACTGAAAGCCCAACCGAAATACATATACAATACATATACATGAGATCGAAATGCTTATGAACAAAATGATATTCAAAGAAATGACATCATTGGAACACACAAGCAACGTTCTGCATGAGCCTGAGAAACGGCATTTCTTTGAATAAGCGTAAGAGAATTCCAAATGACTCAAAACATGTCATGCGAATATTCTGCAAATACATATGTATATAAAATTGTCCTTGCCCTAAAAATTGAGGTGTGAGATATTAAGTGGCTTTTGTGTTTTGTTTTGAGTTTAGCAAAACAACTTAAAATATGGTACATCTTTGAAAAGAGTTTGTTGCTTAAGTCATTCGTTTTAGCAAACATTTTATTTATGTTTTGTGCAAAAATGTGCATTTTAACTCGGATTATCTGTCTTATCTATATCTTGCTATACTGTGTCCTTCTGCATGCTCTTGATATGCACGGAAATTGAAGGTAAATACGTGAAACTTGAAATATATATATTCGTGCGTACCCTGGCCATTGAAAATTGAGAACTCATATTTGAAATGTGTATATTTTTAGCTGTAGCCCAATTAAATGTAAAGTAGACGTATATTTGAAAGTTTTGACATTTTTAATTGAGCCTTATGGTTTCCTCTTGAATACTTTAGAAATTGATTCAATGATTATAAATATTAATAGTTCTAAATTTCAATACATTTCTGTCACATGATTTGCAACTATATAATTTATATATAGTTATATAATAATATAATTTTGTTTGCTGTGAGTCATAAGGCTGCCAAAAGTTTTTGTTGCAGCTTAAAATTTTAGCATGTCGTTGTCTCTTTTTTATTTGTTGTTCACATTAGTTATCTTTCAAAGCCATGTCGAGCTGGCTGCCTGGTTGCTCCATTCAAAATATAGAAACAAAAACAAGAAAATGTGTGCATAACTAAAGTTGCAACGTTGTCTTTTATTTTTATTGTTCTTTGCAGCAGCAGCAGCTCAATATCTAGCAGATAAGCAGTAGCAGCAAAAACAACGACAACGACAATAGCAACAACAACAACAACAATATGCACAGCCCACAGTGTGACTAACAATGGAAATTGTAGCACAGTGCCATTGTGGCGCACACTTGGCCAAAGTTTGTGCAACAGCATTAGCGCATTTTGGAATTTTTGCATTTAAAATAACAACCGCAACAACTCAAACAACAAGCTTTTGACGTCTGTGGATTTTTATGCTGTATTGAGTCACATTTCTTTGACTGATGAAGTTGACTGCAGAATTGGCCCAGCCATTGATGTGTGCTGACGGTCTCTGGGCGCGTCTTCGTTAGCATGGATGGCATTTCAAAAATTGCATATTCAGGTATTTTTCGTTTAAGGCGCAGCTTGGCATTGGCATCATAAAATCGACAATCTTTGCTTAAACTGTCTGCGTGTGCTGTATTTATCCAGCCTCTTATGCAGTTATCCGGAGTTTTATAAGCCGCCTTTTGGACTCTTTCAGTTTCGCGCGGTGGGCGTAGGCGTAGTAATAAGTGTCAGCTGGCCTGCTCATTGAGACATTGAGCCTCACACTGAGACAGAGAGTTTATTTGGCCGGTTCAAAGAAATTCGTTGAGTTTACCTTGTCAAATTGTTGTTGTCGCAGCCTTCCTTTGATACATTTCAAAAACCTAACGGCTTTTGGCAGCAGCCACACACCCACATCCACCACGCACTCACACACACATCGACAGACACCGCCTAGACACACCTGAGGCATGCGAGAGCGCAACTTCGTTTTCGATTATGTCAAGCAACGCTCTCTCACCTGTTGCTCAGCTGTTGCTGCGAGACAAACTCAACACACAGTCGTAGCAGAAATCGAAAGAGCAACTCAAACCAGTTGCCCATTGCTGTTTAACTCGTGATTAGAGTGTTGGCCACGACGACGACGACGACGTGGCCGGCGCCGTGGTGAATTGAAATCACGAAATATCGTCAAGTTGCTCTGAGCCTAGTTTAGAGACCGGAGCGCGCTCAGTTGGTGGATGTGCTTCAGCCGGAGCGGTTGCTAGACGAATCAAACGCAATCGTGTCTTAGCTATTCTATAGAAACGTGGCCCGTGCGCTTGGCCACCTTTAAAGAAATACCTTTGCGCATCGGGTTAGTGCAAGCGTTTAAGTGTGTGTTCATGTGTGAATGTGTGTGTGTGTGTGTGTTGGTTATATATAAAGCACGGCTTTCATCTTGGCCAGACGCTCAGACAAGCAACGAAATCAAGTGAAACATTTAACTAAAAAGTCTGAACACAGAAAAAAAATTCCATTAAAAATACCAAAAACCGAACGAAAAAAAAAAAAAAACAACAAAACAAACAAGTTTCTCCACTGTCTCGCTCTCTCGCGTAACTCTTTTTGTTGTTATTTTCTTGTGTATTTTGTTTGAATATTGCTATAAAAGGAGTGAGAGTGAAATGTGAAATGTCAAACGAAATACCCGGGCACAAGCACTTTTACAATGACTTCATTTGAAAATTAGCTGAAATTTAATTTCATTTAAATACAAACATAATCAGCTCGGCTGTGCGAACTATAACAGGCGGTGCATTGTTACAGCAGCCGCTAACTAATTAAAATTAATCTAATATGCAGTCCAAATCTTGGTCAAATACACAATAGCAACAACAGCAGCAGTCGCAGTAGTAACAGCAGCAACAGCAGCAACAGCAGCAGCAGCATTGATAGCATTTGTGGTTTTCTAGTTAGTCGCAGTCGGCCAAAGTTGCCGCAAATAGTGCCACAAAGCCGCTTCCAGTCGCCGTTGAAGTTGCAGTTGCATTTGTAGTTGTAGTTGTTGTTGGTGTTGGTGTTGGTGTTGGTGTTCGGAGTTGCTCGCGGAACCGGTTCAAATATACAATTTTTGGATCTAAAATGCTGTTCGTTGTTGCTGTTGCTATTGCATTATTGCGAATTGCATGCGCATTGGGTTTTCTTGCATATTTTTCTTAGTTAGTTGCTTTCGTGTAGGACAGAGCTTAGAAAGGCAAGAACTAGAGGCCGGGGCTTAGTTGGTCTTCATATATATGTATATAGAAACTGCAGACATAATTGGCAAGTTAAAGTCTTGTTAAAATTCCTACTAGAACTAAAGACTTGGCTATGGAATTGATGTCAAACTAATGACGAAATCACTTATAAATTACAACTGCTCTTCTTAATTTATCCATATACATATAATTGTAATAATATATATACATATATCAAGCTTATCAGACTAAAGAGCTGAATCTATTAGTATAACAAATGACTTAGGCAACGAACTTGGCTACTCAGTACCTAGATGAAATTAATCAGAGATTGTATATTTTTAATACGGCAAAAGATTTGATACAAATATACACATCTGTTATAACAAAAGACTTAGGTAACGAAGTAAACAACTGACAACTGAATCTTTCGAAGAGTTCGCCAACATTGTAATACATATATTAATATACTTTTGAAAGCTATTTAAAAATATCATTACCATATGTTGGCCAAAATATAAATGGTGCAACAGTAAAAAAAATAATAATAATAAACATAAATCCCCTCTAAAATTATTTAACCTAACTTTCAAAGGAAATGACACCATTTCGGTTTACCACATAAACGAAAAAACCGTTATAAAGGTGAAAAAAATCACACACTCCGAAATAAAAGACCAAATGTCAAACACAAAACGTGTAGAAAATTAACGATATTGAACAAAGCCGCGCATTAGCAAAATATTAACAAATGCCAAAGCGAAATGTAATCATAATTTTTAAACAGAAAGTGTTAGATAATCTTGAATCTTGAATAAATTCGTTTACCATTTTGATTTTTTAACTAGTTTCAATATTTCAAAATTAACAACAAGTGCAAAGGTGTGAAAAAAAACTGAACTAAAGAATAATTATACATTAAACATATGCAAAAACTGAAATCTACGATGCAAGCGTGTAGAAAAAAAAGAGCTCCAGGCGGCGACACGGCGTCAATTTTGTGGAGCAAACTCTTTGTGTCCAGTCTCTGCGGATTATTGCTGCTTGGCATTCAAATTGAGCGTGCGGCGTCTGCGCCTGCAGGCGAGGATGATGCTGCAGCCATGCCCACTACTCTGATGCCACCATTGGATATAACCACTGATGCTGACTCTACAATAGCAACAACAACCAGTACAACAACAACAACGACAACAGTAGCAACAGCAGCGGCAGCAACAATACTTGGCGTAGAACAAAGTAGCGAGTCGACTGCGACTGCGACTACGACTACGACTGCGACTGCGACTGCGACCATGTTGGATAGTTCAACGACTTTGGGGGCCAACAAATTGAACGCAAGCGATGCTGGTGAGTTACATAGACCCAAAGCGAACGAAAATTATAGATAGCATTGGAACGTCGCGCAGGCGCGTCTCAAAAGCTTTGCCAGACACTTTAGTCTCACTCTTTTGGAGTCCGATGACTCTAGACCCATAATCAAATTTCATTCTTTGAGCTAACAATTAACGCCGTTCCACTCATCGTCGTCGTCTCCACCCATTTACGTATCGATCCGTCAAACATTTTTCATAATAATAATTGCTCCCCTTTTCGCTTAAATGGTGCTTGATAAAAGAAATTTGGCTTTACGTCATTTTCTTTAGATTAATCATAGACAGAATTTTGGTTTTTCAGTTTCCTGTTGAATTATTTCGTTAATTATGCGGCGCCTCAAAGTGGAATAAAAAAAAAAAACAAATAATAATACAAATGGAAACTTTTCTTTCAACTGTTGCGGAAATAATTTTCGTAGATTTCGAGCCTAGTGAAGCATTAAATAAATAACTGACATAACAAGTGAAGATATTCAAAGGTAATACTTCAACTTAGTTAGCGACTCGAACTAAAGACGAAAGTAGGCCAAAAAGTTTACTTTCGTCTGAATTAATTCTTGCACGAGTTAATAGAAATTCGTATACAGATTTGGTCTAATTCCATTTTTTTTATGAACTCTGTTACTGCTGTGTACTAAGTGAAAGGTTTCTACTCCGTTCACTAATCGAAACTTCAACCCTTTAAATTGGGTTAGCGGTTTAATTGTTTAGCTCTGTGCTCTTTTGACTATATAATAACATTTTCTTCTTCATACAATTAGTTGGTTTTCGTTTTAATGTCAGTTGCACATCAAACGTGTCACGTTTACAGCTTCTTTGATCTGCCTCTCTGTCTCTGCTGATGAATTGATAAAATAGTGGGCCCCACAGGCTGTTTTAGAGCTAATAAAAGACTTTGGCATCATCTCAAGCAGACGAGACAATAATGAATGCCATTTTAATTATGTTGAATATATACGCATGAGTCATGTCCTTCACCTACGTGACACCTAACAGCGGTTACACCTCTTGAATGTGTTTCATAAATGTTTGTCAAAGTAATTTGTTTCTCAATTCCGCAATAATATTTTACGTTGGCTTTGGGCAATGCCAATTAAAACAACATGTAGGAAATTAACTTAAATCATAAATCATTTAGATGCCAAAACACCCCCACAACAACTTGAAGCAACTTTTGTGTAGAGGTTGTGCATCTCAACCCACATGTTTGGTATTCATTAATGAATCAAAATAATACAAAAAAATTAATAAATAAAATATTATCTTACCATGATGAGTTGGCCATCTTTGTCTGATCAACTAAATACTTGGTGGGCAATTTCATTAAATTCAATAAATTAGTAAGACATTTTATTTATAACAAATAATATATAAAAAATTGAACATCTGATTACCATCAAGTAATCCGTAAATGATATAATTGGCAGTAGTTAAACTAGTTTCAAGCTTCAAGCTTAATACTTTAATCGTAATTAATGAAATTGTCAATAGGAAAACTATTATAGAAATGTAGAATGGTTTAACCTCAATAGGAAATGAGAGCTTTGAATATCATTTGATAAGCTTAATCCCTCTTGAAATGCCTAATCCCTTAAACATTTTCAATACTATAAATATTTATGCTGTTTGTAATAAGTACTCACAGCTGTTTTTAATTTCATTTCCATTTTATAGAGTTTTTTTTTTTTCACTTACAAAATTTGTTTACAATGTATATATAACATATACTTATGTAATATTCCCATTTTGGCATTTAATTGTAGTTTTTGAAACATAATTGGCCTTTGACAAACTGGTTGCAAAGACTTGACCGCTAAGGCGTGCTCGTGTTGCTGTTGTGTCAAGAAATAACAAGCAGCTCTAAATTATTTTGGAGCAAAGCCAAGTGCATATAAATTGCAACTCGCTAATGAGTTGGTAAATTACAGAGCACGGCTAAACGCCGATTGCATAAATCATTTATGTATATTTCTTGTGGTTTGGCTCAACTGAAGACAAAATTAGGCGCTAATTGATGGCCTTGCATTGTTGGGAAAAATAAAATAAATACAAAATCTTATTAGTCTAAAATGCCTCAAATGCAATTCAGGGCCTGCATTCGCCATGGCTTGCCAAAAATGTTCAAGAAATACAAATTTATATATAGATTTTGAAGGTCTGATTACACAATAATAAACATCACGAAATATTTAATTCAATATATAATAAACAAAGCTAAAGGCTGTATGTAGCCTTTGTGCCAAGCAGCGACCTCGACGAGCCTCATGATTATTTTTATTTTGGTTACTTTCTTCAAGGGAAAATTATATAGTAAAAATAAAAAAATATATGTTTATATACATATATATTGAATGAGTTGTTATTACCGTGATTGTTGATTACTTTTGATTTATGCTATTATTACAAATCAACGCACTTTGTAATTTGCATACTTGTAACACGATGTCATGCTGCCTGAACGGAAATTGAATTTTGAATTTTGAACTTTGTAAGTTCAACAATAACAAGACGGCATATTGGGTATATATTTTCAATGGCTATTCAGTTAAAAATACAAAACTCATTCCACTCAATAGATTCATCTTTCGTCTGTATTCAATTTTCACACAATTTATAAGGTTTGTTGCCTAAGTCATTTGTTTGAGGCTCCATGTGAGCAGTTCTTTCGTTGCGGTCTTTCATATTTATTTGTTATTTTTTTCGGCGTTCGTCAAGAGATTCTGCAGAAAGCCGCAGACAAACAAGTTTGTGCCCTAAGTTATTTGTTTTTGCCCATTTCCAAGGATAAATACATACACATATGTATAAAATTTGCTGCGTGAGAAATATTCCAAAAATTAAAAGTATTTTTCCCAAAGGTGGGGCCTCTGCGTCTTTATATTTATAGGTATGTGTTTGCAATTGTTGTTGTTTTTGGATTCGTTGGGTTTACCTTTCGCTTGGGGTTCATGCACGATTAGCTAACAAAATTTAACGTCCGTTATAATGAACCGATAAGTAAAAGTAGCTTACGACTTTTTAGCAAAAATAGTTAAAAATTGGTTAAGAGTTGAGTGTGAGACAACAACAACAAACAAGCTGCAATTAACAACACTTTGTCGTTGTTGTTGTTGTTATAACTACTCTGTACATTGACACTTGTCGTAGTGCGAGCAGCCTGCGGCTGAATTTTGAATGCGTGAAAGTGTTGTCAGTGCCTTGACTGCAGTTAACAATTAACATTTCGCCCATAAATATGACTGCATGGATTTTCGAACTCAAGTGTCAAATAAAAAGAAAATAACATATCACAGTCAGATGGCAGACAACAAAAGTTAAAACTGTGGGCTTTGAACTTTACGTGCGGTTTTTCCTGACTTTCTCCTGCACGAATTTATTGCCAGCATCATACGATAGAACAACAGGTTATCTCTACTCTACGATGTATCTGCCATGAGATGCCATGTGGAAATCTGGATAGCTCAGTAGCTCAGCCTCTGGTATTTGTGTCAGGGACACCGGGGGAACATGTTAGCTATTTTTTTAAATTTTAGTTGATTGCATTTACTCAATTCAAGTAGTTATACGCATCCATTTTATATTGTATATATGCATGCACGCATGCAATAGATATGCGTTATTTTCTTCTTCTCAATTTCCATTAGGTAATTTTTGCTTAATGTGCTCTGAGAAAAATGTAGCGCAAAAAGTCGACTCTAATTAATGCATTTTAATTGTAGGCTGTACAATGTGAGTGTGTGTGTGTGCGTATAAGTAGAGTTTTACTGGGGTGTTTATGTAATTAAGTATGTCATTGAACGGTGCACAGAGTGTTTGTCAGGAAATGAATACTTAGCCAGGTAGCGAAAGAGGGAACGGATCGAGAATAAAAGAATGGCGCTAGAGGTAAAGAATATGAAATGAAAGAGGAACAAATACAATCGAAACAGAACTGTAAATTTAATTGAATATTTATGAAGAAAGAATATACATATATACGTATATTCTTAATTTGGCATAAGCTGTTATAATATGCTTAGCAAGTATAAATTTTCACATATATATTCATAATTATATTCAAGTTTTATTTCATTTTGTTATACAACTAAGCTAACACTATATTTACGTAAGGCCTTACTCTTAATGTGGCTTGGTTACCCCTTAGCTGGCCGTGTGCCATTCAAGTGACCTTCAAATGCAAACGCACTTGGCACAATGTCTACCACGATAGCCTCTCACATACACACGCGCCCGAGTGTGTATGGAAACACTTTTGCAGCTCCAATTCGAAATCCAATTGCAAGTTGATTTCATGGCCGGCCAAGTGACTCGTGGAGCATTCACTTGGATGTTGGAGCAACTGAAAAGCGTGGTGTCATTGCATTGAGATACAAATATAGATATGTGCATAGGTATATGTATCGCAATGTATGTTGCTGATATACAGATACATTTTCAACAACTATATCTATCAATTGTACAAAGTTAAGTGGCTGTTGTGCATAGTCATATATGTAATTTTTAGCTGGGGTCTTTGTCTTGGCCTCTCCATGAGCGATGACACGCGCTGAAACGTGTTTCTTTTCTTACTTGCTTAAGAGCATTAGATGCGCTCACTCCAACTCAGCCACAGCCTCCGCCGCCCTCTGTCCGAATTCCAAGACAAACTGCATTTTTCATTAGCTGGCCCAAGCGCATGAACTTTCGAGTTGAGCAGTTGAAAAGGTCAAATGCCGCTTTACACGTTGCCTTTTATAGTGGAAAATAATTTTGTTTTATGGCTTGCCAGCTAGCTGGTCTAACGGCCTGACTATTTTCCCTAAGTTGTTGTTATTGCTGTTGTAGCGGGCTTTTCTAATGTCTTTGGCTTCGTATTTTACCCTATCGAAATGTCTGCTTTGCCAGCAAGCATTATTCTTTGTCTTCTCAGTACATTTCTCAGTCATTAGCTAGATTGAATAGAGATAAGGTGTAAATAGAAAAATCTGATATCTGCTGGAACGTGAAACTTAACTTAGACCTAACCCAAATGTTGTTTACGTTGCATTAAATAAGCAACAAAATTAAAATTTACCTGCATGAGAGAGTTATTTTGATCTATCATATTCAATCAACTCAAAAAGTTTGCGTTGGTTTCGTTTTGGCATGCCGAACGTTTAAATATGATTCACTTTAAAACATAAACTTTTTTTAATTACCAGTCACATTAAAAATTCTTATTGATAATTGTACTAAGTGCATTAAAGTGTAATCTCTTCAACAAATCTAATTTACGTCTATTAAAAAATTGAAATTCTGTCCATTTTTAACGTCAAACAACGCAGCTTAGTTTGAATATGCGAGAAATCTTTTTGAAAGTAATTTTTAAATGCAGTCGTATCATTTGATCATTATGATGTGCCAATCGCTCGGCTAGCAAATAACCTTCACTCCAGTTTTATGTTTTTGCAAATTAACATACGCGTATTACATGTAGAAACCAACAACCTGCATTGTCATCAGCAGTCTCATCCACGGACACACAGAAACAAAGACTTTTAAATTGCAGAAAAAAAAGACAATCAAATTTTCAAAGCCAACAAAAACAAAAAAAAAATCTGGCTTTAATTATTAATATCCATTAACACCCTGACAAAATATGGCCATTCATACAAAAATGTATATATATATATATGTATATTTATGTATATGTATTTCTCCCCAACTTTATTCAGCTTTCCAAATGCAAGTGAGGCGTCATAAATTACGCAACATCCATTCGCTATTAGTTGATAGTTTCAGAAATATATATAAAAAAAAAACAGAGTTTTGTCCAAATTAAACTTAAACCGGATCAGATGGCAGCTAAACCACAGCCAAAGCCGCTCACAAGTAGGCAAATCAAATAAATTTGTTTTGATTCAGTTCAGCTTTGTGGATACGTGACAAAAAGACACGCACACAAACATAGGAAAGCAGACGCATGACCGTTACATTACCCAAAATCTAAAAATGTACACATACACATATGTACATGTATGTACATATACAAATACATATATTGTCCCCCCAGTCAGTTGTTGACAGTTTTTGGGCGCGTAAAAAGCTTCATGAACGGATAGACCCACATCGTAGCCCCACGAAGCATGGACCGTTGTTAATGGTCATTATGCAGAGCTCATTATGAATACCGAGTGGGCCGTATGTGACGTGCTTCCGGTTGGCTGCTTTGAACATTATTTACCGCCAAAACAGATACTCGAATATCGCCCAATGTGTGAGCAGAGTCATTTGGAGTATCCACTTTGGTTATATATGTATGTAGTTACATATATTGGTTAATTGCTTGTTATATATTGATTTGGAGCATTACGAGTTTTGCTCAGTCAAATAATTTATATAATATGTATCTATGACTGTTTAATAAGATAACTAAAGCGGAAGTCTTTAAAAAACTTGTAAGAGATATAGATTTCTTTGATTTGAAAGGCTTTTCATGTGCGTGACTAAAATATTTAAAGATCAATATTCAGAGTAGCTCATCAATCTTCATTTGAATCGAGCATCGAGCACTGCAACGGACGAGGGTAAAGATTTTCTCGCTGCTCGAAGTAACATAAGGCTGTTATGAGATCATTTCCAGGTTCATTTCATATACATATGCAGTTGTCTGTTTCATTGAAATTGTTTTGTAATTGGTTTATAAAAAAAAATCAAAGAAATCTTCATTTCGCTGTTCTTAAAGTTCATTTCAAAATCGTGCTAAACTCTAGCAAAAAATAAACTCTATTAAAAATGCTCAGTCATAGATTGAAGCTCACGATTATTGTTTGAGCTCTTTGAAAATCTCTTTTATGAGCAGTTCCGTTTAATGGCTAGCTACCGTAAATCTATTTAGTTTGCTGAGCTGCTGGCAAGAAAGACATCCGGTTAGTATGCATACCGTTTATACTGACAGCTTGTCAATTCTAAGCACATCATTTGTAGACCTCTCCTATAAGACCCCTGACCAACTCCTTGCATTGCTGTCTTTTTGTTCAGAGCCGCAAAACGTGCGGCGACTTGAAAAAACCGCAAATGAGTTTTGACTACCGGCAACGTTTTGCATTTCTGCATAAGTGCTTGGTATTCTTATTGTAGTGCTTGTTGGTGTGGTTGCTTAGTTGTTGTGGGCGTTTGCAAGAAAAAATAAAACGAGGCATGCGGATAGAAGCCATTGTCATATATCATAATCAAGCCGGCTGCTTGGCTTACTGTGCACATCATAAACAAGGCTGAGACCAAGAGCCCATTTGACATGGTTAACAAACAAGCTAAGTTCGTTGCCAGAGTCTTTTGAATGCAGCCCAATTGAAATAAAAGCAGCTTGCATAACAGAGACCCAGAGACCACCAAACACGTTGCAATGAACTTTACCCATCTGCTAATATGCATATGAACTGGTATATAGAATATATATACACATATAGACAAATATATATGTAGTCTGAAGGCAGTTGGAAGCGCTCAACGAGTGCCAGTGAAAAATGAAAATCAATGACAGTAAAAGACAAATTGTGCTCCAAGTAGAAATGGACAAAACAAAGGAGCTCAAAGAACGGCAACAACTGCAACATCGAGTATTATAAACGGCTAACCGTGACAACAACAACAACAACAAAACAGAAAAAACGACAACAACCATAATAGCAGCAGTGCAGTAAAAGCTGCTGGCAGCATAACGAACTGAAATTCAAGGTTCAAGTCAGTAACCCTATCGCAAGTTCTGGCCCCTCAACTCTCAGTTAGAGCCACAATAAAAGCAACGTCTGCAGCCAAAACATAAAACACACACAGGCACACATATACAGAAAGACACACATACATATATATACATACGAGAGCATTTATGAGCATGCTACAGCATGGACTAAGGCTTGGGCTAGGGCTAGGGCAGGGGCAGGGGCTAGGACCTGGGACCTGGGTCTGTGTCTGGGCTAACGAACTGAGCGCAACTCTTCTATATTTTTTTAGCGCTAAATTGGCGTCCGTTGCACGCGGCTTGGCCTGAGCCAAAGGCACTATTTCTTATTGGAGCGACGACAACTGTGCCTGACTGCAAGAACAACCGTCTGTTGCAAGTTGCCTGGTGCCTGCTGCCTGATGCCTGATGCCTGCTGCCTTTATGCTTATTACCACGCATGCATGACAGCCACTGTGCCTATAGGCACACTCGAACGCATAGTTCTCCGTCTTCGTCTATGCCTGGGTTTTGCGTCTGCGTCACTGGCTCTTGAATCGCCCCCATGGGGCCACATTTGCAGCGCCCGTCAAGTTGACTTGCGGGTGCTTTTATTTTGTTCTCTGCCTTGCCATGAGTCAGCGGAGGTGCCAAGGATCCATAAAGTAATGGCCATTTATTGTTGCTTCGTAACCTGAGTAGTTGAAGCTGAAGTTTCCAAGTACACGAAAGAGTGTGTAAATTAAAAGAAAATTACATTCCATGCTGTTTAAAGAGCGAGAGAGAACCATATCCGAGTATTAAGATAAATGAGCTATGTACAATAATTTCAAATCTAACAGCTGCATAGATGAACACCAAACGAAGATTAGCATCAGCTCAATCATTAAATGTGTCTTAAATGCTTCAACACGACGCAGATTAAATACTCTCGATGTGGTTAGATAATATCTTCACTGGTTTTTAGCTATTTTTACATTAATTTCTGATATTTTATAATGAAAAACTTGGTACAAATATTGTAGTTTAGCTAGGTTGTACTTAATCGGATAAGAATAAGAACCGGCGTGTGAATCTGCTGTGAACGAGTTCAAAAACATTATACTTTATGTTTATGTGTTTATGTTGAACAATGAACAAATTAACATTTACTTTAAATTTAGCTAAACTGCTTTTCATTTTGATGTGATTTCGACCCACTGTGCACAGACAGAGTCAAGTGTGTGGCTCTTGTTGTTGTTGTTGTGGATGTTGCTTAATACAAGCTGAAGTGGTCCCACTAAAGTCATCATTTATTTATGACATGAGCTTTGCGCCCCGAAACTATGCCCGAAAATAAATGTAATTATATAACAGCGAAGGAACAGAGAACAGGCCAAAGCCGAGAAACATAATAACAATAACAACAGCAACATAAGAGACTCTAAAGAATAACAACTTGCCCAGCTCGCGGTCTCAGGTTAAGCGCGTTAAAGCAAAGCTCGAAAACAAAAAATCTCCAAAGAACCAAAGACAATACAAAAAGAAAAAAAAAAAGAAAAAAGAGAAAAAAAAATGGGAAAAAAAATATCAGAAAAGATGCGGCTAGCTGATATTTTGGCCTCGCAGGGTTTGTCTTCCAAGAATGGCGGGCCAGGGCCTGATGATTCAGCTGGCACAGACGCAATCGCAGCTTAATGAATACCTTGCCGATTCTGCAGAACTGATGCTGTGTGCTCACATGGTGTACAGCCAAACAGATATTACGAGTCGATTTCAATGATGGCGTTGCCAATTGACGCTGCCAATGAAGGGACGCGTGAGATATTACCAATACGAGTGTTGGCTATGCTGTTTTTATTCTTTCTTAGCTCGGTTTCCGCTAGCCTTGCGCAGAAATTCTTGTCGGTATATCGGTACCGTAAATGTGGGGCAGCTTAGCAAAAAAAGGCAGCTTAAAGTTTATTTACCCCACGTATGGCTCAATGTCGGCCCTAACTGTTAATGGAAGTTAGAAATTGGCAATAGCTCTCGGCGGTGCTAATTGAATTGAAATTCATTAATATTTATATGTGAAATTATTAGCGCTAAGCGATTATAAATATGGCTGGAGCAAGACTTGAAGAATTTTATTTATCTGAAATAATAATTTATTCTATGAAAAGTGTGTTATTTCTATATATTTATTATCATTTTGATAGCAAGACTTGAAGAATTTTATTTATCTAAATAATAATTTATTCTATGAAAAGTGTGTTATTTCTATATATTATCATTTTGATAAAATCAACATCAATAGGATATAATTACTTTCAATACAATATGACTTTTAATACAAATCTCGAGCATGTTGTTCAGTTGGCTAAATAACATATGCAATCGCATGCTATTTCTATTGCCTCACATGTATTTCTTGCCAGATATTTAATTAATTAATTGAAGTATTTGGAAGCTATTTATTGTTGGCGACATTCGGAATTCGCTATATATAGCATATATATATGCATATTTAATTCTCTTTTATCCAAAATTTGTTCAACTAATTTTTTTTATTCTCAAATATTAATTCAAGTTTCTATAGCTACGGCTGAAATGGAATATTGGCATAATATAAATAAATTGAAAACCATAAGCATATGAAAAAGATAAGATTATATAAATTATGCATTTATACGATTCAAATGATGGAATATCAATAATAAATTAAATTTATGGTTGAGAAATTCCACCATTAATTCTATTATAATTGCCCAAAATTTTGACAGATTTATCTGTGTAAATATTTACATAAATGTTGATCATCTTATTTGCAATTCATTAATCATATATTTGTCTTGATTTAATTGCAGAGATGACTACAATACTGCCTGCAGTTGAGATTAGCAGCACCTTCAGTAGCAACAGCAGCACAGCCCAAGAGGAAACCACATTGCGCTCGACGAGCATCGAGCCCATTACCTCAACGGAGCCAACAACTACTCCGCGTGTTGAGGCCGTACTTCAATCGGAGCTGGAGAAAACGCACATTCAGCATATTCCCTTAAAGGATGAGCATGCTGAGAATGTGGGCGGCGATGCCACCACAGAGCAACAGCAACAGCAGCAAGAGCTGCAGGAACAGCAGAATGAGCTCTTGCTCAATCAAATCTCCAGTGAAAACGATGATGATGCCAAGGATCTGAATAATTTTCGACATCCGGCAACTCTCATAACAGCCAACAATAGTGAGGAGAATGTGCCCGGAATCAGTGAGAATGAAAGTGACAGCGACAAACCTGCACTCACAACAACAACAACAACGACGACGACGACGACAACAACAACAACTGTCGCGCCAACAACCACAACAACAACAAGTGAGTCCGAAGATCCCTATCATGTGCATATACTGTCCGAGAATCATGATCGCCTGGCCGAGCACGAAGATTATCAAATGCTGTCGAGCAGCACCGAGGAGGGAGAGCCAGCGACAACAACTGCAGCAGCAGCAACAACACCAACGACAACAACAACGACAACCGAGTCGAGCGTTGGCATTATTGTCAGTATGGAGAACAAGGCAACGGCGCAGCCATCAACTGAGACGACATCCACATCCCGAGCACGCGCCATGAATATGAATGAGCTCGGGAGTCAGCAACCGACTGAGATACCAGTTGAGGCAGAGACAGCGGCAGAGCCAGAGGCCACCACACTTATGCCGCGGTTCGAAGTGGACGCGGGTCCAGTGATTAACATTGTTGAAGGACAGCATGTGCTTGGAGTGCAGCACCCGACCGAGGACGAAATAAACAGCAGCAGCAGCAGCAGCACTACAACACCAACGACAACAACAACAACAACAACGACCACAACTGATACGCCATTTGTTGCATTCGCCGGCGAGGGTCGCTCGGCAGGTGGTGGCGAGGATATTGAGCTACTGTTCCATCATAATGCTACTATGCAACAGGCTCTTATGGATCTCAGCGACGTCAGCATGGACGATGAACGCTCTGAGCTAATTACAAGTACGACGACAACAACAACAACCACATCGACAACTGCTCAACCCGAAGCGGAAGTCCCGAAAATTGTGGAGATCACAGCCAGCGGAGATACCATGCAACGTGAATGCATGGCCAGCAATGTGAGCTATAAGGTAATTTATTTATTTATTTATTTTTTTGGAAATGGGAATAGATGAAGTTAAAGTTACTGAAAGTTGAAGTATATTTATTGCCAGTTTTGCCTTGTAAGCTGAGATATCGAATAATAGAAATATATTTTGTAGTTAGAAATGGTTTTGAAAAGAAGCGTGAGCTTGATCGATCCTTAAGCTTCAATTAAGATTGAACGAAAAAACCTTTCTTAAAAGCAAAAGTAAAACACATGAACAAACCTCATGTCTTGACTTAAGCAAATTAAGAAATCTTTGTAGTAAGCAATTAGCTAGGCAGCTGTAAAATGTTTTACACCTACTTGGGCACCCCTGTGGTACGCTCCTTGGTTTTCTAGACAGCCAGCGAATGCGTATACATTTATGTATAGCCGCCTCCATTTTGGCCTGGCAATCTTTTCAACTTCCTGGCACGCAACTCCAATTTGCCTTGTCGTCACTTGATTGCATAATGCGCAACAAGTTTGGGCCACTCATAAAAACCGGTCAACAGGCCTCAGTCTCAGTCACAGTCTCAACAAAGAGTTTGTCGCAGCTGCGGCTGCTGTTGTTGCTGTTGCTGTGTGCACTCCAAAAATATTTTTGGTGCACATTTCCCTTGTTGGCTGCTTTCGCGGTTTTCTTGCTTGGGCAAGCAGCAATTATGCAAATATTTGCGCGCCTTTAAATCGAAAAATGCCAGCAAATTGCTGGGCTGTGATTGATGTCGTCGTCATCGTCATCATCGTTGTTGTTGTTGTTGTTGCTTCAGACTCATTATCAGACCCAGTCTTCATCTGGGTAATCAACGTCATAATGTGGCATTGTTAGAATCTGTTGTTGTTCTCTGTGCATCTATAATCTAATTAACGCCAGTATCTGAGAGTATACATAAATTGCTACATGCCTGCTCTGTCTAGCCAAGTGTGACGTGTTCATCAAACATTGCACCCGAGCCACAGGCATTTAGACCGTCCAGCAGCAACAGCAACAGCAGCAGCCGCGCCTCCATCTTGCACTACTGACCAACCCATTCAGCTGTTGTTGCAGTGGCTGCTGGCCTGTTGTTGATTTTGTTTTAATTAAACGCTCGCTTGGGGTTTCTTTCAATACTCTATCAGGGGTTTATTGCCAGTCTTTCGCATTTATTAAGCTCTTTGTAAGCACATAATTACAAGAAAACACCGAGCTAATTAATGTAGATATACTGGACTAACCAGAGCTCTATGTGCAGGGCATTTTGGTGATTATACAATAATTAAGTTGAAATTTTCAGCAAGTTTTTGATTTATTTCTGTCGTTGCCTCTTGAGTTTCAGAGTATTTTTGCTGTTAATTCAATTTAGTTATTAATTTTTTAAATATATTTATAATTGTTTTTTTTTTTTTCTTTTGTGCTGGAATTTTCATAATCGGGTTTTGCGGCACGTATCGATATGAAATAATTTTGCTTTCACTTTTAATAATTTTATTCGTTGTTGCTCTGATATTTTATATATGTATATATATATATGTATATATATATTTATTAATGGCGATCGATCGCCGGCGGCCACGTGCAACATACCAACGCGACTGCGAGCAGCATGCCCCAAATACTTGTTAAAGTGAGCAGCCAAATAGTTTGTGAATTGAACAGACTTTATGGGCTAGTCGGGTATATAGTTTGATATGCCAACGTGAGCTTTGCCTTTGCTTTATAGGTGTTTGAGATCAAAAGTTCTGAAGAATACGTATTCTTCATTTTTCTTCAAGCGTGAAACGCGTTAAGGGGCGAAAAATCACACAACAGAGCAACATATAAAATGAAACGTATTCATATCCGAGGCATATAAAAAGTTCTAAGAGAGCACAGCCCACGTAGTTTTTTTTTTTAATTAAGCGCACACAAAAGACTGCAAAGCGCTCGATGCTAAACAAAAGACTCAGGCAACAAACTCGATTTCAATCTTTGTCTAGCTAGCGCGCGTGGGTCGCGCCTTAAACTAGTCTGAGCCGCGCTTTGACATATCTGCTTATTGGTGCACTCAGACTCCAAAGTCGGGCAGGAAATGTTTACCAATTTTCATTCAGTACTCAACCAGTTGAGCAAATGAACAAATGATTGATCAGCATCCCGCACAGTTAGCCATGCCAATTGACGTAATTTGTGCGCAAATAGCATCAACCACTGTCTTTCACGAACAAATTCGCTCCACACCGGAGCACTAAATCTATTGTCATTAGCTTCCAATTGGGTCACCGTTCTAAGTCAGTCACTAAAAATAACTAGCTACTTATTGCCGGTGAGATTTTTTAAGAAGCGAAAGCTGCAACAATATAACTCGAATAACTCGATTGTCAGTGAGCAAATGGAACTCGTTTGTCCGCATCATTTGTAAATAACATTTTGAGAATAACAAATATTCGCATTAAAGTAAAATTGGGGTTAATAATGTGGATTGAAAACACATTTTTTATTACATTCCATTACGTTTGTCCCCCTTACAAATATTTATCAGTAATAATTAATTATAATTTCTGGACTATTTTTTAGAGGACTGCAGATGATGTTTAGTTTCTTACTTTATATCTGAGAACAATTTAAATAATTTTGCGCTTTGGTTCATCTATTACCTTAAGTTATTATTAGTTATTTTAGTGATTTAGCTATGAGTCGGGTTTGTTAATCGTTAAAGTGTTGACAACTAAGAAAAGGGCTATCCCTTACTTGAAATCATAATTAAATTAGTTAATTATAGTCTTATATAATATTTATTATATAATATTTATCCCATTTACTTTTACGCAGAATATTCCCCTCCATCAATCTTCAGTCAATCTCATAGTTTATAATTTCTTGTTGTCTTCCTTAGCATGGCGAAAGCATGGAACGGGACTGCGATGAGCGCTGCACCTGCAACCGCGGCGAGTGGATTTGTGAGCCACGTTGCAAGGGTAACAGCTATCCGCGCGGTAGCCAACGCACCATGGCGAATCCGCATTGTCACGAGCGCATTGTGGATGAGGACGAATGCTGCAGGACTATGGAATGTGTCGAGCCATTGCTAGAGCCCAGTGTAGCCACAGTCAACATGGCTGGCGTGCCGGCTATGGCTGTCGCTGAGCAGAACGAAGGTGAGTCCAGTTCCGATTCCGATTTGAGCCAGCAGATGCGGAGAAAGCTTTTGCTATGGCCTAACATTTCCTGCTTGGCAGCTTATGGTCCATGCTTTAACGTCATGTTTTTTTATGCTTTCCATAAACGCTATACACACACATACGCACCTCACATTATAAACTCCTCCGTATACACACGCACACATACACATATAACCAGAAGGCACGCCCAAGCCGCGCAACGACTGCCATTACGAAGGCGGCATCTATAAGTTCCGCGAGCGCCTGGAGATTGGCTGTGATCAGATTTGCCATTGCGATGAAGGAGGCGTCATGAATTGCCGTCCACGCTGCCCGGAACGCAATCATACGCGCGCCGACAAGTGTGTCTACGTCAAGGATCCCAAGGACGTCTGTTGCCAACTGGAGCTGTGCGATGTTACCCTGGATGATCACGAGCAACAGCAGCCGCTGTCACCAACACTGCATGGCGGTCTGAACAGCATTGGTGATGAGCACGAGCAGGAGCGCAGCTTTGGCCTAGAGGAGCAGGCTCGCGATGCTGGCGGCGCCACGCCCACTTGCAGCTTCAAGGGTGTACAGTATGATCTAGGACAGCAGTTCCGGGACGGTTGCGAGCAGCTGTGCATTTGCAATGAGCAGGGCGTACACTGCGCCAAGGTAGAATGTCCGTCCACATTCGGCCTGGATGTGCTCAATCCCCTTTGCATACGCTGGGAACCGGTTCCGGCAGACTTTAAGCCCGTGGCGCCACACTGCTGCCCAGAGAGCATGCGCTGTGTGGATAACGGTACCTGCACATACCAAGGCATGGAATTTGAGAACTGGGCACCCATTCCGGCTAATCTGACGGGTAAGTTGTAATCGACGCAAACTCATTCAATCACTCATACATTCATGCTTCCCCGAAGGTTGCGAGAAGCACTGCTACTGTGAGAACGGCAAGGTGGAGTGCCGTCCGGCTTGTCCGCCAGTTTTGGCACTACCACCCGCTGACCTGCCCTGCCATCCGGCACAGGCGCGTCTGCTGCCCATACCCGATGATGAGTGCTGCAAGCACTGGGCCTGCGCACCGCTGGCACCCAAGCTTGGCGGTGCTGGGCAGGAGGAGGAGACACAGCAGGATCAACAGAAGCAACCGACCACTCAATCCTCAATGACACCTGGTAAATATGGCTAGGGAATGCATGAAGCAATTTCATTTCGTTTATCGCATGCAAAAATCTTATTGAAATTTGTCAAAGAGCCTTTAGCCACGTTTACACAGCATCATGAAATGAAACATTCATGATAATTGAAAACAATTGGAGAATAATTGAATAATTGAAGAACTCGTTATCAAACATCTCAAAGCATATTCACTTATATCGCTCATCTTTCCCGCATGATTTCAAAGCATATTTATTCCATTATGATTTTGTACTGCTTTTGCTATTTAACTTGCCTTCTTTTTCTCTCTTCTGCTGTTTTTGATTTGATTTCACTTTTCTGTTGGCGTGCTATTTTACATTATATATGTATATATTTTATTTATTTTCTATGCTCTTGCCAAACAAAATAAAATAAAATAACGCTATGCATTTGTAAATAATCAAAATACCATTCAACATGCAACCAATATCAGAACCAACAACAACATCGACAGCGACAACAACGACGACAACAACTACAACAACAGCAGCAACAACAACGAACAAAGTGTTGCATGAGAAGCCAACGGATGTTGATTATGAGAAGAAATCGCAGCTGGCCGCCTTCTACCCCACACTGGACGGCAAGCCACCAAAGACTAGCGCTGGCGTCTTTGACAAACATGAAAAACACCACAAGAAGGTGCAGCAGCAGCAGCAGCATCAGCAGCAACAACACCAGCAGCAGCAACAAAATGACATTAAGTACGATGTGCATGAGGATCAGCAGGAGGACGTGGTGAACAACGGAGCACCATTGCCGCCGGGAGGCTTTGTGCCGCTGCAGCTGGGCGGACACTACAATGAATATCAGCAGCAGCAACAACATCAGCAACAGTTGGGACCTTATGGCTTCTACAATCCTGCAAAGCCCGCTTATGATGCATACAATCCCTATGAGCCATATGACATTAATCCGAATGGCATACCACAGGGCAAGCCCCCACCGGTGCCTACTAGTCAATCGGATCTGTTCAATATTCTGGGGGCTGAACGGCCCGGACATCCGGGACAGTCATTGCCCCAGAAGGACAATCACAATCTGCCCTCCCATGTGAGAATCGAGCAAATACTTCAGCACTTGCAGCAGAGCGTGCCAGGTGGACCAGGATCAACATCCCAACAGCAGCAAATACAGCAACAACAACAACAAAGGCCGCTGCCTCCACATTATGTGCCCATAGTGCACAGTGGACTGCCTCCACCCCCGCCTCCCCATGGCATCGCCATAGTTGATGGTCAGCCCGTGGCCTATGAGAGCTATCCATTGATACCCGGCCTGGGCGTGCCACCAGCACTGCAAGATCCCCAGCACCAACAACAGCAACAACAGCGACAACAGCAACAACAGCAACAACAGCAGCAGCAAAAGCAGCTCAAACAACAACACGAATCATTGCAGCAATTGCCTAGCATTGCACCCAGCTCTAGTACGAGCTCTGGTCTATCCACCCAGGCCAGCGAGCACAGCCTGCATCACAGTCCGAGCCAGAGTCAGAGCCAGAGCACGGACAAGCTTCCCACCCAGCAAGCAGGTTGAGATTCTACTCTATTCTAGTCACATCCTTCTTAGCTTATTCTAGTCTCTCCTCATGCCGTATGGACAATGCTATACTGATATACACCATGACAGGGTTTTACTGTACTAACTGTGACTACTTTCAACTTCAACACACATACATGCACACACATACACACATATATAAACTCATTATCAGTCATCCACATCATTGTTGAGCTTCTTAGATAACTTTTTAACCGAAACTAATCTCAATTTATAATTTAAACTGAGCAAGAATCGATAGAAACTTATTCTAGGTTGCCAATTCCAAATATAATTTAAATTTATATAAGAATGAAAACAAAGCATTTTCGGTATGTTTTTGGAATTGGAGCTAGGAATGCGTAGTAGTGCTCAAAGCTATTCGAAGGATCTTACATCAAAATATTCAATGCCTTTATACCTTTTCTAGGCTTCAACAATCTGCAGCCAGACATCGAGGTGCACACTCTGGAGGCCATCGATCCACGTACCATTCGCATTGTGTTCACTGTGCCCCAGGTATATGTGAATCTTCATGGACGTGTGGAGCTGCGCTATACCAATGGGCCGAGCAATGATACGTCTAGCTGGGAGCAGCAGATATTTGCACCGCCCGAAGATCTGATTGCTACCTCACAAATGGAGTTTGATTTGCCTGGCTTGGAGCCCAATTCGCTGTACAAGGTGAAGATAACGCTGATTCTGCGCGATCTTAACTCGCAGCCTACGAGCAGAGTATTCACGGTCAAGATGCCAGCTGAGAGGACGATAACGCCTCCGCCACAGATTTCTGACTACAGGCCAGACTTCCAGGACATATTCAAGACCGTGGAGGACCCTGAGCTGAATGTAAGCGAAACGAACGCCACATGGCTACAGCTGACCTGGAAGAAGTTGGGCGACGACCAGATGGAGTATGTTGATGGAGTACAGCTACGCTACAAGGAGCTAACGGGCATGATCTATTCCTCCTCGCCTTTGATACACCGCACGCTGACCGCCTATACCATACAGAATCTGCAGCCTGATACGGGCTACGAAATTGGACTCTACTATATTCCATTCGCCGGACATGGAGCCGAGCTACTGGCCGGACATATGATCAAGGTGCGCACTGCACCAAAAACGGATGTCTATGGATTCGATGTGATGGTCAATGTCACCAAGGTTAAGTCACAGAGTGTGGAAATCTCCTGGAATGGTGTGCCCTACCCCGAGGACAAGTTCGTACATATCTATCGCGCCATCTATCAGAGCGATGCCGGCAAAGAGGATTCGAGTGTCTTCAAGGTAGCGAAACGGGACAGCACAACGGGTACTCTTATTATGGACCTCAAGCCAGGCACCAAATATCGTCTCTGGCTCGAAATGTACCTCACCAATGGCAATACTAAGAAGAGCAATGTGGTCAACTTTATTACCAAGCCAGGTGGTCCTGCGACGCCAGGCAAAACAGGTAAATTAAGTCGTAGATATCAATGTGAATTAATTTAAGATGAGCTTCTTCAATTTAAATTTCAATTACAAGTCTTGCGTATTCTTGAAAGGATCTATTTGAGCTTTAAGAATCTTGGTAATGCTTGAAGGATTTGTTTGATTTATTAGAAACATGCCAATATACATACATCTATGATGGCATCCATTACCTTAGATTGCATTTGAGTACTCGAACAAGTCCCTATCATTATATTTATTTATCAACCTTCTATTTCTTTCTCCCTCCCATAGGCAAATTGCTGACTGCAGGCGTGTCTGATCAACCAGTTGGCGACTATTACGGTCCACTTGTTGTTGTGTCAGTGATTGCAGCTCTGGCGATAATGTCGACACTCGCACTACTGCTGATCATAACCAGGAGACGAGTGCATCAGACGGCATCGATAACACCGCCGCGCAAGAGCGACGCTGCCTACGACAATCCCTCATACAAAGTAGAGATACAGCAGGAGACAATGAGTAAGTCACAAAGGTCTCTCGATTATGCTCTTCTGTATTTGTATTATGAAATCTTATTTACAGATCTGTAACGGGTGGTTCAGATGAGAGAGGAGGCAATACTCAACGCACCCAAAACTAGTTTAGAACAATGTTCTTGTAAATACTTCAAAAACTCAAAACTCAGTGTCAGGAAAAAAAAAAAAGAAATGATCACGATGAAATGAATACGATATTTCATTCCCCGGCGCAGGATCTAAAGGATGTCCACACACTAAAATGGCCGCCATGTTGTATGTAGTGTTTAAGAGCTCTTTTCAATGAACTAAACATTTTTCGTTGTTAAACAATTGTAACTTGTGTATATAGGGAAATAGAAGAGAAAAACTGAAAACTGAAAAACTGAATAATGAAATCTGAAAGTCCAAGAAACCAATTGGCCTCGCCTGGGGCGTGTGAAATGTTTATGTTTACGCAAATTCTTCTAGCGATTTCTAAATGCCTAGTTAGTTTAACTTGTAAATTTTAGCTTTACATACGTACATATACCGTAATTTAAGAACGAGCACCAGCAGTTCTTCAAGTAACAGTCCATAAATATTTAAATATTAGCTTGTAAACGTACAGAGATATGCAAACTTATGAATAAATAAAATATTACAAATTATTGTTCGAGCTTTTTTATTCGGCTCACATTTGGCTGACGAATATTCTACATATTTGAGCTAGCCGTTATTACCAATATGTAGTATGGCCTGAACGTGACTTTATATTGTCTATTTCTAGAATTCTGTAAGTACCAGAAAATAGTATTCAATACGAAATATCTTTTATATCATATATTGATGCTCTAGTTGAGACTGACTAGAAATAACCCTGAACCGTTTAGCTAATTTTAGCATATGCATTACATTAATAATAAAATGCAAATACTTAAAAATTTAATATAATTTTGACCTCCGCTTTACATAGTTTTTTGGGGAGATGAAAGATTCTAAGTTATGATAATTCGAAACCTGGGGCTGCTAAAGGAAGGTCTGCAGTCGACAACGCCACCGTTATACGGTTAGATCTAAATCAACTATGTTGATTAATATATGTGTATTAACATTATATAATCAACATATTATACACATGATCATACGAAGTCATATTTCAAATTATTTACAACATGCTTTGGAAATCCATAATTAATATTTTTTTCAACATTCTCCTCGAAATCATCTGATTGGCTTATAAAATTAGAAAAACAAAATTATTTTAATTATACTGGTTGAAGTTCTTTATTGTTTGCAGTTAGAGGAATTATAACTTGCGAGATATTTGCAGAATTTCCGTATCCATTAGGTTAAAAATCACATTTTCAGTAAATTTATCTGTATGCCAAACTTCATTTCGGTTGGTTTGAAAATGCTAGATAAAATATTAAGAAAAATATATATATGTATTATTATTATCGTTATTACATTTGTTTGGCCATGAATCTTGTGACATTTATACAACATTAACTGGGAACTTTTAGATGACTTTGCCTCTTAAGTTTTTGTTTCGATATTTTATTTCAATATGCTTGCAGCACCAACAACATATATTCTTAATTTTATGTATATGTATATAAATATAAATTTATATATGTATGTTTGTATGTATGTATATACAAAATGCACAACTAGATTTTGGTTTGAAGAATTCAAAATTCAAATTTCGTAAGCTTACGTCATGCTAAATGCTAAGTTTCTTGATTTATGTTTAAGAAAGAACTATGTTAGAGCAAAAAGAGAAAAAAATATGTATATATGTATGAATGTATATGCAAATATGGATTTGCAATTGGCTTGAACCATTCTTTGTGTTTTGCTTTAAAATTTAAATAGATTTTTCGTTTGTGTTAAAATTTAAAATTTACAATTTTCCTCTTTTTTTTTTTTGATTTCTGTTTTCGTTTTTAAAATTTTACTTTCACATTTCGGTTTGCATAAAAGTAATCACTGTTTAGCCTCCGTTCTTTGACATTAAGTTGGTTGGTTGGTTAGTTGGTTGGTAGATTGGTTTAGGCATGGCAGGATTGACAACATGGAACGTTGGCAATGTCTACTTGGTGCTAGTGCTGGCACTGGCACTGGCACTGATACTAGCGGCAGCCTCGCTATTGCTGGTGCACTGCTCGATGACGCTGTTGCCCTCAGCATCGCTGGTGGTGGTTGTTGATGAGTTGCTTTCTTGGTCGTCCTCGTCAACTTCCGATTGATCCTCGTCGCCATCATCGGCATCTCCCTCGTTATCCTCGTCGACGGCATAGACATCGTTCTCAATCAAACGCAAGTCCATGCTGTCGAACGAATCGGTAATTACACTATCATCGTCGGTCGTTGTCTCATCCTCTTGTCCAGATGTGTCATCCATATCCATTTCATCATCACCTTGGTTGCTCTGCTGCTGTGACGGTGATTCGCTGCCACTGCCAGCATCAATGCGCATTTCCTGCATTAGCTCCTGGATCAGTTCGGTTTCAATTTCAATGATACCCAGATCCAATTGCCGCTTGGTCACATCCATTAGCACATTCTTGACGTTGCGCTGCCAATAGACGCAGATGCTCATCGCTGCACACTGTTGCGTTACTCATATAACGTATATAATCCTCCAGATAATAGTTATTGAAGCTATCGCGACATGGCTCGCCACTGGCAAATTGTTGGTGGGTCAGCAGCAGCTGATTGATCAGCCAGTTGCGACCTCCCTTTAGTACATCAATGGCATCCCTAATGCACTGGCGACCCAGTTCGAAGTTGCGATACAGTGGATAGGTGATTACACGACGCAGAAATGCTATAAGCACGTCTCGATAGTTCTCGAATTGCTCAAAGTAGCAGAACAATGGACACAATATGCTACGCGTCCAGCCTGATTCACAGGTTGGTTCATTGTTGGTAGTGCGGACATCGTAGCATATAGCCAACACAATGCTGATTAGACCGCAGTCGATTTCGTTCTGCACACGGCGTTCGGGCTGGTTTGTGGACTGGGAAGAGACCATTGAAGTGGAGTCTTCCGTTGCAGTTGTGCGGCTACATAAATTATGCAGCAAATGCGCCTGTTCCTGTGTCATGGACGTTTCGTAGATTTTGGGCTTGAAGCGCAGTGGATTCTGATGTCCGGCTGGAACTTGCAACTCTACAAAGTTCATTTTGTACTGGTCACGTGAAAACCGTTTCATCTCATCGCTAATGCGTTCCAAACGTCGTTGCAAAGGACTGAGTCGATCTGGCTCCGGAACACGACATGTCGATTTGTCCAGCTAGAATGCCATGATTGATGATCATCTTATATAATACAATAATATACTTTATGTAGTACTTATGACACATACCTCACTAGTCTGCAGGGAACCGCTGTACCGACTGGCATACCCGTAGTAAAAATTGTTAATTAGTTTATAGGTACGCTCGTGGGCATCGAGCTGTAATTGGCACTGTTCGGTGATGCGCTTTAGCTTCCACTCATGCACCAGGGGCTCCTTGTCCTGCAAGGTGTCCGATAGCGTGGGCAGATTAAGAAATGCGGCTATATATTCCTTGCGCGCTGTCTTTGGTTTTGGCGTCACGGTGCTACCAGTAGAGTTGCCGCTACCCGGAATGGCAACGGGCGGAAGGCAGCGTAAACACAGCTGGTAGCAATTCTCATTCGTGTCATATTTAATGACCAACGTTTTCAGTCCCCTTAAATCGAATGTGCGACGACTGTGGAATCTGCGTAGAAGATTGTGATAATTGTGATTGACTCAATTATATGATGCGTGACTCACTTGTATAGCTTGACATCGGCATAAAAATACAAATCGTTGTCGCCAATGAAGATATCGACGTTCCTTATGCGATCCAAATTCACATGTACCGTAGCACCCGTTGCGTCCTCTGATGCCGTCGCCCCTGACTCGACCAATGCCTCTGCCCCTCTCTCACAACATACCTTCGCTTCATCAGGTGATGGCGTGGACTTTGCTTTTTCTTTGACATGTGGATGTGGTATCACCACGCTGCACGTGTTGCCCACATAGCTGTGTGTAATTTGTCCATTCAACATATTTCAATTTTACAAAGCAACTAATGCTTTTCAAGTATAAACAAAAAAGAATTTCAGAGCAGCAAGACTATCGGCGACAGATTGTGGCGGCTTGTCGATAGATTATATCAAGGTTCCACTGTGTGAGGCATAACATTATGCTGTTAACTAGCACTGTTGTTCGTTTGAAATATGACACATAGGTGGCGATTTATGGCAGTGGCGCCATTTGAAGAAACAATTTAAATTGCTTTTATTTATATCGAAATTTGGTTATATTTTATTTATTTGTATGAAAATTAATTAGTTTAGCTTTAAATTTTGGGTTGGTGCCTACAGTTTGAGACAACATACCATATATTTATAGCTAGATAGGAAAACGTCACATAAATTCCAAAAGGCCAAACCCAAAAAAAAAAAAACAAAAAAAATTAATTTACAACGCAAGTTGCTCAGCATCTGTTGCCATCTCTCTTTCTCGCCAACCAGCTTTAATGCTTTCTTTCGCAGCAGCAGCAGCAACAACAAGCAGTCTTGAGCCAGCTCGTCAGCGTGATTTGCTTTTTAGTTGTTGTTGCTTTTGTTGCTGCTGTATTTTGTTTTTTTTTTTCTTCAGTTTTTTCTACATTTCTGGCTCGTTTCATGTTGACCCACTTTTCGTGGCAATACGTGCGATGTCGACGTCGCAGCAGCAGTGCACAGTGGGCCGCAGTCACGGTGAAAGCTTCGCTTTGCCATAAACTGTCTCAAGCCGGTTCAGTTTGTTTGTTTGGTCACAGTGTGCGGCGCAAAAAGTCATAAACTGAATTGCCAACAGGTTATATAGTGACGATGGTCGACGAGGTTGCCGCTGCAACGCAGTCGCAGTCGCAGTCTCAGCAGCAGCCAAAGTCGCTGCGAGTAGTAAAAAGGGCCATGACAGTGACACTTTGAAGTTTGAGGTTAAATTGTCAATGTTGTTTTTGTTGTTTCAGTTGCTGTTGTTGTGGTTGCTGTTCGTTTGCCCTCTGCATTAATATTTTCGACATATTTCGTGGCTGCATTTCAATACTAAAGACATAGGCAACAAACTTGCATTGACGATGCATTTTAGTCGAACCAAAATGGGGCACAATTTTCGTTGTTGAATGGCGCACGCACAAAAATGCTCGGCTCGCTTTTATTTAGTTTATTAATTATATTTATTTCTTCTATATATACACACACACTCACACATTCACCATTCATATTTGAAAAGTGAAATTTCAAAGTAGAACAAGCAACAACAACCACAGGCACGTATTGCTGGCTGTGGCCACGCAACTTGCCGCGAGGTTCCAATAAAAATGAGGTCACATGTTGCTGACCAACAGCGCCAGCAGGCGTCTCTTCTAACCCCACACACACACTCCCCTCCCGCCTTTCCAACCATTTAGTTGACTAGATCCCGCGCCACAGTTTGGCAGACAGTTGCCGGCCGTTATTGTTGCTGTTGTTGGCAGTCGTCTGCCTTCAGAATGCTGAATTATAAGTAAATTAATTGCAGTCGCGTCGTACTTTTCGGCTTTAACCGTTCTCAGTTGGCTTTCAGGCCAACGTGTGTGTGCCATTAAAATGCAACACGAACTTAATAAAAAAAAAGAAAAAACTTTAATAAATTAAAAAACGAAGCATATATGAATTATTTACTTACGCTTCGGGCGAACCTGTACCAAGAAAATAAAATGTGAAAAGCTAACAGTATTAAATATTAAATTTCAATTTAAATAAAAGAATAATTAACATTTTTTAAATTTAATTTTTAAGTTAATTTTAAATTTTAATAAAACCATTATTAAATACAACTTTTTAGACTTTTATATAATTAAAAACAATTTTTTTAACACAGAAAAGGGACAAATTTGAGCTGATAACTACGTATGCATTACTTTTTTATTATAATTAGCTTTTTTGCAATTCACAATTTCTAAAAAACAAATAGAATTATTTGTCAGCACATATTTATTTTGAAAATTTTGAATTTGATTTAGGCTTTATTTAATTCGAACATAATTAATATAATATGGTCTAGCACAAAAATGAAGTGTAATTGAGTATTTCGTAAGATTTTCGTTGTGCACTGTTTGCTTTTGCAGTTAATTAAAGTATGGCGTCGAAGTTGGCGTTGGAGTTGGAGCAAAAACAAGAGGCCAAAATCTGGCACAGTGCTTAAATATTAATATAATATAACGTAATTATAGCCATGATTTATTCTGCCTAGAATCTTGGTCAGCTGGTCGACGAGGCGTGAAGACGCCGCTGCGCATTGCAAAATCGATGCCAAACTTGAAGTTTATAATTCTTTTAGTTTTCTTATGCTTCGACAATTCAATGCAAAAGCCGAGCGCATAAATTATAAATATTTCGTTTATGTGGTGTGTGGTTGGCCAAAAACTTGGATCGCTGTATGTAATTGCTTAATTCTATTTTGGCCTCTTCTCACCTACACCAACATCGCCTTCGCCTTCGCCTCTGCCTTCTGTCTCGTTTCTATTTCCTGCACGCGAGCCACTTCCGTTCTGTTTCTGTTTCTGTTTCAGCGCCAGCTCGTTGTCGAACTTTTCATGTGCATCCATCAAAGGCACCTCAATCAAGAGCAAAAGTAATCAAAATAACAGCAACAACAACAATAGAGATAAATCAAAATACAACAAAACAAACAAACAAATCATGTTGAGTGTAAAAAAGACAAAGCTAAAGGGGAGCAGCAAAAGCATTTAAAGCAAATATACGCGCAGATAGAGACACAAACAACGGTGACAAGAATAAATATAACAATAAATATAAACACACGCACACCAAGAGACGTGTGTATAAAAATACCAGCAAATAGTAAATAGCAACAATAGCAACAACAATTTTAGCAGCAACAACAGAAACAACAGAAACAACAGCAGCAGCAGCAACAGCAAAGCACAAAATAGAAATGGAGAGCAACTTTCACCCAAGGTCATTGTGTCTTTAACTGCGCCACGGCAGCAACAGCAGCAGCGGCAACAACAACAACAACCCCAATAACAACAACAGCAACATCAGCAGCAACAGCAAAAGTTACAACTGCTGGACAATATGCGACAAAGTTAACTGCAGCTGCGACTGCGACTGCGACAGAGGCGTCGCCGTTTGGTATTTTGCTAACTTTATTGTAATGTCTCTCTGTCCACTCGCCCTACTGTCTCGCTGTCTCTATTTTTTGTCAACTCGAGACAACGGCAACAACACAACAACATCAGCAGGCGAAAGGCGTTGGCTGATACCCTGTAAGTCTTAGTATCCGTTTAAAATGAGGTAGACAAGATTTATCACATATGACAGATAATACATTAATATGTGTGTACATATCGATTGAGGGAATTTTCCCAGTTATATATGTCATGTTATCCGAATAGACATGGGCATGCCATATACATATGTAATCAATTCACTTCAAAAAAACTTATTTAGCTAACGCTTCGATTAGGAATTGTGATGAATAGTCTTTGTTTAGTTAGTTTAGTTATGCGTGACATTATTAGATGGTAGCCTCTTGTCGCTAGCTCTGAAACGTCTTTACTGCTAAAAATTTAATAAACTGTCTAAAATATAAACTCTGACAAGTTATTTAGTAATTCATATTTCTAACTAATTTGTTTTAGTTGTAGAAAATTTTGTAAATAAATGTAATTCGCTATTAATTAGCATAAATTGTTTTGTGTAAGCTGCGGAAAATGCAAAAGCAAAAGTATTAATTATGGAATATATACTGAAGGTCTAGAAAAATGTAGTTGATCGAGCTTTGCTAATTATACACGTTTAACATAAAATTATGAGCATATTATGGGAGAAATGAGTTATAAGAAGTATTTTTCAGATCTTACGATATCTTAGGTGAGTATTATTTGTGTAATCAGTCAGATATATGAACATATCATTCTATGACAACTGATTAGCTGGGCTAGCGTAGCTCGGTAATGGCACCCACGCTCATTACTGGTCATAACTGTCCCAAATGACTTGGTTAGGCTGTGGGATTGGCAGTCAAAATCTTGGCCAGAAAGTGGGTCATGCTCAGCCAGTGACTAAGATGGGCACTAAGCCAAAGCGAATGGGTAGAAAATTACATTTAATTGGAATACAAAAAACTCAATTAAAAATGCCAAAAATAAAGAGAAATGAGCGAAGCGTCTGAGCAGCAACAGATGATGCCCAGCTCACCGAATTGCGGCAGATGCCATTGATAATTTGTTATTTGAAATTGGTCTCAAATATGAATCTGAATTTGTATTTGAATTTGAATTTGAATTTGAGTTTGAGTTTGATGTTGGCCGGTTGTTAATATTTAAGTTTGACCTTTGACACGGGAGCAGAGACTAGCACGTAGCACATTTTGATTAGAACAAAACGTGGACACTAAACAAAAGAGGGGGATCTGAGCAGTCAGCGACATTGCCATGATGTTGCATAAATTTAAGTGCCACAGATACGAGGCGCAAGATACAGAAACGAGTTACAGATACATGCAGCAGCAAAACCCAAACGAAGCCAAGCCAAGACAAATACAGAAAGACAGCATAGAAATGCGGATGCGATGCGATGCGATGCAAACAAACTCCAGACTCGTATAGCTGGAGCTGAATCTTGAGCTCTTTCTGTCTCTGGGCTTGCGTCTCTGCGGTGAAAGAGCATGCGACCGGGCAAAGTATCTTTGTATCTCGTTGCCGTACTCCCAGTTAACATTTCAAATCCGCTGTGGCTGCCACAGTCGCTATAGCTGCCGCTGCCGCTGCTTCGTGCGGTTCTCTCGATGGAAAAAAACGAGTCTGGAAATTGGGTCAGTGGCACAGTATGCATGGCATTTCGTTGTTGTATTGGTGCCGCGCTCTGTCGCTCAGTCTCGATCTGTATATAAATATGTGTGTGTGTGTGTGTCTGTGTGGGCTTTGCCTTTGGCTCTTTACTCTTTGCATTGCTTTCGTGGCGGCGGCATTTGTGGTCAATATAATGATTCTGACTCGACTGGGATTGACTTGGTTTGGTTTGGCTTGGTTTGGTTTGCTTTGCTTTGCTATGCTTCGCTTTACTCTTTTTGTCGTCGTCTTCGACTGCATATTTTACCATACCATGCTCGCACCTACTCTGCTGCTGGCACACTCTGGCTGCCATGTCAGGTTCCTCCGTGATGCGTGCAGCATAAGCAATGCGGACGCCAACGAGACTATCTTGTGCTGCCTTTGTGTGTGCTCTTGCCCATATGCAGTGCCACACAACGTATACTTAATGTGGAATAAACGAATCGTTTCAGTTTTTTAAATATCATATTATTTTTGTACATTTAAAATGACAAAGTTTTGTATTTCTAGTAAGATAAACATTAAACATTAGACAAAATAAATATTTACAATCGAATTGTGTTTAGAATTACAAACGGAATTTCAACTTGAATAAATAAATTGCACAAAACTAAAATAACATTATATATTGATTAGGTTATAAATAATTACTTTTATTAAATTATATTTTCTTTATTCTTGTATACTTTTCTTATGCATTTTCATTAATTTTTGCTTAAATAAATAGCTTCAACAATAATTTATTTTTAAATGTGTGCTAAGGTTTTGCAGGCATAAATATTTTCGAGATTTGCGCACAAGAGAATAAATATATTTAGAATATGATTTATTGGACACATGTTTTGATTTCCCATTTAATTGTAACGTTTAACAACAAATTGATTAAAAAACAAATTAACAACATTTAAATGTAGATGTAATAAGACTTATTACTTGAGTACTTTACTATTTCATAATTATTTTTAATATGCATTTCGTTTGCTTTGTTTTTCTTTAATTTTTAATTTTTCTTTTTTTTTTGTATTATTTTATTTTATTTTATATTGTTATTTTGCCAAGCCCGCTACAACTTATGTTACATATATATAAATATATAGTTATGTATATAATTATTTTTGTTTTATTTGTACATTTACTTAGTTTTATTTATTAATTTATTGTAATTTATAATTGTATTGCTTCTATTGTTTATTGTTTTTCTTTTTTCTTCTTTCAGCTCGTTGAGGTACATACAAATCATCTTATTTATGCAATTGCTTAACATACATTCGGCTAGAGTTTAACTAAATTCTAGCTACATTCGTAACTTTAAACATTATTATTATTATATAATTGTATACCTGTGCCAGGGCCTTAGGTGCTCGAAGCGCGCAGGTTTGCATCAAAACAGAACAACAGTTGCAAAAAGACAATTGGACGCTTCGTTGTTCTTACATTGCTTGTGGTCTCTTTGCTTGGGGCACATTAATTTGTATATGAACTAACTACATCAATGATTTCTCCAGATATAATGCCTGATATATGTGTTGACAAGCCAAATATTATATTTCTTCTGCTAAAAATGTAATTTGTTAAATTTTTCTTTTCTATAGCTCTCATCGCTCTTAACTGCATTTAATACCAAAAGTGTATCTCAAATATCCAGTGCCTAAAATGTACTCAAAAAGCAGAATAAAAATATTTCCTTAACTTGACATACTAGTATGACTGACTTCCATAAAAAAAGTTTTGTTCTAGGTTACAAAAATACTTTTGAGCTATGTTACACAAATGGACGTATTGAAAACATGTAAAGAGTATTTTCTTCTTTTATCAGGCTGCTCAAATTTCTATATAATTTTCCGTGAATGCTAATAACATTGTGGAGGTAGTAGGTTGATATTAAGCCACATGAACAAAAAGTAATAAAAAGGAAACATTCTAATGAAATTATAATTAATTTTGTCTAAAAACTTTATGAATATATCTCGCCTTGAGGATATTGGAAAATTTTAAACAGCTTCTATTCCGTATAGATATATTTTGCCTAGACCAACCAATTGGACTAACTACCAAAAGAGGCGAAGAGATCAAAAGCAACCAACAACAACGAATATCAAGTGCTATGTGTATGGCATTGCTTAACCCTGCTGCTGTGAGCTGTGAGTGAGGCAGTAGGAGGATGGCAAACGGTCTATGAACACCGTGAGGCGATCCATACTGGCTTTGGTCAAGCAATGCGATACACGAGAAGCTGCCACACCCAAAGACCCATCCATGCACACATCCAGTCGCCAATTCGGTCTGTGATTGTGGTGTGTGGTGTGTGGTGGGCGGGTGACTTTGGCGGGCACTTTCTCTTAAGCAGAGCACACGGAAGCGACTGAGTGCTCAATTGTGCGGGCAGAAACAGTTGCTGCTTATAGTGGCTGTTGCTAGTGGCGAGCGGGATGTGATTGTGGCCGCGGTCAGTCACGCCCAATTCTCTTATGTATCTGTTGATGTTTGAGCAAGTGCGCCTTCTGGCGAAAGGCCTTGGCGCACACGTCGCAACGGAAGGGCTTCTCGCCCGTATGCGTGCGCAGATGCACCTTGATGTTTGACTTGTTCAAGAAGCCGCGATTGCAGATGCTGCAGCGATGTACCGGCTTCTCCTTGCCCAGCAGACCACTCAGATCACTGGCACTGAAGCTGGCCACGCCCGATGGCGACATAGCGTTCAGCTGTGATGCACCGTTGTCGCCCTGCATCTGCTGCTGTTGCTGCTGCTGGCTTGACTTCTTCTGTGCCCTGGACCTCTTGGCCTTGGGCGTGCCCGTGGGCGCATTTGTAGTGCTTGTTGTATGCGGATAATTGCTTAACATGTCCGGACTGCACAGCCCGCCGTCCTTCAGTCTAGTGGCGGAGAGGCCGTTGGCCGTCAGCTGATACGATGTCTGCTGCTGTTGCTGCTGCTGCTGTTGCTGGTTGGGATTGGGATTGTTGGTCAGATAGCGCGGATTGATCATCAGATTGTTGTCCGTGGTACTGACCACCGAGCCCGGCGGACTGCAGCTGCTGCTGGCTGCCGACAGCTCGTTGCAATATGAGGTAGAACTGGGCGTCTCGCTCTTCAGCGTATTTGCTGCCGCCGAGGAACCACTGCCGGGCGCATTGCCCGCCCCAGGAGGTCCATGCTGCAGGCGATTCTGCAGCAGCGGCATATAGCCATGGCTGAGAAGACTCTGCAGCGTTGAGCTGCTCGCGTGCACTGGCAGCGGTGAGTGGGGCAGCATGAAGTCGCTAAGCGTGTCCTGCTGAGAGACGAGCACCTTGCCCTCGGGCTGAATGCAGTTGCCATCGATCCAGGCATCCAGATCCATCCAGCTGTCGCGTGTGTCATTGCCTTCATCCTTGTCCAGCTGATTGGGCACCGTGGTGTCCGCTATCGCCGATCCAATGATCGCGGCAATGTCATCGATGCTATTCATGTCCACGTACTCGGTCAGATCCTTGTAGATGCGCACTCCACTGCCGTGCAGCGAGTCGGCCACCTGGTCGATCGGTGTCAGCGTCGACCCACTGCTGGCCAGCGAGGAGACACCACCACCACCATTGCCGCCTTGATTGGAGGCGTTTATAACACAGCTGTCCGCTACAGAGTAGAGCTTAGAATCTAACTGACTATCGGCAAAGAGCTTGACATCGTTGAGGCAGGCGTCCGCATCCGCGCTGAGCACGCTCTCGGGCAGGCAGGTGGATGAGGATACGATATTGTGCTCCTGCGAAGAGCCTCCATTGCCGCCCCCACCACCGCCGCCGACCCCGCCTGTCCCACTGCATGTCGTCGTCGCGGCCGTTGTGGACGTGGGATTCGCATTCGGATTGTTGTTGTTCGACTGTTGGTGCTGGTGCTGATGCTGGTGCTGGTGCTGTTGCTGATGCTGATGGTGTTGCTGGTAGGCGCTCTGAATGTAGTTGTTATTGCTCTCATCGGGCAGCCGCTGGGCAATCGCGTGATAGTGGTGCCCCGAGATGCCATTGATAGAGAGATGCCCGGTGTAGCCAGTAAACGGAGGCAGAGGCTTTAGATCGGACAAGGCATTCAATGAGGAGCTATTCAAAAGCAGATTATCCAGTACATCCAGTGAGTTCTTCTGATCCGCATCGCTTGGCAGCGAATCTAGTTCGTGCTCCAGCAGCAGCTTGTGTCCGTCCAGCAGATATTGATCCTGGCTGCTTGTCTGGGTAGGTCCCCAGCAGGGGCTCATCAGTAGGCTTTCGACTTCTGATTCACTTGGCCCGTTCATGCTGCACAACTTCATTGTCAGTTGACCCAGGCGATGGACAGAAATTTTTGGTTTTTCTTCTTGTGCAAAATATTGAATATTCGTTCAATTGATGCTGTAAATAGATGCAAAAAGATGACAAAGATCCAAATTAGTAGTTGCGATTAGAGCTCACTATAATATATATTCAATTACTTTTTGCTGTTGCTTACTCTGGAGATATAACTGTAAACTTTAAATACAGATCAATATTAGTATTTCGAATCATCATTCCCCAAAGCAAAGCAAAACATTAGCATTAAAAGCCAGTATTCTAAGAGCTAAGCATGATTGGTTAAGCAAGTCGATTCAGTTACTTTCAGCTCACCTTAATATAAAATTCATGGCTACATCGTAAAGTTTCATAAACAAAAATATTTTGGGTAACTGTTTCCCAAACATTTCTCAGTTAACTCTTACATATTCATCAATATGCAGGCCAAATGCACACTAAGTGGGTTTCAACTAAGCTCAGCTTACAAGCAACTTCCGTTATGTTATAATCCATCTTACAGAATCTTGGAGATCTGCAGGTGCCTCAAGCAGCGGCAGCTGCGGCACTTGCTGACAGCTTGCAGCGCCAAAGTACACAAACAAGCCCTAATCTGAGCTTAATACAAATCTCGATAGGTATTCTAAGTATAACGAATATTAATCGAAGTCCATTTGGGTCCGTCTGGGCTGCATATCAAAATATTTCCACGGGGCTTTTCATATTTAACGCGACGATTACTCACGGGAAGACGCCGCCAAATGCAGTCAGAGTTGAGACATTCGGGACACGATAACGAAGCGGACGGACAGGCCAAACATAGAGAAGAGTGGAGGAAACAACAACAACAAATCGATACCCAGAATGGCCAATAATAATTTCCAAATGGAATTTGGGTCACAACATTAATAATCAGTTAAATTAGCATATAAATTGGTAGAAATAAACGCAGCAGAATATTGAGCTCTGTAAGTGGACGGAGGGAAGCTAGGGGGCCGGGCATATCGTATGTGGATAGACTCTACACTCAGACAAAGATATGAGGAACCGACAATGAAAGTACAACAACAACAGCAACACCAACTATCGTGCGACACAGGTGCAGAGTACGCGTCTACCTCCACCCTCCCCCTACCTCTCCCCATACCCAACAAAGTAAAAAGAAGCCACAACAAAATATTCAAGACCAATACAAAGAGCCAATCGAATAAAAAAAATATCCGAAATAATGCGAGAGTCTAAAAACAACAAGAACAACAACAATTGCGAGGTGCGAGTGAAGAAGTTCAGTTTTGGGAGAACCGAACGAACGGTAAAGCAAATGAGCCAACAAAAATAAAAGACTTTTTCTCATTTTGTGCATAAACAGTTAAGTTGAGTTTTTGAGGCTTGGCCACATTTATGTATGTATGTGTGTGTGTGGAAGAAGAAAGCATACAGAGCTAAATTGGCCAATATACTTACTCGCTCACAGCTAGACTCGTTTGGTATTGGTCAGCACGGGATAGAGTGACGGAGAGAGAGAGAGAGTGAGAGAGAGAGAGAGAGAGAGAGAGAGAGAGAGAGAGAGAATCTGCTCTCATAGACAATTTCGCTTTCAACAGGTTGTCGTAGCAACATGTTGCTAGCTCACGCTGAAAAGCGGCAACAAAGAGCAGAAGAAGAGGCTAGCAACGGCGGCGACTGCGCCAGCGGCAGTGGCAGCGGCAGCAACAGCGAAGTTAGCGGCAGCTAAGCATGCGCAGCTAAGCGTGCCAGCAACAGCAACAGCAACAGCGGCAGCAGCAGCAGCCAAACTACCGTTACACGAGAGACCTGCTGACATACTTCCGTGTTCGGCAGAGCCGAGACGAAGCTGCCACGAAGCTTCGACCAAAGCTCAAGCTCAAGCGCAACTTTGCGTGCACTTACACAAAATAAAAGAAAAAGAAGAAGAAGAAAACGAAGAAAAATGGCTGCCGATATCTAGGTTTGATTTGAAATTGGATTAATTCCACCTGACAGGCAGAAAATAACGAATCAATTGTTATGCAAATAATGTAGATAGAATACAAATATTGTTAGAAGTTTAATGATGTTGAGTTATAATAATATAAACTAGAACTAAGTTGATTAGAAATATATTATTTTAGAGAATAATAAATAATACGAACTGTCGCGAAGAATAAAACGAAATGAATTAGATTAATTACAAAATTAGTATTAATAATAAATAACACATTAGTATTTAATTAAGTAATTCTGTTGCACATTTCAATTTTCAGAATGTTAATTAACCCATATATATGTAACTATTATTTAGTTAGTGAATTACCTATTTCAGTGAATGGAAATTTAATTTGTTAACTATTTCAATGCATATTTATAGACATGCCAATATATATAGTTTCTACCAGTCTATTAGACTTATAGTAATATTTTTTAAACACCACTATTTATTTATTTTTCGAAACTTCTGTATAGCTAACAATCAGTCTCTATCTATGTATTTATACAAATATATGATGTTTCTATTTCTATTTAAATTTTCCATTCGTTATTCCATTATTTCTATATAATTTGGAATCTGTCTGGCTATGTTTATTATGACTTAAGTCTATCTGATATCAATTTGCCTTTTATCTCCATATATTTATTTATCAATTTATTCTCAACCCCTTTCTCAATCTGTATCCATATAACATTTGTATATCTATCTGTTTGTCAATTTTTTTTATTTCTATCTCTACCTATATAGTTCTGTATATACATTATTTTTATCTATATAACTTCAACTCACATTTTTTGGCCTTTATTGTATGTATTTATTATTTGCCTCTGCCCATTGGTTATTCGCTCTTCTATTCGACGTCTAACAATTTCGATTTAATGAATTTTTCATAATGTGTCAGGTTTTTGGTTTTATTTGAGTGACGTTTGCGATGCGCTTAGGAGATTGGCGTGAAATATTTTACAGATATTCTGATTCTTTATTGTTCGGCTGAGCGTCACTTTTTACACATTTTTTTTATTGCTAATGTTTTATTGTTGTTGCTGTGGCTACTCCAACATTTTCGTTTATTTTATTTTTGTTTTAATGAGGCACATTGTAACGGTTGTTCGCTGCTCTTTTTGCATTTGAATGGCCCCAGCTCTACACCTACTCACACGCATGCGCACACGCATACACACATACATAAATTGCGTGGGTGCGCCACAATACTACAACAACAAAAGTCAACAATGCGCCTCTATTGTAATTTGAGCTTGTAAATGGGATTTTCAGATTATGGCCAGAGAGGTTTAGACATTTGGGGTTCGGACGATTGCTGTGGGCATTATAATTACTCCTACTGTTAGAGTGTGTGTGCATGAGTTGGGCGATATTAACGGTTATTTTGAATGAATTAGTGCAAATTTTTGACAAGCGAATGATTTTATGACCCTGAGCTGGCTGAAAGCTTTTTATTTGGAATAACTCGGTCAGTTGGTGGGCGCACTTGAAAAGCCGTTAAGCAATTATATATGAGCTGAGATTGACATTATATTCGCATAAATATATATGCCATTATATGTTTATTATTTGCTTATAAACATATTTTGTTAAACATATAGTCTGAGAAGACAGCTTCTAGAATTTCTTGATCTTATTTCACGTTTAGAAAACTTCTCGCGAACTTTCTGAATTGAACTCTTCAACTTGAACAACTACTTAAAACAGGAACAACAACAAAAACCGCAACAAGCCGTCAACGAGAACCCCTCGAACAGCTGCTGCCAAATTTTAAGAAATTGAGTTCTTAACTCGGCTTTAAAATAAGGTCCAAAGACGTGGTCCAAAGCGAGGCTGCGTCTTAAGACTGGGGCTGGAGCTGGGGCTGAGGCTGGGACTGGGGATTTAACGGAAATTGAGTTTAACCTTTGGCGGCAATCAACTTCCGTTTAAATGTTCGAACACGAACAAAGCGGCAAAGGTCAAATCGTTTTTCCAGCCAGCTAAAACACCAAATGGCCAACAGAGGAGATTCGAAACAGCGGCGGCGGCTGCTGCTGCTTCGGCCAAAATGAAAAGAAAAATCAGGTCGCGCGCTGGCGTCGGAAAAAGCGAATGAAAAATTATTTGATTGCAAAATTTACAACCACAACGATTTCCACTTGGAAAACCGCACGTACAATGCCAGCAACAACAACAACAACAACAGCAGCAGCAATAGCTCTGCAAGGCTGGCAAGCGGTTTTCCAAGCAAACCAACTTTGACCAAGACCGAGAAGCCGAAAAAAAAAGCAGCCACAGCCTCACAAAACGTGGGGCTGGCATTGAGGTCGCCATCACTCATTGAAGGTTGCCTCAGCCTCAGCTCCGACTTCAGCTTCGGGTCCAGCTCCAGCTTCCACTCCATCGCTGACTTTATCTTAAGCAGTAAATGTGGATGCAGCAAATTGCTGTGAGTAAGCAGCAGCAGTAACAGCAACAAAATACCAAGAACTGGCAACTGGCAACAATGGGAGAAGACGTGCTCGGTGCTTGTTCTGCTGCGCACTTGACAGCACATGTGGCACGTGTGGAGTTGTTGTTGTTGCTATTGTTGCTATTGTTGTTGTTTTTTCCACCAACTCCAACTACAACTCCAACTCCAACTGCAGTGGTAACTGCCGCTGCCCCAGACTGGGCTAGAAGGTGTGGGCTCTGACTTAAACTGGACCACGTCGTTCGTTGTCGTTCAGTGGTGGGCGTTGCCAATGGAATTAGGTTCATAAAAAATATAAATGGGGCGTGTGAAGGGGGAGAGGGCGGAGCAGCTGCATATGAATAATGCTCCAGGTGTAAATTAAGTTTGATATTAAGTGGATCAGTTGTTGGTCTTTTGTACGAAGAACACTTTAAATCAGCAAAGTTTTCGAATAGCCAAATATTATGTTGATATTGGTTAATTTAGTAGAAGAAGCTGAAACGCAAATGGTCAAGAAAAGAAACGAAATGCTTTTCATATATGCTAAGCACGTTTAATATTTGTGGACCTGGAAGTGGAGCAAAATCCGAAATAGCGAATACAATTTTAACCCCAACTTCAATCCTATAATAAAATATGAGCCCCATTATATGTGGTTTGGTTAGAAACAGAAAACGTTAAAGGAAGATCAGATTACAAAGCATAATTAATATGTATTTTCACACTATCACATGTCCATCTAAGCATATCGAGCTATCCATATTTATCAATGAATATCTCTCAATTCATACATATTTTTCAATAAATCAATATTTATCTATTTTCATCCATCAATCGATATATATTTGTCTATCTATATCTCAATAGACATTCATATCAATCGATACATATATAGTTTTCTATTTACAGCCCATATCAAGTTTCAAATCTTATATTTATGAAAAATGATATGACCATTTTGATATATCAATTATATATTGATTCTATATATTGATATATCTACCCAAGCGAAATACAAAGTAAATAGCAAAATGTAACCCACTCTACGAGTTATGAAAACGTGTTTCATTGCATCGTAGTTGGATTATTTTATGAATGGAGACAGTATTAAATGGTCGACCTGTACAGTGGAAACTCCGTTAGGTGTCCCTTTGCAATGAGATGACAGCCAGACGATAAACTCAAATGGCAGCGGGGTCAGCTTGCTGAAGAGGCTTGGCGCTATTTTTATGGTCGAGGCTGTGGAAGAGGCCCGCTCAAGACTTGGCATCACCACACCCTGTGCCTCTGCTTAGCGGTCGGTCTGTCTAACCAGCCGAACAACCTAACAGTCGAACAGCCAAACAACCGAACAACAACCCAGCCAACCGACAACTAACAACAACTATGCAAATTTTTATGATGTTTAACTATTTTTAGTTGGTTTTTACTTTGTTGTTATTTAAATGACGCCCTCGTGCCTCATGCGCTGGTTGCGTGCCGAAACTTTGAATACTCTGTAGTTTGTGTAATTGCGGCTTAGGGTATATTGTTATTTTAATATTTGAAAATATGAAGCAATTAAATTTCATATATTAAATTAAATATATATGCATGTATATTTTCTAAATTTTACTAAATTAATTTGACAAAGTTTAACAACCCAATAGAAGTCGATCTTGATTATGTTTGGCCAAGCATGGAATTTGGTTTATTTCGTCTTTTACTCGAATATTTAATTGACTCAACTGCTGAGTACAGGGTATTGGACAACTCATCTGCATGTGACGAACCAAGATTTTAAAGCTTAATGTGGTCATCTGAGCCGGCAACAACAATGAAGACAACAATCCGGCGTGTCTGGCCAGTTGAATCCCCGAAAACCCAAAACATTGCTCGGGTCAGCGAACTTTTTAAAAGCGCGCGTCTAAAAAGTGTTGTTTATTGATATTGTTGTTGTCGTTGTCGTTGTCGTAGTCTTTGTTGCTGTTGTTGTATATACATATACATATTTGCGTAGTGTTTTGATTTTGGACTACCAAAAATGTGCAAATTGAACATAAAAGTCGTTTCTAAGTTCCCAACGGGATTATTAGTAAAAAATATTCCAGAGTTAATTAACAACTAAATCAAATTGCATAATAAATTGAAATAAATATTTGACAACGGCAACAGTCATGCGACAGTTATGCGATTGTCTACCTGAATACAACAAAAATAATAATAATAATAATAATTATACGTCAGGCGTCAATTCGAGAGAAAAATCTAAAGAACTCCGTTTGATTCAAATGGAAATGGAGACATTAAAAAGTGGAAAGAAAAATAATTAATAAAATTAAGCAGCAGCCGTAGATAAACCTTGGAAAACAATTATCGAATTTTGACTTAATTTCTTCTGAATTGGTAATTGATATGTTACAGCAGCAAAGATGCAGCGCACTTAATTGATTTGTTCGAAAATGCACAAAAAGTTCAATTAAAGAGATGAAAAGTCGAAAGAAAAGCTGAAAAATCTTAAGTCCCTCCCTTTTGACCGAAATGCAACTTAATGCGCAGTCGGATTCGCTACGCTCATTGACGCTGCGGCGCTCATAAAGTTGTAGAGTACACTCATCTGAGTGGCATTTTGATTTTGGCACTACGTTTGTAACGTATGGACATATACATGTATATTTATGAGCAGGATAACAATATCGTAAGCATAATATATACAGTTTCTTAGAAATGATTTCCCTCTGGCAAATTCTTGATTTAACTGCAGCATCTATGATATCATTAACTTGTGGAAAGTGGCTCATCCTTATAATACACTTTCATAGTATATTATTTGGAATTACTATACGACTAATTGACTTCATCAACTTTATCATTATCTAGCAATAGCTTCTACTTTTAAGAGTATTTAAGCTTCGGCATGTTGTTCTCTCCCTCTTATTTCTGTTTTTGTTGTTGTAGCAGCTGTGCCTATTTGGTGATGCGCTCCCAGCTTGACTTTGACGACTGTGACTTCGGCTTTTGGGCTCTCCTCTCTGTTTCTGGAGCCGCCGCCTCGCTGAATGAGTAAGCGTAATTTTGCGTCATATAACGGTACAAACAGCCGCTACTGTTGTTGTTGAGGTGTACGTGCATGCATGTGTGTGTGTAAGTGTTGGCTTTTTTTTTTTTGGCTGCCATTGCGGCAGTTGTTCTTGTTGTTGTTATTGTTGTTGTTGCTGTTGTATTTTAGACCATTTTGGTAGACAAACAAACGGTTTTTTATGATTTATTTTTAGCCCAGCAAAAGCGCTTGGCAACAATCTTAGCTGTAAAAATTAAAATAACCTTTACTTCCGAGTGCAGTTAAGAGTTTTGTTATTTGGGTCTTAAGTTTTGGGTCGGGGTCGAGCGGTGCGAATATCTATGTTTAAGATAAGTGCTTTATAGGATTAGATAAGCTGAAATGAATTTTAAATTGATTTTGTTCAGATTTGAACTATATGAATATATATACATACATATGTATAGAGAGTCTGCCGCAAAAGTAAATTAACAGAAGCTCTATTTGAATTTGTTATAGACACGCGCCTACTTGTGAAATTCGGAATTGTCTCATAAGTAAAGCTCAGCTGTCAGTTCTTAGCTCACAAGTCTCAGCTCTCAGCTCTCAGCTCTCAGCTCACTGTTCTCTGTCCTCAGCTCTCAGTTGTATTGAAATTATCTCATCCCCCTAACAAAACAGTCCTATGTATTGCGTTGTATTTCATAACAGGTGAGTAATATCGGAAACGAATTCGGTCAATGACTTTTCGCTGATTTGTTTATAAACCAGGCTTCGGAATGTTCGTATTGGAAGGCCATTGACTTAGGTCTGGCGGCTCCTAGAATATTTGGCCATAATTGAATCTTACTTACATTTTCGAAATTGCCGAATTCAGCTGTTGCACATCTTGAACTATAGTTCTGAAATTGTTGTTTTATTGTTGTTGTTTGTTTGTTTCTTCTTCCTTTAGTTTTATTTGTTATATGTATATATTTTTGTATAATCCTTGTTCATTAGTTTTCTTGTAATCCTTCAACGCACGATATCCTTTAAGACAGTTTCATTAATATTTTTGTATTTGAATTCCTATCCGATTTGATGTGAATGAGAAGTGACATGTTTGTTATAGAGATGTCATGAATATGATTTACTCTAGCACTGTTAGATTAGGGTGTTAGTTAGAGAAGGGTGTTCAACCAATCAAATCAGGAATAAATAAATATTAGTATTTCAAAGCATGCTTGTTAGGTGTTAAGGAAAGTTAAGGAAAATAATGTTATGGACAACAAAAATAAAATTGGAAATGAAAAGCTTAAACATTTTTGTATACTCACAAAAACAATGGGAAGAAGACATAAATATATATGCATAAAATAATGAACGGGGAGTAGTACGAGTAGGTATATAGTATTTATATATTTTGTGTTTATTTTATATTCCTTAGATAGCACACAGAGCCCTTGATGTAGGATTTGAATATAAATATATATAGATATATTTATATATATTTATTGCTTTTCGTATATATGTATGTACAATGGACGAATTTTGACTGATTGTATTTTGGGAAAGACCTTGATATGACGATATTGGTTATATGTATATATAGATATATATTATTGTATTGTATTTTGGAAATATATACAACAGCGGTTTTGAGAGAGTTCGTCTAGATCGTTTGATTGAACGGGTGGAGTATATATAATATATCTTTGTTATATTTGTTGGTTTGAATTTTAACTTTTTTGCATATTTCCTTTGCTTGTTTTCAATAATTGTATTGCACTACGGGCCGATTGCACTTGCACTTCTTCATATATGCTTTATGGTTGTATATATATCTTCTATATATTTGTATATAGAATAAATTCGATATTTAAACACTATATGGAGCAAGTTCTGGCTTTGCTCTCGACATTTTTTCAACCATTTTCACAATTTTTGTAACGCATTTTTAACATGTTTATCACTGTTGTTATTGTCGTTGTTGTTGTTTTTTTGTTGTTGTTGTTGTTGTTGTAGCACACTCTTTTTAATTGAACTGGTCACTTTTTTTTATTGGTTGTTCCAATTTCTATTGCTTGCTCTTTTTATTATGCTGCGCGTGTATGTGTATATTTCTGTATGTGTGTGTGTCTATCTGAGAGAGTCCACGTCCACAACCGAATCGGAAGCCACACGCGAAACCAACGCTAAAAACTGCTGCGCGTCAAGAATCGCACAATCCGAAGACGTCAACGGTAGAAAGCCAACTGTGCGCAGGCGCAACACGAAAAGAAATTTTCGAGCCGCAGCGGCCCAAGAAGTCGCTGCTGACGCCAGCAGCGCAGTCGGCCGCAACCGTAGCAGCGATCAAAGAAGTTACTCACCTGGCTGCCGAGCGCACGCCAATCTGGGAGAGACAGAGAGAAACGTGAGCTAGCGCAGAGGCGAGCCGACAGACAAGCGGCTGCAACATGTTGTGTTGCCAACATGTTTGGCCGCAGGTGTTGCTCTTGCCGAGGTCGCTGTTGCCTTCTGCTCTGGCGGTCAAAGTCAGGGCTAAGTTTGTTTATGTTGAGCGCTGTAGCCGAGGCAGGTCAAATTTGAGCAACGCCCTACTAAATAATTGCAAAATGTATTGAATTTCGCTAAAAAAAATAATAATAATAATAGTAATAAGAATTTGATTTTAATTTAGTTTGAATATTGCTCACTTGAACTTTTTGGCAAGTTCTAACTGTGCAGCCATACTTGTTTGATGCTCGCTCTATTACTCTTTTGCTCTCTGGCTGTATTATGCGCTAGAGCCATCTCTTTTCCACTCAGCTCTACTTTCTCGCTCTCTCGCAGCACAACTTGACCTACTTAACAAAAATTTAACATTTTTTCCTGTTATTTCGCCTTGTAAACATGCGAGCAACAATTACAGTTGCCGGCGTCGATATTGCTGCTGCTGCTGTCGACGTTCGCTGCATTTGCCATTTTGTTGTTGCATTTCCTCTTTGGCTGCTCAATTCGCACTTGTTGTTGCTTTAGCCGCTGATCGCTCGTTGCTGTTGGCTGGTTGCTATGTTCGTTCGTTCGTTCGTTTGTTCATTCGGTGTTTTGTTTTTTGTTTTTGTTTTTGCTTTTCTACCTCTTTAGATCTTTCTGTTTATTTCCAGGTTTTTGCAGTTAACGGTATCGCTTCGAAAATGAAAGCTCACGCAGAGACAGGGACAGATACAGATACAGATACAGATACAGATACAGATACAGATACAGATACAGATACAGATACAGATACAGATACAGATACAGATACAGATACAGATACATATACAAATACAGATACAGATACACATACAGATACAGATACAGATACAGATACAGATACAGATACAGATACAGATATGATTCGAATACCGACCGCAGACCACAGCACCAAACTTACAGGTTGTGTACATTTTTGTTGTTTTACTCACGATTCCTATTGTTATTGATGTTGCTGTTGTTGATGTTACTGTTGGCATTAGCATAAGGCCAAGCAGCAACTGCCTCATCATCGCATTGGCCTTTTGACCAAGTGCAACTGCGTCACTAGCCTTTTTGCTGCTCTCCCCTCGCTTCGCATATTTTCACAGCCTCCGAATTGTTGGTCATGTTCATGGCTCATGATTTGCTCTTCAGCTTCAGCTTCACACACACACAGACACAAAGATCCACCCATACACACTTAGCATTATTTGCTTTTAGTTTTTTCTGCGAAATCAACTTGCAATTTTTTATTTGCATAAATATTTTATGCGATGATATATAATTTTTTCAAGATATTTTACTCTTGTTTTTATTTTTGTTTATTTATATATGCTGTGACTCAGCTGTAACACTTTACGTTAAAAGCTTGATGAAACATTTCTTCATGATTTGCCACACAACAATTATTTTCAAATTTTTGGCTTACATGGCAAGTTTGTTGCCTAAGTCTTTTTTTTTTTTTTTTTTTTTCGTATGTCTTGAGACATTGATAAAATATTTATCAATATTTTAGCAGCTGCTACACAAATTGAAATATAGGCATATTTTTGTCATGCTGCGCCATGATTCCACTTGACCTACTTTAAAATTTTGTTTGATTTTGAGGTGTTGAGAATACATCTGAGTAAAAATACTTTAAGCATTTTAATAATTTGTTCATTACTTGAATGCTAAAGAATTTTGTATTTTTAAATATAAGCTATACATATATACTTATAGATTTAATTTTTTATGCATCCATAAGGGCAAAAATATTATTATTTACGGCCAGTATGGCTTAGCTTTAGGAAAGCGTCGTGAAGTTGAACAGCAAACTGGCGAGACAAGCTCTTTGGTACGGCTTGTAATGAACGTCACACAGCACACACGAAAAGCGAAATACAGTTAGACAAATTCTATGCACGTCAAATGTCAATCTCACAAGCATTACAAACAGCACAGCAACAACAGCAATTACAGCACCAACAACAACAAGAAAATACAAAAATCAATCTTCGCATTAAACATGGCAGGGCACAGAACGTACTTCGGCGTAGCTTTTGAAGAGCGGCATACAAAACTAATTGAACTTGGACAGCGTGACACTTCATCAAAGAGAAAAAAAAAAAAGCTGAGAAGGCACCCAAAAAGCGAACAATGTAGGAGAGTGCTTGGTCCAGGTCGAGCCCGGAGTCAGGGCCATCACTCAAGCTATTTGCTCCACACAAATAAAACAAGCTATCAAATTAAGGCAAACGCCACGGGAGTAGCACCTGGAACAGGGCCCAACGGTAAAGTTCGAGTGCATTGCCATTAAGCATAACCAATATTGACACGGGGGTCAAAGTCAAAAGCGAACAAGAATTGTGCATTTGATAGGCCCAACTTCCGAATCGAAATGGGTTAAAAACACGCGCGCCCATATTTGTGTGTGTATAGTATATATGGGTTAAACAAAGCTTTAAACTGCAGCCCAATGCAGATCGACAATAGCAATTCGAGAAAATCTTTTGACACCGCAGGCGGCGTGCAACGAGCGGCAGGCAGCGGACGGCAGGCGGCAACTGTTGACCGCAAAAGATTGTAAATTAAGGTGCAAACAGTGCGCAGAAGTCAGCACTTTGTCAGGCTCTCTTCCCAATTGAAGCTGCCTTTCTATTTGCCGCCACCAACTGCAAATGTGACAACTGCCGAGGCTGTGAGGCCGAGCTCTGTCCTCTTGCAAATTCGTCTTGGGTGGGTCCATGCTCTATGCTACCTGTTCTGCTCGAATTCGAATTCTCACATCAATTGAATTGTTTGTTTGTCCACCTTCGTTGCCGAATTGGCAAAACAATTCTCAGCCAAATTGCGAGTGGCCTTACAAGGAACAACAACCAGCAACGGTGGCAATATTCACAGCAGGTTGGCGGCATCAACTGCCAAGCAAGCAGCATCTCCTGCAATTCTATTTTCATCACTATATTTCATTTGAAAAGACCTGGAATGACTAAATCGAAGACATAGGTAATACGTTGCGGACTTGGATATCTAACAATTTTGTTTGAGCTGGAGCGAGGAACGAGAAGTATTCACATATGTTAGATCAGTCTGATCTAATATTTTATAGAAAAAATATATATATTTATATATGTAAATGAATTTTAAGGACGGGAAAAGTTCGTTTTACATGACTGTAGCATAAACATACATATCGAAATTTTTATTTGGAATGAACCATAAATAATTTGCAAAAGGCATTCAAAGACATTTAAACAATCATATTTAGAGCATTACTAAAATGGTTTTGTGCTAAAGCCGTCAAATATATGTCAAATATTGCATAAATTTGTCATAATCTAGCAACAAGAGGAGTCGGACGACAACAACAAAAAGAAGTAAAATTTGGCATGCATAATTTGTTGTATGCTATGTCAAGGTGCGGGCGTGAAGCCCCAAGACAAAAGAAGTGTAAGTTGAGGTTAGTGTGGGCAGGTGGGTCGAGGGGAGTGGGGGGGGCTTATCAAAGTTAATAACACGCGAACAACAACAGAAAACAACGACAGACGATAAAAATGAATGGCAGGCATAAAAAAGCAGAACAACAAAACGCAGCACAATAAAAATGCTAAATAAATTGCCATGTATGAGCCGTTCGAGAGTGAGGAATAGGGATAGGAATAGGAATAGGGTTAGATAGAGATGCGATAGAAAGAGAAATAATAAACAACATGTATAGAGAAAGAACGATCTGTAGGCAAGAGTCGAAGAAATGGCAACCGACATACAACAACGACAACGACAACGACAACGAAATATGAATGTAGTGCAAAGCGTAGGCGTCCTATCTGACTTAGTCGGTGGCCGTGCGGAGGTGCAGATCATGATGGAGCCCGGCTGCGACTGCGGCTGCGGTTGCGGCTGTTGTGGGTGGGCAACAAACAGTTAGCAGTGTGTGTAAGCCAAGGCGAGGGCGAGACAAAGGTCAAGCAGAACGCAACTGGCAACTGGCAACTGGCAACATGCAACTGGCAGCCCGCAACTGCAACCGGAAGTGGGTCAACGAAAACCGGATCCGCATCGCAAACACCAAACGCAGGCGCAGCTGTGTGTTGAGAGAGATAATCAACAGCAACAGCAATACAAATACAAACACAAACACAAACACCAACAACGACAACGACAACTGCAAAACAAACAATGCAAAAAGCAATTGAGATGCAAATGCAAATTGCATTGGCCACATGTTGCCGAGACGTGTGTGTGTGTGTGTGTGTGTGTGTGTGTGAGTGTGTGCCTAGATGTGTGTTGCTAGCAACATAAATAAACATCAAAATAATGCACACCATTAACATTGCCAATGGCCCCCAAAATACGATGCGGCGTATGCGGAGTAGGTGCAACGGGAGCAGCTGCAGCCGCCGTCGAGGTGTCATGGACATGGAGCAGGGGTGCCAACGCCATCGAGCTGGCTGTGGCAGCAGCATGGCCAACGAGACAGCAGACAATGCATTGCATACAGTCAGCTTGAACGCCCCACTAACTCTTTCCACGGCAATGGGCGACAACTTTTTTCTCTTATTTCTCTTTTTGTGTGCTTTTCTATTGCTTGCCTCTAATGAAGTTGCATTGCATTCAAGACGAAGAAGATGGAGATGCGAGTACAAGCATACATATGTCAGTCAATTTACCATTCTTAGCTGGGTGTGAACTAAGGTACGAAAAAAAAAAACTAAATATTTATTAGAAACTACGAACAAGGAAAGGCCAATATAGTATAAGCTGGACAACTAATTTAGGTCAACAAATTCCAGGTATTATGAAAAGTAAGATATAGAAAAAATATTTATATTTATATAAACTTACTAAATATCATATGTTCTAAAAATACATAGGCAAATCGAATACAGATTCCGTACATCATAATAAGTTTGAATAAAATCTCTTTTCCTGCTTCTTATTCTGTTTTCCGTTAACTCTCATTTCTATCTCTTTTATTTAGCTTCCGCGTAAGGTAAAGATATTTATGCGATTTTTATTGATAACTGACGAGTTTATTGCATTCAAAATACGAAAGACTGAGGCAACGAACTTGCCGCCGTCAAAGTAACAAGCCCAACAACAATTGCGCATTGTGAACTTTATGGTAGAGAGACTGTAGACTGGGGACGTGGAGAACGCTCTTTGTGCAGCCAAGCGCAGCAACAATCACAGTCACAACGAGCACAGCCAGCATAACGGCCGAAAATCAGTCTCAAAACAGAAAACAGAATCCCAAAAATAAAAGAGATGACGACGACGACGCTTGGAAATTATAACGCAACGCAGCATTTTGTATAACGGTTACCGGCGAGCTTAAAGCGAGCCAGCAGACAACGGCACTTTTTTCACTTTTGCTGCATCTATGAGATACAGATACTCGCACAAAGACAACTCGCTGCCACCTGCAGCTCAGCAGCTCTGCAGCAGTGCAGCCCGGCTGACACTGTGGAAGATGCAGCTTCATGACTGAACGCTTTGTGTGTTCCCTTCCTACATCGCTCCGTTCCCCTCCGCGATGTCGATTTGTTGTTTTTATATCTGTTGACTGTTTTTTAATTAAATTTTTGGTTGGGGTAGATCTTTGGAAACGTGAAATAGTCGGCAGCTTTGGATGCTGATAATCAGTAAAACGTAATGGGCCGTTGAAGTCTGGCTATGTTTGGGGCTGGGGTACAGCGTCACCATCGCCGTCAACGTCACCAACACCGTTGGCACTGACTCGGCTGGGTTACCGTTTAAGCGCCTTAATTGTTTAATTGCCATAGGCATTGTTACACTGCACGGTTGGGGGGCTTTTGGGTTACCGTTGTGACAATCCACTGAAGCAAATTAATCGATTTGCAGTGGCAGTCGCAGTTACAGTCACAGACACAGTCACAGTCGAAGCTTTGCGGGAGCTCGATTACCAGCACTGCAACCGCAAAGCCTTAGCAATGTCCGTTGCACAGCATCCAAGGTAAAGCTGCTGCACTTCGCCGTGACTTCAGCTACCGATCTGCATAAGCACCCGCCCAGTTACAGCGAACTTGGTTTCCTATTTCCATGTCACTTTGCAATCAGTTTGTCATTAAATTTCGAACAAAGTTTCTGTCGTATCTGTCAGATACGCGTGGAGAGTGCTGCTATCCAACAGCCAACTGTTTTCCTATTAGTCTAACAAATGGCCGGGGTTGCTCAGTTAACTTGATAGCTTTCAGTTCGACTCCTGATTGTGGGCTGCATACCATGGGCCAAGTTTGTTGCCTAAGTCTTTTGATTTTGAGTGCGTTAGGGGCTGCTAATTAAAATGCTAAGTGGTATATTATGTTACCAATGGGTTTTCGAACAGTTTTCAAGTTGTTTCGTTCTTTGTATTCGGATCATATTACCAGCATCATAATTATTCAAATGTTAGATATAGCTGTTCCGCTCACAGTCATTTACCTAGATATGCAAATAGGCAGTCGTAACTCTGGAATTTTACGATCTTTAGTCGACTCTTAAATATTATTTATTAAATATTAATTTATATAAATATAGATTTTTTTTTTCAATAAAACTATTTTAAAAGAAAAATCATGCGAATTTAATTTAGATTTATCTGTAAGACTCGCATAGTCACGCTTGTCCAGAAATGATTTGGGGCTGTTTGACGGGCTTTTGACCTTTCCTTTGAAGCTATTTCATGCGCCTTTCAAAAAGTTCTCAGCAGATGAGCAACGTTTTATATGTCGCCTGTGCCCCTTTGGGCGTCGCTCTGGATCCGGAATTGCAACTGTAACAGGCGATCGAAGCTTCAGCTTTGCGCTTGCCTCACAAAGTTAACCCAATTATGAAAGGCGCAACATAATTAAAGTAGACATGCGGCCACAGCAAAGGAGATTCACACAACTTGCCAAGTTAACCACTTGTGGTTGCAGGTACCCGCACTAGCAACAGCAGCAGCAGCAGCAGCAACATCATCAACACCACGAAACATCCACCCCACCAAGCTGAGCAGACAAGAGACAAACCCGAACCAAATTGGGTCACGTGCTTGGCTCGCATCGCAGCGGCGACTTCAACTGACAATTTTACGATATGACCGAGATGGCTTGGAAACACTTGGAGCTGAAGATCGAGAGACTGAGACGCTGAGGCTTTGCCAGTGTGCGTAGTCAAAAGGTAAGTCTTGCAGCGGCTGCAGCGCAGTTTGCCCAAAAGATTCGCACCGCTCGACAAGTGCAATGCATCTTTGTTGTTGTTGTTGTTGCTGTTTTGTTGTTATTGTTGGCGTCGCGCCCATAAATTAAATGCACAAACGAGTTTCGCATCGCATTGTAAGATTAAGTAAAAAGGGGGCCGCGGGTGGATGGGAGAAGAATTCGAAGACAGCAACCGAGACTGGAACTGAGACTAAGACTGAGACTGAAACTGAGACTGCGACTGAAACAGAGATATGGACAGAGATAGAGATAGAGACGGAGAATTTGCTGCTTTCGCATATAATTTAGCTTTGGGCTACATAATTAATTCCGCCAGGCCGCCCAACGTTTTATGTTGAGCTAGCCCCCGCCCCGTCTTCTACCCGGGACCCAGTCCAAAGGGAAGGAGAACGCGTAGTACGTGATATGGGCCAACAGGTTTTCCGGCGCACTTGTTGCCATCGCCAAGACGCCTAAAAAATAAAAAAAATAAAAAAAAAAAAAAATCATATGCGTTGTCGATCCGTGGGCTTCAAGTGGGTTTCGGGTTGGGGTTTGGCTTTACGTTCGGGCCCCAATCACTGGGGCCTGGCCGGGCAACACTTCCACTTGATTTGATTTTGGTATTCCATGCACCGTTATTCAAAATATTCGAAATACGTTTTATCTGGTCTCCGTCACCGTCTTCGTCTCTGTCTCTGTTTCAAGCCCAGTGTATTTTTGGGTGTGTGTGTATGGGTGAGAGTGCGTGCTGCTTTTAAGTTTTGGAACCGCCGACGCCGCAGTGTTGTCCCACTATGTTCACAACTAATTACAATTCTATTTATTAAAGCTAAAATGAGTATATATCTAGGCTAAGGGATCTTGAGATTATAATACAACAAGTGTCGATGATGAATGCGTGCAAAACTAAATATTTTTGAATGGGACTTTTCAAGGAATATTTGTAAATTTTGTTTAGTTTGTAAATTTGAATTGCCATAAGCTAATCAGCCAAACCAGCAGTATATACAACATAAGGAATTTTAAGAACTCTTAGATTGTTTATCTTTAAGACATTCACAAGAGCTGGGCAATAATTTCCATTAACTACACTTTTCGTCGCACTTAAGACTGGGCTTAAAACTCAACTCGGTGCTCGGTGTTGGGGCGCACTACAAGCGAGCGGACGCCTAAAAAGCTTAAGTTGGCTGTTGGTTTTCCAGCTTCTTAGTTTGTTTAATTACAAGCAGCTGGCGACCGCATTCGCAAAGAAAATGGAAATGGAAAATTGTGCGGGCAAGTTGAAAGCCTGCAACTCTGAAACGGAGACTTAAAAGCCCCGCGAGGGGCAGCCAGACAGAGACTAGACCAGGCCAAGTGTGGAAACTAGTTAAAGTCAGTTGGTATTATAATTGTTATTGTTGCTGTTGCTGGTAGTAGTTGGCATGGTAATGAGCAGCAGGCATCAGCCATCAACCAACAGCCAACAGACAGCAGAAAACAGCCATCAGGCAGCATGATTATCATGAGTAAGCATGATAATGCTTATATGTTTATGTTTATGGAGCTAGACAAATGTGCAGAGAGTAAAAGTGTTCGCATTGTAAGTGGATGGGTGTGCGTGTGTGTCAGTATGTGTGTATGTGTGTGATTAGAATAGTGAGTGCTGGTGAATGTAGGCCAAGTCTATTATGCTGCTATGCCTGAGCCAAGTCTGAGCCAATGTCTACAGCTGCAGGCTTGAAGTGAGCTTTGAGCGGCATCCAAGCACTTCCATACATACTTACACGCTCGAGTTTGCATGCTTGGATAGATATCACACTGAATAGAAATACACGGCATAAGATGAATGATTCAAGAGACTTCTGAGTATATTTGGTTGCCTTTAATGTGAGCTCATCTATCTACATATACATAAAATCAAATATATATTGTCCTATCAAAAGGTTCTTCTCATTTTCTTTGATTTACAATTGAGCTTATATGTCTCAGAAACGAAATCCTTTACTGCATTTTGCCGAATGTAGGATTCATTAGCTGACCCTCATCTGACTCAGCTGTTTTCCCATAATAAAAAAAAGAGACGCCCGCACGCCAACTTCAAGTTGAACATGATGAACTTAGCTTGAGTTCCGCCTTTGCCAACGGGTCTGAGATGTTGAGTGACGGCTGGCGCTTAACCTGCTGTCCCGAGAGCTGAGCCAGACGCCGACACAGAGACCCACAAATGTCATCATTGCACAATGCACAATGTCTAATGGACACTTGCAGCGGCATCAGCATTGGCATCGGCAATGGCAACGGCAACTGCAGCCGCGTTAGGATCAGGATTGGGAACACGGTTCAGGGAGGGGCAGCCAACACGTCGCTGTCGACAGTCCAAACAAATTGCCATGCTACAAATGCAGGCAAAGAGGGGGGCCTCGTTGTGGGGCTGGCAACTTCCTTGTGTAATTTGGTCAAGTTTAGTGACGCATACAACAGCCAAGTCCCAAGTCCGGCTAGGCCAAGTATGCCAAACAGCAACAGCCAACAGCCAACAGCAACAGCAACAGCAACAGCAACAGCAACTAGTTAGTCAGGCCTATGGTATCTGGCTTCCATTCATGCCAAGCGCTATCGCCGCAAAGCTCCCCCTTTTCTCTCTGCCTCTCTCTCTCTCTCTCTCTCTCTCGCTTTCTTTCTCTCTCTGTCACTCTCTTTATATGTGTGTTAGTTTTGCCAATTATGGTGTCCTCCTTATTTTGCGCTGTTGTCTATCTAACTGGCTAGTTGGCTGTTGGCTGTTAGCTGTTAGCTGTTGGCTGTTGGCTGTTGTCTTTGTATTTGTTGCCGTGGCAGTGGCTCTATCTTTCGCTTGTCGTATTTGTCTGCTGCGTCGTCGCGTTCGTTGCCTGAGTCTTTCGTTTAGCTGCTGTTGCTCATGCCGTTCCGTTGCTGTTGCCGTTGCCGTTCGCTGTTGCTGTTGCTGTCGTCTTCGCTGCTGCCTCCAAGTGGGTCACTTGCGATTTCATGACCGACTTTTAGCTTTTTCATACACACACACACTGGCTCTCCGTCTGTCTCTTCTTCAGTCGCTTATTGTGCGCAGTTATTTACGATTGTTTAGTTGCTGGCACAGGCGAAGCCCATTCAATGCCAACGAAATGCTTTCTATACACACATAAACATTCCATATATAGTTATATACAACAAATATTAAAACTTTAAATGCTATTAATTGGGCGTCGCTTTGACATGCAAATGGCAACAAATTTGCAACAACATTCGCCTTGAATAAACGTCTATGTTCCGTTTTGAAAGTGACAGTTACATTTGGATTTTGTGATCTCGCTAATGGCGTAGCCAAATACATGTGAGCTCCATGTGACTATGGCGAAGGTTCTTGCTGGCTCTTTCTTTGTGTACCTTCTTTGTGGTCTCACACGCACACATGCATTTTGATTTCGTTAACGCTTCAGTGGCGCAGATCAAATACATATACACTGTATATCAAGATGCCAATTATGCGCTTGGCTCCCCTCGCCATGCTCCACACTCTGTTATTATATTATTCTGAACAGCAGCTCCTCGTGATTTACCGTACGTTCAATTGATATATAACTCACAAAGACCAGCAATTAAATAACAAAGGGCAAATTATCTGTATGCATTTCTTTGAGTACTTTTCATAACTGTTTTCCGCCCCCGCCGCAGGCCCCGCTGTTACCATCGGGCCTGGGCCAACCCAGCTTTATGGCCATTTCTCTGCAGCGGCAACAAATTGAATTTAATTGTCTTGTTGCGAGCTCGGGCTGGCTTTTTGTGTTGATCTTTTACGACTTGCTGAAATTGTTGCTTAATTCTATAATTATTTATGCATTCTGCGGCTCTGTTAACAAGTCTCGTTAAATCTTTATTGAATGTAAAAAGCGGGCATGCCTCTCTTCAGAACGTTCAGAGCCACAGCTTCTGGTTATGGTTTGGCTCTGACAGAATTTTATCTCTTACTTTTATGCGATAAGCGCAGTCCGTTGCTAATTGTCTCGACACGTACCGCGTTACACACATGAGCGATATGCTGCAACAATATGTGTGTGCGCCATCAGATGAGATGCGCTGAAAACATGTTTGCTTTTGAGGACAAGTAAGAAGAACAAATTTTAATTACATCCAATTGCTACAGAAGTTTAAAATTTCTTTATCAACAAGCTTTATGTATTGATGTGGAAAAACTTAAAAACTTGTTAACTTTCCAATTCGTCTTAATATGTATAATAAATAGTATGCATTTAGTTGCTAGCTGTAAACGTAGCTCCTATTAAAAAGACAATAAAGATAAGATGTATGTATTAAACAGATGTATGTATATATATTCTCTCCTTTTATATCATACTTAAACATGATTGAGCATGTGGAAAAAATAAGAGTTTTGAAAACGGATCATAATACTCTTATAGATACATATCTTTACTATATGACATATATGACAAATTACATTACGAATGATTAGAAATCATTGATTAGCGCTTCATGGTCGAGAAATATTTCAAAGCATTACATCTTTGGCTTTGCCTTGATGACCCAGCATCATGTCCTAAATCACTTTCACAACATCAACTTTATCTGAAAGAAAATATCGCAGCATTGTCGCCATCTGCAAAGCATTCCAAACCAATATAATTAAGTCCATCTAATAATGCATATAATAGCAGCAGCGTGCTAAATGCGGCTCGGGCCTAACCATCAACTAGAATAATTGTTGAGCAATGGCAGCTGGAAGAAGAGGAAGCAAGGCTGAGGCTTGAAGCGGACTGCTGTTAAATGGCCATCATCGTTATGATCATCATTTTGCTTATTATTATTTATTTTTTTTTTTTTTTTCTTTTTCTTTATTTAGCTGCTGGTGCGCACATCAACGCGGCAATCAAAAACAATTAACAAGATCGCGACTGCGGCTGCAAGTCCAGCTCCAGCTTCAGCTCCAGCTGCTGTGCATCCACATCGATGCCTGCTAACTGCTGGCTTCTGATTGACCCACTTAGCTCACCTGACAGATGTGTGTCAACTGCAGCGAGAGAATTTTACAAGTTGTTAAGTGTTTTGATTGAGAAAGAAGAAAAAAAGCTAGGAACTGCTTTGGCAGCCACTGCAAATGTTATTATGTACGTATTATAGTTGCTCGGCAACATGTGCAACACGTTTAACGACTCCAACATTTAAGGCGACTCCAGTTTGTCTTTACTTCAAATCCGGCTGCAGGAGCCCCAGCTACAACTAGCTACAAATGTAGTGCAACATTTGGTGTCATGTTTCCATGTGTTATGTTGTTTTTTTTTTTTATACATTTCTTATGTTTGGGTTTGTGCCACAAAGAAGCAAAGCGAGCCGAGCGTAACTACGCGTACTTAGCCAGCCAAAAACAGAGCCAAATTTTAATTATCAATCATAAAGTCGGTACACCCGCCCAAAATACTTTTTGGAACAGAACCAAAAGTTTAACAAGCATGACCTAAGTAGCTCCGTGTAAAGTAGCTCACACTCCCAGCCGAGTCACGCGCCACCGAAACAGACAAAAAGATCCAAGAGGCCTAAATAACTATAATTTGTAAGACATTCATATCTGACATTTATTTCGACTGTTACTTCTATTTTAATTTGAGATGGATTCTTTTCAAATCTTTGATTAATACTTACTATTGAAATTTATTAATTTTAAACTAAATATGTGAGATAGCAAAGAATTTTGGTTCAGTTTTTTCTGCTATTAAAAGAGATAATCTTAAAAATTCTTATATAAATTTAAAAACCTTTAGTTGAGTTATTCCTATTCACAATTCATATTAATCCAGTTTAGTACAATTATTTAAAATATATATATAGTTTCTAATTTTAAACATGCTTAATGACTATACTGTGATTTGTGAAAACTAATTAGCTTGTTTGATCCGGGTTTTGTTACCACTTTATATTCGTTTGCTTCTCAATGTCAAAAAAAGCTACACTCTGAACAGCACATGATATGAGCTTTAGGAGCAACTCGAACGGGCTCAAACAACTTTCATTTAAGTGCGCCCTCCTGAGGCTGCTGCTGCTGCAATAATAACAACAGCAAAGGCAACAACAACCACAGCAGCACCAGCAGCAACAGCAAATCCCATTACAATGCTCAACGGCAGCCAGTCAAACAAAATATATATATATATATATATATATATATATATATATATTATAACGACGTGATTCTTTTGCATTGTCTGGCCTCACAATTTATTCGTATACTTTTTTTTTCTGCCACGCGAAGAATTGCAAAAAGAAATAAAGACTAGAAAAAAAGCCCTGCCTGAAAGTGTGCGCATAATTAGCCCTATTTGTTGTTGTTGTTGTTTACTTAAGCCATTATGATTGTTGTCGTTGTGCCAGCAAATGAGCATCTATTACATTTCTTTTGTGATTCTGATAGATGTTGCTGCTGCTGCTGCTGTTGCTGCTTTCGCACTAATCTTGACTTTACCCCAATGTGAAAGTAACAGTTTTTGTCAATTTTTGCCCCCGAGCTTGTAATTTGGGCTTCACTCATTATGAGCACTGGGAAGCCCAATGAGACGGGGAGTATATGCGCACAAGAGTCTGGGAAATGTTTAAAGAAGATGTATGTAGGTAGAATGACAAATCATGTTCGTTAACTAATTTAATAAAGGTTAATTTATTTCGAAATCAGGCAATTTAATAAAATTACATTCATTTTCGTTGAGCATATCAAAAGACTTAGGAAACGAACGTGAAATTTCTAGTCTATTAACATTCTTTTATTTTACAAATCATGTTTAATTCATACTGCATTGTTTTTACTCATTGAAATTACATTTTATATTATTGTATATCCACGCATATTAAAAAAGATTCTTAACATAAAATTACAGATGCTTACGTAACTCTGCTGCAATCGTTGTCAAGGCTGTTGTGTCACACATGTGCAAGGCGTGTATCCTGACAAAAAAGGGATATTAAGAGCTGTGCGTGTCACATTGATATTATGCAATACATTAGAGCGAAAAGTGGACTCAAGGTCATAGGCCATCTATCATTTATCTATGTATGTATTCGACGGCCATTCTAACGGGTTGAGAGAGGTTCTAGTTTTGCATAAGTTTATATCTGGATAGTTGGTCGCGCTGCGGGTAACTCTCTGACAACTGAAACTGAAACTGGGTCAATTTTGTGTCACATGCAAAACATTGCCCGTTGATTTACGACTGCCAAGAAATGGACAGCCACTGCAACAACAACGACAACAACAATGACAACGGCAAAAACAAATGCCACTGCAACACGTTGAGTTTGCGGATGCAAACACAACACAGTCCAAGACAAACTGAAAGAGAAAGACACCGAGAGAGAGAGAGAGAAAGGAAGAGGCGACGCTGTCATCTTTTGTCATGGCCATAAAATGTCATTTAAAGCGTGTCTCGCTCTAAGGCGTGCTGGCTGACTGTTTCCACATAAGTTCGCTTGCCTCTGTCGTCGTTGTCGTAAAATCGCGCATTTCACTGTTTGCTGTCCTTTGACATGTCTGCCTATCTGCATACCTACCTGGCTTGGCCACCTAGCAGCAAGCGGATCAACCTTTGTCTTGCCTTCTATGGCAAATTATGCAAAAGCGCATTTTACTTAATGACCTTTCCACATCTTCGACCCTGTGCCCAGCTCGAAAGGGGTTTCAGCTCTCTTTTCCCAATTTTTGTGGGCGTTTTGTTATACCAACTTTATGGCCTAAAACACTTTTGCATCATCATCAGTGAGTTGAATTTGTTGGGCGTTAATATACTCAATGCCTATCAGTTCTTGAGCATCCAGCAACAGGCAGCTGGACAGCAGTCGCTGAGATCATGCGTAAGTAAATAACAGAGCCGCTAAAAATTGGGTCAGGGCACACCTCTTTATAGCTCCCGGCTCATTGACAGATCGAGCTGACTGCTCAGCCAGTCGGCCCAGCGGCACACTCACATCTACATCTCACATAACTTATAATAAGCAACGCCCACAAACCAGATAAACACAAAATCTGGCCCGCATTGACGTGCTTCACAGCATTTTCACGAGTCCACACCAAGAGTTACAAAACAAGAAATGGTATGCAAACAGAACATACATATAAGAAACAAAAATATAGAATGCGGTAAAGTTAACATTGTTGGAGTTGAGAATTTGCAAATGTTTAAAAACAATAGACATGCTGTCTTGAAACTTGTTAAGTGGAAGAAGATGAAGAAAAAGAAATATTCTTTTACATGCATATGTATGTAAAAAGTGTATGTACATAATAAACACTATTAGTGTATATAGGATTATTGTTTTTGCTATAAATTATAAAAATATATTTAATTATATATAAAAGTTTTTCTTTGTTAATTGTTTTTTTTTTTTATATAAACAGTTCAATTTCATATAGCAACTTTATATGCAGGAATTCAAGAAACCAAACTAAAATTTTTATTACATTTAAATATGCTCATAACTGTACCTATGTATTCATCTGTCGCGTCTGGTGATTTGACCAAACACAAAAACAGTTTAACTATTTGGGTGCACAACAAAAGAATGAAAAAAAAAAAAAAAAACTATGAATATGAGTTATATGCATCTGCTTATTTCTAATGATTCGAAAATATATATCTGATTTAGTCTGCTTTATCATTTAAACTTATGTAGATTGGCTGCCGTATAATTTGAGTTTATCTTTAACTGTTTGCTGGCCAATTAAGAATTTAAACATTTCATTTAAGTGTTAAGCATTCAAACGCAGTCGCCGATTGCTTTTAGGTGAATAAAGCGCGTTTTGGCCAACTGAATTGACATATTTAGGTTAAAGAGATGCGACTTAAGCCCACTTTTGATCTCATTTGCGTTGCAAAGAGAAAAAGCAACAACAACAACAACAACAACAGCAACATAAACTGTTAGCATTCTGATTCACTTTCATGCGCAGCGCGATCGTCGATTCCGATTGTGAACTAAGCCGAAAGACGCATAAACAAATAAAAGTTACTCCAAACACTAACACACACAAAGCCACACGCACAGAAGAAATGCAACAACAATTACAACAAAGCTGAGAATGAGATTTTATTTGCTTAACCAACGCTGTGAATATTTAATTTGCACACACACACATACATATACAGCTTTAACGACGCTGCTGACCCACTTTTGAAGCAGAGGCAGCTTAAAAGCTGACGGCAGAGAGCCATACAACGCTAATAAGAACAGCAATGCCGCCATTACGAATACAAATACCCTCATATACACACGTACACTCACATACATACACATGCACACAGAGAGACAGCGCCAAAACGCGTTATTGTTGTTGTTGCTGCTGGTGCTATGTGCGTGCAGAGGAAAGATACTCACTAATTAACTCAACCAAAAGTCAACCAAAAGAATCAACCAACTCATTTGCAAATTGTGTCTGTGTGAGCGAGAGACACATAAGCCAAATGGAAGCCAAAGCGAGAGCTCTCTCTCTCTCTCTCTCTCTCTCTCTCTCTCGGGGCTTTGGTGAAAGGGCATGCAAGAGCAGCGTACAGGTAACACCCATATAAATTATGCTTAGGAAACCCCAAAAAGAAGTTGGCCAAAAAATACAATGACATCATTTCATCAATTCAGTTAGTGGGTTAGTTAGCTGGGAGCGAGAGAATAATAAGAATTTCAAAGATCAGATTACATGCATAGCAAAGAAATGTATTTAAACTGAAAAGAACTCTTGTATAATATATGTTTTTTTTTAATATTTTCATTTGGATAAGTAAAGATGGATAAGTAAAGATTTCTTGTTTATATATTCAAAAACAAATATATTTAAGTATTATAGAAGGAGGGAGAGAGAGAGAAAGAGGGGTTTACTTAAAATGTACATCTTTATATATTTTCATACAAATTCTGAATATATCATTTGCGGATTATTTTATAAAGGATTTTTTATCTCTTTATTATTACGAATTTAAGAGTTGCATTCGATGAATCAATCGGTAAATCCCAACGCACCTGCAATAAAATAAATTTTCTTATTGTTTCCCTCTCTATCTATCGCACTCTCCTGCTCTCACTATTCTAGCATTACGATCAGCATTTCACAACACCTACACAATACCAATACACACGCACCCAACACGCAAACTTGTGCATATGTTATCTACCTCATTTATTGTTCAACACTGTTAAGTAACCATCATCATCCAAGTTTTGTTTATGTTCGCTGCTTTGGCCCAAATTCTTAAAAGCTGACAGCAACCAACACACAAATGAACACACCAACACACACACATACACACACATACAAATAGGCACAGAGATTGAAAGAAGGAGAGTGAGTGGGGCAACTGACGGACGAGTGGCGATTCCAGTTCCATTCCCATTCGTACTCTCCTGCTGTGAGCTTGCTATGTAAAATGCTCTTGTGGTTCTTTTCTCGTTTCAGTTTCAGTCGTTGTTGTTGTTGCTGTTCGGGTAATCATTGTCATGCTGGCGATTCTGTTTCATTATTTCGTACCCACGCTTTTGCCTCTTCCCTCTATCTGCTATATCTTCATTTTCTGATGATGATAATGATGATGATTCCACTTGATAGCAATTGTAATGAGCTTTAGCATGAATGTTAGCGTTCTGCCCGCCTGATCATCATCATAATCGTGATTTTCTCAAAAGATGCAGATGCTGGCACCATCGTCATCATTTGTTGGTCACGCTGCGGTTTTTTTCCTTCCCCACCGAACAAATTTACTTTTGTCTTCTTTCTTCTGTGCCATCTTTCGTTTTCATTGTTTTTGCTTGTTTAACCAATATTTTGCCGCTCGATAATGAAAGGAAAGCAAAACAAGAGACGAACCGAGCCGAGCCAAGCCGAGCCGACTGCCCCCAAAACAACAATACTTTATAATCATCAAGAGTGAATCTGCTTGGGTCTCGACTTGCCTTCGAGCTGGTGAAATGCTTTCTGTTGTTGCGTTGTTGTTGTTCTCCAGCTCCGCAGCATATTGTTGGTAGCCCCCTCGGGCTGTGGCAGCAGCAGCTTGAAATTTCGTTGGCTTTCATTCTGTTACGGGGGATTTCATAATATTTGCATTGGTTGTCCGAATGCGTCTTCGACTCTTACAGGTGTGTAACCCACTTTTACACGCCAAAAAGGCCTGAGAAAATTCTTAAATGGTTAATGAAAGATGGGACGCACGTTTCCAGGAAACGACATCGTCTCATGTATTACTTACTCAGCCTAATGAAATGCTCACTCCCTACAAAGGGGGATCAATTACGAGAAGTCACTGTCGACGTCTTCTTATTTATATTATACAGGCAAAAAACTCAAAAACTTTTTTCTGTATGCCTAAAAGTAGGCAATGAATTTATGGAAGAGGTTTAGATTTAGGCTTGAATAGAATTTTAAATCAAATCAAATCAAAATAATAAAAATTAAATATCCTTGAGTACATATAACAAAAGCAATAATCTTAAAGTAAAAAGTAAATGCCATTTTCATTCATTTTATTATTAAATATATTATTTCTTAGTCAATGAGCATTATCATAATTTTGTTCTAAATCCATGTTGACAATGGTAAAATGTTTAATACAAACTAAATAATAATGATAATGGTAAAATATATATTATAAACCGTAGATTAACAATCGTTTCATTTCTAGATCCACAACAAAAAATTCTAGTTTCAATTTAAACTAGTTGAATTATTTACTTACTTATTTTTACTATTCTGATTAACTAATACACCCTGTATACAATTTATATATAAGTTTTTGATTACCCAATGACCTTGCATAGCTATTTTTGATTAAGTCCACATGTACATACATATATGTATAAGGAATCAAATCAAGTCATCGAAATTTATATTAATGATAATTAAAAGCACATCAGAAATAGTGTCCAGCGCACAAGGAAGCCATAAAATAGTCAACAACAATCGTATCAGCTATGCTGATAAGGGCAGACAGTCGTATATGTAGTGTATCTGGGTGTTGTCTGTCTGGAAATTGTTCGCTGCCTCTTCCCAATTTAATTATGCAATTGATTCGCTCAGTTTTGCCCCAAGCTACAAAGTTACAAAGCAAATATTGCAGCATATTGACACAAAACAGGGCCGCAAAACGCCTCGACAGTGGCCCAGTTAAGGTGTGTTCTAGTTCTCGTTCTCGTTTTCGTTCCCCTTCTCATTCTCTTGCTCGGACGCGTTCTCATTCAACTTGCTGCAGACGCAATTTATTGCTAACGACGTCATCAGCCATATGCGAGCCCCTCAATTTTGTGATAGAAAAACGTGCAAAGGTCGCTCTCTGAGCGAGACGAACAGATATGGCAGAGTGGAAAATGTGCTCACGTGCTCACGACGAAAAGGTTTACCAAAAGGCTAGACAGATTCACATATTAAAATAAAATACTATATTTCTATTTTATATATATATATATAAATGTTGAAATGAAATACAATGGTTTATAATAAGCATATAATAAATATTTCACATTCATTTTGAATTAAATATAATGCTATAGAAAAGCATCTTAAAAAGTAATTGCAGCTTGAACACACAATCGTGAGCATTCATCGTGAGCATAGTTTCCACTCTCCATGCGAGCGCTCTCTGAGAGTCAAATTAGACTGTCAACATTAACAACAGTTGTTGCTCTCTCACCGCAGTCGTCGACGAGTGTTTTGGAAGCAACAATTCAATTTCAAATGCTCCGCCGACAGTTTTGGTTGGTGCTGCGACGCGTTTCCAATTGGACTCGAACGTTTGGACGCAACACATGTGAAATCAATTCCAAGTGGATTCAATAATAGTGCCAAAATTAGTAGTGCTTATCAACTAGTTGGCGAAATTAACATAAATCGCACATCATGGAGCGCATTTTGAGAGGAATTATGCGTTATCGCAACACGACCCGAGAGCAAATGGTCAAAGAATTTCAAAAAGTTCGCGACCATCCGGAGGTGAGTTAGCTGCACCTTTGAGAGCTCGGAGTTGAGCTAAAGCAAAACATGTGCGGTCACTGAATTACTTAAATTTGTCATTGAACAAGGTGTATTTGTGTTGCTGTTAAATTAGCTAAGCTAAATACATATTTAGTGAAGTATAACTTTGACTTGTGCGGCATGCGATTTGTTGTTGTTGTTGTTGTTAGTTGTGTGAGCAATTATCACAGTGTTTATGACGTTACGAATCAAACTGAAGCCCAGATACTTCGGGCAATGCTTGTAGCAGCACGCTTATCTCGCGTGCTGTCTCTCCGACTCTGTCTATCTCTCGCTGTGAATGTGTCATAAATGGCATTTCAAAAATGCCTACAGTGAATGTTTCTAGAGCTTCGACTCTTCGAGCAGGTATCACCTGCTCTCCTACGCTCTCATTCAGCCTCTCGCACTCTCAGATTGTCTTGCTTGATTTGGTAAACAAACAACAAAGGCTAACCGGTTGAGTTTACTCAAGTGCAAAATATTTATTTTTATTTATATATTAACTCTCAACATTAGTGCTTTTACTTTTCCACAATATTTGTTAATTGTTTAATTAGTAAAGAAATGAAAAATGAAAAAGCTTTAAAGTGCTATTTAAATCAGCTTGCAAATAGGTTTAGCATATCAATTTTTAGATGCTCTGCATGATTAAATTGTTTTCCATGAGAATAAGAGAGAAAGATTCACTATGACAAGCTCATCATATCACATCAAGCACTTTGGCTTTCGTCCAAAAAATTGACATATTGACAAATTGACAACTTGACCACAAACTGTGTTACTAAATATACTTATTCTATCCAATATGAGCGTTCGATATATGTTCTAATATTAAACGTTTGCCTTATCAGCCGAAGGCCGTGTTCTTCACTTGCATGGACAGTCGCATGATACCCACGAGATACACGGACACACACGTTGGTGACATGTTTGTGGGTGGGTACGACAAGCATATCGAATCAAAATCAAAAAACAATTTCATTTTTGTCATCTGGCCTCTTTCACATGCTCAGTGCGAAATGCGGGAAATCTGATACCGCATGCCCAGCACTTCCAGGACGAGTACTTTAGCTGCGAGCCAGCGGCATTGGAGCTGGGTTGCGTGGTGAATGACATCAGGCATATTATTGTATGTGGACATAGCGATTGCAAGGCCATGAATCTTTTGTATCAGCTGCGTGATCCGGACTTTGCATCCAAGGTAAGCCTATGTCCAACTCCAATTCCAGAGAAATTGTATAAATATCTGGATCTCTCTTTCCATATTCCAGCTCAATCGTCGACTGTCTCCGCTGCGCTCCTGGATGTGCACGCATGCCAATACCAGCTTGGAAAAGTTTCAGGAGTGGCGCAGTGCAGGCATGAAGGATCCACTGATATTCTCCTCTGAGACGCCGCTGCGCCGCTTCGTCGCCTATATTGACGAGGAGCAAAAGTTCGCAGTCGAAGACAAACTATCACAGATCAACACTCTGCAACAGATGTCGAACATTGCCTCATACGGATTTCTCAAAACACGCCTCGAATCCCACAATCTGCACATACACGCACTGTGGTTCGATATTTATACAGGTGATATATACTACTTTAGTCGCGGAGCCAAGCGTTTCGTTGCCGTGGATGAGTCTAGCGTAGATCAGCTCTCAGCGGAGGTGAGACGGTTCTACTCCTAGGTTGGCCAATTCTCAGCCAGCAGTGCCTTGGATTTATGTGTCTGTGATATGTGCAACGCGATGTTGGGTCTTATATACATAATTGTTCCCTATTTGTTACTCGTTGTATATATATATATATGTTATAATATGTGGCATTTATATGTGTATATGAATATGTCTTATGGTTAGCAATTTGTATTTATAAATGTTTGTTTTTACATAGTGTGGTGTTTGTTCTTTGTATACATCTTAAGGCCTAATGGTAAAGTGTTTAAAGCGCTCTTATAAATGTAGGAAATATTAAGGCTCATACTCGCTCGACGAACAAGACGGCGTTGGCTATATATGTATATGCTATATGTTTTGGGAAGCATTAAGACTTTCGCTGTGCAACAATAAACCGTGTGCTTTTCGTAACGGAAAACAAACAGTAACAGAAATGAATAAACATTAAACTTAACGACAATCACACAATCCGACCGCCCATCAGTGGTATTTGTGATTGTGGTGGTTCGTGGCAATGTTATTGGGATTCTCCAGCTCCTCAAAGTACTTGCGGGCGTTGCGTATATTGACGAGCGTCGCCTCCGAGGGCAGAGTGGGATCCGACATGACCACCATAACGTAGGTGTTGCTGGTGAAGGTATCAATGAAGGCGGCAAACGCATTGTTGCGCACCTCCATTGATTGGAACTTGGCGCCCAGCTTGGAGCAGCTCAGCTTAAACTGTTTAATGATGTTCGAAACCTTTTCGAATCGATGAGAATCACGATTCTTTTTACTCTGACAGTGCGAGATGACCAAAAAGGTAGCCTTCTCGAACAGCAACACTTCGTCCGCCTCAATCACGTTAGCAAAGTGGGCCAAAGAGTTCTCCAGCGCTGCCACGTTGGGAATCAGCATGGTCACAATCGAAGACCAAGCTCTGTGGGATCAAAGGTTGGTTAGCTATAAAGCCACATTTTATATATCTATATATTTACTTACTTGTACAAAGTCTCGTCCCAAATGCTGGTGCGAAAACACGTCACATTTCCGGGCTTTGACAAACCTATGAGATCTCCCTCGCGCACCTTAAACACAAGATCGCGTTGGTCTTCGGCAAGCAAATCCATTTTGTGCACCAGACAGAATATCTTCGCTTCTGGTGAGTTGTGAAGTAGTGCTTCGAGGCAACTTTGATAGTAATGCACATCACGTTCCAGCTCTTGGCTCTCCACATCGAATACATAGATGAGAACCTCCACATTGCGGAAGATGTTGTCGGGCTGTTGCGTACAATATTGCTGCATGAAACTCTCCTGGCCGCCACAGTCCCACAGATTGAGAACGAGGTTGCCCAGAAAGCGTACGTGAGAGTGTTCCACATCGACTGTAAATAATTAATGGATAAGCTTCTACTTTGGTCGATACGATATAAGAACGTATTTACTTGTTGCTCCCAGCCGTGTCGTATCACGAGCAACGTAGTTGGCAAAAATAATGGATCGCATACTTGTCTTCCCTGAGCCGCTCTTGCCCATAAGCAGTACCTGGCGTGGGTAGGAAATAATTAAAGTTTCAATTGGAATGCCATCAAAGCAACATCTGATATTTATTTACCTTTTTCTTCATGTTTTCGCTGTTTTTTTGTTTTGTTTTGTTAGTAAAAAGGTTGGGTCCAATCAGAATAAAATGTTAATGTGTATGGTAGCTATCGTTTATCGTATGTATGGCTATCGACAGATTGTGGCGGTCGGTCGGTTTTTTTTTTTTAGCAAGGGTGAAGGAAGAAATGTGAGTTTACTTTGCGTGTTGCACAGCACTAAATACACTCAAGCAAAAGCTGACTGCTATAGCGCGGTCACGCCAATTTTGAAATCAATTTAATTTATTTGTATTGCATATCAATGAATTTAATTTGATATGCAGTACACAACGAGCCCAAAATAAAAACTAGATGAATACCTTCATTTTATGATAGTTATTCTCTGTTTGGCAATCAACAAATATGAATAAGTTTTACATTGCTCTCACGTTGCTGCAAATTTTGCCTTGGAGTGCAGAAAGCTGTCACCCCTCGAAGAAGGTGATTTTGAAAATATTTTAAAAAGAATTTTAAAAAAGGAATTTTTTAATCAGCCTCTGCAAATGATTGTTTTGTATGAGTCTCTCTGCCCCGACAGTCAAGCGTATATTAAAAACTTTTGGCCCGTTTTCCAAAAATATCATCAATGCATCGATTTAACGTTGGTGCCTTATGGCAAAGCTTCAGTAAGTTTTTGTTATAAAAACCTTTCAAAATGTGAAATACTTTATTATTTATCCTGCCAGCCGTCAAAACAAACTCTGTGGGGTCACGTATGCCAGCATGGCAGCGCTGAGTGCTGGGGCAATCGAATGCAAGACTGTGCGCTGCACTCGTCTTTGAATCAATTGGATCAAATGAGATTTCTAACATGTCAAATGCAAGATCTTCGATTGGCGAAAAAACGGGATTTCAAGTGCGCTCAAGCCTTAAATATTATGAATTACGTAAAGAGTTGCATCCGTCCAAACGGCAGAGGTAATCAACTGCAGGCAAAATCGTCCACTATAACTAAACAATATGGCTTTAACGTAATACCTGCAATTGTATACAATGGAGTGAGTATTCATTAGTAATTCTTTTTCAACTATGCGTATATTTATATATATATATTTCTATACACGTATGTGCAGGTATTTAGTGAAAATCTGCAGAAAGATTCTCGAAATAACGTGAAACAAACTCTGTGCAAAATATTGGTCGAAACTAATCATGTATTGCCTGATGATTGTTAAGCTATAATAGAGCATTTAACGGCAGATTAAAGTAATTATCGATGGCTTGAAATAATAATAAATATATAATAATAATAAATAACAATAATAAAATGATAATAAATTACTAATTTTTCTAATTAAGGAGATACATTTCTGAATTTGAGAATTTTCAAAAAAGTTCCTTTTGAAGCTGAAAATTTTTAAATTTTATTAAGTTAGATTCTATGCTCATAATAGAACTAGTTCCTTTAGATTTGATACAGTAAAATACTTCAGTTATTTCTGATAATATATTTGCATTGATTTGGGTTACTTGATAAATAGAACTAGTTCATTTTAACGATCGCTTTAGCTTAAGTTATATTGCTTTAATTTGAACATCTTTCAGAAATGAGTAGGTTGACCTGTTAAAGTTAGGTATACGAATTAAATTAAGAACCTGATCCAATGTCCATTACTCAGTTAGCACCCATAGCTGTAAATGGTGGGAATGGTTTTGTATTGGGAGTTCCGAAACTGAAACAGAAATGTAAAACCGGCTTGAAAGAGACCAAGAGAGAGAGAGAGAGAGAGAGAGAGAGAGAGAGAGAGAGAGAGAGAGAGAGAGAGAGAGAATGGGCAAGCTCATTGAGTCCCATTCAACTGTTCGCAGTCGTTGTCCAAATTAAAGCAAACTCAAAAAATCGACAAAACGTTCAGTCGCTGAGCTTAAATCGAATTGAACAGACGTAAAACTTGGGTCCGAGGCATACGAAGGCAAAGGCAAAGGCAAAGGTAAAAGCATAAGGCGGCTCAACGACTTTTCGATTCAGAAAGTGCATCGAAGGTCGATTCTCATCGATTGGACTAAACGCATTACATATACTCATATATTTCCATTTGTATTTTGGATAAGAAAACTGAGCATATTTTTAGTAAATATGAATAACTTAATCACTGCCTTTTGCATTTTTGCTGTGCTCGGCTGCAGCCTGACGGCAGAAACTCCACGGGAAAAGAGACAAGCTGAAAAGGTGAGTGGACTGGGAAAAATCCATTTTAGACAGTCACTGATAATAATTCTACTCGTGTGCTCTTTAGCTGCACATAACTCTGCTGTATGAATCACTGTGTCCGGACAGCAGGAGCTTCATGCATCAGTTGGGGCCTGTGCACGAAGAGCTGCAGGAATATATTGACATTGAGCTGGTGCCGTTTGGCAAATCTTCGGTAAGTGCAGGGGAATGGGTGAAGAGATGAGCAACTGTTAATGGGATCTTCTTCTCGACAGTCTGAGCAAGACGGCGCACTCTTCCATTGCCAGCACGGCCCAGCTGAGTGCGAGGGAAATCGTCTACAGAGCTGCGTCATAAGCAGCACCAACGACCAGGCGGCACAGGTGAAATTTGTCGTTTGCCAAATGTTTGCCTCGAATTATGCAAATGCTGATAAGGTGTGTATGCGCTCACAGTTTACTAAAAGTCAGAGTTTACTTAACCAGTTAGCGATCTTCACTATTCGCAACTTTCAGTGTGCCAGCCAGGCAAATATCCAAACGGACGTGGAGTACTGCATGAAGACCCCGACGGGTACCAAGCTCCAGCTCGATGCGGAGCTGATCACGAAAGCGTTATCGCCCCAGCTTTGTGCCCACCATAGTCTACAATCGGGTAAGTGAGCGTCATCTCTTCTTCTTCCTGAACTGGTTTTAACTTTGGATTATGCACCTGGCCCCCACAACAGGTATTCAATCAGCAGCTGCAGGACCAGTCGCTACGCAACTTCCGGGCCACCGTCTGCTATTTGCTCCGTCAACAGATCCCCGCTGCCAGCAACTGTCTGCCAATAAAACTGAAACTGAAACATCTTGTGTATTTATCCTTAATTGCCAGAAAATCCTTACGAATAAACTATCTGTAGAAGTCAGAAATCTATGTATATTAAAGAGATTATCCTGATTGGTTGCAAAGTTGACAAATATCTTAAATTACACTTTAGGAACTACTGTAAGTGGAATAAGTTTTTCTGAAATTATATATTTAGTTCTGCGTTTGTTAAATGAAGAGTTAACGATTTAGAGATAACTATTTCGACGTGGTCCGACTATGAATTACTATAAATAACGCTCACCTATATTTTTCAAATTTTAGGAGAGAATTATCTCAGCGTGTTACAGTAGAAGAAATACTTGTGATCTCTAGTTCTTATATAACCTTTATCTTCCGTATCACTTTCTTTTTTTGTTGTTTGTTCTTCTTCAAGAATAATATATCAGTTCTCCGTAGCTTTGTCTGTACATTACATATGAAAGGGAAGACATTATTCCCTGTATTTCCATGTTGAGCACGAATAAAACATTCTACTTGTGCCAATGTTCACTTCGAGGAACATGAATTATATTCGCACTTAGATGCTACATTTGTAGTTTTGTGCACAGACTCTTATATACACAATGAATATATCCATTGTTTTAAGTTCTCTTATGTGTCCAGCTTTTGGACATGCTAATTCATTAAACATTCACTAGAAGTATAAAGCATGCGAATAAATAAATTTAAGTTGTGCATGGTATACAAAAATCAAGATATTAAAGTTGAGCTCTTCGTAAGTGTTTTTTTTTTTTTGTTGTGTAGACTTGCAGAAAGCCTTATAGAACTGCTGACACTGCTTCTGGGCTGAATCGACTTATATCTAAACACCATATACTACATACCGAGTAAAGTGGCTGTAGAGAGTGTATAAAAAAAATATTTCATGAATTTGAAATGTTTCATTAATAATATATAATTAAATTAAGTGAAACTTAAAATTTCGCAACTTTTATGACGAAGCTATGGGAAGAACACATTAGGGCTGTGTTTTCTAAATATTTTACAACTATCAAGATATATAGTAGAAGGGAAGAATATTGAGGAATTTGCAGCAAATTTGCGAACGGCTTAGACTAACGGATTGAGTAAGAGATCGGGCAATGCATTTATACAAAGTAGATAATGGCATAAAAAGGCAATTTAGAAACGCTGCAGCGAATTCAATTGTCATTGTAATTTAAGAGCGGAGATCGATTCATTAGAGAAGAAATTTTATATTTGTAAAGAGATTTTGGATAATTGCGTTTCTCTCTGTCTTCGTTACAGGCATGCTCATTCTCATGACGAAGTGATCGTTCGGCTTGATCATGCTAAACCGACGTTCATAGTGCGATCAACTAATGCGCCTCGTTTTTCGGCAGCTCTGCAAGTTGGTCTAGATTAACTGTATTAAAGGCATATATACTATGTAGCGGACATCACAACAAACAAAGGTGCTTGATTGCCTTTAGAATTTAGGCGAACATATTTTTTTGAATTGAGGTAGAGCACAATGAAAAATCTTGGTAGCTCAACACCTCAAAAACTTACAACTTCACAAACTGGATCTAAACGGTTGTCACAGAATATTTTATACAGCGAAGCTCAAAAGTAGTTCAGTCAGTTAAATGACTCAATTTATTGAACTGCAGTCAACAAAATGAAACTGGTTTGCTTTTTGATTGAAATATTAACATTAACTTCAATTGCAATTAGCCTGGTTTTTACTAAACGTCAACTCTTTTGCAATTCTTTAGAAATACGCAGACATTGAAATGTATTCGTTACTTTAGTTGCATATATTTCATAAGAATAATTTATATAGATAGGTAAGATACAATTCATGGATTACATATATATTACATGCGGTGCGTAGGGCGGCTACTTATTTACAGAGCGAATAGACTTTGTTCGGAGGGAACGTGCCAGGGAGCCCGATGAAACAAACAGATAAATGTGGAGTGGGGGACTAAACAAAAAAAAAAAATCAAATAATCAATAATCAATGTATCTATAATGAATTTATGCAAAAATCTAACATTTACACAATAATATCGTTAGGTTATTTCTTTGTATGATGGGCCAACAACAAATGACTTATGCGGTAAACAGCTTAACATTTAGGCTAGGACTACGACTATAATAGATATTTCAATTTCTTGCACTTCCTTCTAGCTCTTGTGTGCGCAGAAATAACAATGTGAGGGATCCAGTCGTAAAGCATTCAGAGCACTCAGACCGGTGTCCCCGTCCCTGCGGCTTTGCCGGTGCTGAGTGAGCGGCGAGGCGCCGGCTTGGGCGGCAGCTGAGGCTTTACAGATGCTGCCATGGCAACGGCACCGGCAATTGCCTGAACGCGCTCCTTCTCCTGGAACTCAACATAGCCACTCTCATCACTGCACTCGGAGTCGTCATCCGAAACACTGCCGACATCCTGTGGCTGCTTGGCATCCGACTCTTCCAGGCAGCTGACTGACTCTGCCGGCGACGCAGGGCCCAGCTTCAGGGTGATGCTGCTGGAGCTGCTGTAGTTGGTGGCGTCGCTATTGTGGCGCAGCTGCTGGCGGCGCTTCGACTCCTCCAGTCTTTGGTAGATCAGCATCTGCTCAAGCACCTGCTGCTGCACGTTGCTGCCCTGAGACTTGTTGTACTCCTCCTGGTTGGCATTGGTGACTGTGCTGGCCGTCTCGCAGCCACTGGAAATGGAGCCCTCAGTCGCTGTCCGGACTCGCCAGGCACTGTTGCCCGCCAGCTGCCCCAATCGGCGCTATGCCGCTGGCTGTCGTGGAGCTGGAGGCATTGGAGGAGATGGAAGATTGCGGCTGGTGACGATACTGTAGGCTTGCCTGGTCACTATTTCGTTTGCGCATCGAGCTGCGGTGCAGCATTGTGAGCATAGCTGCCTGCCGAAAGTAATGATCGTCCGCATCGTCCAGGAAGTCCTCCTCGCCGTCGCTGCAGACGCCGTTACGGCGCAAATGAACCACATCGTCGTTGTCAAAGTCCGCCTGCGGATCAGCACTGGGATCGCTGTTGATGGTTGGCAGCAAGCTGTGCGGTTCCGCCTCATCCTCCTCCCCCAATTCCACGGGCTCCACCTGCAACTCGCTTAAACTGCCCAAGCTCTGGCTGCTGTTTTTGTGCAGCTGCATGTCAAAGTAGGGCAGCAGCTCGTTGCTTAACGTCGTGTCGAACTTGAGCAACTTTTCGAACTCGTCCGAGTCGGAGCCATCATTGCCAGATGCTGCAGACGGAGTTGTTATGTTTGTGGTGCTGCTGGCCGGCTCGGGGCTCTCCAGCGTTGGCTCTATTTGATGCGAGCAGCAGCTGCTCGCCGTCTGAATTTTGCCGGTGCGTCGTATGGAATGACCACGACGACAGCGCCGCCTGCCCAGTGTCATGGCCGGGTACAGTGAGTCTCGCTGACAGCAGGGCATCATTTCGGGCTCATTTGTGTCCTCGATCTCGTCGCCCTCCTCCTCACCGATAGCCTCCTCGATGGCCATCAGCTTAGGCGCCGACTTGGAGCGTTCTAGTGGCGGCCTGTAGTTGTTGCCGCCCACGCTCAGCATTATCTTCCGCTTGGGCAAGCTGGGATTGTCATATACAGCATTTGCCAGGCTGAGACGCGCATTTTGTTTCAGAATTTTCTCGCGCTTAAATTCACGCAATGCGCTCTCCAGATTGTCCTGCAAGGGATGCGAATAACATGTTTGAGTCAATGCTATGAGAGTCATATGTATTGATGTGCACTCACCCGCAATGTATCACATATGTCTTGGGCAATCTTCTCTTTGCTGCAGAGCACTGCGTGGCAGCGCAGCTCGTGCTTCAGCTTTCTTCCCTCGTGCCTGTAGATCCAGCAGAAGACGCGCGGATAGTTCTTGGGCGCACAGCAGTAGGTGATGCGATTCGACCAGTACTCGGTTAGGCCGTGCTGTCGTGTGGTAGCCTTCAGTCCGGAGGCGCACACCTTCACCCGCATAATCACATCCGGCTTGGTGTGCTGGGTGTAATTGCGCCACAATGTATTCAGTTGCTTCTCTACGCAGCCCTCGCCTGCTGAAGACAGGGAAGAGTAAGTTATATAGGACATTGAACAAAGCCAGATCTCTTGGTACTCACCCTTGGCCCAGCCAGTGAGCACATTGCCCAGATATGACACCTTGTACTCGGGATCCGGTGTACTGATGTCCACGCTGTGTGTGCGCTTCCACCAGAGCTTGCCGAGTCCACGGCTCAATGTGCGCATGGCCTTCGCGCTCAGCTGATCGTCAATGCGTCCGACATGTTCCTGCCGACTGCCATACTGCAAGTCTCGCGAATCTGTTGTCAGCGTGACTACATTGGTCACCTGCACCGACTCATCGTCGCCGGCTATATCGCCATCTTCCTTGGACATGCGTTTGAACCGCTCTAGATACGGGCGCTCCGGTCCGCTCCGACGGCGACCGCTGAACGTATGGAACTTGCCGCTGGCCTCATTGGCCAGACGCTTCTGCTCCTCACGCTCGAACTTGCGCGCGTTGTACGTGTTGCCCAGCAGGCGGGCAATGCTGCTGCTTTTCACAAACTTGTGCTGGCGCGGCGGTGTGCCAATTGGCACTGGCGGCGTGGGCGGCAGCAAAAGGCTACCGCTTGCTGCTGGCTTTGAGGGCATGACAGCAGAGTCCTGGGCAGCAACAGGACTGTTGATGAATGACTTGTTAGCCGAACTCTGCTTTTTGCTGCTACCAAAGTTAAAGAGTGTGCGGCGTTCCTTCGATTTTTTCAAGGTGTTGCTGTTGCTGTTGTTGACATTTGGTTCATTGTTTGGTGTGACTGTTGCTGTTGTGTTTGTTGCTTTGGCGCTGATCGCTACGCCACTGGCGCTGCGTAAATCCTCGTATTCGTTATTGTTGTTGTGTGTGGCGACTTTGAAGTCGACTTCATCGCGACTCTCCAGCGACTGGACGGTGGGTGTCATCGCTTTGCTGTTGTTGTTGTTGTTGTTGGTTGCCATGATGTATACTTAGAAGTTGTTATTGTTTTTGTAGCTGCTGCTGCTGCTCAATATCTGCTAGATTTTGACATGTTACAGAGCTGCAATGGAGATGGAAGATAAAAATTAGCAGTGAGCAAACAGGATTTTTCTGAGAGCATCCACTTGGCTTGACTCAAGTGGTTCATGCAATTATCATAAATTAATATAAGCTTATAGCATAACTGGACTTATTTATTTATAAACTATGTGTGCAGCAAACAAGGACAGAGAGAGATAGATGTAAAGAGAGATAGCCATGGCTCGCTCTTCCAGACTTTTCTCTTCTAGTCGCATTTCACATTAAGCCAATTATATAACAAATTGAAGTTCAAGCTATCAACATACTTGAGCAGCTCGGTTAATACACCCCAAACTGGCTGCCATTAATTCAAATTGTTTTGTCTGTAACTGCAGCACAGAATAGTGTCAATTTTATTACATCGCCTTAATTGCCGCATAATTAACATCTTAACTAGCTGTTAAGTTATTGTACTGGCTGTTTTTTTACCTCCATTGTTTTTATATACCCTGTACGAATTGAAAGCTAAATGAGAGTTGTTGTTATAGATGTAATATGTACAAATCTAAAAAAAAAAATACAATATAAATGAACTAAGTTCATTGTGAGAATGAAAATATGAAGACTCTAACATAAGAAGCAGAGCTAAGCAGCTATACTAATACTAAAACTGACATTCCCTTGACGACTGTTGAGTTTTGACTTAAATTCAATCGGAATGGGAATAAAATTACTTTAGTCTATACATAAAGGGAATCTGTCATTCTGGTACACCCGACAATATTGTGTAATATTTTGTTATTTATGTTAAATTGAACAAGTTGGAATGTAATAGATTGCATATGTACACTATGCAAATATTTATGAGACCTAAGAGACTTGTTTTTCTCAAAGTGCAGTCCAAGTGTGTTTGTTTTGGTGTGTTTTCAGTTGCCTTTTGTGCTTTGTTTTTCACATTATTTGGCTAAAATTGCAGCTGAGAAGCATTTACAGGCGAAAATATCAAAGCCATTAGCTGCGAGTATTAAATGGCTAATTATAGTAGAGCTAATACAGATGACGAATGTAGTATACATAGTTGCCGGCTGATGTTTATTACAATTAGTCTTTAATTGCCAGGCAATTAGCTGTGGCGGCGCAGTGCAAGTGAAGGGCTGGAGGAGACATATGTCTGCCCATACCCATGTCCATACCCATTCCCATTGTCTTAATTAAACTCTTTTCATATTGCAATCTGAGATAATCGCACATTTTGGCACACAGCAATTGCTTATTTCGCATAATTGGTTGAATTGGCCGTTTTATTGCGTTAATATTAAGAGTCCACAAGTCTGCTGCATGGTATTTTCTGCACGATTCTAGATTAAATTCTGGGCTATAACGAGCTTAGATAACGTACCAAAAAAAATAAAAAAATCGTAAAGTTATTTATAGACTGTGAGCTCATCATGTGAGTGCAATCGGTCCTTATATTCGTATACGCACTTCAAGCCTGTTTACTATTGTGGCTCGTGTGGACATCTGCAATCTATAATTGCCAACGAAATCTATTTATTATGAACGTTATCTTATCTAGAAATTGTAATTGTGCCTTTGCAGTGATTTTATAAGTTATAAACAGGGTTTTTGCCAATTGTAGACACTCGTTCTAAGATGTCGCGTGATTAAAGGCGATATGGTAAATAATCTTAATTTATTATTGAAAACACTTCACAAATGTAGTTGGTAACAAATAAAATGGCAATCGTTCGTTGTTTAATTTTAACTGCAAATATACAGTAGATAATCACAGCTAGATATGACTTTAATTCCCTGTTGGCCATTTTTAGCCACTTTACTTGTAGATGGAATGCAGTTGTTCTGCATATTCTGAATATATATTCTGAACTTTAAAAGTATGAATTACAAAAGCCAATATGTCAATTATAACCTTTACCCGAGCCAAAGACAACGACTTCAGAGCTAGCTCTAGCCAAGTACAAACCAAGTCTTATTTAACAACAGGAAATGGCCAGCGGCTCGATTGTCGTGCTGCCAAGTTGTCTATGGTAATGCAACGACCTTGAAGTTGTGCAGGTGTTTCTGCTGCCCAAGTCGATAAAAGTTTAGTTTATTTTTTTTTTTTTTTTCATTTTTTCATTTTTTTATGACATTTGCCCATAGGTCTGCGGCTTTCACTTTTGCCATAAGCTCGGACGAGCCATTGTCAAATGTGCGGGCGACCCACTCATTCATGAACATCTGCACACACACACACACACACACACAGGGAGAGAGAAAGAAAGACAGAAAGAAAGCCCAGTAGTCGAGCTACTGAACCCAGACTTGAGCCCCCCTTAGGCCAATGACATCGTAGTTTTCACTCTACAGGAAAAAAAAATTACAATATATACGTAATTTATGGCTGCATTTATGCTAAAAAAAAAAACATGTTGTAAAAAGCAAAGAAAGCGCGAATTTGCAAGAAAAGCCCAACAAAAGTAAGTAATTGTTTGGCTGGGGACGGCCCTAGACCACTATCCATTATCCATTATCCATTATCGTTGATGGCTGCTGTTGCTTTTGTCTACTTCGTTTCTTACTTTTTCGCCCCTAGTTCCACAACTGCAAGCCTTTTATTTAACTATTTATTTATTTTGTGCGTGCGCGCGCTTCGACTTAAAGACGCCAACTAAATAACAAAAAGTAAAACACAAAAACAAAAATTAAATAAAATGTGAATAGGCGACAATTTGTAGTGTTTCTAAAGGTGTATAAGAAATGCAAAAAACGTAATCAGGAAGCGATTGCCACTTGGACAGTTGCTTGTGCGCGTAATTTCAATTTGATGACAGACAATAACAGGAGCGCTCTTCATAGCAGAAGGTTTTGGCGCCCAAAATTGACTATTATATAAGCACAAGATATTTATCAGCAATATTTTAATTCACTGCATAACAATTTCACATCATTGAGAATTTTTATATTATTGTATTATTTATATAGCAAAATATATTAAAATTCATCTTGACATTTATATTTGAAACTGTACTAAATTCTAATGTGTCCTTGGAAAGGCACTAAATTAAGTTTTCATAAGTATGCAAAAATGTCCAGCTTTTTAAGTCTTTCAGCTCTAGCCATGCACTGATTATCAATTGTTTGCCTGCAAACATTTTTTTGAGTATTCTAAAATAAATTAGCTATTAGTTTATACACTAGTTGACCTTCAGTTGAAATATTTTCAAAAGCAAACAGTGCCCAGCCTAATTAAAATTCAACGTCATCCATTTGTATGGAATGCCAATAAATCTTTAGCACATTGCGTCTAACAATGGGCATTGAAAACAATATTTATAGAATGGCTGACGCTTATAAATTTTAAATACTTCTGCTATTTTGCCACCTTCACGTTCATGAAAACTGTTTGCCACTTGCCGAAAGAAGCGTACATATATAAAAATGATTGATCATCAGATCGTATAATTTGTAAGCGTTTTTGAATTTATTTATTTGACTTTAAGTCTAAACGTATCACAGCGCATCAGACAATGGGACAACCCCGGCAGTTCATCAACTAACTATCTCCCAAAAAAACCAAAAAGTAAATGTAAACAAAAACAAAAACCCCAAAATTTATGTGTTGCTTTTTTCTTCTTCTTTTCTATAATGTACAAAAACGTCAAGTCATTTATCAAAATGTATTTTTGAACAAATTTAACAGCTAAATTTGCGTTAGCCGCTGGCTGTCAAGTGTTTCCCAGGCAGCTTAAAATGCAAAACCGCAATACAACACTAACACCAACAACAGCAGCAGCAGCAGCAACAGCATCAGCTGGCTACTTCTAGATACATATTTGTCTAAAGTCAAGTTCCATAGACAAACACTTGAGCCACAGCATTCTCAATGGGTAACAAGCCTTTGTGGATACAAGAAAAATGCAATTTATTATTATACTCCAAAGATCTTGCTCAGGTGCAGCAATGCCTAAGCTCTGGCTCTGCCTCTAGCGCTCCGACTGAGTCTGGGGCCCCGACTTCGAAACTGTGTCAGCAGCAAATTGAAAAGTTGATTTACAATAAAGAAAAAAAAAAACTCAAATAATGTTTACTGGGTATAGGCCAAATTGAATTTAGCCACGGCTCCGCGTGTGGCTCCAAGCAGAGCTGTGCGTGTGCCAGTCTATCTATGTATGTGTGTGTGTGTGTGTGTGTGTATGTGTGTGTCAGCTGTCGGGCTAAATAAATCGTAAACACCGATTCGCTGACCGAGACACGTCGAGAGACCTCAGTCTCAAAGAATGTCTCAAAATAAATAACTACGATGAAAAGCAGAATCGAAAAAATAAATAAAAATAAAAAGAGAAAAAATTGGGCTCGCTGCTAAATTAAACAGTTTCGCAATTCAATTTTTTTTTTGGACATGTGTGTCACGAGGTGCGACGCAAGGAGGATAAAAGTAGAGAGAGAAAAAAAAAACAGAATGCGACTCAAAATCCGAATACGAAAACAAATCCGAAAACGAATTTCAACTAAAGCCGACTTAACGCAAGCGACTGTAAATAAACACAAAATAAACAAGCAAAAAAGTTGGATGCAACCGACTGCACGATACTCGCTTGGAATTCGTTATAGATTTCATATACATTTTCAATTGATTGATTTTAAAAATTTGACTCGGAATACTGCAATTCCCCTCATATATCTTTATAGAATACCAAGTTTCTTTCATTGCACATTATCCAAATATACTCCCTTTTTTATTATGTGAGCGAGTATTAAAATGGAAAGGAAGTACGTGTTATTGCATCGGAATGCATTTAATTAAATTATTGAATACAAGTGGCGGGGTGTGGAATGAAATGCTAACACTATATAAAGATTAAGTTAGATCTTATCACTGATATTCATAGATAACGCTTGGAAAACAGTTACACAATAGAATTATTGGATATGAATAGAACAAGACATACCCTGTACCATAGATGACTTCGTAATATGGGAGAAATACTTATATAGAGTAAAATCATCATAGAATATATATATAATACAAATAAAAAGAAAAGAAAAACAATTTGTACAGAGTATTTACTGTATCAAACATCTAAATAACAATCTTTACATCTTTCAGCTAAGTAGGGTTATTAGGCAACTAGAACTACTAAACGAAGGTTTAAATGCTATATAATGATAAATAATTTCTTTGGGCTCATCCTCAAAAAATCATATTAGACATTTCATCATAGATTAACTATATAATTATGTAATGAGAAAAGATCAAGCTTCAAATCAGTCGAATGCTGATGTTAACTCATTATGTACCAATTTTTCTTGAACAGGTACCACGACCACGCCACATTCACATGATAATTGCATTTCCTCTCGGCTACTGTGGTACGAATTGTATGTTTTGCTTTTAATATCTCACTGATAAAATCATTGGCCTCCACACTTATCTCATCTGCACAATTGGCACGAACTGCTAAAGCTCATGTGACTTAACTGGCAATTAATTCCACAAATTCCAGGCAACCATAAAAAAAGTAAAAAGCGAACAAACGAGCGTTTTTATTGACAGGATTGAAGATATAATAAAAATGAGCTTTTTTTTTTTTTTTTTAACTACAGCAAATTCACAGCAATTATGTGGCGTAATTTCGTACGGGTTGGCTAAAAAGAGTCTGACGCCCAGAACTAAACAACGTCGGAGAAGATCGAGACGAGCGCCACGAAATTGTATAAAAGGCGTAGATTTGCTTTAGTGTCGGAGCCGACATAAGTAAATGTTTAATGTTTACCATTCTGATGGGAGCCAGGCGGGGTCAGAGGAGGCGCCAGGCGTCATCGTCAGCGTCATCGTCGGTTTAATGGGACCCAAGTTGAACTGACATGAAGTTCACTTTGTCTTTATGTTTTTCAGTTAATTGAGGCGGCAGCAGGTTTTGGAATTAATTTTTTTTTTTTTTTTTTTAATTTGTACTTTTTAGTCTGCGTAATTTTGTTGCTTATAAAATTTCTTGCTGTCGGAGTTGAAATCTGTGTTTTTTATAATCATTTTTTAAATTCGCTTTTGAAAGTAAATGCCTTGACATCATTTAGTCTGCCCGAAGTTGTATTTTTAATTTACATTTATATAGCTAACTTTTCGCATTGTGTTATTATATGCATATTTCTAAATGCCTGGGCTGCCTTATATGTGGCACATCAATTGCCACAAAACTTGATTGAAATGCTAAGCGACAGCTGAGCAGAATTTTTGATTTATCACAGAGGTCGAACAATTGTGATGGACTTTGGCATATCCTGTACTATACAATGAATTGCATGCCTTATTTATTGCTATCTTAGATTGTTTGCTTTTTTCGAAATTCTTTCGCATTTATCACGGCTGAGCTTATCTACCTCTGCCCTTCAGTTGAGCCATAAGTACACACGACTGTTTGAAAAGGTATTCGCATAGCATTTCAAAAAGGCAAACGAGTCGACCAAAATGGCTCAAAACCCCAAAATAAATGTAAATATTTATGCATAAAAATTATTTAATTAAAGTGCCTTCGGGCAAGCAATCGAACAAAAAGCAAATAACAATTAAAATGTGTGTATATAAATTTATATAAATGTACATATCAAATATACAAAATGTCTAGAGGGAAAGTTAAGCTTGAATGCTTGACGTTTTTTTATTTATATTTTTTTTTTTTTTTATTTATTTTACTTTTGGCTAATTATTTGACATTTTTCAGTTATCTGTCTGTTATCTGAGGGCTTTTGCTTTTATCATAGCAACAAGATTCGCATATAAATTTCAAGTGTCTTATTGTACAAATCATTTCTCAACTACAACAATGGAACACTTGCAGGCGTGTCAAGTGACGAGTTTCACCAGCTCGAAAATGAACGAAAAAATAGCTCAAAGTGATCTAGAAGGGAGATGATCGACTACCAAATACCCTGTGCTGAAATCCAAAGTACAATAAAAGACTTATATGACTTTATTCCAAATATGAAATTGTCCTAGATGTGTAGATGTGTGAAGCTGTGTTCCTAGTCTTCGCTTGGACTCTGTCATACCCATTTGAACACACTAAATGCCTAGAGGGTAGACGAGTGTTTGTCATCGGTCCTGAAAGGGTTTGTAGCGAATTGCACGGGCAACAATTTATTAGCGAAAAGTGCTACTAAGAGGGTTAATTGAGCAATAACAAAATGCAAAGCATACGTAGACTTTTAGTGTATGTCTGTAATGCAGCAGCAACAACAACAATATCAAGATTTGCAGTTGCAGCAACAATAAACGTTAAAGCTGAAATGGGAAGCACTCAGCAAATGTTGCTGCTGCTGTTGTTGTTGTTGTTGTTTGGGTTGCTGCTGCAAGCACCTGTCGGCTGGCTGCAACAATTGTTGCAGCATGACCATTGACATTTTGCAATTGCATTTGCTTCATATTAATTGAGTTTACAGATTTTTTTTTTAATTAAGTTCAGCGGCGCCTGGCAGCGGTAAAAGTTAATCCTCACAGCTCAAAATACAATTAACGCAATATGTTACGATCTCGGTACGCAACGAGAAAGTATTTTCGCTTTCCGCCAGCCTCTTGGCTAATCTCGCTTTCAATCTGATCCACACTAAATTGAGTCGTTTGCCAATATCATGGTAAAAACTGGTTTTTAATCAATCCGGTTCGAGCCTAGAACTGAAATTCATTATTTAGTATAAGTGAACATAAACTGAAGCTATATTTTTTTATTTTGAATAAACCTCTACGCTGCAATACAATTGAATTACTTATCGTATTCTGAATTTTACCAGGGATTTACCCCACACTCCATGCGATCTATCGAAAAAGTCGTGATTAGTTTAACAAAAGATTAGGTCGCAACACACTTGAGCTTACGGTGCGTATGCGTGTTAAGTATTCAGACAATTACGCATTGGCCAAGTCACTTGGCCTGCACATGGACACGTCCATTGCTGCTTTGGCATTCAAATCATGTGATTGTCTAATGATAAATGCCATAAATAAAAACAGACCAAGACCGAAACCGAGAGAGTTCGAGTTGGACTGACACAACACGCCAACTATGTATACCGACCTGATACCTAAGGCCATATATACATATATATTTCTTGGGGCTTTTCGTAGCAAGTGCTTAATTATTTAGTGCACAACTGCTAAAAGGCAAGCAAATTTAGTAAGTTATTAATATTGGCACACATAGAGAGCAACCGAATGGGAAAGATTAAAACAGGGAAAAGATATAAATATCGCTCGCGCTATATAAATGAATGTTTAGGTTCGCTTTATGAAGAGTAGAAATGTTAATTAAACGCTCAAATCAGATGCAATAAACAGCAGAGGATAAGCCGGATTAGGGCGCCACATACTCGCTTAGCTGGATAACTGGAAAAATGTGGATTGCGAGTTATATAATCTGATTGCCATATGCTATATAAATTAATATTCTTTATGGCTCCAATGGCAATTGAATAACAACTCACGTTCGTCACAAAAATATTCACTAGATATTCATATATTTATATGATATTCTTTTAGCAGTATACGAATTATTGAATTTGAATAAAATTTATTAAATTAGCAAATGATTCGCTATAATTAATTACCCATTTATTATTATTACTCTTAATATTAAATCTGCTATTATATATGGTAATAGACGTGTTAATACTTCTTAAGGTGCGGCATTTGTTTTACAATAATTCAAAATTGATGATATCATTAGAGGGTATTCGCAAACCCCGATCGCCATCATTATTATTTTTAGATATTCTGCTGAAGCATTCACTAAACATGTAAATTTTTGGTGGAGAAACAAATAACAAACGTCATCAGAAATAATAGACTATTATAGTATTAGGTTTACAAAAAATAAATATAATAATCTCAACTTTCAAATACGGAAAAAGTACGCAGAGCCGCTTAATCAATTACTGCATAAGCAATTTTAATAAAAAAGTTAATTAACTGGAAAAATGTTTCGCTTGTCATATTTGATTTTATTAACCTTCAAATACCTCATTGAATTCATTATAACTATTATAACTCAATTATTAAAAAGCTTTTCTATTATTTACTATATATTTTTCTTTAATGCAGCATTATTTGATATATTATGTAATTTAAAAAATTGTCATCTTCATTTTTATTTTTCATTATGAAATGTAAACAATTTATGTGTTATTCTTTCCAGAAATTGTTCAGCTTACGTCAATTTAAGTTGGCAAGTCGAAAAATGTTTGTACAAAGTATATAATTTGATCGATCAACTGTCGCATCGATAGAAAGCTCTTTATGATATCTGGCCACATTTGGGGTCTATTTCGCTTGAGCGCACAAAATTTAGCGATATTTGTATTTTGTCAAGCAATTAACGGGCATTCGTTGAATTTCGTGTGAAAATTTTCCACTATCTAGCTGACAGCGTGTAGGGACAATTTGTTGGGCGGGCGGGCCGACTGCCTTTGCAAAGATCAAAAGTCAAATTCTTTGGGCAAGATAAACAGGCAGCCGACAGACTGTGGCCCGCCTGCTTAGTCATAGCCAGCAAATTGGCCAACACACATGAGCCGAATCGAATTGAATCGAATGAAGCTTGGACTAAACAACTGGTAGCCAGCCAGGCAGCCAGGCAGCCAAGCATCGAGCCATTAAGTTGCGAAGTGCGCTTGCAACATGCCAAGAGCCAAATCCATTGCAGCTCCAGCTGTGTTGATATCGCCATGTCAGTCCACTGGCCATTAGCCAAGGTTGTTGAGTCGAGTTGGTAGCCGGGGCTACTTGCAATCGCCTGATATTTAGAATCGCCGAGTCTGCAACGATCAGCGAGCCAGCATTAATGCCCTCTTATGGATTGCGCAGACGCCAAAAAATTGGCAAACATGTTGCCAACAAAATCACATACCCATACACACACATGTAAGTGTGTGTGTATGTGTGTATCTATATGTATACTAACTATGAATGTGCTCTAAACATGCGCCCAGACACCAACAACAACAACAACAACAGACGCCAAGTAAATTACTTGAGCCCAGCCCGTTTCTGTTTTTCCTTAGCCGTTTTTGTTTCTATTTTCAGTGTACTTGTTACGTGAGAAAATTTTTGAAAAGTTTGGATTTTGTTTAGCTATCTTTTGCTGTTGTGCGGGCCAGCTGCCAAAAAATGTGAAACCACTAACCGTTTTTTTATTTTGTTTCTTTTTTTTTGCAATTTTATGGCTTTGTTGGCCACCATACGACGACCGCGGTCGCAATATGGTCTCAGCTCTCTGGCAATTGCATTCGCCTGCCAAACAGAGCCAAACCACACTGTGACCATGTGGCCGGACCAGGTGAAAACCTTGGTTTGGCTCCAGCGAAGGGTGCTCTTGATTATTGAGAGCAATGCCTATGGATACTAGAGCCATAGCACTTCCGTATAGAGTGTCCGAACCAAAACACAGTCATAATTATCCATAGAAAATGAAATGTAATCAACATGCTTTAGACAAGATTTTTTAAAACTATTTTAACATTTTTAATTGATATAGAATTGATTTAAATTCAAGCTTCCAAATTGACTTTTAAAATAATGTCATAAATAATATGTATATATTTTTTAAAATTAATTTGCTTTTACAGAATTGTCCATTAAATATTTGTGATTTATATAATACTAATTGTAATCACAGTCTCTTAAATTATGATTAACAATTTCAATATTTCTTTGAATTAAAATACGAATTTATGGCTTGAATTGCTACAATGTTATAATTTTTTCTTTCCTTACAAATTGTTTTGCAAAATAATTTATAAGCAATAAATGTATGCGTTTTACAACAAATCAAAAATCAATTGAATTTTTTGCTCGTTCCATTTGTGTTGCGCTCTGAAATGTGCATAAAGTTTTGCATTGTAATTGCTGCGAGAGGCGCGAAGTGGGAGAGGAACAGCATTCAATTCTCTTGGAGACTGGCGAATCCATTGTGTTAGGCGCAGTCCATTGAATTTCAATTAACGTACAAATTGCTTATGAATTTCAATTGCAATTCGAATTTCAATACCAAGTAAATACATATCAGAGACGACGAGTTTTGTTCAAGCAGCGCACATGAAATTAATTTGAAGGAAATATTGCCAAACGAACAAACGCACAAATCACAATTCCTTCCAATAAATATTTTGCAATAATAAAATTTGTTCAAATGCCAAACGTGTGACTTCAGTTTTTACTTTATTCTCTGAATTTGTTTTTGCAAAACGTGTGAGGCGCATTAAGTTAATTCATAAAATTTATTTATTAGCCCATTCTAACAAATTACGCAAATAAAGCTAAATGCCCTGCCACGCAGCTTGAGAAAAGGTGTTTGTGTGCTTTTTGAGCTTTTTGTTGTTCATTTTCTTATTTAGGTTTTTATTTTATTTTTATTTATTTATTTATTTTTTTTTTTTGTGTTGTGGGAACTCGTTTAGGTTAACATGTATTCGTGCTGAGTTTTTTCGTATTTAATATATCTTCAAGTTTCTTAAATTGCTTGCAATAAATTCATCGGAATTCTTTGTTTTGGCTTCGCTTGTTGATTGAGCCTATGAGCCTAGTCTCTATGCTGACCAATACCTACATTGAATAACAAGTGAATGACTTTGTGCGTGGCAACTCTTTGTGATACCCTGTAAAATATATATATTTTTAGGAAATTTTCTTTAGTGTTGACAACTATCTTGGATTTTCTTTAGTTGATTAAAAAACTATGATATCATAATATGTTATTTTTTTTTATATCTCAAAAAGAAGAAAAAGAATGAGTCATTGAAGTCCCCCAAATATGAGACTAATTTCAAATAGAAATTATTTATATTTTTTTTATACGTAACCAGACTAATCAGATCATGCAATTTGTATAAAAAAGAATAGATCTTCTAATTGAAAAACAAAACGAAATTCTAAAAGCAAAGATTAAGTTAATTTTCTTTTTTTTTAGTTTTAAGCAAGACTTATTTAACTCATTAAAGTAATTTGATGACATAAGAACGTATTTCTCTGTATACTATATCTATATATATCTATATATATAAACATATATCCCGCCGATTCAAGCGCACACACTCAGCTGCACATAACGTAAATTGGTGTCATGCATGTCAAACGTAATAAAGCATGCCAATGATTAGGCTTGTATGAAATGCGCAATTCCGCATGGGGGTTAGAGAATGCCAAAGTACAGGCCTTTAACATGCGCGAATTAACCGCACGCTTCTATCTGGTAACTAATAAACCCTACATCTAGTTGAATTTTAGCCATAGACAGAACTTCTAAGTAAGCCTAATATTATCGATATTGAAGATTGGGTTAAAGCCCACTCACTTATACTATTATGCGACACAATGGTATCTAAAAAAAAAAAAAAAATAACAATTGCTAAAATTGTCATTAGATTTTGTTTTTAGATTTCTTACTTCGTTCCGCACATTAAACAGCTTAAATGTCGGCACACGAGATGTCGCTTGTTGGCAATTTGTTGTTCACAAATTGTTTGTGCATTTGTAATGCATTTCCATTTGGGCACACACAAACCCAGTAGCCAAGCCGCAGTCTCGTCCCCCCTCCTCCTGGTTATTTTTGGGCAACGAATGCTACACGCAACTCAAGATATAATACTAATATATAGAGCGGGAGTGGTTTTCTTTTCCGTATGGGTTATATGACTCCAGAAAGTCATTCCAGTTGCTCGTTAAGCCAATCAGCTGTGCGTGCAGTGCACTAGCCATAAAACTAAAGTCATAATAATAGCTTTACAAAATTTAATTAACAAATATAATACATTAATATATTTGCAAATTTCTTATCTAGTACTTTTCCAAGATTTGCCTAATACAATCAAAATATTTTGAATAAATAGCGTAAATTCCGCTCATTATACTCGCTAATAATTCATTGGCTTACGAGTGAGCGAAAAAAATTAAAAAATAAAAAAATAAAAATTCAAATTAATTATTACAAATTAGCACAAAAAACTTGGCGCACGCGTCCAGTGAATAAACATAAAATAAACAATCGGAACAACAACAAAATCCACAAACTTATCACCTGAAGCTGTTGTGCGGCTTTTGCTATGTGTTGGCCAATCAAACGAAACGTGCCGAGCGCAGAACAGATACAGATACAAATACAGATACACCGAAACAGATACAGATACAAACGGTGATAAAGATACATTTTATGCTGACGCACATTTGACGCAATGTCGTGGCCTTTCATTAGAATTTTGAGCCGTCACCCCCCGTCCCTCGGCGATCTGTTGATAATTAATAAAGACTGCCAGCTACCGCAGCTGCCAAACAGCTTAGCGAATTCATAATTGCTACTCCCCGGCGGTATTTGGCGTCTTTGTTCGGCCAGATAGACAGCTCCAAAGTTTGGACAAGCGCGGCTTGTGCCAAAACAATTTACAGATCTTTAGCTGTGCTCATGCTTCAGTCTGAACTTGAGTCCGCTGGCCGTATTCACTTTTACTACAAGAATTTGGACACTAACTCTCACTGTGCTCAAAATGACATGTCATGTGGATTCAACTACGCGCTGGCTACGTGCCACAGTCAGGTGAAACCGTAACCATGTCCAAGACAATTTCAAATGATATGCTATGTTGCAGCAGCTGTGAAGACTAGTGAAATTTAGAACTCTTAGCTAGCTTTTTCCTATACTAGTATACAGGCGACTATTTATCATTGTAAGAGTGTTAAAATGGTTGCAATTTGTTTTCATTGATTGCAATTGCAATTTATTTTATATATATATATGTATATATATATTTTGAAAAAATTCCCCATTTAACATTGAGATTGACAAACATATTTGCAATCAGATTTTGAACAAAACAACATTTTGGCATTTATGCTGAACTATAAATTTTCGATTTTAATTGAAAACTTGACGTCATAAAACAAAAATGAAGCCAGAGGCTAGTCAACCAGTTATTGTTTTATATTTCATCTCTGACAACTGACGACATTTTGTAATTTATGCAAATATGCAAAGAGTTATGGAAAGCATTTATCAACAAAATTTCGTTGACTTTTTGTATTTAGCCAAATAATTAATTTTTGTTGCCGATTTATGGCGCTATTGCTCCAGCCAAGTTCAAAGTTCAACAGGCAATGCGGCAATATCCATAAAGATAGCATATTATAATATATTCGAGTGTTGTTATTGACTTGATTAAATAATTTGAGCGTAACTAAGATAATGGAAATCTAACGAGAAGTTAAATAGGTGCAAAGTTTCTAGATTCTAATCTGAAATTGCAATCAATGTTGAGAGAGCTACTGAATTGCAAAGAGAACCGTTCACAAATCATTTTTTTGGCTAAACAACATCTACAGAGTCATTTTTTATAATAATCCCCAACTCTCATCAACACAGTCTGCACAGTTAATTTGATTATCACTTTTAATAATGAAAGATTGAGTTCTTTAGAACATGTGATGAAAGCCAAATGAATACACATCGTTGCTCATTAGGCGAGGAAAGTGTATAACAATAATAACAACAATTTTGATTATAATTCAATCTTTGTTCGCATATAGCGAAAAACAAAAGCAATTATTTGCAATGCATGTGCAAATTTGAGCTATTGTTCAATTTCCGCTTTTTGGTTGACATAAGTTAATCGCTCTCGATGATGCGAACTGCCTGCTTGAGTTGTGCAATAATTTCAGTGTTTGTGTTCAGCTGCTAAAGATTCATCGATGGGATTTAGCCAGGCACATCGCTTAATACTCGAATGCTGCTGCTGACCTCAAATGCTGAAAACAAAATATGCATTCATATTAAAGTCAGACTCACAAATTACCACAAATTATATACATGCATATATATTTTAACTGGCTCGACTAATGTTAACGATTTGCATAAGTTCGAACTGAGAAGCGGCAAGCGCCACTTCAAAACCTGTGTGTAGCTGGCTTACGACCTCATTTGCCATGGAATTGCGGACAGATGCTGGCTGGGGGATTTAGCCATATCATCATCGCAAAAATACAAAAACAAAAAACAGAAACAAGCTAAAGGTTAAGACCAGCGCTGAGTAGGCCAACACTTTGAGCCAGCATGTGTGTGCAGCAATTAACTGCATAGACCCAACGGAATCGTTGACTGCAATTAAAACGCACCAGCTAAAATCGCGAACGTCGTGCTCAAAACACAACCAGAACGTCAACATTTAAATGCCGCTTTGCAGCTAAAACTGTTGACCCGGCCAACAAACAACAGTTGTGTGCTGTGGAACAGGTGACAACACCTAATGACGCCCTATGGGAATATTGCACATCGATCGCCGCTCATTATATAAGAAATATGCCCCCCATCTTTAGGCCGGCTGCTGACCCACATTTAACATTCTAAACGTCGCACAGCTTTGCGTGCCTCTATCGCTAATAGCCCAAGAGTAGCGAATGGAGTGTTTCGGAACCGTTACGCTGAATTTGCCCAGGCAGGTAAAAGATTAAACATTGTTTTTGCTCGGCACCTTGAGCTTTTCGTACATTACTCATTGCTTACACAAGCAAACGAAAGCCAAACAAACCGAAGCTTAAATGCCCTTGCACAGACTGGAAACAATAAAATAATAAAATTCTATTGAGCTACAGAGCAAAACAAAGTTGATACGATTTTATTGAAGCAGAGCAAAGATAGAATTGTAAAACTTGGCAGACTTTAGTTAAAGAATAAACCTATACGTCAAAGAACTTAGTTTCTGTCAAATCTTATTTATGTTAGTTATATCATATAGATATGAATTATCATGGTTTCATGATATTGACGTATTTGGTAAATAGAAACTCCTGTGACGACAGTGGCAAGTGAAAAAGGTTATCTTAAGACATAGATAAAAAATAAATATAATAAAAAAAGTCTACAAATTTGCTAACCTACTCATAGAGTATAAAATCTTTATAAAAACGAATCATAAAAAAAAAATGTTATAAAATATAATTAAATATTTACCTGGCAAATTGTTGTTGCTGCTGTTGTTGCGTGTCTGCAAAGTAAACAAAAGAAAAATAATATTAAAATATTTATTTATTGTTATTTTTGTATGCTATGTTCGGCTAGCTCTTTAACATCGCTAAACATTTGCATTCACACATGTATTTTGTTGTATTATTTATTGATAATACCAATAAAAGTGTTTCACACGCGTCTTAAATATATTAAATGCTCGAATTGATGCTGCGAGCCACTTTCTCGAAATAGAAAATGAAAACACGTTCAGCTCAAATATTTTTACAATATCTGCAATTATGTGAAGATTTATGGAAAATGAAAACAAACAGCGGCCACAGCACAGCTTGATATTTGAGCATAAGAAATCAAATAAAACTAAGACAATCAAAAGCCATCAGCTGTGCGCAATTCAATTGCTCGGCTCAGCAGATGCGTCACAGCATCAACAAATACACACACACACACACACTCGTTTATGTAGGTTGATTCTTCAGCCTCTTTGAGTTTTTTGCTTATTTTTGTTTTCTTGGGCCTGACCATCGAGGCATCGCATGAATCAAGCAATTGTTCGAGCTTTTATTGCCACTCTCAGAAGAGATACAAATTCGTAACACACTCGAGATACATTCTCGCAAGTAATTTTATGTTGTGGGCTTGGTAATTGGCTGGACTAACAGTCGGCCACAAAAACGGGTTAGTAGCCGACCCAACTGAGTGTCAATGGCTGCGCTTAAGCTCCGGCCTCTCACGCAAAGCGCATATCTGTCAGATATATAAATGGGCCTCAGTAAACTTGACTAATTGTTTGCGCCATGGCCGTGTCGGCTGCTGCGGCGTTTTGGCCAATATATATTTACACGCCACAGCCAGTTGGGCAGAAAGTCGGACAGACAGACAGACAGACAGACAGAGAGTAAGCTGTAAGCACTAAAAGTCATTTTGGAAAGTTCTGGGCCTGACCTTATTTTCCAGCACAACACCCAGCGCACTTTAAGCTTCATTCGGAGCAGGCGACGATAAGGCAGACGACGATGACGAGGCTTGGTAAATAAAGCAAAGTGTGGCTAATAAGCCACCAGCAGAACAAAACAAAACAAAAACAGCAGCAATAGCAGCAGCAGAAGCAGCAGCAGCAACAACACTATAATACCGCACTTTGCCGCTCTCTCGACAATTGTGTAAACAGCAGAAAAAAAAAAAAACAACACAGCAACTAAAAAATAAAAACATCCCAAAGGCACTTTGCGCACAGTTAGTCAGCCAGTCTATATAGTTGTTAGGCTCAGAATGCGCCATAACATTCAGGTTAATATGCATATGTTTTACGCACTCTACGGAGAATTATTCAAGTGAGTGAAAAAAAAAAATAATTAAACAGAGAGTGGCGCGCAAGCGAAGCCATAATTATCGAGCACAATCATAAAATTAATAAATAATCGATATTTGCACCGTTGTTTGGCAAATAATTATTTTTCTATCTGTAAGGGAAATCTAGAATTGTTATCAATTGGGGTTATATAAGAGCACATATAGCAAATTAGCTTAAATATCAAAATGGTTTACAAAAGACAGAAAGACAAAAGCAAAGCTCTAATTGAACATTAAAATTCGCAAATATATTCTTTTGGGAATAGAAATTTAATACAGTATACATATAGTATGACGATCAAGTCAACAGGTTTTTAATTACCTGTTGATTTTATTTCAATTTCTATTCAATGTTATTCCTTTGAAGAATGCCACAGACAAGAAGATGATTTAAAAATAAAAATTATTCAATTTGTGTGTGGCTTTTGTTAAAACAGATGGGTGCTTGAGGCAGAAGGCGAATCATCGGTATTTATGCATAATTTTGGAATACTCGTGAGTGCATTGATTCACGAAACTCACTCATAAAACATGTTATAAACATAAAAGCTCAATCAAGTTTATTAGCATATCTTGTAAGAATTCTTTTGTACTGCGACAAAGCGTTGAGAAAGTCATGTGACGAAGACTAAATACACTAACAGGCACATGTGATCAATAGATTTTTGGCAAGTCAAGTTCAACATTCCGATGAATACGTATACATATATACACAAATATACATAGGTATTCAAACGAATTTTACTCAACTGTTAATACGCTCTCTGCGCAGAGTATCTAAAATCAAGCATACAAAGAATTTCATTCACTTTGAGTATTTAGCGTAGGCTGTACCTGTAGCTACTTACATTTGCTTGTATCTGTATCTATAAGCACGTCTCTGTCTCTGTAGCTGTATCTGCTTGTGTATCTACGCATAACTGGCTGACTGCTCCAGCAAATGCCTCGTTGATAATTTATATGTGTCGTCCGGCCCCCACAATCAAGTTACCAGCTCGCCTTTGTTTCTACGCGCATTTTTATAGATAAACTGAGAACTTGGAACTGGGAACTGGGAACTGGGAGCACCGCCAGCAAAGAGCAGCCAATTCAGTACGCTTTATTTCCGTTCATGTTGCCCACATCTTTTGATTTTTGGTTTAGACCCAGGTTCGTTCTGTATCTGTGTTTGTGTCTGTGTATCTGCTGGCTTTACAAGCCACCTCACAATCTTACATATGTAATTGCAATTGCTGAGCAACTCACGACGCGACTTCGAGTCGCGCACCTTTTAATTTGTGCGGCATTCCGTAGCGCTCCCCTCTGCAGTGCCTTATTTTAATGTTGTGTAAAGTTCTAAGACCCCGACGTGAGCGCAACGGAAGTGCGTTCATTATTTTTAATGATTTTATTTAAGGAGCCACCGCAGAGCGATTCTAACGAGCCTCGACTAACTACCTGCTACTACCTGCTGCACTGTATGCCATGTCCCATGTCCCATGTCCCTTGTCCCAAGGTTCCTGGCCCGCCGCATTTGAATAGTTTTCCCAGGACAGGACGACGTTTGCACGCAAGCGGTTTATCCAGATGCTCAGTTTTGCTTTCATGTCGGCATGTGGTGGGTTTTTCGTTTTGTGTTTTGTTATTTTTAGTAGACAGGAAAGAACTTGGGTGTTATTCCAAGGAACCTCTCAAATTCCGCATCAACCCCGGGGGCAATTAGTGACTACGAGTCATCCATCGATGACTGTTGGCCATTTATGCAAAGTATTTCACAGATAAGATTGGGTACTCAGACACGATTTGGACATAAACAAAGCAGTTGATGACTGCAAACAGATTACCTATTTGTATACATATGACTTCATTGATCCAACAATTTGACATGACAGCAGGTAGTTAGAATTGCGGCTTATCTTCAGTCAAGTCATTTCTCGCTCTCTTGCTCCCTCTCTCGTTTTCTTTGCTCTGTTGACCCAGCCATGCCCTCTGATCAATTGGGAACCCTTAACCCATACCGCAAATTGAGTTATCTGTAATTAAAAACTGTGTACCCGCCGCAACTGCATATTGGCAATTAGCCGCGACTTGCGAGACTTGAGCTAATTTTAATAATTGAATGCAATGGAAAAGTCTACAAGTTGACAGGGTCTACGGAGCTGAGCTCCAGTACATACATATGTAGATACATATGTAAATGCATACATATGAATTATATTTATGCATATTTGCGGCATCGCACATTGACATTCAGTCAGACTGTCAGTCAACTTTGACCGCAGCAAATGCACAAGCCGGATAACAATTGTTGAGTTCAACGTGATGCGCATGAACGTCCCTGACTGTGGTGCTCGGTGGGGTTGGGTGGGGCCATATGCTGCGCTGCACTTGGCTGGGATGGGCTGGGCTGCCAAGCCACTCACAATTATAAACACAAACAAAACAACAGAGCTACAAAACGTTGCATGACAAGACAACAACAGCAGCAGCAACAACAATTGACAGTTGCATGTTTGCAGTTTTATTTCTTGAGATTTTTTTATAATTCCGCTGACGTTTGACTCACGATATCGTCAAGAGCGCGCTTTAGAGAGCTGGGCAGCTGTATGAAGAGATCAGCTACTGGGACTTGATTATTATGCATCGATTTACATATACAGAAAGTAGCAGCTCAAACTGATAGATGGATAGACAAAAGTCATTCAGTCAGCGATCATCATCATCATCAGCAGCAGCATCAGCATGTTGTGTTCATCATCGAGTAGTTGCTTCTTCATTTGAATCAATTAAATCTGATGTTGTGTGTGTATGTGTGTGTGCGAGTCAAGCCATAGTCATAATCGTATTCATACCCGTATTCATATTCGTTTCTGTTTTTGTTTCTGATTCCCCAGCTACTGCTGCAGTTGATTGATCATTGACTGTATGCCGCGCCTAAAGTCACAAAATTCCATGAATTTTATTATAAAATCAGCTTTTCATAAAGGTCTGTCCTCTGTCTCTACGATGTCTACAACTCGCACACACAACAAACCAACATCAAAGGTCAAAAACACCGCACACAAGAGACCCGATGTGAAACCAGTTCAACTTCAACTTCAGCTTCAACTTCAAATTTAATCCGAATGCACTCCAATTTCGATTTCAGTTTTCATTCGGCCTGCAGGTTTTTCTAATTCCTGGATAGGCCCTTTTATGGATTTGTCTATGGCTATGTGTTATGTGTTAATATGGCTGCTGAAACAGGTCTGGGATCGGCTTAGAATTGTTTGGCCGTCTAGACTCTAGACCTACAGAATTAACGACCATTTTGCTATTTGAGATAATGCTCTAACGCTTTGTTGGAAAATTTTAATTTATTTTCAGTTTCTTTTATTTTTTCAATGTTTTTTTTTTTTCATTCTGTTGTTTTTGTTTGTGGCAATCATGGAATCTTTGATGGAATTTCGTTGAGACCCTGCCTCATTCTAAGCCTAATAGATTGCCAGTCAGCAGAGTGTAAAGACACACACCACAGGCACCAATAGGCGTTAGTTTAATGGCAGCAATAGGCGCAAATGCAAATGTCAGGGCGCATCGTTAAAGTCGAAGCTAATAGCTACCTCATATATCAGGCCATGATCATATATCAAGCAATGCATAGACAAAGACAACTGGCCAAGATGCTGGCCCGCCCAGTCCGAGAAGCAACGCCTTTCTAGCTGTTCTCCCTGTGTGATTTATTCGCTATTTTTTTTTTTTTTACTGCATATTTAATGAGTAATAACTACACACACTAAGAACCCGCCCCGCTGCCTGGCATTTAGTAATAGTAGACGATGCTTTTGTATTTGCGCAACAATTACAAGGAAATTAGCTGAGCTGAATATATATATCTGTGCATATACAAACCAAATGCAATCGCCCACACCATCTTCGAGCTGTCCAAAGAAATGAAAATGGAAATGGAAATGAAAATGGAAATATACATTCGGTTGAGTGCAAGTGGGTAGAATGTTGACTCCAAGTTCGCCTTCATTCACAAATATAACAATGAGAACAAGAAGAACGATGGCAATAATAAGCACAATGGCAACAACAACAATGCGATGCAGTAATAAGCAATAAATGAATATAAAGGTCAAGTTTAAGTGCCGACAATAGATAGAGATAGACATAGTCAAATTGGAAGAGAGAGAGAGAGAGGAATAGAGAGAACGACAACATGAGATAAATTAAAATTACGTATACGTAAACATTGTGTGGGTGTTGTAAGTCGACAAACACTCAAATACAGACGCCAACTGTGTATCGAATGTGGGCTACATTCGAGCAGAAAAAACAAGTTAAATCCAAATGCAAATACTCTTAGATGTAAACTGCGCAACGAATCGAACAGAAATAGACAAGAAAAATATTAGAAAAGCCATACAAACTACAAATTGGGCCAATTGAAGTGGCGTAGGCATTTCGAGGTATTATCAGAAAATACATGCATACATCAGTCACACATTAGATATTTGAACATATGTTTGGCTCGTTATCACTTAAGCTGTTTATCCACATCTAATTGCTGCCAAATGCAATTAGGCATTAAGCCTATAAGCGTACGCTGTCAGCCCTATTAATACCAGGACAGAAAAATAATATCATAGTAAAAAAAAAAAATAAATAAAAACAATTTCATAACTGTAATCAGTGAATTACATATCTGTGTGCGTGTGTGAGTGAATCCAACGGGTCGTAGATTGATTCATTCATTAAATTGTGACGCTGACTGCACAACAACAAAAAAATTGTCTCCCGGGGGTTGGGACCCCCAGAGCTTGGTAAGCTCTGACTCTTTGAGTCAGCGAACCTTGACCAAGAGCAAGTGGCAATTAAAACTTGATGCGTGTGTGTGTCTTATGAAAGTGCCACGCCCACCGGCAAACATACATGCCCATTAGCGAAGACATGTACAAGCGGGTGTTAATTAAAATCAATTGATTCGACCCACTACTCTTGTCGGAGACGCTCCACTTAAAGCTCTTCACGGCTGTCGTCACTCTAAATAAGAAACTCTAATAATAGCCACTTTCCGGCTATACTGATGAGCCGTGATTTACATCAGCCGTGCTTCTCATTGCATTTGTGCAGCTAAAAATAACTGAACGAGGCTCTAATTGCCTGACTCAACAAAGGGCATACACATGTGTGTATATATATACATATATACTTATATATATTCTAATAAACATATCAAGCCCCAGACAGTTATCAAATAGACTAACTAATGTGCGGGTGGTTCAAAAAGTTATGGCATTTGACAGTGAACTACATTTACTAAAGTATTATAAACACGTTAAAAAAAAGAATTGAAATGAGTTAAATCAATTAATAACTTTGCCATAAAATATAGAAAATATAATTAGTATCCCTATGATATAAAGGAAGTAGGAAGTATATTTTTATAAAATATAAATTATGAATAAATTATAATATTATATAAATATAATCAATCAAGTTGATAACTTGTTTTTCAATGCAGACCCCATTGATAGATAGGAAAGCAACACGCTCTTACTATATATTGTTTTTGTGGTTTTTTGATTAGCCATTTACCTTTGAGCGCCGTTAACCAGCGGTAACTACTATCAAGTATGCATAAACGAGTCCTACGACAATAATAACACTAATTTTCAGTAATTTATTTGTGTCGTTAACATTCGAGCCTTGCATGTCGCGTGCATGTGATTAGAAATAAACTGACGATATATGTATATACAAATAACTATGTATATATACATATATGTATATATTTGTTGGTTCTATAAAGCTGCAGGAGATTAGTGGCAAACGCAGTGCACTTGAATTAATTATTTTAAGCGATTTCTAAACGCTATCGAGTTTATATTGCGCAACAGATCGAGTCTAGAGTATCTCTGATGTAATAAATTCTAATATATGCGAACTGTTTTGTTTTTCTTCTTTTTTTTCATTTGTGCTCGTTTGCCATTATTTAGTATGCATCATTTGTTTAAGTCGCTACGGGTTTCAGGTTTGTCTCTAAATGCCATGAGTCGCATGATAAGAGCAGAAAAAGCAGATAGCATACTGCCAGCTTTCGAAACCAGATAGACTTAAATTTATGCGCCAGACGAGCTAGATTGAATATTCCAAATAGTTAACATTTTAAAGGAACTGACCACTTGAAGATTCAGAAAACTCAAACTTTTAGATGCTAAAAAAAACTTTAAATAAACTTAACAAAAAGCAAACGAATTGAGACTAAAATTGGTCGACAAGCTTAATTACTTTTTAGATAACTCATTTGCTTAAATGTAACTAATTCCAATAGATATATACACAGTTTCAAAATGGCCTCTGGAATGAACAAATTAATATTCAATGCACATTTACAACAGCAGCAACAACATCAGTGCACAGACAATTACCAACAAAAATACTCGAAATGAGGCCTTTGTCCAGCTAAGAAACAGCAAAAACAACTTGAAAAACCTTCGTGAAAAATTATCCACGACATACTACAAAAACAAAACTAAATAAAAAGTTGTTTAAGCACGAACTTACACGAAATTGTCTTATTGTTGTTGTTGTTTCTGCTTTTGGGCAACATTTCCATTCATATGGCCAGCAAATGCGTTAACGTTAACAACAATTGGTTTGCCCGCTAGCCAAGCGCGGCAGCTTGATTTTTGGTTTTGGTGCGCAAATCAATTGAAAGCGTCACGTAATCAGCGCAATCATTACGGCCCGTAAAAATAACAACAACAACAGCTTTGGCAAAAACGTCGCGTCTTCAAACCGAACAACGTCTCAACTTGACAGCACCAAATCAAATAAATCAAGCGTCGCACCCAAAAAAAAAAAAAAAAATCCACAACCAAAACTTGCAGTCCGAGCGAACAAGTTGTCCTCACAAAGTGCTCGAAATTTTTTTAAAAAAGCTGCATATAAAAATGTTTAACAATATACGCTATGGGTTATATATATCTATATCTTTTAGATTTCTGTTATGCAATGCATGAAGGAAATGCCATGTCCTCAAGGAATTACAAAAAATTGGAGTGAAGCCATACTGACAATTTGCATAGCTAATATTAGAATAAATTTCTTCAATTGATATTTATAATATTTTCAAATATCTATAAACAACGTGAGATTTCCAGCATTTGTTTATTTTCACATTAGTTCTAACGAATCTATGTTTTTGTCCGGCTATAACTAGTTTTTCTATTAAGAATCGCATTCATATTTTGCGCATTTGTAATTGTGAAATAATTGTGTGATTTTAGCTGTCAGGCAAAGAGTTGTGAACAGCACATTAAACGATAATCAATTAACGTCTATTCAGCTTAATTAAATTTATTTCATCCCTTATAGCGTATAAGCTCTTCGCTGTTACGCCCAACATTTTCGAGTTGCACAACTCTCACTTCACTTTGGTAAAATGCATAGCTCGAAAATCGACTAGCTCGTTAGTTAACCAAGAAATTAGTTAATTATTTAAATATAAGCAACGGGATTTTGAAACAATCAACTGGTTTGGCAAAAGAGCATGGTAACTATTTTAGCTATTTCAGCTATTTTATGACAGGAAATTCGTTTGACGCCTACAGCTGCTAACTTCGCATGGAATTTGATGAGCATCGATTTATTACTCATGGTAAAATTTCCTGCAGCATATGAAAATCCAAACATTGTTATTTGACAACATAGAAAACCTATTCGTTTACCGCTCATACCCCTTTCACATTGCAAATAGCGAAATATGCGAAAATATAGATATACGAGCCAAATGGCACACAAATTGATACAAATAAATTTAGAGTAAATACGGAAAATACGAAAAGCGTCGAGTGGAAATTTATAAGACTTGAAATATACAAAATATTATAATTTTAAAAAGAAATAATAATATACTAGCTTATATTTTAAAAATGAGCCCCATATATAACTATACCATATAACTATTTTTTTAGATATGGGACTATGTAATTTTTAAAATTTCTAGTCTATCCATAGACAGATTCAAATATAATAATGAAAGCTAGAGTTAAGAGCTGACAAAACAATTTCAAGGCTTCACATTGCTAACCTACAAAAGTTCAACGTAAAAATAAACAGAACAGCATAAATAAAATTTAAAAAAAAAAAAAAAAAAAAAAAAAAACAAAAAAAAAAAAAATATGAAGCCAAACAGAAATCCGCAAACGGAAATACTTCAAAACAAAAAAGAAAAAATTTTAGGTTTTTGCAGTGCATTGTCATAGCTTTGCGTTTGCTTTTGTTTATGCCGTTGTCCATTTGAACTACTTGTTTAAAAAAATGTATAAATAATAAAAAAAAAGAAAAAGCAAACACCCATGCTCAATTGAAGAACGACGCTAATTGAGAACGTGGCGGGTGCTCGAAACGGAGACAGCTAAATAAAGCAATTGAGATTTCGTATAGAGTTAAGAACTATTCTTCTAGCTATTTCGAGCACCATAAATGCGATACTTAATAAACAATTGAACCTGATTTGTGCCTGCAGCTCGAAAGGTGTTTAAATAAACACTTTTGTTTGAGAGCTTAGCGAATTATTTGTTATGGTCGCCGGGTTTTCCAGCTTTAACAAATCAAGTTTTCTGTACTCGCAGCTGATATTTAAAATAGGGTTTTAACAAGTATGAGCTTTTGTATTGTAATATTTGAAAATTTGCTTAAATTAGAGAGAGCTGAAACTGATTAAAAATATTATAGCAATGTTTAACTAATGAAGAACACCAATGAAATAAATTGTTAAGAGTAAACTTCTAATATCTAGACAAATTTATATAAGCTTGACAATAGCTAAAAATATGCATATATTATAAAATATATAGTGTATAATTCTTCCAGTTACTATGGCTTCGTCACATGCCACATGTAAGAAAATTCACTCAAATGTACTCTTGAATTTTATTGCAATAGACTCGACTGGCATTCCCACATACCCAAGCAATTAGCAACAAAGTGTTTCTATTTCTCTTAGTATGCAGCAATTGATCTAAGATTTTACCTAACAACAACTGGGTTTTTCTTCAAGAGTCGCACTTATAAATATTCAGAAATGCGCATTCGCCATCAGCCAGAGAGACCGCAAAAAAGTTATCGATTAATCGATACATTATTCATTGACCAGATACACATATACACAGCTAGTTCCTGCTGCACCCAGACAACTAACTATTTGTGGAAGTATTTTAAATGTCTGGCTAAATATCAATTGCACAATTTGCCACTTGATTTTCCTTTTTCAATTAGGCACAAACACACGTCGCAGAGCACTTAACAGACGCCAATTGCCACATTAAAGCCCCATTAAAAGAGCATTGGAAAAACATTGTAGAGAATTCCGCAGGCGCATCATAAGTCTTTAACCTTTAGATAATAACATGAAAAGCCAGATAAGAGACAAAAGAAGAAGAAAAGAAAAACAATATAATATAATAAAATGAAAAACAACAAGAAAAACTCAGCGGAAATTGGTGTAAAACTTGTCTTTGACGGCGACTCGCGCTGCCAACGGCAACGGCACTCGCTCTCTGTCCGGCATGGGATCGGCTCAGATCGGAGTGGAGTCTGCCTACAGTTGCTCCCATTACTGCTGTTGTTGTTGCTGTTGCAGTTGTTGTTGCTGTTGTTGATGTTGTTGCATAAAAAGCCAATAGCATTTTGTATCACATTGCAAGGCGTTGCTGCTGCAGTTGCCTTAGCTGTTGCTGTTGCTGTTGCTGTTGTCGCTGGTTTCAGGTTCAGATTCAGACCAAGTCAAAGCCGCATTTGTGGTGGCAGCTTTTCACTTCCGAGAGTTGTTGCTGCTGCTGCCGCTGCCGCTGCCTCTATATGAATGAAATGGAGTGACTCAGTGCTGCAAGTAAACTTGACTCCTCGAAATGAGTTCATACCGTTCATTTAACCCAACATTGGCCAACGGTTCGTTGTTGTTGTTGTTGTTGGGAAAAAATAAAAGAAAAACAAGATGAAAAACTTTCATAATTACAGAAGCAAGCACTCTTCAAGCAGGCATTCAACTTTTTGCAGACACTGTGCAAATGTGCGAAGATTGGCTCTCCATTGCAGCCAGTAAGGAGCTGATTATTTAATCGAAATTATTATGTTAGCCATCGACTATTAAATGTAATCATCAAACAACAACAACAACAACAAGAGCTGTAGCGGTAGCTATTTAAATTGCCCGCCTTCCCAGCTTGAATTTGTTGCACTTTGATTACCTATAATTAGGCAGGAAACAACACAAGATCCCAACTTGATAGAAAACAATCAAATGCAAAATGTTCACTGAGATTAGCGCACAAGTTGAAGACTGAATCAAAAACAATGACAGCATGCGACAATTTGTTGTTTGTCGTTTGTTATTTGCACTGCGAGTTCAACTGAATGGGCGAAGAGCCAGCTAAGCTAGTTAAGCGAAATTATAGCTGTACGTTTCATGAGAAATGTACGTCATTGCCTTTGTTTATTGTAGTACACACTGTAATTTATCCAAAATGAATACCAATCAAAATGCAAAACAAACTTAACTATAGTTAATCTCAATATATCTCAGTCGTATACAAATATACTTTTCATTCAATAAATACAAAAGATCTAGTCGGGAAGGCCCGACTAGGAGTTACCGGTACTCAGCAAAAGGCTAATATTCCACTGAATTATTGAATTCTCCTCTATCGCTGGCTATTAGATACTATTACTCAACGAAAAGCTAGTACAGACATAAACAAAAGCACATGCATAAACAATAGATGTGTCTAGCTTTTACGGTATTACATATCAACATATCGAACGAGGAATGACAATCTTATATTGCAAAAGTCGCATAAGAATAAATATTTAAAATTGTAGATATCTTGCTGATGTATATATGTCTCTACTTCATGTCGTCCGTCGCGCTTTCTTCCCTTTTAAATCAATTTCAATGGGGGTCTTAGATTGAAATAGTCTTTAATAATATTTGCGCACGTAATAATTACTATGCAATTTGCTGAAGCACCGATAATATGGCTTTTGATTTATAATGACCAACAATTTATTTAGATAACTTTGCTTAGTAACCGAACGAGATAGCATACCTGATGATTACACACTGTGTTAACTGTGAGGCTGTGAGACTCTGCTTCAGCTATGCATGAGCCAAATCTTCAGCTATAAAAACTATTCCACATATTTATCTGTGCTTATGTGCTTGTACTAGAAGCTAACATATAAACCAAGTGCGAAAAGCATTTCGTAAGAATTTAAACACAACTGTGAGCTATAAAAAACAAAACTAACTAAATGTGAATTACCACAGAGCAGTCCGAGTCGCAGATACTTGGCAAACAGTCAAGAATGCGTGCTGTTTTGTATGATAGAAACTCTGGGCCTGGTTAGGTGTTCTAAGCCAGCTGCCAAGCACTCGGATTGCATTGGGCATTCGTGTACACCCCGTAATGTAAATACGCTTATCGTGGGTGGGGCTTACGGCTCACAGCTTACGGGCCAAATGCCCGTTGTAATAGTCAGCTGTCAGCTGCGAGCTGTAAAAAGAAAACAAACAGTTCTTTATCGCATTTCGCTGCTTAAGGTTTCACCTGAGTATTTTTCCAGTTAATGTTTAACACATGTTTTAATTGCGCTCCCAAATTGATTTTAATTGCTTTGACACGGTTCTATGGCCATAAAAAATAGCCAAGAAATAAAATATTAATGACCAGCTTTGATATCCAACACATAAGGCATTTCATTCCATATTCAATATTCAATACAATAAATAGTTACGATCAATTAATTAAACCAGCACGCAAAGACACCTGTTCAAGTACTTAATTATAATTCTAATTAATACAGATACTCAATAATAAGGTCAAATTAGCTTTTTTAACAAAATGCCTTGAATACGCGGCAATAAATGTTAAAAATCAATTAAAACAAAACGAAAATTATTCATTGCAGCTGTTGTTTCTTCTTCTTTATAATCATCTTCATTTGCCTCGTCTACAGCTTAACAAAAAAAAAAAAAAAAACATTAAAATGTGTCCAAATTATGCAAATGTTTTTTGCTTTTTCTTTTTCTGAATTTGAATTTGTTTACGAAAAGTTGTTTTAAAAAAGTCAAAAAAAAATATATATATAAAAACAAGACAAAGAAATCAAAAACAAGTTAAATAACAAATTGATAAATATTAATAAGGCCGAAAGAAAATACCACGAGGTAAAACAAAACTAAATAAAAGATAAAACAAAAACTCGTATTTTTGTCGGCGCGCTTCGCTGCATGCAGATACGCACATACACAGATACATACATACATACATAGATACATCAGATACATCCGAGTCAGTTACAGCTACGGCGAAAAAACTCGCTCTTTATATCATTTTAACGGCATTCGTTGTATGCAAAGCACACTTGTATCTGCTAGATACAAATTGCAATCAGGTGTAAACACAAATGCGCCGACAAAAGCGACGCGTGTGCGCGTAACTTGAGATACAATCTGGTTGTATATACAATCCAGAGTTATGTATGTGTGTGTGTGTGTATTTAGATTTGATGTTGCTTTGCAGCTTATGGTATTTAAGTTTGAAGTAAAGTAGTAAAGTCAGCTACAACGTATCTTAGAGATTGCGTGTGACTTATGGCAGAGCGAACTCGAATTTCCTTGACATTAGAACGTTTTGTATCTGCCAGCTATTTTTAGTTGAAATACTATATTATTAAAGAGGGCTTAGCCCTCAGCATTATCTCGACAGTAGCCTAATCGTGCAGATATGACACTTGTAAAGCAATTTACTTTTTCTGACACTTACAACTGCGTAGTTCTTTGGGTGACTCAATTATTTAATCAATTTCATTAAAGCTGTTTAAGGTATATTAACAATGATTCATAAATAGATGACCTTGAGCCTAATAAATAGTTTACAGCAAATTAGAGATGACAGCGTGATGAGTCTTGAACCATGATTAATCTGCTTTCGAGTTGAATGAATTGATTTCGAATGGAAAATTAACAAATGTTTTCTATTGTAATATTTGGCATTGAAGACCTTACAATTTATCTACAATCTAGAATTAAACTATAGAATAATTGTTTAACTGTTTAACTGTCACGCATCTAGATACGGCGACTGCTACAATCAATATTAGATTCGCCTTGCTTCAAGTACAATTATGTTGTAAGTAAAGGCTAGCCAATGACAATCTAGATCAGATCTGAACAGAACACCCATATATATATAATCTTCCCCACATGAGTGGCTGTGAATGTAGAACATGATTTCTAGACGTCAAGTGGCTAGCCTACGTGCTGCCCAGTGCGTTTCGCTCCAATAAGCGCAGCCCAGTCAATTGTTCAGCCACCTAAAATGGATCCTATGATTATATATAGTTGTATATGTATATATGTCTGTATATGTTCATATGTACGCATTTGTTCAGCCATTTGCAGTCACTTCCATTGCCAAAGGAAATAATTCTTCGAAGTGCACATAACCTTGCTGTTTGCCTTTTATATATGTTCATGTATGCATGCGATTCAAAAAGCCATAATTAAAATCGAAAAGAGTTGCTCCAAAAGCCAGAAAACTCTTAGCTCGTAATTCAAAAAAATACAAAAAATTTACAAACAAAACAAAACAGAAAACGCGCGCTTGATTTTTGCGCACCTGTTTTCAGAGCTAGCTACCCCCTCCGCTGGCCTGCCCCACTCCGCCCTCGCTGCTGCAGTGCTCCCTTGTCAGTTGGCCTGTCCGGCCAGTTTTGCGTTTTATGAAACAATTACGAGTTCCAATCGCAGCCAACAACAACATTAACAAATCGAAACCAAACCAAAGTTAAACCGACTCGGGTTGAGTCGCATCGACTGAAGCCCCCGACGTCTGCCAATTCGTATCGAACACCAAGTGGCCCAAGCACTTGGCCAACTTGGACAACTTGGCCACGAACCAGCGGCACGCAGGCAGGCAGGCAGACGCTCGGGGGCCCAAGAGAGACGTAGTATTACTGCAACATTGTTGTGGGGCAAGCCAATGCAATGTGCAAGCACAGTGCACAGTGGGCACGAGCAAATCCAATCGCGACTCCAAATCCCACCACAATAACCACCATTTGTAAATATTCAGAGCGGGGTTTCATAAGTTTTTTTTTTTTAAGAATGGAATTTGTATATTTTCGTTATTATCATTTCTAGATATTAGATAGGAGTAGAGTTCACTTGGTTTAAGGCCCACATGATCAATTGATATATGATTATCTATATTTTGAAATATCGAGTAATATAAGATTAATATACATAATTATTACATCTTTATCAGACTACTTGAATAGATTAAAACTTAGATTCTATTCAATTTAATAAACTGTTATTAAAGCAAATCCTTTAAGGAGTTCGAAGTAGTTTGTAACATTTTATATGGTTTATGGTCACAGTGCCCGCAAATCGGATGCTGTCTGGCTGTTGGCCCGGTTTGCCTACGATTGGAGGAGCTTTGATCGACGATTGCTTCGATTCGATCGCCTTTTTAGCTTTGGCGTAAAATTGCGAAGCCTTGTTGTTGTTGTGCGCCATTAAGGCAACTACTGCTACACAGACAGCGTCAGCGAAACCTGTAGAATTTACAATTACAATAGCAACAACAACGGCAACAGCAACAACAATATCTGGTAGCTGCGTCAATGCTTTTTTGCTTGCTGGCGCATTTGCAATTGAAGCGTGGCTCAAAGTGAGCGTCATGTGTCTCCACCTCACCTTCCGCCTCGCCCATCTACACTGCACACCACTATTGCCACACACATACACACACACACCGCGCAGCTCAACGTGTTTTTTATATAACTTTTTGCATAGTTTGTATCTTGATGTTGTTGTTGTTGTTGTTGGTTTTTATAAAGTTGTTGTTGACGGTTTGGCTTAAAAATGTTGTTATTGCTGCTGCTGCTGCTGCTGCTATTTGTTTATTTCTGCAGTTTTTTTTTGTGGGAATATTTGGGCTATTGAAGTTGGAATTTTGTTTTCCAGTTTGTATTCATTTATGCAGCCAACCATTTGAATGAATGGAGCAACTGACATGAGTCATACCTGAAATTCAATTGCAAACATATTGCAGCTAGTTTTGGCTTAGCAGAAGTAAATGTGACGAAATTGCAGCTAATATTAACTGTGTGATTAGCTGTGTGCGAAAAGTGCTCAAGTCATTTGTACAAAATTAGATTTCTTATACTATTATTGTTTTTTTTTTTTTTTTTTTTGTTTTTTCGAAATGTAACCTTATTATGATCACATACATATATTTAATAGGAATATAATGAAATTACTAATTGATCGATTTGCATTCCTTAACTAGCTAGATGGGTTTTTTGAACCTTTTAGGCAGACTTTTAATTAGTCTTATTTAATGTTAACAATTACTCTTTACTTGCCTGCCTAAGAGCCGAGGAAATGGGTAACAGTTAAAACTCTTTCTCTCATGACTTGCAGCGTGTTCCGCAATTGTGTTGAGCAATTTGCTGATTATCTCATAATCAGCTTCGCCTCGCCTTACACTCGATTTGAGGTGAGTTGAGCTTAATGAAGCTGCAAATCGGTTCGGCAATCAGCTTTTGGTTACATCAGTCCAAACGAAAACAATAATAACAACACCAACAATAACAACAAATGAAAAGCCACAAAATAAAAATAAAAGCAGATACATGAAATAAATTTGATTTACAAGAGAAAACTCGATTTCATATCAAATTTGGAATTTGCTATTAAATTTGCGCTCGTTGTCTATCTGATTCAATTTTGGCGCGCAATTCAGTGAAAGTTGAAATCTTTTTTGGTTCACGCGGAGCCAGTTCAAATGTTGGTCAATGATCCGTGTGGAATATCTGAATATCTTTCACAGATAAGTGACTCCCCACAAGGGACATTCCAACGGGCCCAGGTAAAAAGATTAGAGCGAAACAATAAAGAATATTAAGGCTATTACTCACCAATTCGGACAACAAGTGGCTGCGCGTTTCAGATAAGGGCGAAGCTTTCGAAACAGGTTGGGAAATTGCAGTTACAATTATTTTTTAGGGCCTTAATTCACTTTCGTTATACGACGGCCATCGATTTGTTTAGCGATAAAGCGCTTGGGCATTAACCCTTATGCAAACATAATTTTTAAAATTTTGGTGTTACTATTATTATTATTTTTGTTACCCAATTTCCGCGCACAGCACAAATTATTTCTAATTTCTTATTTCGTGTGAATTGGCTTTTTGTTTCCTTTGTGTATCGTCACACTTTTCACCACTTGCAATTGATTATTTCTTTTTTCTTTTTTTCTTGTTATATTTTTGTGTGTTTCCTTCTATTTCTATTTTCCAAGCAAAAGCAAACAAAAAACGAATACAAACTATGTGTGTGAGCAGTTTGCAACTATGTGTGCGTGCGGTCTTCTTGTCTCACTCTAACCGGTTTTTCGTTTATGTTTGTGTTTATGTTTCTGCTGTTGTTTCTACTGCGCAGGCGCGGCGGCTGCTAAATGTTGCAATTGCAGCAATGGCCAAACAAATTGATAATTATTTAAACAGTGTTTAAAATATAGAATTTGCTTGGAAGTTCCTATTCCTTAAATATTACACCAACACATGCACATACACGCACACACATAACAAAACGTACAGTGTTGACAGGTTCAGGAATGCAGGCAAACAGGTGTCGATGTCGATGCGTTGTTTTGGCTTCTTCCTCTTCTTCTTGGCCTGCTTTGATTTTTTGTGTTTGCAGTTCGCGCTGTTTTTTATATCAGTCGTTTATTAGTGAATTTCGTTGTTAGTATAGCAAACTTTCATATATTTTGGTTTATTGTCATTAATTAAAATGTATTTCAACTCTAACGTTTGGTTAGAAAACAAATATTAGGCACACGCGCTCCGCACGTCCTCACAGGTTGACTTCTAAAATGCAACTGTTATCGAAAGCAACAAACGGCTTAAGTCGATAATACGATAATATATATATCGATTGGTTTTGAATCCAGTAGAGTGTGACCGTATCACAATAGCTGCCAACTTGGTCCGTTGGTAGTTCCAACTACCTACTTTCTTAAAATTAATTGAACGTATTATGATATGTGATTTATATGAAAGTTTAATAAAATATAAGTAAAAATATATAAACTATCTTTGAGCTAGTTCTACAATAAATTTATATTTAGTTCCGCAGCCAACTTTAAGTGGATTCAGTACATTGAACAGCCAGTTTCAGCTGAGCTGAAATTTGCGCGCAGCCAACTTCACGTGAATTTGTATTGCGCGCCAACACATTTAATTTAAAACAATTATATTATATACTATATCGTTGATGGGACTTAATTAAATTACTATGAAATGTGTCTTTTCTTTTTATGATGACTAACGATTTAAAATTTTCTGATTATTAATGAAAAAAGCTATACATTACTAAGACTGAAATATAAATATAATACTAGAACAAAAATAAAGACTTTTTATATTTTATTTACTTATTTTTTCAAATCTTTTCATTCTTGTTTTATGTATTTATTTATTTTATTTTTATTTTTTTTTTTTTTTTGTTCTTTATTTTATGAAACATTCACACAGCCACTAAAGCTTTATACATTATTTCTTTATTTTTCAAATGGTTTATAATATTGTGAAATCGTTACTAATAGGGCCGGAAACGTTCTTCTAGACTTTTGAATATTTGTTTTGGTGTCTCATCATCATACCCAGGCTCAATCTTATCAGCCTGCACAGTGGCCAAAAGTATGAATTTGGCGTGAGAGTTCTAAAGAAAAATGAAGTATATTGAAGTATTGATATGTTTTTCTTTCTACGTTCATCAACTAGAATATTAAACCCACCTCCTTTGGATGATCGTCCCTCCATAGGTCAGCTGATTCCAAGTAGGCACGCAAGAGCATACGCCAATGCCAGAAATTCTCTGGCCCATAGAGTTTTGGTATGGCCGAGAAGTCCAATAATACGTGACCACCGCTGAACATTTCGATTTGCAATATGAATTCAATTCTTACGTAGTCAACCAACTCGACTTGGTCGATAAGACAAAAGCTTTGCATACAAAACTTTCTTTATCAGAGCTTAACATATTTAGATATCTTACGGTTCTTTTCTGTGTGTGTTTTTGTTTTAGTTAAAATGTTTATCGAAGTGTTAAGCGTTTGCCTACAACAATAACAATAACAATGACAGAAACTATTATAATAATGCTCATGCCCGTGCATGCTTGCACAATTAAACCATTAAATTGTTAAAATCAAATCAAAAATTGTCACAGCCAGCACAAACACAGTGAAAAGATGAAAATAATGAAATGAAAATAATCGCCATCAAATTTGTCAGCGCAATTTATTTATTATCCAATGACCGCATATCGAATACAGACAACATTTTTTCGCTCTTTTTTCTAGCCTTACGGCTTGCGGGTGACTGTACAGAATACATTTATTATTATGGATGGAAGTTTGTTTATTTAATTTTCACAAATACACACAAAGGCACGCATACTAGAGCTATACATATGAATAGAAGGTACTCTAAATACACTAACAATAAAAATTAGCTCATCAGATAGTCAGTTAACTTTGCCCAAAGAGAATGTTAATGAGGAATATGCATATATAGATTATTGCATTTAGCATTTTCACAAATTCTATTATTTATATTTTTATTTTTAATACTATATATAAAAAAGTGATATTAAATTTATTTACTTTTATTATTTAAAATTTAATTTTTATATACATTTTATATGCAATAAGTAAACCTCTGCTCTCTCACTTACGTTATTAAATAATTACTTTTCATCATTTATCATCGTCATGTCGTTTGTTCATCTAACTGATCGGCTGCCACTCCCATGGGAAGCAATGTATATAAATCGGTAACAAAAACAGATTTATTAAAAATATAAAACTAGTTTTGAAGGGGAATTTCCCTTTTTAAATAAATTTATCAACTTATAAATTATTTTATTTTATATATCTTTAAATATATATGTTTTGGGTGTATTTCAAATCAAATTTTTTTTCTCCCGTATTACACTGTCAATCAGAGTGCTTAGAGCATTTAAATGTCGTATTGATTATCTCTATTATTATTGTTGTTGTTTGTTCTATGGTGGCTGCTGAAAGGTGTTTTTTTTTTTTTTTTTTGTTCATTATGCAGCTCGGAAAATCCCTCAGTTGAGGCTAACTCTAAACTGAGGTCGTTTGGTTGGTAATTTATTTGCTGGACGTACGCTCGGGTCGCCCTATATAGGCAACTGGCATGTCACTTAACCAGGTTAGTTGCCAATGTGTAGGCGATGAATGCAATACTACTAACACTTAGTCTGCAGCTCCAGCTCTTTGGCACCGGTGTGCACTGCTGGACCTTTGGCCCCCTAACAGAGCAAGGTGCACCTCAGCCCAGCGATGCAGGCAATCTGGATAATCATACGCGTAAGTTGACTGTTGATGTGTTAAGTATACTGGACAATTAAAGCTATTCTGATTTGATCCCGTGCAGTGCTCGCGCGACAATTGATTGTTGGCACCTTGGTGCCCCCTATAACTGCCGTTGTGACACCGGCTGCAAGTAATTGCCGTTGCGTGCCAGCTGGATCCTGTCCGAATCCACTGCCCACGCCCCCGAATGACGGCAGTGGTCAGCTGGATATACGCATTGTGAACAGTGGCGGATTGGTGAGTTGGTTGGTAGAGGACAAAGTCCAAAGGCCTGTAGCGTAATCCTTGCTCTGCTTATAGCCCACAGCTGGCACAACAGCAGCTCCTTTGACCTGTAACTATGGGCTTGTGGCCTGCTGCCAGGCGGGTAACTACCAGTGCGGATTGCGGTTTCCACCGCCGGCAGGCTCGGCTCTAGCCAGCCCCGGCCAAGCCAGCTTCGGTGCATATCCTTGGCAAGCAGCGCTGCTAACCACAGCGGACGTGTATCTGGGTGGAGGGGCACTAATCACAGCTCAACATGTGCTGACTGCTGCCCACAAGGTCTACAATTTGGCGTGAGTACTTAGTAGCGAGTACTCAACAGCTCATCCTAATTCTCTGGCAGTTTGTCATCCTTCAAGGTGCGTCTCGGAGAATGGAATGCGGGCAGCATTAGTGAGCCAATACCAGCGCAAGATGTGGCCGTCTCCAATGTATATGTGAATCCTTCATTCAATCCGAACAATCTGCAGAACAATGTGGCCATACTGAAGCTGGCCACGCCCGTCTCTCTTACCAGCCGCTCCACCATCGGCACCATTTGCCTGCCGACCATCAGCTTCGTGGGACAGCGATGCTGGGTGGCTGGCTGGGGCAAAAATGACTTTGGGCCGACGGGCGCATACCAGGCGATTATGCGTCAAGTGGATGTACCCTTAATACCCAATGCCAACTGCCAAACGGCACTGCAATCCACGCGCCTCGGTCCCGCCTTTGCTCTCAATCCCATCAGTTTCATCTGCGCCGGCGGCGAGGCTGGCAAGGATGCCTGCACTGGCGATGGCGGCTCTCCCCTGGTCTGCACCAGCAATGGCCTCTGGTATGTGGTCGGCCTAGTCGCCTGGGGCATTGGCTGTGGGCAAGCAAATGTGCCCGGGGTCTACGTGAATGTTGGTGCCTATTTGCCCTGGATACAGACGACACTTACACTGTAGACACCTGCGAACAAAGCCTTCTCAATGGAACATCGATTGCTCTCACTAGTTTGATTAGGAAAAACCATTCATTAGACGTTAATCAATTATAATAAAGCACGTATTTATCTTCAATCCGAATTGAAAAAGTATTGATTAATGTGAGATATATGTCCTCAACTCTTACGTCTGCCGCAGTTGATCATCAATCAATCAATAAATCAATTAGTCAATTAACCAGTTTCAAAATTCAGTTTAACCTTTAAAGCCTGTACTTTTCAACAATCAATAAATATCAGCTTTATATACAGATAAAATTATAATATTACATTCAGTTATCATAGGGATACAGTTTAACAAAAGTACCAAGGTGAAGGTGAGGAGGAGGTTATTACATCATGATATATAGATAAAGTTAATCATAAAATGCATGAACTGAAGCTTACAAAATGTACACAGCTATATTACATTACCTCCATTGAGCATGCACTATTACTCAAAAAACTTTTCTGGAGAGACTTTCATAAATTAACAATAAATTAAGTTTACAATCCAACACTCGTGATTTTTCGTGGATTTTCCATGCATTATTCATTGAGAAAAATGTTAAGTGGGATACTTGCAAAGCTTTAGAGCTGACATCATACGGAACATACTCAAATGGTGCTAATAATAGCTAACAGAGAGAGAGAGAGAGAGAGAGAGAGAGAGAGAGAGAGAGAAATAGTGAGAGAGATAGAGAGAGAGAGAGAGAGAGAGAAATAGTGAGAGAGAGAGAGAGAGAAATAGTGAGAGAGATAGAGAGAGAGATCGAAGGAAAGAGATAGGTAAAAAGACCTTAAGGAATAAGTTGTTCAAGCTTAGAAGCAAAATAGCAACTCAATTGGGAATCTCTAATAAAGCTTATAAACTTAATACATACATATATATAACTCAATATGAAGTTCTCAAACTAAGTACCGAATTCTCCGTTTTATGAAAGCACTTTTACTTTTCATTTGTTATTTGATTCAAACAATTATTCAGAATGATTGCTGACAGAATGATTTAATGTGACTTTGTAGTGAAAGTAATTGGTTTGCATATATAAATAATAACAATGTTTATAAAATTAAAATTTAAGAAAATTATAATATAAAAATAATTAATTGTAGCAATAATAAAATACAAAGTTAAAATATAAAGTCAACATTAAAAAAAATAATAATAAAAATAATACTTATGCAAATAATGATGATAATAAGCGAAAAGTCGGACCACTTATTAGCCTCATCCATGGTTGTTCACTCAAATTGTACCCACATTTCGCTGAATTTATAGACGTAACAGCTACAACAGGTTCCTTTCAGCATTGAGACATGTGTTGCCTTGTTGTTGCCTTATTGTTGCCGCTGTTGGCGTTGTTGTTGAGCACACACAAACACAAATGGCAACCTAAGCGCACGCACACACACAGACGCACGCACTCACACAGAACAATGCGATTTTTTACACAAGGGCACCTCCTTACATGCTCAGCCAACGGCGTCTGAGTCATAAACAAAGAGGACGCTCAACTTTGCTCATTTGCACCCAATGCCCTCGGGTGTACTAACCAAACCCCTGCTCCGACCCAGTCCCAACGCCCATTACCGCCCCCATTGCCAACTGGCAACTGGCAACTGCCATCTGCCACCGTCCGCCCCCTGTGTAGCACTCAGTACCATGCCAAAGATTGTATGAAATTTAAATGAGTTCGCGTTTTGCAGTGCCAATTGCACAACAATTTTATTGGACGTTCAGACTCGGCTTATAAGTAGCAATTGGTGTTGCTTGTCAGTAAAAAAGGTAGATGGCTTCTCGTCTCTGACAGTGCTCTGAACGCACGTGGACGCTAATGCATAACGGAAACCGGAAATTTTACTTGTCGCACTGGCCGCAGCAAAAACTGAGTAAGCCGAAAACTGCAAGCGGCAAATGGCAGGAAGCTACGAAACAAAAATAAAAACAAAACAGAAGCAGAAACCGAAACAGAAACCGTTACCCAATCATGAGCAATCGTTCTGCATTGTGAACTGCCAAATACCCTACATGAGACATAATAAGAGCAGTGGCAGATGATTATATATAATTGATGAAGCTTCAAATTCTAGTAATTTTTAACTCATATTAATTATAAACAGTTTTCAAAATCATATATCAGATATGTATATACATATGTATGTATGTATACATATTTTGCATATGTATGTTATTATTTTTACATTGAATCTTTCAGTTGGCAAGTAAATCGCATATTTATACCCTAATGAATAAATATAAATAGTTCTGCAAAAGGCGAGACAGAAATGATTACATAATCTTATTTAATAATTTAATTATTAACGTGTCTGGGTGCCTGTCTGTGCGATGCAGAAATGCGCATCGTCTTAGCGTAGAAAAAAACTCACTCAAATGTAAAACGCTCAACGAGTGCAAAAACGAAAGCGAACAAGTCGCGAGTCCTTCGGCTCTGAGTCGAGTCATTTGAATGGTTCGCACTTCAGTCCGTCCTCGGCTCTCGTACGCAACAGACGTTGCTTTTTGTAGGCGCATGTAAACAGATAGTTATTAACATTTCAAATAGCAATAATAATAGCAATACCAATAGCAACAGCAACAACAAGCACAACAACCAGAAGTGTCGGCTAGAAAGTTAGCCAAACTAAGAGTTAGCTACTAATTTACCAAGCTTTATTTACCACGTGTAAGTTCAAAAAGAAAGTGAAAGTGAATTTAAGCAATGCAAGTGTCGTTGCAGTGTTGTGTAATCGCCATTTTTCAGTGTGTGAAATCGATTAATTAGCAATCGACATCGGCAACGACGCCGTTGGTATTTTGATCGTTACCCGTTACTTTAATGGTAAAGCGTTAGTGAGCCTGTGTGCGCCAATGTGAGGTTAAAGTGTTTGCGTGTGTTCGTATGTATGTTCAGTGTGACACACTTTGCAGTTGTTGTTATTGTGCTTGGCTTGTCTTGGTCATTGTTGTTGCTCTTTGTGTGCGCTGCGCCTTATTAAATGTCCTTGATGTCGTCGCTATGTCTGACTGCCACGCCCCCGCGACACTTAAAAAAAACCTTATTAAATCAAATCGTTTGTGGTTATTTCAGTGACTACAGCAGCACGAAATTATCGCACACCAAATGAAATAAACGCAATATGGAAAATTCCTTTAAGTACAGCAACTGTGGAACTATGGAAAAATAAGCTAGCATACATTTTGGGTGTTTACGTCATGTTTGTCTACGCTTAAAGGCGTTTGTATGCCAACAGCTCTATCCATATATATATATATATACACATATTCGTATATATACATATATAAATATATATAATATATGTTCATGTCTGTTCAGTATTTGCGCCTGTGTTCATTGTGCCTGTCTTTGTGTTAGCCTTTGTATTGGTACTCGCTTAGACCTCAGTACATCACGTCACACAGCGAATCCAAAATTCTGAAGGCATGCCAACTAACATTTAATATTTATACAGATACAAGCATATTATACCCATGAAACTGTACAAACTGTCCAAACTGTGTGTAAACTGTTAGCCCAATGCAAATTCAACAAGCTGCACCTACCGTTTCCTCTAATAAGCCAACTCGATAAGCTGTTTGTACAAATTTACGTAAGTGTTGACATCCATTTGCATTCATCATATACCTTGCCCGACTTCCATACACATATATGTGAATGCGTACATTCCTAGAGATATACATTCATACACGACATCTATATCCTATCGAAATCAGCTTGAATTGTAAAATGTTTAATGTTCATGATCATGCTTGAGATTATTCATTCGATACAGAAAAACAACTCAACACACAAACTCTTAACACTTGTGCTTCAAAATTTCTTTAATTCAGATAGTTGAATGTATTTTAGAAGATTGTATGTATTGATAATAATTGCACGTTCTTTACTAAGCATTAAACGGGAAAATTTAGAATGTATTTTTTTTTTTTTTAATTTTGTTAAAATATATAAAGTATATAAAATTGGAAATATTTAATTTTTGTATGTTTCCATAATGGAGCAAACACACTTTATATCTACTTTTTAATGCCTTAAAATAATGTTAAAGGAATAATACTGACAAATTAATTTTTATCGATTTATATTAAACAAAGAATATTGACAATTTTTTTTTACAGACTACTGAAGAATATTTAATCCATGTAGATTTTGTACTTGACTCAACTGTTAATGCAGCTATCTTCTTGACGATGGGCTCACTCCTTCTTCTTCCGTTTCCTAATGCGTAAATTCCTTTTTATATTTCCATGTTCAATGTGTTCAAGATATTTAAAGGAAGAGCAGATTATTATCATAAAATAACCTTCATCAAATTATTGCCAATTTTATATACCAAACATTAGAGAATTTTAATCTGTTTAATCCATAATAGTCTAATAATATTATTATAGACTTAATTGGCATCACAGAAATAATTAATTGAATTATCTCTGGCTCTCACATAATTTCTGCTGCGTAATTTCTGCAAAATGATTTTCCTAATTTAAATGGGCCATCTGCGTATCTAGGACAGAATTGAGTTTTGTTTTCGCATTTCACTTTTTGCATTTCAACTCCCAGTGAAGCTGTCAAATGCTATCAAAATTTGTTGTTTCCTGTCCGCCTCACACATGTCAATTGACAAATCCACTCAGAATCTGAGATATGCAAATGGCATTAGCTCGCGGAGTGCTCATCAAGTCTATAAATAAATGAGAGAAATATGGGTGGACACTCTGACATTTGAGTAGACGATGACATTTTCCTGACATGCATGAGCATGTTTTTTGTATAAAAGTATGTCTCTGTACGTGTGAGTGTGTATATGAGAGAGATAGGGAATGTGTGGATTTCTCGTTTCGCGTTTAATGCGTAAACAAAATTTTGCTTTCTCTAACGCTCTGCCGCAAATGCTAACTACCATCCCCCAACAGCATCCGATGTCCCGATGTGCGTGCGGCTGAAAGATACGAGACACTCGTCAGCATAGACTCATTATGCCACTCAGAACGGTATTCCACGGGAGTACCACAATCAGCTAAGCAAATGCGTCAACTGCATCCAACTTCGTTACCCGATGCTGACATGCATGTTAATTTGCCTGGCAACCTGACACTGAACAATACCTATTTGGCTGCGCACATGCAGCGGATGCCAGTGGATGACATCGCAATCAGTAATGCGAAACTCCACAAATTGAGATAGCAGCGCGAGTAGAATTTGATGAAAATTATTCTGTGTGGCATACCTAATATTAACTAACCGCCCACATGACGAGCAAATGGATAAATTAAGATAGATGATCCCCAATGTTACATAAAACCAATATCCTCATTTCGTTTTGTGTGCGTGCATAAAATTCAAAGTCTAAACAATGATATAATTCCATCAACTTAACATTGGCTCATCTAATCAAGAATGTACCTGACAGATGTACTCGCATACTCGTATGCATAAAAGTTCACAGTTTATGAGGTCAGCCACGCCTCCTGCCGCCTTACACACTCATCCACGAGCAATGAATGTGTGCTATGTACATAAAACAATAATAATATAATGGGTTAAGTAAATGTACATGGTCTAGATATTAATATTTATAGTTTGGCTATTTATTATTTATATCCTGAACAGCAGGTGTACAATGGTAGCACGTTGTTTTTCCAGAAGCTGAAAGGATACAAAGTAGTTTCTACCTTTTCTTATTTATCTACAGCTATGTATGTACATTGTGGCCATGTGCTACTAAAGATTTGTTATGCAGGTGATGCACTGCTGCTGACTTTTAATCTTATCCGTCTGTCAGATCCGCTTTGTAAACGTGATGTTAAATCTCAGCGTTTTTTCTATCTGGCACAACAATACATAGTTGGCAATGTCAGTAATGCAGCGCGAGCACCAGCAGTTCCTGCTTTGTACATGGGCGTCAGTCTGGCCAACAGGATTGCATTCACGGCCCACGTTCCTTTCACCTGTCCACCTACCATTTCACCACCTGCCTTTACTCAATGCTCAAAGTTTTTGTCCCCAATGTGAATCGAATCATTTGACATGTGGCACGCGTGTCATGGACTTGCACACACACACATATACACAACATAGATGTGTGTGCAGGTGCGTGATTGAGAGGCAGAGGCAGAGGCAGAGGCAGAGGCAGAGGGAGAGACTGCTATGAGTTCACTCATTCAACCATATATCCTTTCGTCCAGCGAATCGTTTCTGGTTGCTTCCGATTTCTTGCAATTGTATTTGACATATGTCGTTCGCATTTCACATCAGTCTTAGAATTTTGATAGCTTTTACTCTTGAAAGGTTCTTCAACAAATGTCATTTCTGCTTGAATGCCTTGCAGGGTATCTCTGCTGTTGATCAATACAATCTAGTGGCTTGCTCAGTGCTGTCACTGGGGTTGTGCCTTGTTGCGACCTGATTTTTGTTATTATTAGCTTTAATTGTCAATTAACTTCATTGAAACTAAGCATAGACTATGGAAAAAAAAAAAAAAAAAAACATAAAACGAATTACTGTAATTTAGCACAGCAATTTCTTTGAGTATACGCTCACATATAATTATGTATTCTCATGCATCCAACGACATTGCTTAAGTAAGCCATAAATTTCTTCTGGCTTAAGAAATTCCATTAAACATTGCCTACTTTTTGGGCTCACGTACTCAACGATTAAACATTAAAGCGCGTTCATATATTGCTCCGTGCAATTATTTATGAGAGTCGAGACATTTATTTGTATGGACATTTTTCGACCGAAATTTCATGTGAAACCGTTTTGATTTATTACCCAATCTTGGCATTTGACATGACAACAATAACAATGAGCGCAGAAACACGGCTGCAATTATGAAACGGCAGCATAGGCGGCATATTCTTGCCTGCCAAGCTCAAAAAAATTAAAGATTGTTGTTGGTTTATATGTATAAATATACATGTATATAACATACATTAATGAAAGAACAATTTTGCAGAGTTTGCCATAAAGAAAATTGACAAAAAAAATTAGCTAAAATAATAAATAGTGAGAGAAATCGGGAGTAAACAGGGGAATATTAAATATAAATCTATTAAACTAGGTTTAGTTCCCGGGCATTGCATAACCAAGACAGCATTTCGGCTTTAAACTTAGCGTGAATAGATGTATATACAGGCTTGCATAAGCTAGCTCTTAGCTTGCAATTTATTTATTTTAAATGCCATTCGCTTCTGTCGGCTTGCCATTTGCTCCCAGAGGAATTGACAGATTAAGCTGTGTGTTAATTCGCAATCCGCCTGTCAGGCCACTCTGTTTAATATATGTATATAAAGTGACAGAAATAACTGCGGAATTTCGCTTAAATACTTAAATGTGGCTATCGTAATTCCCCTAAGTCAAGAGCGTTTAATTAAAATAGTCATGTACATATAGACATATATATACATATATATCTGAACATGTGTCTGCGCAGTACAAGAGATATTTGTAAATATTCTCATTGCGGTTTCTCCGAATTATTATTGCCAAGAGGGCAAACAAATGAGTGAAGGACCCACATTGGTTTACTTTGTATAATGAAATGCGGGCAAAGTACAAATTGTTGTTGTCTATTTATGTTTCTGTTATTATAAGCAAAAGCTTTTAAATGAAGCAAAAAAAATATATATATTGCTAAAGTGAATATACATACATCTATAAAGCTTTTTGGGACTGTCTGTCCCATGTCGTTAACTTAATTTGTAACAAATCTTAGTTCGTCTGAGACTAGAGTCTAAAGATTTGCATACACATATAAAGCAACAAGGTAGGGAGTCAGGTGCTGTGCATCAATGAATAACGAATAAAGACAAATTTTTTAATGATAGAAATTCTATGAACACGTTTTTAATGATACTCAATTTTTTTGCTCTGCTCACTCACTATTCTATGCTTTTATTCAGTTTCTTTCTCATGCTTATCACTCCTTCTTTCTCTTTCTATATTTTCGCTGATTGCCTTTAAATTTATTGGTATACATATAAATAATTTTCTGCTTTGCTTTTTCCTTTTCTTGCCTCTGTCAGTTAAGTGCTGCCTTGAACACATTGTGCAGTAAATTTACCATTTGTCGATACGAAACGAAACAAAAAGGGAAAGCTCTAAACAAAAAAAAATAAAATAAAAAAAAACTTTAAGTAAATTAAGAACATGTTTACCGACCCACGAAAATTCAAAGACTCTTTGTAGCAGCATTTTTTGAACCCGGTCTCATTAACGTCAGCTTTGGTAGCTTCTCCACCTCGCAGTCGACCGTCTCCGTTGCATCCGAAGTCCCGAACAGCAGCTGGCATCCTCCAATTGTTGTTTGGCGTAAGTTGAACTTTTTCGGTTCGCCTTTTGTTTAAATGTTTTTAGTTTTGTTTTGTTGCTCGGTTGGGTACACGAAACTTTTGGGCAACGCTCAATTGAAATTCACATTTTCAGATTGGCAGAACCAAGTACTTTGAAATTCAATATGGCTTATAAACAAAAAGCTCCAAGTAGCAGGAGTGTATGCCAATTGCTTATATAGATTCCAACGAAATCTGCTTGAAAAATGAGCACAAGCAAGCAATAAAGGACGAGCCCAAAGACTTGATAAATTGCGTTATTCGAGTCTAAGCAAACACACGCAAGGCCTGATGTCAACATATACATACAGATATACATATACATATATATCTCTCTGTATACATATATACTTCTTCTGTTCTTGCTGGAGATAAACAAAGGCAGACATTGCTTGAATCGTTATCTTAAGTGCTACAAGTGCTCGGCCAGCTGACTGGAATTGTTTAGTGCTCAGCTCAAATTGATTTAGGTGTTCGTTACCAGCTGCTTTAACGCTTCATTGACCAGGCAAACAGACAGAGAGGCGTCTGCCTCTGACTGACCAAACGCACTGAATTATGCAAGCAGACAAACAAACGCGGCTCAAAGTAAGAGTGCCCTTGTTGAGAGAACTGATAATATCCTGCACAATTATTTAATTGTTTATAAATTTATAATATTGCATGACATATTGAATATCTACTCTCAATATAGACATGCAGCTTACTAATATATAACTAAATTATTTGGAAATTTCATTGCCATTTATATTTAATAACATCTACATTTGCTCAAGTCTGGTATATCCCAATGCAGACTATGCTGAGTATAGCAAACAAACCCAAACCGACAAGCCGCTGCAGCGCTTATCGGGCCTTCCATACGCCCCGTTGTACGCGCAAATTGTTTCAATTGAGTTGGTGAGTTTGAATTTCAATAATTCATTAATGTTTGCGATGTGAATGAAAATGTGAATTATTAGCCTTCAGCCAATAGAGAAATAATCGTAAATTAAATAGCAGTCATAAGTTATATAAGCGTATATAAATATATACATTTTCATTTAGCAATGTTCAGTTCATAATGCCTGTTCTGTGTTGCTTAGTTGGTCGATCTTTCAATTAGGCTCTTATTACATATTCGAGCGGTACACCCATGCACGGGTATACTTAGCTGCTGGCTGGGTAAGTGAACATTGACGTCACTGCCGCACTGAGACAGACAGCTGCAGCGAACGCAATTCAACACGCAATGCGATTGCCAAGTGGCATTCACATGATTTCTAGCCAAAGAACGTAACCAAAAATAGAAAATGACACAAGCTGTTGGCAATGCAAACGTTGTTGACACTTGGCTCCTGCTCCTGGCAGGAAACTTTCGCACTATTCAAACAGAATCGAGCACTCGGAAGCAGACGCAGCGCACCCAATGTCTTTGAGTTTGGCATTTGGCAGGAACTTGACTTGTCCCATGGCTTCAATAAGTCTGAATTTATGCAAAATTATGCAGCCGGGTGTTCTAATTGTTGCTGTCTGCCAGGCCCACAACTCGCAATTGCAACATTGATTTGGTTTATGGGCGCGAGACATGCAAAGGCCAACGAGGGCGACCAACAGGGTCTCCGACCTGGGCAAAAGCCAATTTCAGTGACGTCGTTTATCGCATTTCCTCATAATCGATGACTAAAGCCGAACTTCTGGCATTTGGTGCACAAAAACGTACCATTGCGACCGTTTTGGCCACAGCTTTTTGTTGCCTGTTGTTATTGGCTGCAGGACGAAGTTATTGAGCTTTTCTATGTTTGCCTACACTGCGTATACGTGATATTTGTGTAAGTAAAGCAAACTTGTGGTTCAGCTGGCGTAGCAGCTGTTCAAGTAGCTGAGTGCAAAAGGGAAAACTTTTGGTTTAAATAAATGTTTTTAAGTATATAAGAATACCTTAACTTTTCAATTAAAGTTGAACAGAAATTTGAATAAATTCTAGAGAATTTTTCATTTTTACTCGTCTAACAGAACTGAAGTTAAATAAATATTTCTAAGCTTTGGCTAAATAACTCTGTTTGCATCACTCCAAAGCGTCTCTCTAAATGTGGATATTAAGATATGGTTTCATTTAACAGAGCCATAAATATTAGCTAAGTGCGCTGCCATTTCGCAAATCGATTCAACTTGACTGCGCTTCAAAACGGTTTAAGCAAATTGCTCAAATTGCTGCGTTAGATAAAACAGAAAACAAATGGGCTTCGAAATTGTTTTTTCCATGCCAACAGACAGATATGCAATCAGCTCTGCAATACTATATAATCAACCGATATCAAGCAAAGCGTGCAAACACCGGGAAATGTTTGAATATTAATGTGTTGCTCGTTCTATAAAAATGCAATGCCATTTGTTTGAGCAGCACACCCACACACACACGCACATGCATACACACATACACAGACGGACGTGTAGCCTTTTCGGTTTGCATATGGAAAAGTTTTGCTTTAAATAATATAATCCACCCAATTCGATTGCTTTCAACGTGTCGTATGCGCCATTTTGCGCAATAAAAAAATTGTTGCTAACTTGCAAGCATTTGCATGCAAATGTGTGTGTGTGTTTGTGTATATGTGTATAATATGATTTATATTTAATACTTAGCATAAGGTCCTAAGTCAACTGCAAAATTGGCTTTGCCAACGATTGGTCGATAATGTTAACAAAACAACAACAACAACAACGTTAGCAAAATTCAGAAAATTTTGCTGCATCATTTGGCAAAGAGCTTAAATATTTATATTCAATTTGACATTTACAGGCCAAAGAGGCTAGTGGCAAGAGCAGCAAGAGCAGCAACAGCAGGAGGCCTAATCCTTCACATAGTAAACTACCAAGACAAAGAAACAGCGGAGGCTGCTTGACAGTGGGGTCAGTTCCACTGCTTGGGGGCAGTGCTGACAATGCTGTCAGTGTCGGCAGTCTCTCACTCTCACTCCCACTCTCACTCTCACTCTCACTCTCACTCTCGGTTGTCGCTGCCTTGACATATCTTGGCTATAGGCACATTCATTTTTATCTTCTTCTTCTTCAAATTGACCCGCATAATAGACTCTTTGACATCATCGCTAGATAGAAACAGAACCAATACCAATGTGATTCACAGTCATAACTCAGTTGAGCTCTGTGCACTGTGCTGGTGCATTCCCAAATGACATACGTAGTCAGGCCATCTCGAAATTTTACCTAATGAACAACAAATCAATGGCCAATCTGATTTCTTCATCAACAGCACTTTGCTTGATTAGAAATGCATTTCAAGATAATTTTGCAATTAGAAATGTTTCGACTTTAGTAGTGCTACATATCAAAACTAATAAAGTTTGTTCTGTTGGCATTTTCGTTTTTACTTAACTTTAAATATATATTAAATTTATTAAATATTCCCATGTTGGGCAGAGTATAAAAAAAGAGGGCTGGTTACATTCCATTGCTATTCACATTTAGTTTTTCCTTATCTTTTTTTCAGTTTCGTTGTCCGTCAATGTGTCATCATAAAATTCTTATAGTCACATTCCCTATTAATATGCTTCAAGAAAGGGAAGATTATCGTTCGTCTGTCCCTCTGAGTTGGGGTGCCATAAAATGTTCATGCTGCCAGCACATTAAGCAAAACTCTGGCAAACTTTACGACTTTAGCTTTGGCTTTGGCTGCGGCTGTGGCTTTGGCCTTGAGGATTGAGACTTTGCGTCCTGCTTTTGCGGAAGCAGACGGGAAATCGAAAACTAGGCGCCCATAGTTAAAAAACGCATAAATTCCTATGTAGGGCGCCAGTCGGTTATAAATAATCAAAAGAGAAAATAAGTGTACAAATGACGGCCTTGAATGCGTTTATTTTTGGCAACGTTGGCCAAATTTCATTTCATGTTTTACGTTGCGCATACGACGCGTTGTGCATCCGACAAACGGGCGGCGGAAACTCCACTGACAACTTCAACGACAGACAGCTGGCCAAGAATTGACTTAGCACACAACTGGTTGCTGCAGCAAATCGACAATTACGAAACTCGAATACTCTTCAGATGCCACTGCTCTCTAAGCCTGCAATTAGTTCGCAATTTGCGTCGTCACATTTTATTGCTGCCTCTTTCGGAGCAAGCTCGAGTGCAACCAATGGCCACTTAAATTTAATGGCCACCTTTTGCACCACTCGAAGTGCTCTGACACAGTTAGCACCAAACACACCCACGCCCAGAGAGAGAGACAGCTAGAGAGAGAGGCATAAACATACCCAACCCAATGAAATTATTGTCTGCTGCTAGCAAATATCTATTCTCTGTCCGTGTGTGCGTGTGCGTGTGCGTGTGTGTTCGTAAAACAAACTGCTTTTAGCTAGTTATTGCTGTTGTTTACTTTACTTCAGCCATTGCCATGAAAACACTTTTCATACAAATGTTTGTGTCCTAGTCAAAGTCCCTCAAGAGACAACTATTTATTTAGGCCAAATATATTAGATTTTGCATTGGAAATTTTATCAAATATCGCATTTGCTGCAAATTTCACAAAGCTAATGGTAATGCTCTTTTGCAGACTACCTAGCATACCTGCTTTAAGTATTTATTGAAGCTTAAACTATTTGCAAATATTGATTCAAGTTTATTTACTTGTCACCTGAGCAAATTTAAATAGGCATAATAATGAAAATATTTATATTTCAACTATTTCTTAAATGTGAATTTAAATTTGATGATTTATTCTATATTTAGTATATATGAATTCCATTTAGATAAACCATTAACAAGTAGGAGGAGCTGACAAACGAAATATTTCGTTTGTATATATATTATATATATGTTTTAGTTGACTCTAATCGATAATAGCAAAAAGTGTGCGGCACATATACAAATATATATGTACATATTTCAATAACCTCCAAACTCAATAGTGCTTGCTGTGCGCCTTGAAAACTACGCACAGTTTTAATAAGTAATGAGGTCAGTGATTATAGCATTTCCTAGAACAAAGTAAGCAGTATATTGTCCAATATTTATTTTAGTATCATTAATTTCAGATATTCTGTAAAATTGCATCCAAGCAATATGAGCAAGCCAAATATTTCACTGGAAACTCACTTTCAAGTATCATTCACTTAGTACAACAAATAAGTCCACGTCTACTCTAAAGATTCCCCTAGGCTAACTTATGCACATAATTAACTGGAAATTGCATGAAATAAGTTTTAATTAACTTGGCAATTTGCAGGCAAGCCATTTTGTGTTCGTTGCTTGAGAAACGGCTAACAGACTAAATAAATAACTTGGCACCAACATAAGCAAGCCTTGGAACCTGCTCTCAGATGAGACAGCCTCTGCGAGACGCAAAAGAAAGTGCTTTTGAGGCGCATTAACAAAACTTCCAGAGCTGCGGCAGGCGAAAGTAGGCAATGAATTTTACGCTTTCAAAATATAAATTTGCATTGCGTCATTTGCAATGCGACTAGGCAGAGCAGCCAAAGAAAGAGTCATGGACGAGACAAGGGGCGCCTGAAATAGTGACTTTGTCTGCCTCGACAATTCACGGTGACCCCTTTTGGGTGGAGCATTGGCAGGGGCCAGTGCGATGGGCGAACAGCTGGGTAGTAAGCTAGTAAGCAGAACAAGAAAAATTGTTGGGCCACCGTTAATTGTCAAGGCAACAGCGTTGCCTCGGCAACAACAACAATAACAGCAACAGCAACAGCAGCAGCAACAACAACAACAACAATAACAAATGCGCAATCAGCTCGCCTGTCACTTGCATAAGTGTGCATGTCTGTGTGTAGGTGTGTGTGTGTGTGTGTGTAATAAAGTGCCATTTTAATTACATGCATAAAATGTCGCAGTACTTGAAAAAAAACAAAAAAAAAAAAACTGAAAATAAGAGAAGTTAAGTCTCCCGGCAATTGTTATACATGTTGTTAAAATGGATGCAGCTGCAAGACCCAAAGGGTTAAAAAACCAACCCATTATGCCTCTTTCAGAGCTTAACAAATACATTGTGATTATTATAAAATGATTTCAATAAACTGTTATTGAAATATTATTTTTGTAGTTTTTCAGTAAATGATTTGTTAGTGAAAAACATAAATATTTTTTGTTAGATATGCTTTTCTTTTGATACACATATTTCGATTTGATTATTTAATTAATATACTAGCAACTGTAAAAAAAAAATGGCATATTACAAATATTTATAAAATTTTTTTGTAGTTAAGTTTATGTTTCTGGCTATTCAACAGTATTAAATGCAATAAATATAATTATTAGATGTATATTTATACATCTAATTAAAAACTTTATTTAACTCAGGCCATGTTAATGAATAATTGTAATTCTCATAACTGTTTTAAGTGTGGCAGACTTTCCGGCCTGTCATCTATGCTTTCTTTGCTATGGAAAAGTTTGTATGGTATTTCCTGATTAGGAGAGAAAATACGTTTTGCTGCTCTCAACTTTTGCAACTGGAAACAGAGCAGGAGCAAGTTCTCCTAGACTGCATTAAGTATCTGAGGCAGCTATAAACTTTTTGGAACACACTCAAGCATACACCTAAACATGTGTGTGCGTATGTTGGCTCCTGATGGCATTGCTGAGTGCTTGTGACATTGGAGCAACTTCAGAGCGGGCTTGCAGGCACCTCCTGGCGTGCATTGGCAAACTCTTCTGAACATGACAATATTGACAAACGAGTTTGATGAAAATCGAACAACAAAACACAATCAACGGCGACTCATTCACAGCTGCCGACCAGAAGCGTGTGTGTTAATTAAAATCCTGTCAAGATTCCAATTAACCTCCACGCTGAAGATGTTGATGCTAAAGACAAAGTCACACTCAGTCTATTGGCATATCAATTATGCACGCAACAGATTTGCCTGCCACTTTATTTTGTCCCATTAAATATTTATCAAACTGTTGGAGCGCAGAGCTCTCAGAGATATATGTCCTTTAAAGACGCTGGCATCTACACTGAAAGTCACGTACAGAGCAGCCTAACGGGCCAGGACGACATTACCCAATTACAGTGGCTCTTGTTGCAATCAGTAATAATTTATAACGACATAAATAAGAGAAAGTTTTTTAAATATTTCCCTAGTGCTGTGCCATGTCTTACAAACCAAACAAAATAACTAATGCAATGAAATCTCATGTCAATTTGACAGATAAACAAGAACACAAGCCGACAGCGAATGAGTGGACGTAATTAATTTTCGTTTCATTTCGAAAATTTTCAAAAAAAAAAAAAAAAAGTTGAGCTAAATGGCATTTTGTGTCACCTATTGATGACCGAAAGAGAAATCCCCTGTTATGAACAACCTGTTAAAAGCTTAAAATTTTCTTTTGTCAAATAAACTTTGATTTCGACCAAATTTAAATGTAGATTTATATTTAAATATTTTAAATTTTTGATTATTAATATTGGTTGCCAAAGGGAATTCAAATGATCAGCATATGACTGGCAAACCCCTAGAGTATGTGATTTGACATTAATTTTTTACTAAAAGTCAGCTTTCAATCTAAATAAAAGAAAATGCAAATATAAAATACATATTAAAAACCTAGTTGTTTGGTTTTTCTGCGCACCGCAAATAGTTTCATTTTGTTTAATGAAAAACGACAAGGAAACCGCAGTTGCGGCATTCCACCTGCTGACCGCCGAATAAAGGAATGCAAATGGTATGCGGAATGCAGAGATGTATGTAGGTAGTACCTATGATGCACGGATGGTGCTGAACATACGAATCAACTGCACCTGCTGCATAAACGTCTGTGGCTAAGCAGCCAGCGAAAATGAATGCTCCTACTCTTTTTTGTATGGCCTAGCTAAAATTTGAATCGCGGCAACGGCTGGAGTTAAGCCACCTCCACTTGGCAGCCAGACGGATTTCCGCTGGGCGTTGAGGTTGTGCGGCAGCCATGCACAATGCAGCAAGCACTTTTTTCGTTGGTCTCGAACGGGGTTGGGTCGAGTCAGGCCAGGTCTGAGAATAATTTCGGATTCCGGGTGTGAGCAGCATAAAATTGAATTAGTTTCGGGTCATTGTGCTTGGAATTGCAAATGCAATTATGCTTCGTATTATTCATATCGTAGACAGCCCATAAAAGCCGAAGGATAATGCATTTTGCATACAATAAAAGATCATTTCTTATGACAATCATGTATCATGATGCTCTGATAAACAGACAGGCTAATTAATCTTTTTCTTGTTATCTTCTTCGTCTTGTCTAACTGAAAATTACACATCTTTAATTATAATGAATTTTCATAGTCATAACATAGAATCAGACTTTAATGAAGGATAATTTTACTAGGGTTGTTGATAATATATCAAAATATCAATATATCGATATTTTTATACAAAAAAAATATATTTATATCGTGATATTTTTTTTGCCCAAATATCGAATATTTTTGCAATATATTTGATATATCGTTGGTTACACATTGTGAGACATTCTGAATCAAAATGGTTAAAACGAATTATTCAGATTTCAAAAATGGAACAGCAAAATGCAATTTATGCCCTAAAATAATAAAAACAAGTTGTAACACATCAAATATGGCAATACATATAAAAAACAACATTATGATGAATTTAGAAGACCAAGGTGATACCTTCGAAAATGACCACAATAGGTCAATATTGAAAGTACACATTGCGGAAGAGGGAACTTGAGATGTAACGCAGCTTGCCACAAACTTCTTGGGAAAGCAATCCGATAATTTTTTGGAATTCTCATAAGGCCATCGAAGATCAATTACGATCAGCCCCTGGTAGCTAGGTGCCTTTGGAGCGACTTGCTTCGCCAATAAAATGAGTTGTTTGCGGCTCACGAAGTCGTATGACGGATTCTCACATATCAGAACGCGTTTTTTTTTTTTTTTTTTTTTTTTTTTTTTGTAATAAACTCTGAGTACTTAATACTGGTCATAATTATTATATTAAAATAGTTATTCTTATTATTCTTTCTTTTTTTGTTTTTTGGTCGGATTGTAAAGTTATTGTAGGAAAAAGTTTAAAAAATATCGAAAATATCGATATATCGATATTTTTAAAGTTGAATATCAAATATCATTTTGATATTTTTTCAAAACTTAAAATATCATCGATACGATATTTTAAAAATATTCAACAACCCTAAATTTTACTTTCTTGCTAAAATATAATTATTATTATTTAAATACGGCATTTTGCAAAAATATAGTTCCCTTTTTTACTTTTATTAATTTGTATATCCGTATTCGTGTATAGGTGTAACTCCAGTAACAATCTAAACAAAATAATAAAACATCAAACGGTTCAACATTGACATTTATGTATATGTATATATTTATGTTATATATTTATCAACATACATGCATATATTTGTACTATAGTGCTATGTCTATGTCTATCCCTTAAGAAACTTATTAAAAGCTGCTTTAATTATTTCGTTGTAGCACGCATTTCTATTTTAATATAAGTGTAAATTGATCCATTAGTAATTAGTTGTTTTATCTGTAAACTTTGTATTTCGACTTTCTATCTATCTAATTCTCTCTGTCTATCTCAACTTTTTCAAAACTCATGTTGTACATTTGTTTTCTCTACTTCTTTTTTTAGAGCTTCAAGCTAAACAAAAAAAAAATATTTGTAAAACGTAGAGAGAATTCATCAGCAAAAAACAATAGCCATAACAAAAACAGTATTGAAAAAAAAGCAGACAAACAAACAAACATAATTGTAAATTGGTATATACAAACGAGCCTGTTGCAGCAAACAGTAAACAATCAAACAAACAAACAACCAAGCAAACAATCAAACAAACAACAACAACAACAACAACAACAAACGCCGCTAGTAGTTTCCTTTTGTGGCACAAGCGAAAATTACATTTTGCATAGTAGACTTTTAGGCGCCGCACTCAATTTAGTCAAAGCAACAACAACAGCTACAACAGATACAAGAACAACAAGAACAACAGCAACACCTTCAATAGCATCCATCTGAACATCCAATCAAGCAAGCTAGCAAGCAACCACCACAGCCACAACCACCACCAAACCACCACGAACCACATGAGCTTGAACAAGATCAAAAAGCGCGACAGCTCCGATTTATGACTGATGCGTGCCAAAGGCGCTGGCAGCGCTGTCGGCGTTGGCGTCGGTGTTGGCGTTGGCGTTGGTGTCAGCGTTGGCAGCGGCAGCCGCTACAAGGTGACGGCCCGATGTGTGCCAGAAGTGAGCATCACATCGCCCACCAGCGTCAGCCAGCTCCAGCAGCAGCAGCAGCAACAACAACATGATGCACCCAACAAACACATAACGCTGCTGCGCAGCCGCTCACAGCCGACGTCTAACAGCATTTTCTCGCCAGGCTTGGGCTTGGCAGCGGGCGGCGTTACTCTGGTCGAGGAGGAGGACTTCAGTTTGATAACAGCCGAAACAGCCAGTGGCAGCGGCGCTAGCAAGAATGTGCTGCAGCGTCAGCTAGCAACAACCACTCAACTGGACGAGCAGCAACAGCTGGAGCAACAGCAGCAGCAGCAAATAGAGCAGGAGCAGCAGCAATTGCAGAAACAGCAGGCGCTAGGCGAGATTGAGGTGCCCAACGAGTTAACACCGCTGGTGGAAGAGCGGAGCGCCGCTGCCACAAACGCTGTGGCATCTACACAAAATCCAAGCACAACTAGCACGACCAACAAGTACAGTCACAACTCGAAGACGACGCGCTCTTGGCCCGTCATCTATCGCAATCCGCATCACTGCGACTACGAGGCGCTCTACGTGCAGCAGCAATCGCCAACGCCGCCGCCACAGCAGTCATCGCAGTCCTTTAAGCAGAACTGTTACTCCAATCAGTTCAAGCAATCGATTGTCTACTCCAGCAGCAATGAGGAGCTGCCGGGTGGGCCAGAGCTAACGGATATCACTCCCCGACAGACCACATGTTACTATTTTGCACCCAGCCGGCACAATAGCATTTATGAGCATCCCTCGTCCGTTGTTGGCGGCTCCTTGCAGTTCGACGCGGCCAGCAACGCAGCGACCACAGCAGCAGCAGCTGCCGCCGTCGAGAGCCTGAGGAGGAGCAACAGCATCCTTCTACGGCAGAACAGCTGCGCCAAGGTAATACAACGCAGGGGTAGTGGCAGTGCCGGTGCCGCTGCATTAGACACATCTACATCGCTGAGCTCGCACATGGACGGCCTGGGCATGGGCAGTGGAACCGGAGCAAGCGCATGCTGCTCCAGCTGCTGCATGGGACCTCCACCTGTGCTGTTCCTTTTCGTCACGCTGCTAATGACGACCAGTGCCACGGCTATGCTCTGCGCCGCCATAATGACTGACCACTGGGAGCACGTGACGTGGGATCGCACTAGTCTAGATCGTTACTCGAACCGATCGGGACTGCACCTCGAGTGGTTATTGGATGACCAAGTGGCCATGCTCAAACCAGATAAGAGAGGCAAGTACACACTCTCAGTTGATCGCCGATCGACATAAGCTAATTCTGATTGAATATTTCAATTATTACATTCTAGCCGATCATCGTTTTCGTCGCGACTCCGTCTTTCTGGTGCCCATGCACGGTGGCATCTGGACGTTGTGCATTGATCTGCCCATAGCGCAGCTACAAGAGCTTCGTCGCAATCCGAAATTTCCGCGAGGTGCACCGCCGTGCGTCAACTACTTAGCCGGATCGATGGAGAACGCGCGCGGCGAGGAGCAGCGCAACGATTGGCAGCACAGTGAGTCACAGGTCATCACACTGCAGCCCCATCTGAGTACGTATTGTGGCGCAATCCAGCCCCAGAATCTCTAGACTCACAGAACTTTTGAACTAACAACTTTTCCGTTGTGAGGCAATTTCATTTATTAGTTTATTATTAATTCAATAGTTTTGCTCTCGATCTTTTTCTTTATTTTAAATAGTATAAAAACATTATTTTATGTACGCACTTAGCACTAGTTGTGATTGTAATCTTACAGACTTATAGAAAATGGTTGTTGTGAACATCAAAAACAAGTAGCATATTCTTAAATAGGACGAGGCTTGGGATAGGATAAGCTTGTGTGTGTTTACGTATGTGTGTGAGTTTTAAGTAGTTGATGTATTGGTGTTTGTGTATGTGTGTGTGTTTGAGTGTGTTTACAGCTGGAATGTGCAGTCTTCGACCAATATCTAAACAGCAGCACGCTTGGCCGGCGAACAGAGAGCTTCAGCCTCCGAGCTGGGCTCCTCGGGCTTCTTGCGTTTGATCAGGTGCGTAATATCTGTTGGTTTAGCCGAACTGCTGCTGATGGCCGACGATGAAGCAGCCGACGTTGCAGTCGAAGACGAGCTTGAGGGAGCTCCATTTGCAGAGGCACCATTACCAGCTGCAGCAGCTCCAGTCGATGATGAGGCAGCTGCATCTCCACCGGCGTTGCTGCTGCTCATTGGCTTAATGTAGCTGTCCAAAGCGGCGCGGACCTCGGCAATGGTCTGAAATTAATAATTTATTATTAATAGATATAATTACATTAATCTTTACCTACAACTTACCTGCGCCTGTGTTTCTTCGATCTCTTGAATCTTTACTAGAATCTCCTGTCTAGTCTCTTCCAAGTCCAGCATGTTGCTCTTATCCCTCTCAGTTGGATTCTCCTTTTTCTTGATTTCGGCAATTTCCTCCTCAATAAGCACGCTGGAATTGCGCAAAGCACCGGCACCCTCCTTGTTCTGCTGCTGCATGAGATGAGTAAGCCCGATCTTGTAGTGCAACTCGGCCAGTGCACGGCGATTTCTATTAGGCAACTCTGCGTGTATCTTCAGCGCTTTATCTGAAAATCATACACTAATTAGTCGCACACTTAACTCTCAATAAGTTCAAATTGTTACCGTAATCATCACGAGCAGCATCCAGAATACCATTCTCAAATTCAATATTGGCCAGTTCAGTTTGAACGTCAGCCAGGTAAGGCAAACCGCTGAGGCCTTGTCGCGAGAATATCTTAGCCGCTGCCTCGAGTATTTCCCAAGCCAACTGTAAGCTGCCGCTTACACCTTCAGCATCCTCGTTTTCCTCTTCCGCTTGGTCCACATCCATGGAGCCAGGTACGCCGTTGCTGGTACTTGGAGTAACTTCACCATTGGAGGTGCTTGGACGCTCATCTTCAGTGTTAGATGCTGCAGAATTACTGTTACTGCTGCTTACTTCATCAACTCCTGTTGGGGCCTTAGAACCTTCGGCAACATCTGACTTAGCCTGGTCGGCATCGCCTGTGGAATCCGCCTCGTCAGCAGTACCTTCTTTAATACTGTCCAATTTTTTGCCATTTGCATCACCATTGGGTTTAGTCACCGCTGACTTGTCTCCATTGGCTTCGCCCTCTTCATCTTCATCTTCGTCCACATCCTCATCATCATCATCGGCCGCCTCATCGGGCACATCGATCACTTTGTTCTCATCCAGTGCCATCGCAATCAAAGCCTTTGCATAGCTGCAAAACAAGGAACCAAAATAATGTCACTTATTGCGATCTGCTATATTATTGCTATATTATCGATATACTCACAGTAACAATGGCTGTCCCAGCTCATCGGCCAGTTCGCCGTAAACTTCTTCGTATAGCTGGCACACCTGGCTTAGTTCATCGGCTGCCTCGTCGTAACTCTTCACTAGAAAGTTACGTGATCCCTGACTGAATAGCTCTTTGCCCTTCAAGATTTTCTCGGCACGTATTTGCTCCGGATTTAGAGCAACTTCTGATGGCACCTTATCGGGCGTGGTGTCCGCAGCAACGGCCTCATTAGCTGTTTTCTCTGGCGCTGCATCGGCAGCACCGGCCGTGACAATTGCTTCAGCTTCAGCGGACATTTCAGCGTTCCTTGTGAACTGTGTACTGTAATGAGAAATAAGTAAACTGTGATAATTTATGTGTGGCAAAACTTACAAATTGTATAAATTGAAGAGACAAAAAAATCTTCATTCATATCTAGTTAATATTTTTCGTTTATTTTTAACATAGTTTCACTTTCTTTTTTGCTTTTACAATTATTATATACATTAGCTTAAATACATAATAGATTTGCGCTTCATCTAATTTCTTTCTACAAAATAAGTAAACCCCTTGTTCCCACAACTGAAATAAAACAACGTTTGTAGAGATTGTGCCCTAGACGTCACTTTCGATGTATGTAGCGAGACCTGAGAGAACCGCAATTAAAAAATAACAACACATTTTACTCGTATTTTTCGCATTCCGTATCACAGCCAAACTGCTAGCTTACTGTCCAGCCACAACACATGCATATGTACATATATTCATTTATCTGGCTCACTGATTTACACAGTGGCTTAAAGCGGCATCACTTCAGCTTACGCTGCCCGCACATTTCACAAATCATTAACGCAAATCCCCCATGAAGAAGAGAAGGATTCCGAAATGGTTGCAAATCCTTTTGATTACATTAAGCTGAAAACAACCGACAGTTGCCCTACATATAACAATTTTTGAACGAACAGAGTAGATAGCAATATTTATCCATTTTAAATATACTCTATTTTAGATAGATTTAAAACTAAATTCAAATCTAAAATCTTCTCAGGAAGTTATAGTTTTAGAGAGCTAAGAGACGCCTAAATTTCTATAAAATCATAATTCCTCGTATTAAACAACACAGAATAAGCAAAAAATAAAAAAAAGCCAAAAGTGCGATAGAAATGGGTACAATAAATGTCAGTGAATCCACCCAAGCAATGACACCAAATGCATATAGTAATTACCAGTAGTTCCTATGTATAATGCCAGACCGTTGTCGATATTGAACCACACATGTGACCCCCGACCTCAGTCTGGTCTCTATGTTTTGTTCGTCTTGTGCACGTAAAAAAAAAAAAACAAAGTATACAAAAATAGGTCATCGTGTGGTTGGGGCTTGGGTTAGCGCACTTCACCTCCTGCAGGCATTGTAAATCGCAATTGCCACTTTGGTTTTTGGACGAGTCAGTTCTAAAGCTTGCCGCGGTGGGCTTTTAATTGGCACAGTTAGTGTAGCGCATGGAGTAATTGGTTTTACTAGTGTTTTGATTGCGAGTATTATTTGCTAGCTGAAATTAATGGCACGTGCCAGGTAACGAATTTACATTGACTAGCGAACATATGAGACGACATAAGTAAAATGATGAAAGTGGAAAATATAAAATGAATCTTAAATATGTCAGCAGACTGAACCTTGGAATAGTTAAAAGATACAAAATACATATTATATAGCTTTTAGTCATTTTAGAGTTCTTAGTCAACTTAGCACATCTAACAATCAAAATAATATATAACATAAACACGAGCTTCTATCCATTACACAATTAGCTAATCTGTAGCTTTCGCTTTTGCTTAACAATTCATTCTTTATGATTCGTGAAACTTTGTAAATGATGTCAACTTGAATGCTACAAATTAAAAACCGCAACTAATTCATATTTGTTTTGCACAACAGGAATGCAAAACCTGTCTATATCCTGCTCACTGGTCTGTCTCATCATTCTGGGTAGCGCGGCATTGGTTGGAGCCTTTGGCGTGTGCCAGCGTCAGATAAGTGCCATCCTTATTACTGGTGTTATGTATCTGTTGGCTGGTGAGCTCAACCGGAAATCCGATACCGGAATAGTAACCATTTGATCTCAACTAATTTCCTTTCATTTCACAGCTCTATTTGCGCTTTTCACGCTGATGATAATTCACTTCAAGCGCCAGCAGGGACGCCCCATGTTGGACAGCGACTATGACGGAACTGTCGATGGCATTGTGGCCCGGCCAGGAGGTGTGGCTATTGTGGCCAAGCCGTTGCTGGGCGCACGTGTATTTCTAACATCGTGGAGCTTGGATCTGGGCTGGGGCGGAGTAGTCTTGTGCGCCATTACGTCAGTGTTGTGGATTCTGCTCTCGAAGATCATGCGCTACAACCCCTTCTCGGCTCTTATGATTTAGCTAAACGCCCTGCCGCTCGGCGGCTATGGCAACTATGATAGCTACGATGGCTATTATGGCAGCTACGGAAGCACCAACAGTAGCAGCAGCGGCGCTAGCGCCAGTTTCCTGCTGGCGGGCGCCTCAACGTCGACGCGGCAAGCGGAGCATCGGGGCAAGGGCAAATACATACTCTGAACTGTCCCAACTCCCTACAAACAACTAAATCCTTGATCTTAACTCTCCTGCTTCCACACTGTATGTTTAACGGTTTATCGTTTCGATTAGTTTTGAGTGCGCGCCCTTTACTCAGTTGACAGTGTTGGAAAATGTACCAAAACGCGATAACCGCACCAAATCAATTGCCTTGTTCTTATATTATATACGTACTCTTATAAATTGAAAGAAGTGAACTTTACCTTTAACTTATATTGTAAATCAAATTTACGATTATCTACCTATCTCTCTATCTATATGAAACACTCGCAATTTTTGTATACATTATATTTAAATACTTAGCTTATTCACACAAAACAACTTTACACACGCACACACAATTTACAAACCACAACTACATTTGTTATATATAGAATTGAAATGGTTCGGGATTTATTTACAAATTCCCAAATTGGGCTTTTGCTTCTGAGACGCTTACCTAGTAACAATTTCGCTTGCTTAGCAAATTTCTAGCATATTACAAAACTAAACTTAATGGGCCTATTCAAAATTCTTGACTATACTAGTTGTGTATTTTCCAACGGAATTCACAACTAGATCAAGCTAATACAACTATCAAAAGTATATAAATACTATTCATATAGTGCTTTAAGCTATGGTTTACAAAACTTACTCTATTTGTATAGGTGCATCCAATTGCTTTGCCTTAAACAACATTTGAAAGACAAAACCCAATTATATTAAATTAAATTAAAATTATTTAAAACAACATTAAAAATTGTTCAGTTTCTTTTGGGTCTGTGAAAATATGGAACACAATTGCAATTGATCTATTTATATAGCAGGCGACACATCTGCCGACTGTTTATTAAATTTTAAATGTTAAACAAAATATCAGGCAAGAGAACGCAGGTTCATTAGCATTGAGCGTGACAGTTGCTGCTGCGGCTGCGGCTGCTTAAGCAAATATGTAAATGAACTCGAAAAAAAAATATAAATAAATAAATAAATTCTATATGAAATTGGAAAAGAAAAAAGTTACAGAAGAGCGCGTCAAATTCAATAAATGTGCAAATTGCAACGAGGATCATCACTAGTTGTGTCCCCCCCCGAGAAGCGACTCAAGAGCCCAACAGATAAAATGGCTCAAGTTGTTTTATTAGCACGCACTGCAAACAATTAAATACATACACGTACGTATGCATGTGTTTGTGTACATGTGTACATGGTAAAGAGATCGAGATTACAAAACAACGCAAAAAAGTTCATTCACCTGTGTGAGTGCGTGCGTGCCTGTGTGTGTGTCTGTATTTTGCGCGCATCGCTTGTGTTCGCGCGCGTGTGTGTGCATGTGTGTGTGTGATCCCGCCATTCGCCGCCTGCCACTGTCACACGCTGAAAAACACACCGGTAACGCTAACGGACTTTTCTTCAACTAAAAAACTACAATAACAATTCGCATCTTCGCAGACAACAAATGGGATTGCAACAATTAATGGCGCTTTTGTCCATTATATTCGCAAATCCGCAAATTCTCATGCTTGACTTTACTTGTATGCGTGCCGCTATGAAAGTCTCTATCAGACGTCTATATAAACAATATTACTCTTTATTACCACTTACCTGTGTTTAGACAATCTTTAACAAAAAACAATTAACAAAATTTGCACACTTTCAGCACTTAAATTACGCTTATTCGCAAAAATTATATGAGTAAGCGCCGCGAAATGCTAAAAAAGACAGATGAATCGTCGCTGCTCTATCGATAACTAAGTAACATTTATGGTCACACTATCCTGAACCTATCGATAGCGAAACCTGTCATACAAAATTTTACAATTAATAAGAGTTTAAAATATACTCTTAATTTTAGTTACTTTAAATTTATTTAATATAACAATTAAAACATAAATAAAAATTGCGTTTTATTTATCGATATATGAAGGCTGAATGCGCGGCTAACTATCGGTTAACGAGTGTATACACATTAAATTAATTGAAATAAGTTAGCAGTCTACCATTTGTTTTGGCGATTGCACAAAATCGACTTGCCTTGTCCGTTGAATCGAGACTGCAGTTACATTTCAGAGTCTAACGAAGGGGGACGTGTACGGTGTGATCCAAAATTTATTGAAAAGCGTTAATGCTATTGAGCATTCGAATAAACAAGACGACAATTAGTATACATGAACTACTCCAAATTCCAATAGTGTAAATTAGAAACTAACACAGTCAAACATTAATAATTCCACCCTGTGTTTGTCAAATATTTATACACACCACCAACGCCCCCTACCCCTGGCCGAGCGTGTGTGTGGCGCCAACGTACATATGTAAAAGCATTCAACGTTGCGACTCGATAAGAACAACAAGAACTACAGAAACAACCGAAACAACAACAATTATTGTGAGTATATTTCTATGCTGTTGCTTTTGTAATGTTGTCCTTAGTGCGTACGATTCCTATTTCTATTGATTTTTGAGCTCTCTCGGTTAACCCTCAACTTTGGCCCTTTGTTTTTGTCGTGTTTTGTTTTGTGTCTTGCTCCACTTTGCGTCGTGTGCGTGAGTGTGTATATGTGTGTCTGTGAGTGTGTGTTTGTTGCTTTTGTCATTCAACTTGGCCGATGTCTTCATTGTTATTACTGTAGTTTGTTTTTTGTTTCCCATGTGCTTTTATTCTCTGCTTCTCTGATTCACCTGCTGTTTGCTTCACGGGCAGCTGCAAAATCTCAGCTGCTTACTGCGACAACAACAACAACAACAACAGCAGCAGCAGCAGCATCAAAAGCAAAGCTTTCATTGTTGTTGCAATAACCGGTTTGCGATTTCATTATGAAAAGCGTGTTAACTTTTGTTATTATTCAATTGCACATTCTGCTAAATTGGGTCTAACCAATTGGAGCTCCAGTGCCAAATTGTTTTTTAATTGCATCTAATTTTCTCTAACAGCTGCAAATTTCTTAGTTTTTTACACTATCGTGTCTCGTTTTACTTTTTTCACGCATACAAAAATCAAACGTTTTTCGTTCAGCCTGAAACTTTGCTCTTTTTCTTAAACCTTTGTTCCAAAAGTTCACCTCAAATAAATGGTTTTTTTCTGCACCAAAACAAAACTTTTGGCAAATGCTTTTACGAACTGCAGCAGGCAATTCGTTTTTGCAACCACCGGAACACGTAAGAGTCCACATCATATGCAGGCGGGCGGCAGCCAGCACACGAATAAGGACATGGTGCCTGCACCACACTCCACGGATATGTACATGCTCGACATGCGACGAATCGAATTATAGGTGGGAGGTATACCTTGGGCAGACTCAACTCCCAGAACGCAGAGCTGTCCTCGATTCCTGGATGCCCAGTTGTGTAAACTGCGGCAACTGTCAAGCGGAAAATAACAGGAAATGAATTGTAAATGAAGTGTCCTCAGTGCTGCCCACAACATGGTTAGTCGTTCTGTGGCCCAAGAGCCAGTTACATAGTTAGGGGTTACACTAAGGGAAGACCACGAATATAACGTATACTAAATGTTGTACAGTTGAGTCTGTGTACGTATTGAGTCATCTATGAGGATTGGGAATCAAATTTATAGAAATCTATATAATGGAATAACAAAATTATAAAATTTTAATTTTAAAGATATGAAGTTATATTTCTTACATATAAAATGTTGGAATTCTGACTAACTGTTTCTAGCTAATTTTGATTTACTCGAAATAACTTATTTAAGTGAACTTTTGTAATCTACTTTTTCCCAATTACTTAGTCATCTTAAATGCCTTTTACATTAAGAGAAAACTTTTTACAGTTTATAGTTAACAAAACATATGTTTTTCTTTATTTTATCGAACTCATCTAAACTTTCATTTGTACTGATGTTTTGCTCAACTCTTTTAAAGTTCTTAATACTACACACATCTCTTATAACAATCTTTAAATTTGATCATCAAAGTTCTTTGTTTTGGCTTTAACTTGGGAAAGTATTCGACAGCATCTAAAATATTTTCAACGCATTCAAGATGCGCAATTCAAATGGCGCCACGAATCTTGCTGGAATTCAATCACTTTCGCCTGCTCCCGGCCAAGAATGTTTTGCTGGCTCTTTTTATTTTTTAGCTGGCTAAAAGCAAAACTCTGAACTAACTACCCTACTCCATACACATTTGCTGAAGTTGGGTTTATTTGGGTGGTTCAGTGGCTACAGCACGCCGTCATCTGCCATTGCCACGCCTCTGACCCAGACGGGGGATGCCGTATAAAGCGATGCCCCGTCTGTCTGACTCCATCCACAGCTGGCGCTTTCTCATGCCCAACAGCTGTCGCTCCTTGTGCTCCTTTGTTGTCTCGATGGCATTTTATGATACGTATAGTTGCTACTGCCACTGGTTGGTCTGCGTTTATTTGCTCTCTACTTAGGAGTTCATTCGAAATGCATTTTAACTTGTTTCATATTTATATAGAGTTCCATTTCACAAATTTTAACGACGACGACAGTTGCGATATTAAATTTCTTTATTTGCCCATTTTATTACCACTGAGTGAGAATTGAGAGTCATATTTATATATGTATGTAATATATATTTATATATACATATGTATGTGTACATAACTGTATAGATCTGTTTACGGCCATTCAATACTTTTTTGATAATTCTCGTTAATTAAAAATATGAAGTCATATTATATAATTGATTTATTTTATATGTTATATGAGCTTATATATATTTTATCATAGATACACTTCATATGTAGACTCAACTATTTATGATATATCCATTTGTAGGTACATATATGTACATACTTTAATTTAATGTCTGATACTCTTCAATTGATTAATAATCATTTCAATTAAAATCTCATAAGACTTGCGTATATATGAGCAGGAAAACAGGTTTTGGCTGACCACAAAATGATGAACTTATTTCAGTTCAAAGAATTTCACTTATAACATGTTTCTTTATAGCTCAACTTTGACTCTCACACAGTTTCGCGTATCCCCATATATTATTTTAATTACACTACGTCAAATCTTTAGTTAGCTTAAAAAGCCGAATCACAATTCATTTCGTGCAGCTGCGCATATGGTTGGCGAACTTTGCCAACCCATTCAAGAAAGCTCATAAAACTTGCTAATTAAATATATATTTCTGAACTTGATATGAAAATTTCAGCTTAGCATTTATTTATCTTAATGTTTTGAAAAAAAAGGCATTGAAATTGTGCAAATGATCACAATCCGAATGATTTTACAAATATTATAGCTAAATGGTAATAGCGCACGGTTTTTTATAAAAACAAAGAGAAATATATATCATTTTTATTAAGCGTCTTACATCGATTAGGTAAGAGCAACGCACGATTCGAAAGCCACATAAAGCGCGCCTCGACCAAAATAAACATTTTTGCCGATTTCAAGTTGAATGAACAGCAACAAGAAAACCGCTGCATAGAGCTCAGAAAAACAGTTCATTGAATTTGTTCAGGGGGAGAGAAGGTAATCGAGGTTGCTCCAGCTGACCAATTCGTCGATTCGCCGATTCTTTGTCTAAGCACGCGCCGTTTCTATCATGATTAGTCAGCCAACTGACGCGATGACTAAGCCCGCCAATGAAGCTCAAATTAGAGCTAGACAGTGGTCGGGGAAAGGTGAATAGGTAAGAGGAGAAGGTTACTGCAGACCACAGCACCTGGCACTGAATTGTCCGAGCTGCCGTCAGTGGGCAGCCATCTGACACCAACGCCAGACAGAAACCAACAACGACAACAAGCGACAGAGGAGGTTTCTCAATTGCATTCATTTGCTTTGGCTTTGTTTGTCGCGGTTCTTTGGCCGGGCCTTGACTTCTTTCCATTTGATACGCTGCCATTAAGTTTTAATTTAATATTTTATCCGGCACCCACTCTCTCGACTTCTTGGCGCGCCAAGGCGGCCACTTACTGGACTTATTAGTATACCTGGCAAGCCTCTGGCCGAACCCATGCCTAATTTATTCACCTACAGTTTGGCCTTAGTCCTACACGGCTCACATTTCCTGCTGCTGCTCACTTGGCGAGTTTTCATTTAACCAGAGGCGGGCAAACTAGCTAAATAGGTGTTAAAGTGTCAGCTTATTTCTTACGCAGAAAATTAAAGAGAATAGTACTCGTTTAGGTAGTGAAATAAAAACTAGAAATTTGCAATTTGTTTATTCAAGCCTCTATATACAAATCATCTATTTACTATTAAATTTATTCTTATTAAAAACGTAAATATTATTATTATAATTATTTTGATTTCATTTTCTATTTAAAACTTTTGTCAATTATTGGCCTAAGTGGTGTTAAATAATGAATTTATAAATGTTTATAAACAAAAATCAAATAATCTTGCACAAAAAGATAAACAAATTTGAATAGTTTCCATGGAAGAAGCACACACTATTATTTTCATAAATATATTTTTTATAAATAAACAAATTATTTAAAAATCAACTCACAGAAACTGAAATTTGAATAGATTGTTGCTTCACCTGTGGAAATTATTGTATACAAATTTATGTGAAGACACAAAAGTTGCTATGAGTCAGTCGATGTTTGGGACAACAACAAGAAATTCTCAGAAAGGTTGATCCGTCAAAAATGAAACTCTTCAGCTTGAAATTGAAATCTAGGAGAATAAAAGTTAAATCATTCGAAGGCAATGAGTTGGCTTTAGCTTCTTTTTTTCCCTTTTAAAAAATCAATGATTTTTTTCTTGATATCCAAGCCTCTTTAACTTTCGTGCCACTCTATCGATCGATTTGAGATATTTTTGAACTAATGCTAACCCCATTACATCCGACACCACAAACGTTTTGACTTTACCCAATGGCTCCTTGCCCCATATCGGAGTTTCTTTCTGCTTTTCTCTCAATTATTTACTAAACTTAACAAGTACGTTCAAGTTTTTTGGGGCCCGCTCAAGAAATGGGGCCAAGAGGCGCGACCCCAAAAGCACATAACAGAAACATGCAAGCGGAAATGAGCGATAAGAGAAAGCCCAAAACACACACACACACACACACGCAACCCTGAACAGTCCCCAAGGGTTGGTGCACCCTTAAACAAAAAAAAATATGTGCGTCATTATTACATGCGATAGAACAAAAGCATCGACGTCTTTGCGCCGTCACATTGCATGCGAAAGTGCACTTTTGACACAGAAAGCAGCATGGGGAGGGAACTAGACCCCACCACAGAGCCCCAACACCTACCGGCCCTCACCCAAAGAGCAACCCTGAACAAAGATGGGCTATGTATTATGCAACGAGGAAATATTTAGAAGAGAGCATATGACATTTGCTATATGGATTTATGTTGCACTTTCAGTTTTCATGCATTGCAATTGCAATAATGTGGCAAGTGTTGAAATAATGGATGCATGTGGCATATAATATGGGGGTGTGGTGTGCCTGTGTCTGGGTGTGTGTGTGTGTGTCTGTGTGTGTGTGGAGGCTTTTCCATTAATGCAAATTGTTTTCTCTGTGTGCAGTTGTAACAGGAAATGCACGCACCACGCTACAAACACTCAAAAGCCAATTAGCTGGCAATTTAAGCAACGCCCGAGACTGGCATCAAAAACACAGAAGGAATGGGCATAGCTGTGGGAGCAGGAGCTGTGGATGGAGTTGCTCCCCTGCAGACATGGCAGCGAGGTGAAGGAACTCTATTGTATGTTTTCTGCCTCTCTCTCTCTGTCACCCACTCCCGCTCTTTCTCTTCGTCGCTCTCCCTCTCCCTCTCTTTTACTGTGTGTGATTTTCATCACATGCAATTTTAATTAGGACCATTTTAATGGAACCTTAAGCGCTTGTCGGCCCCGACCGGACACCACAAATAGAACCAGCAAGCCCATTGAAGTGGCTGACCGCAGGGCTGATTAAGTCTCGTTGCTAAATTATGGAGACTTGTCAACTGATTAAATATTTAGCCATGGCTCAGATCCTAAGCTGCTCAAACCTGATAATCTGCAGGGCTTTAATAACGTGACTGCATAGACAGTCATGGCTGAATGTAATAAAATGAGAAAAAGCGAAGCAATAATGACTTCCACATGCAAATATTTATAGACTCTGTAGACATATGGTTAATGTGTGGTTATATATGTAGACTGGCTATTATAGCCATATTTGATGGAAGTCTGCCAACGTAGATATTTAAGCTGAAAGAGCCTTAAGCTATGATAAAAGAATTCTCAGAAAATTATCAGCAAAATATGAGTTTACTGCAAAACTGAATAGTTTTTTATGGCTCAATGATACTATATATGAATATGCTATAACATATTGCCTATGTATATCGAATTTATGAGTGTTATCTGAGTATAATATATTGTATTATTATGTTGCATGGGCATTACTAAGTGTAAAACTTCTAGCTTATTCATTGCATTGGATTTGCCAATCTCCAAAGTAGAGAACGGCGTAAAAGAACGCATTAAGTATTCATATCACATATGCATATATGTATGTATTCTTAAATATATATGTATATGCAAACCAGAAATGTTAATGAGCATGCATATATACATAGAAATATAAGTATAATGTATATATGCAAAGGTTTGATTCGCATATGCTCAGCTTGAGTATTTACAATTGTTCATTATGACTTTGAAATTATATTATATAAACCACAAAAATATCTACAAATATCATATTGTCTGTTGAAAATGAGATTAACCTAAAAGTTTCTATATTAAAATTCCATTTTCCTGGTATCTATTTATAACATTATATCACTTGCTCTAAAAATATTTATGGCCTGCTCCTCCACAGAGCTTAATCTGAAAGGAATTGGGTGATGAAATCTTAAAATAATATTAGAATACATTTTTAAATAATATGATATTCACAGAATATGAGTATGAGTATATTTAGAGTCTATAACAGACACCAATATATAGCAATATCTGTGAGCTAAGCTAAAGTAATATATGGCATATATGTATGTATGTGTATATGAACATAGTAAATATTGGAATTCTCGTAGCATTGTTGGCCTTCAGCTTTCGTTTGGCAGTTGACATAACTCAACATGTGCTAAAAGCAACGTAGACAGTCCAACGAAAAAAGATGATAGTTTCACTTTCTTATGAATGTATTTACGGCTTTTGTCTAGCACACGACCGTTTGGCCAACAATTCGCTTTGAGCCGCAGTTGACTTACAGCAAGACCCCCAAATGAATGCAACTTCCACCTTGAGACATCATAATCTTTCAGCCAGCTGTCGTCGCATTTGTCAGCTTGGTGAAATGCTGTAGCTATTAACTTGCATACGTGGCGCACCTGTCAGCCAAGACCCATCCACCCTCCCAGCTACCCTGCTCTGTCTCTGCCTTTCTGATGGCATCTCTGTGAGCTTGTTTGTTTACTCTTCTTCGCTGCGCTGCACTAAATCAACAGCTTTTGAATATGCAACAGCAGAGGCAGCACACATAAAAGAATCTGCTGGCTGCCACAGGGCTGTCGTGCCTATAGAAATGATATATAGCAGTCGCACCTGATGGTTGCAAGTGCTGCAACTAGTTGCAGCTCACTTGGCGAACTCTGTGTTGTTTTATTTACCTCTGTCTAATTAGTTTCAAATGTAAACAATTAGAGCAATCTTTTCACTCCATCAATTATTTATCTGCTTAAGCGGAAATGTGTTAAATAAAACAGAAAACGGGAAAATAAAAAATAAAATAAATAAATCTTTCAAGCGCATTTGCGAATCGAAAAACCAAAACAAATCAAAGACACAGCATATGGAAGATCGCAGCCCACCCTAATCGGATCGAAATGATCTTCAATTTGTGCCATATGCTGCTATAAATACAAATAATCATACGAATATTTATAGCTCGTTGTTGTAGCTCGAGTTGGATTCTGTAAACTAATTCCATCACTTTCAACAAATCGCATTTGCCAAAGCTTTTATTTTAGTCTATACCACATTTAATAATAATAATAATAATATTTACGTACATTTATTTCAACACTTTCCCATTCCGTTTCATTCCATTTCCCCTCTCATTCGATTCTTGCACAATTTTCCCATTTTCACGCCTGATTAGCTGAGAGTGTTGAAAATGTTGATGGCTTGAATATGCCCCGAACTGCGCCGAGAGTGTCGATTGATAATGTGGCACACGCCTCGAATATATTTTATGTTCTTTTCTATATTGATTGTTGAAGAGGGGGCAGAGAGGGCAATCGAGTTTCGATTGAAGTGTGTCAACCAAACGCTCGTCGATCAGTGCTATATACTCTAGTGGTAAATGAAAGTTAAGTGTGTAGGGTGTAGTATATATGTATGTATGTATATATTATATATATTTTATTATACAATTACATAACGACCTATCCCACTCTCTGTCTAATACAACTTAAAGAGTTTCACCTGAGTTTGTGCGTGGAAAGTTTACTGATCTTAATTTAACCATTTATAAACTTTACTTTAATGAACATTTTCCCAAAGCTACATTTTAGTCTGTGCTCAAACCACAAACCAAACCCCATCCTTAATCGTATGAAGAACTTTAGCGCACTTTCTTTTGTGTTTCCATTTTGATTAAAAAGTTATATTATAATTTAAATGTAACAATGCGCTGCTTTCAAGTACATTAAGTAACGAATTCAACGTCATTTTATCATGGGGGAATAGGGAACACATTACTCACTACGTAAAACTCTAAATAAGTAGAACAATGTGGCCGACTGTCTGACTTGAAGAAAAAAAAATTGTTATTTGGCAAATTTTGCAAATATTAATATATATTTTTATAATTCCTATATAATTTACACAAAGAAATTTAAATAGTGTTTGATATAGGTTTTCTTATATAAGATACAATAAGATCGTTATGATTTTTAAGCAGGACAAGCCTGCATTTGATATAATTTTCTAAATTTTAACAATTTTTCATTCCATTGCCATTGATCTTCAGCTCACGATCACACTTGAGCAAATAAACACAGAGCGGAGCCAAGGTTTCGCAGCCACCTTGCACGACTGAAGGCAATTGACTTGAACTTTAGCGACAGATCACGCATCAATCATAGCAGCATAGCAACGGGAAGTGTAATTTAATTAAATTCTCAGGTCTGTCGAACCACAAAATGCAATCAGAATCCAAAGGCGATGCAGTGGTTAAGTTGAGTTGCGTAGTTTCAGTAACACGCCCACATACCAAGTGCTTTTTTCGATCAAACTCAAATTAACCCAGATTCAGTTAGCATTTTGCCCAGACATATGTATGCTTGAAGTTTGACTGTGTGTGTGTGTGTGTGTGTGTGTGTGTGTGTGTGTGTGTGTGTGTGTGTGTGTGTGTGTGTGTGTGTCTGTGTCCCCTTTTTTCGTTTCAAGCGGTGCATTCAAGCGCATCCAAGCGCATTGGCAGACGGAATCAATCTGGCTGATTGAAATGTTGCACTTCAGTGCCACAAACAATTCAATTTGCCAACAACAAGAATCTGCGATTAAGTGTGCAGTCAAAGAGATTACAACCACAAGCTCTGACCTCACCCGCCTCAACACACACACTTAATGCCCACAAAGCAACATCCGTTCAAATGTCAGAGTAATTTGCAATTCATGTATTCGCTCTGCTCAGCTCAGCTCTGCTCTGGTCTGCTCCATTTTGGTTAGAAGTATACCAGGTGGCATGTCTTGGTGCCCCACCTTTCCTATATCACAGTCAGCATCATCATTAGCAACGTCATCAGCGTCATCTGCGCTCTCGTCATAGTCATCATCATCTTCGCTTGGCACACAAAAGCCGCTTGAGCTTGTGCTCAATGTGAGACTCTTTCAATATATTCATGCTGCTGACGATCATTGTGAGTTCTCTACATTTATTCACTTGCTCGCCTTATATCCGATATCTGACCCATTGTCCAGCGCTGTGACACGTGCCTAATGGACAACGAGTGGTGTCGTAACCACAATGACTATGCTGTAAGCTGCAACACTTCAGTGGGTCTATGTACAGATTTGATTGCTTAATCAAATGGAAACAGATCGGTTAAAGGTAGATTTATGTAACACACCTGGCTCGTTTTAAGGTATGCTGAATATATAATAATATAATAATAATTGGCAATAACACCCCTATCGGAGCACAGCCTGATGCACAATTTGCCTCCACGCTTCTCTGTCCTGTGCGCAACTTCTCCAGTTGGTAACACCATTCAGGATTGCCTCCATCTGGTCCTTCCAACGGGTTCGAGGTCTACCCCTTCTTCGTTCTCCTCTAACTACCGCATCAAAAACCGAACGAGCTGGAGTGTTTTCCTCCATACGAGCAATGTGACCCAACCAACGAAGACGCTGAATGTCAATTCGCTTGCCAATGTCAACATCGCCGTATAGCTCGTACAGCTCGTCGTTCCACCTGATACGATAGGTTTCGCCAACGCAAATTGGTCCAAAGATCTTGCGAAGAATCTTTCTCTCAAAGACACCAAGAGCAGCTGCATCTGACTGCGTCACGGTCCAGGCTTCCGCTCCATAAAGCAGCACTGGAATGATGAGTGTCTTGTAAAGGGTTACCTTTGTCTTTCGAGAGAGGGCTCTACTGTTCATTTGCCTACTGAGCCCAAAGTAACATTTGTTGGCAAGTGTAATTCTCCGCTTGATCTCCAGGCTGACATCATTTTTGTTGGTCACTGCAGTTCCCAAATAGACAGAGTCCTTGACAGACTCAAAGTTATAGTCTCCAGCAGTAAGGTAAGAGTCAAGACGCCGCGACTCTCTAGTACTGCACACCATAAACTTTGTTTTGCCCATGTTTACTGCAAGACCAACTTTAGCTGATTCCCTTTCGATAGCTCCAAAAGCCGCAGTTACATCACGCTTGGTACGACCAATGATATCAATATCATCAGCGTAACCAAGGAGCTGGACACTTTTGTATCCCAGTATTGTGCCCATCCGATGCACTCCAGCTTTCCTTATTATACTCTCCATAAGTAAATTGAAGAGCACACAAGACAGCGAGTCGCCTTGTCTGAGACCCCGCTTGGTATTGAAGGTTTCGGATTGGTCATTTCCTACCTTGACAGAGCTGATGGTGTTGCTCAATGTCATGCTACAAAGCCGTATTAGCTTTGCAGGAATACCAAGCTCAGACATGGTAGCGTACAGGCAGTCTCGCCGTGGGCTATCAAAAGCAGCTTTAAAATCGACGAACAGGTGGTATGTGTCGAATTGGTTCTCGTGTGTTTTCTCCAGGATTTGGCGCAATGTGAAGATCTGGTCAACTGAGAACCTTGTATGCGACGGGAAGAAGGCTGATGCCACGGTAGTTGGTGCGTTGTGTTGCATCACCCTTCTTCAGGATTGGGCAGATCATACTGAGGTTCCAATCATCGGGCATGCTTTCCGTTAGCCATACGCTGCTGATAAGTTGGTGCATGTACCCTACCAGCTCATCGCCTCCAGCCTTAAACAATTCAGCCGGTAAGCCATCTGCTCCCGCGGCTTTATTGTTTTTGAGACGCTGTATAGCTGTCTCGACTTCCGTATGGCTAGGGATGGGAACTTCAACACCATCATCTCTGATTGGGGTTAGTGGACCAACTTCGTCAAGCTCATTCTCACTGTTTCCAGCCAAAAGACTCTCAAAGTGATCCCGCCATAACCTCAGTACAATCTCCGCATCAGTAACCAGGTTTCCATCGTCACTCCTGCAGGCAAGCGATCCAGACTTATACCCTTGGGTCATGCGCTTGACCCTCCGGTAAAAGTCACGGGCATCGTTCTTGCTTCTGCTACTCTCCATCTTCTCACACTCAAGCCTTTCCATCTCCCGCTTCTTCCTCCTGAAAAGGCGCTTCTCGTCTCGTCTCCGCGACCTATAAATATCCACCACCGCTCGAGTAGCTCCTGCTTGCAGCGTTCTCCTGTAGGCGGCGTCTTTTGCTGCAGTCGCTTCCCGACACTCCTGGTCGTACCATGGATTCCGGTTGGGAGGGCGTTGGAACCCAAGTACTTCCACAGCAGAGGCGTTTATGGCATTGGACATGTACGCCCACATATCCGTTGTATTTATAGGCGTTGGAGGGAGTTGGCCGAGTCGGCCCGAGAGTCGAGTGGAGAAGGCATCCTTATGTCGTTGTGATTGCAGCTTTTCGATGTCCAGCTTTCTTGGCATACCTTGACGTGAGACTTTCGCGACACACAGCCGTGCGCGTACCTTGGCTGCAACAAGGTAATGGTCAGAGTCGATGTTAAGACCCCGACAAGTTCTCACATCAAGTATGCTAGATGCATGCCTTGCATCGATCACAACATGATCAATCTGATTTCGCGTCAGACGATCAGGCGACAGCCAGGATGCCTTGTGGATGTTGAGGTGACGAAAACCTGTACTACGTACAATCATATTGTGTGCGGCCGCAAATCCTATTAGTCTAAGTCCATTGCTCGATGTGGACTCGTGCAGACTAAACGGGCCAACGGTTGCTCCAAAGATGCCCTCCCGCCCTATTTTGGCGTTAAAATCTCCTAGAAGGATTTTAACGTCATGTGACGGGCAACGGCCATATGCTCGGTCGAGCTCTGCATAGAAAGCATCCTTGGTAGCATCGTCTTTCTCTTCCGTCGGGGAATATATGCGTATACATATTGAGTTTAAGTAACTTTTTCATATCTATTGTTTGTCAACACATTTTTTAGAATCTCCGAGAGAGACGCACCTCCGCTTTTTACGCTGGGAACGAGCTAATAATAATTCATTTGTCATTTTAAGTGATCACTGAAGTGTCATAAATTAAAACGGCAAATCATTAAAACACAACAACAACAACAAGAATAATAAACAATTGTGTTCATCATCAAAAGCTTTCAGCAATTATTGTCGTTGCTGCCATTTCGTTTCGCGTACTAACATTTAGTTGTTGTTGTTCGGTTGCATAATTCTGCATGTGCGCATCGTTTAAGGAAGATCAACTAGACAATCTGTTGCTATTATTATCTACTCAAGATTAGCGCTAATTCCAGTACTTACAATTCAGACAGCTTTTCAGGCCTGTAGTAAAAATCAGCAGAATAATAAAGGAGCATATTCATATATTTAAGTTGATTGAATGAATGTAATTATTTTTACCAAAAGAGCTAGATATGATGAAAGCGCAATATTTGCTAGTCAGGCCATTTCTACTAGAAAGCAAAAAGCTACAGTGCTTGCGCAATGCAACTGTATTTCAAGTGAACTTTTAGTAAGGCATTATACAGATCATTCTTAATCGTAAAAACAACATTTTAAAAAATAATCTCATGATTGTAATGCAGCGAGTGGGTCACAAACAGAGCTCAGCTATCTTCGAATTACGATTTATATTGCTCTTATCTCTTCACAACAACTCTCCATATATGAAGAGGACGATTTATTATTTACATATGAATAGCAAAGATTTCATATGTTTTCCGATTAAGTAAGCTATACATATCTTAATTAGAGAAGGATCATACCTAACAAGGTTGCATACTGAACAGTTTTTTATAACTGAGTTTAGATACAATGTAGTCTAGACCTCCCTAGCCAGATTTATTAGACAATTCCTAAAATTTTGATCATTTGAGAAGAGAACGTTTGAGATGGAACTCGTCATTCATGAACCGTAGGATGATAAGCTAAAGTTGAGCAACATTAAAGCGGAACAACTAAAGAATATGCCATTTATTCTCTCTGCCATTTGGCAAACGCAACAGAGTGACGCGGTTCATTAATCATACGAAGCACCCAGAAGCTGCGTCATTTGAAACGGGAAGCCACAGCCACAGTCTCTTCTCTTTTCCCGTCGCTCATCTCTGCATCCGAAATGAGCCCAAGTTGAAAACCCATTCAGGATGTGTTTGCCTGCGCATCAGAGTGGGACTGAGGCTCCTGCATTATGCTCTTCAGCTGGGCCTTCGTAGTGTTTGTGTAGGGGCCCTGCGGCCACTAAATGTGCATCCTGCCATCAGCTGCGACCGTAGCTGGAGACCACGCCTCATTTAATTGTATAATTTATTGATAATTAAATAAGAAACTCTTTCTGTCTCATCTGATTCGCTGCAGGCAACAACTCCCACAACAATTGCCCCCGATGAGGTGAATGCACTCCAACTGGAGGCGGTAAGTCCCCCGCACCAGCGCAGCATCAATTAAGACACAGCTCCAATTAGAGAAAGTTCAGAGGCAAACCAAGCGGCAGCAGCAGTAGCAGCAACAGCAGCAGCATCTCGTCAAGATGCCATCGCTGCGGCAAAAGGTCACCACCTACTTTCGACAATTGAGTTTTATAGCGGAGCCACGCGATGGCCGCAGGCGCGGCAATGGCAATGCAGAGGAGGACGACGGCAGCTTCATTACCAAATATCTCGAGGGGTATATGTGCTCTCTGACCTTTTATGGAATATTAAATGCTGAATGCAGCTCATTTTTCTTACAGTCGTATGGAGCGTGAGTTTATGTCCGGCGGACCAGAGATCTACAACGGTCAGAGTCCTACAGACATGCCCGTGCTGAAGCTGGGCAGCTACGACACCGGCCCGGAGACTATCACAGCGGCCTGCACAGGCCCGGATGAAGGCCTAACAGGCATCAAACGCTCCAAATTGCATTTAAGTGCTAGCTATGCGGATGATATTGATTTCATCGATACGCAGCAGGAGAATGAGGATGCGTATGGCGTGCGCAAGAGTACACCAGCAGCTCCACCGATCAGTTCATCGACAAGGCTGAGCAACAAGTTTGCACGGCGCCAGAGCAGTACGGATCAGAACTCGACGGGTACGGGTACTGCAGGAGGCGGAACTGTCGCCTCCGGGATGCGTTCCAGGAAAAACTCAAAGAGCAGCATTAGTGCCTCATCCGCTGCAGCGAAAGATGGCGCCGGCGGCAAAGCCACCACCATAGTGGTCAGCATGGTCAGCAATAGCAGTCCTGCTCAGGATCAGAACAACAAGAATCTATTGAATGCTAAGACTGAGGCCTCTACGGCTGCTAGCAACGGCAGCGCGGAACGCGAACGACTTCTGCGCGAAGCCGTCAGTAATCAGAGCGGCACACCCGCTGCCACGCCCACCAGCCTCTCAACACCGGTTGCTGGCGTGCAGAACTGGCAAATGGATTGTGATTTTGCCTACGGAATCTCAGTTTCACTTTACGAAAACAACATGCTAACCAAGGAGCCGATGGGCAATCCCATTGCCGATTGCTATGGCTGCGTTGTGCGTGGAGATGCCGCTGCAATGGCCATGGCCGATGGCGTCAATTGGGGTGAGTCCGAAAGAGTCGGAAACATAGATTTGATAAGGTCACTTATACTATAACCCAACCTCCATTGTCGTTTTTAATAATACATATGTTAGTTTTTGAGTTATAATAACGTCCTAATCTATTTACAAAGGTGATGGCGCTCGTTTAGCTGCTCGATCCGCTGTGCACGGCTGCCTGGACTATTTGGACCGTGCCGTCTTTGGACAAGCCCACGAGTGTCGGGCCACCACCACACAGGAGCTGTTTGTGAGTCTGTTACGTAGCCTGTGGGAGGGACACGGCTGCATATTGGAAGTGGGTGGAGCGCTTTCCACGCTAACAATTGCTGTAGTTCTGCCGCTGGACGGTGCAAACGGCAAGTATGTGGTGTGCGCCTGCAATGTGGGCGATTCCTTGGGCTACGTGTACTCCAAGAAGTACGGAGTGCGGGAACTGACTCAAGCATCCCATGATATTAGCTCCATGCGAGATATGCGTGATGCGTTGGGAGCTCTGGGACCCGCTGATGGCAATAAGCCCGAACTAAGCAATCTCACCTTTTCGATGACCTGCATCGAGCGTGGAGACATTGTATTTCTCACTTCCGACGGTATCAGCGACAACTTCGATCCAGTTGTTGGCAAGTTCGCGGAGGCCTGGACACCTGATGTAAAGCTGCAGCAACTGCAGACAGGGAACCTGGCACCGAAGCGTCAGAACAAAAGTGCCTCTGCGATCTATGCTCGGTTGCACCCGTCGTCGGCCACACCGCCCTGCCGAACGCGCAAGCCAAAAGCTGGCAGCCCACCGAACGGAGTGCCCAGCCGGCCCAAATATATGCGTTCCCAAACGCTGATCGAAGCACGACATGGAGTTGGAGTCGGTGCCGGAACACCAGCTTCACCAGCCCCACCAATCCAGCGCATTCCCAAATCGGTGTCGGGCCTGCCACTGGTCACTGGACCGCAACGGCATGCCCTAACGCTCCATCGACTGGAGGATTTACTCAGTTACGGCATTAACGGAACTTTCTCACCCTGCACCTCGGCACGGCGACTGTGCCACCTGCTGATCGATTTTGTGCGAATGATCACCTCCGCACGCCGCAAAACCCTCGAACAGCGTGAACTCTTTTACAAGTTGTCCAGCGGCCCGGATGGGGTCAAGCGAGAAGTGCAGTTGAACCGGATGCAGCACAGAGCAGCCCGCAAACGTATCGTCGACAGCAGCGCATTTAGCGCGTTGCCAGGAAAACTGGATCATGCCACAGTGTTGGCCTACACCATAGGTAGTGCGTGTGCAACTGCATCCGATGCTAATGCTGATGAAGCAGGTCATGGTGGTGGCGGCGGTGGGAATGCGAACGTGGCGCCATTACTGCAGTCCAAGGAGTTCAAAGAGACAAATTTTTAAGCTACCCACACTCAATGCGTTTTCATCACATATAAATATACATATTCCAACAAATACGTAGTTTTATAAATACATATAAATATTATTATTATTTATTTGGTATTCGTGAAGCTTTTATTTAAGTTGTTGATTTGATTTTACGAGTTTGTCAGCCATAGTATATAGCCATTTTTAAAATGCACATGTAAAACGACAAATTGCCTCAAATGTTTTAAACTACCAAAAAGAAAACAATTTTACATAAATGAATCAATGTAAATTATATTTTTACACCTTTCATACCTTAGAATATGCAACACCTACATGCAGCAGCTTATTGTGAACTTGTAAGGATAAAACTCTAATAATTGAAATAGTTTTGTATGCAGCCAATGAGCACACTCTAAGGTGCTGCATGTAAATGTCGTAACGCACAGCTTAAATGCAATAAATAGAGGCTGTGCGAACGGGCCTAAAGCAATCGAATTGAATAAACGCATTAAAAACTTAATTGATTTCTTTTGATTACTTATAAGACATTAAGTTAATTTAATTTCAGTTCCTTACGCATCTAAATGCATTTTGCAAGCATGTTGTCTATATAATTATGTAAGTCTTAAATCAGCCTGATTGCACAACGAAGATAAAGTCGACATAAGCGACAAATCACTTGATAGTTTCAGTGAGTAACGACCGCTGGTAGCCGTTGAAACTGTCGCTAACAGCCGCTTTGACTGTCACGCATACGCAACAACAGTTTAGCAATTGTTTGAGCACGCTTTGGTGACGAATCCTTGACTAACTTGTAAAAATGCTCTACGCTACATAATGTTTGAGGCTGCAATACAAAATAATAAATAATAAATACTTTTATGTATTTCAATTGTTAACTCACAATGGTCTCGGAGTCCAGTTGCGCCTGTGCCTTGTTAGCGAGCATCCACAGTTTAACTGCCAGCTGGCACAGCGGCTCCCTTTCGAGATCTGCATACCGCACTATACGTATAAATAGCTCCATTGAGAGTTGCGCTTGGGTGCGCTGCTGCTGAGCTGCTCCCAAAGTCTTAAGCTGCAGCAGTATGGCCTCCACGACCTGCCCGCACAGATTATTAACCTCCGCTAGAAACTTGGGATCGTGACCATAGAGTGCATCATTTGAAACCACTAACAAAGAAGATTTGGTTATATGTGGAATTATGTTGTTTATAAGGCTTTTACCTCCATCGATGTGATATGGAAATTTCTCCATGCTTTGCACATAAAGCATATCCAAAACATGTAGGTATATTTTGGCTGGCGCACTACTATTCGCCTTAAATGGTCTCCTACCGACGATATCTAGCAGCAGACGTAGAAAGTACAGGACGCCCTGTTCAGGACTATCGGGCACTACGATTAGGGTAGCTAGCATATTACATAGATACGCGACTAGGTAGCGCTCCAAGCAGCGTGGTTTGCCTTCGAAATCAACAGTGGTGGCCGGCAGTTCGTCAATTAGCTGTAAAGCTGCTTCAAAGCACGCATCCGCTAATAATAACAAAAAGTTCAACTTGAAGTTAAATGGTGCATTCTTTGAAATTAATCATACCTTGCCCGAGACACAAATGTCGCAGAGCTAGTTGACCACACAGTAGATACAAATCCATTTTCTGCCGAACCGAAGTAATGCTTGGAATGGTTATGAAGCAATAAGCAATACAGGCTTTAATGAAACCCAATGATTTAACGCCTTGTCGATTAGACGCATGCATAGTTAGCTTCAAGGCGGCGTGCACGAGGGTTACATAAACTGCATCCAAGTTGCCAAAGGTGCCGCGTCCCTCAACATAGAAGCTAAGTTGCTGCTCCAAATCTTTTCCAAAATGCACTTTATTTATGAAACCGTTAATAAGCTGCGAAATCTGACGGCGTTCATCTTCCACAGTAAGTGCGCTACAAATATATTACATATCAATATGCAGTATTAATTGATATTGCATTCACTTACTTGACCGAGTCGTTCAGTATCTTGCCAAGATACATGAGTGCATTGGTGACAACGGCATCGCTGGTTCTATCCTCACTATTTTGCCGATAGTAGCTCAGTATTGATTTGCACATCTCTACCCGCACGGACTCTTTGTGAAACAAATCCAAATAGGGTAGAAAATGCGGCTGAATCAGCAACAACTCAATACTTCGATAGTTTTGCATTATTCTAGTTAAAATGCTTTGCAGCTGGCCATAATGCTTCTCATATGCTTTACCCAGACACATTCGTGTATTCAGTTCGCCAAGCAATCGATTCACTTCGTGTACCTGAAATACGAAATTATTTCAGTTAGTCATTAGTTAAATTCATAGATGTAAACGAACCGTAAAATATTGTGCTACAAACGGAGCCCAGGTTTCTACACAGTTTATATATTCGTTCGGATCCGTAAGTGTGTTAATCGTCTGAAAGGCTGCGTTCAGAAAAGCCATACGCTGCTCCTGTAAAGGTGCACAATTGCTTACGCAACTACCCAGCGGTCGCAATAATTGTGATTTCGAAATACCAGGTGTATCGCAGTTGTTGATGAGCTCCAAGAACTCATGGGCATGTGCGGCAACAAATTCACCTTTCGAGGAGTTTAGTAGAGACAAAAGTATGGCGCCGCTAGAAAGAAAAAAAAATCGTGACTTTAGACGGAAAATATTACTACAGTAAGAGATAATATACTTGTTCTTTAGCTGTTTGCATTCTTTAAGCATATCCTGTGCGTAAAGTTCGCTTTCATGCACCAAGCACTGCAACATATAATCAAAAGCTGGTGAATATAGCTGTAAATAGGCGCCGGCTGTAATTATCTCTGGATGCAAATTGTAGCGCGCAACGATGCGAAAGATCTGCTGGACGGAAAGTCAATTAAACTGATGTCAATGGTAATGACGCAATAGAGTATAGTCAACAAACCTGAGGATATATCGTGAAGAGATCTGTAAAGTTGTCTCGTATATAGACCTTGCTGCGCGTAACCGGAACTCCGACGCGCACAAGGTAACAGCGCGCATAGCTGGACACCAACGGGTCAGCAATGCCTCTTAGCTGACTAGTAAGGCGTAGCAGCACTTGTTCTACTTCCTTCGGTGTGGCAGCTAGCAACCCGTAGCACTTAAATATAGCCATTTCCAAATAGAGGCGAGGTAACAGCTCCCGTATAGAGGCAATCTTATAGAACCAATTTTGACAGGTGTCGCGAGCAGCTTCGCGCTCTCTTTGTAGAAGGGCAGCCGATGCACCTGGTGCACCCTCCGCCTTTATACGCAAACGCTCATAGACCAGCTTGCCGAAGACGTCCAAGATGTCTGTGATAAGTATATACTGACTGGGATAGAACTGCAACACACTTGTGTCCGATAGCATCTTGGCACATTGTATGGCTATCTTCAGCGCCTTGACACGCTGATCGTTGTGCCATGACTGAATGAGCTCATGTTTCAGCTGGTCGAAGCGCTGTATATATTCCTGCTGGGTCAGGTCCATCATGTGCCGCATGCTGCCGTCATCGAAATTATCCAGCTGCTCCAACCGATACTTGACCTTGTCGGCCACCACCGTCTGGGCCTTAACTGTCATAGAAGGACATTAAATAATATGAGCAACTAAATCCCATTAATTTATTTTGCTTTAGCTTTACAGTTTTCACCTCCGCCTTCTGTACTGCTGGTGCATAAAAAGCTGGTGGATAGAGATAGCTTTTCATTGGTAGTAAAGCGATTAAGTATGCCTAGGCGGCGTGTGCTCCAATTAAGGGTGTTATCCTCCGGCTCGCTTGTATTACCACGTTTAGACTTTAACATTTTTGATGAATCATATTTTATTGTTAAAATAAGGTATTTTATAGTTTACTTACAAATTCACTGGACATTTGAGACAGCGGATCATTGAGCTCTTGGTCTTGACGTGCAAACTTTGACAGTGGGTCAGTGCCTTCGAGAGCCAAAGCTAGGCTAAGCGGATTCTTGTCCGGGACCTAAGCAAAAATAGTTTGTTTATAATGGGTGGAGATTTGCTGTCATCTTACCGTGACGTTCACAGTCTGCTGCTTAAGGGGATGTTCCTGCGTTGGTTGGCCATGTAAATGGTTTTTAACTACTTGATAGCAGCGTGGTGCACAGAACCTATGAGTACATGTGTTTTTTATAAACAAATAATTATTTATTTTCTGAAGAAGCTTACCATTCCAAACTCGCCATGTCGTGCTTAACAACACTGTTAACTGCGGCGTAACTCTGTTAATTCAATGTAAAATTGTTGACATTCACAGTGAATGGCAAAAACAATAAATAGAAATAGTTGGCAACGCGAGACACATCCGCGCATCATTTTCCTCCATATTCCATAAAAAAATTGTTTTTCTTTGAAAAACATGGCAAAAGTACCGAGTAAATGGCTAAAAAATACATGTAGGGTGTGCGGCAAGTACGCCAGTTTTAAAAAATCATTCAAGATATTTGATAAAGCTAATAAAAAGCTACTAGGCAATATAGAAACAATGACGGGCCTGAGGGTAGGTAAATTATGACTCTGCTTGGCTAATTAACTTATACTATGTTTATTCTGTTACATTCAGCTCGAAAGTTTTCCTTGCCTACCTGAACTGATGTGTGAGTGCTGTAATATTGAACTAACAAGCGCAGTCAGATTTCGAGACCGATGCATCAGTGCACAACGTGAACTATTGTCAGGCCTCACCCAACAACAACAGGACGGAATACCGGAGAAGTACAAAGCACTCATAATGGGAAATGAAACATTGACACCTTCAGCAGAGGAACATGAAATCGTACCTGACTCAGAGCCAGAAGTTGAAGCTGAGCAGGAAATTGAACCTGATTATCAGCAGGCGGATGAAGACGACCTTACCAAGCTGTTACCACAAAGCAGTGGCTTAGTTACACAAGTGAAATATGAAATTGACCCAGAATTCACGGATATAATCGAGACTGATGAAGTGGACAATGACTCGCTGGTGGAGGAAACGCAATACGAATGCCTAATGGCTGATGATGATGGAAATATTGTGAAAATTGAGAATATGTCCGATCAGATTGTCGTGCCCGATCCCACAGAAGTATATTTGTATGATTCTGACGACGAGGTGGCTGTTCTAGACAACGTTCTTGACGACGAATACGAGCATGAAAATGTTGTGAAAAAGTGCAATTTGCCGCCAAAACCAAAGGTCAAACCCGAAGATCCGCGTAGGAGGGGAGCAGGTGGCGTTTATATTTGCGAACAGTGTGGAAATCATATAAAGGGACGCATGGCATTTGAGTTGCATTGTCGAAGGCACCGTGGCGAAAAAGATTTCCAGTGCGAGTAAGTAAAGCAAAAATATTTATAAATCACATTATGATTTAACTTTGCTACTAGAATCTGTGACAAATGCTTTTGCACCACCTCGGAACTCAAACGTCACATGCGTAAGCACACCGGAGAGCGTCCTTTTGCCTGCCAATACTGTGGACGCTGCTTCTCCGACTATACGACCCGAGTAAAGCATGAGCGCACTCACACCAATGAGCGACCCTATGCATGCGGTACCTGTGGCAAAGCTTTCACCACGGGCTACATTCTGAAGAACCACATGCTAACACATTCCGGCTTACGGTCGTATAGGTAAAATATGACAATGTACAAGAAAAATTTGTATCTTAAAATAACTAATTCTGTTTGCAGGTGCGAGCTGTGCGACAAGTCCTTTATGCTGCCTACTCATCTAAGTACACATATGCGCACCGGCGTTCACAAGCGTACCTTGGAGAAATATCAGATGAAACAACAAATGCAGCATGACCCGGCCCATCAGCTTAAGTTGGAAATGGATGAGGAAAGTTTGCATATTCAGGACTAATGAAATAATAATGTGTATAATTTAAACTTAACACCCCACAAAAGATTATAAAAAACCTATTCTTATTATTAGTTAAAATTCGATAAACTTTAAGAATTTAACAGCTGTCAGCACATACTCTTTTTTGGAGATACTTGATTGTAAATTGTATTCAAGTTATATAAGAAATAAAAATATTTTATATATTCATAGGATCAATAAAATACTTCAATTAAATTTCAATTATATTTATGTGTATTTAAAAAAAAAAAATAAAACATTTCAACTAATTTCCAAAAGAAATCGCAATTTATTTATAGCTTAGAAATTCACATACAACACTATTAGCTGCAGTCAAGACGGTAGCAGCGGCTTTACGCAGACATGTGAATGACATTAATTAAGGAAAACAGCTGTAGCTTCAAGCGACGCTGTTTTCCATTTGTTGAGCTAAAGAATATATTTCTATGTTTTATTTTTATTAATACGCACAATGCTTAAAAACATGTGTAGAGTATGTGGCAGATATGCTGCCTATAAAAAATCATTAAGAATCTTTGAAAATAAAAATTTACTTTGGAGCATCCAAGTCCTAACGGGATTAATTGTAAGTACAGTATTTATTTTCAAGTCAGCTAACAATAACAAACACGAAAATGTTTTTTTTTGACAATGTGTTGCAGTTGGAAAATACAAATTGTTTGCCGGACCTGATATGCATTTGTTGCCAGACAGAATTACGCGAGGCAATCAGATTTAGCGAAAGAGTAATAGCTGCACAACAACAACTCCTATCAGCGTTGACTGAGGAAGAACTGCAAGAGGTATCCGAAGAGTATAAAGCGGCTGTCATGGATTATTCTAGGAACAGCAATCAAAAACTGATTACTGAAATCAACTCCGAATCACAGTTAGAACCGACTACTGTAACTGAAGAAGAACCTGAAGCAGAAACAGAGCTGATAATAAAAATTCAACAGGAAGAACAGGAAATAGTAATAGAGGAACATAATCAACATGAAGATCTTTTGGAATACGACATAAATATTGATGATGAACTAATTAGGCAGGCAACGAAATCACAGACATTTGAAGAATTGAACAATACACCTAATGAACAACAAGCTGAACTTGTAGACGATGCCAACGCAAACTCAATTAGCGAAGATTATATTCTGCCTGACAAGGATTCAGATGAAGAATGCGCGGTTTTAGACAGAGTGTTAAACGATGAGATCGCCGCTCAAAGTGAGGGAAGGAAAAAACGAGGACGCAAACGTCTGGGCAATCTCATATTCGTTTGTGATGAATGTGGCAATCATATAACTGGGCGCATGGCTTTTGAACTGCATTGTCGACGACATCGCGGTGACAAACAGTTCGAATGCGAGTAGGTATACAAATGCAAATATAAACAAGTACATGTATTACTTAAATAGTAATTTCCAGCGTTTGCCAGGATCGTTTTTGCACCAGCTCCGAACTGAAGCGTCACATGCGTAGGCATACCGGAGAGCGTCCGTTTGCCTGCCAGTACTGTGGCCGCTGCTTCACGGATTACAGTACCCGGCTGAAGCACGAGCGGACACACACAAATGAACGACCATATGTGTGCACAAGCTGCGGCAAGGCATTTACAACAGCCTACATCCTTAAGAACCACATGCTCATTCATTCCGGTGAACGTGCTTTCAGGTAAAGATTAATTCTTTTGCAGACTATAAATGTTATCCACATTATCATCACCTGTTCTCCGCTTACAGTTGCGCGCCGTGTAATAAAACTTTTATACGACAAACACACCTGGCCACTCATTATCGCTCTAGAGCGCACGAGCGTAATGTGGAACAAGAGAACCAAAAAATTAAAACTAAGAGTTAATTGATATTAAGTAGTATACATTTGTAGTAAGCCAACTATTTGTTTCTGTGTCTCAGTTTTCTGTTCTACTAAGTCAATAATGGAATTAAAAACATAAGTGAAGATATTTAAAAAATAATAATTTCACCTTGAAATTAATATTGCAATGAAATAATTCAAATAATAATAAATTAAATATTAATTTAATACCTCAATTGCATCAAAAATTCAAAATACAAAAGATACAAGATTCAATTAAAATTGCTTGCTGATATAAGGTCGTTTTACCACACTAGTGGGCGTTGATTGCTGTACTGTGTGAATGGCAATCATAAACAAAATCAGCTGTAATGCAAACTACATTGTTTACCATAATATTTGAATTGCGCAAAAAGTATTTAATTTTCTTCAATTATGTTTTGATTAAAGCGAACAATGCTCAAAGACATTTGTAGACTCTGTGGCAAGAATAACGCCACACAAAACCCATTAAGAATTTTTGAAAATAAAAATGTTCTATGGAGTATTCAAGTAATTACGGGATTAATCGTGAGTAAATATGTAATTTGAATATTACTAAGTTGAAACATATTTATGTTAAAGCAGTTGGAAAATTCAAAATGTTTGCCGGAACTTATATGTATAGGCTGCCAGACAGAATTGCGCCAAGCGATTGAATTTAGCGATAAGGTAATTGCAACACAGAAACAACTTCTGTTGGCGTTAACTGAGGAAGAGCTACAGGAGGTATCCCAAGAGTATAAGACAACCGTAACGGAACTAGCTATCAGCAGTTGTGAGAAATCAATTGGTCGAAATAACCCTGAAACTCAAGCCGAGTTAGATGAGGCGTCGATCATTGAAACCAATCTGATGGCTGACGACATTATTATAGAGGAACAAGAGAAGCACGAAGATTTATGGGAATACGATATCATCATAGATGATGAAACAATCGTAAATGAGGCTGAACTCGACGTTCGAACTTTGGAAACAATAGAAACTTTCACTGATGAAGACCAATATGTATTAGCTAATGAACCCGATGGAAACCCTTACATGCTGCCTGAAAAGGAGTGGACTGACGATTCAATAATTTTAACCAATCAGCTAAAAGACGAAGTTGTTGAGCAACCAAACACAGTTAGAAATAAACGAGGTCAAAAACGACTCGGAAACCTTGTTTACATTTGTGATGAATGTGGCATTCATATATCCGGACGCGTGGCCTTCGACTTGCACTGTAGACGACATCGTGGAGACAAGCAATTCGAATGCACGTAAGCAAACAAAATTAAGGAATATGATATGAATGCCATGTAGATTAAATACTTGTCTAATTTCTGCCAGCATTTGCCAGGATCGTTTTTGCACAAGCTCTGAATTAAAGAGTCACATGCGCAGACACACAGGCGAACGTCCCTTTCCATGTCACTATTGTGACCGCTATTTCGCGGACAATAGTACTCGGATCAAGCATGAGCGGACACACACCAATGAACGACCGTATGCATGTGAGAGTTGTGGAAAGGCTTTTACCACCACCTACATACTTAAGAATCACATGCTCATTCATTCTGGCGAACGCGCCTTCAGGTGACATTTCTATTTGTTATGTGACGCATTAGCTTATTCATACGTCCTCCAATTTCCAATTTCAGCTGCGAGCCGTGCAACAAAACCTTTAGAAGACATACACATCTCGTTACACATTTTCGGTCCAGAGCTCACAAACGTAAACGAGAACGTCAAAACAATGAAATTCTAAATACAAGTTAACACGACTTAAATAAGCATGCTTTAATGGTACACAGAAACATATATACATATACTTTAATTATTGAATCACGACAGTCTAATAAAACACAATCAATTTATTAAGCAACAATTTTTGAGGTCGCTTACGATATTTGTATTATAATTTCTATATTCTTTGAATGAATACATCAATATTAATATCATGTACTTCCTTTTTATTCCATATGCTGACTTTGGAAACTTATATATATATATATATATATATATATATATATATATGTGATTTCTTGAAGTTTAATTTAATTTAATATCAATTTATCCAAAAAAAATATTGAATTACCTATGAGAAATAAACCGAAGCTCTACAGCTTCAAAGGCACTTCAACTGTAACAGGAACCACATCTTGTGACGCCGTATTAGATTGTGGCAAGATGACTCCATTTATAAGGTCTAAGTCGTTCGAGTTGGCCGCCGGCTGCTGTGACGCACACGACTTTTCCACATTCTGCTTGTGGGTATTCGAGCGATAATGAGTCTTCAGATGAGTTGGCCGTGAAAAAGATCGTTCACATAGGTCGCATCTTTGAGAAAGAAAACAATAATTAAAACAAAAATTCAAATTGGCATAATATAAATATATATGAAAGTTTATTTGAATCAATTGAATCAATTAAATGCAGCTAAAAATATCAGGCTTCAAACAGGGTTGAAGACAACTTTCAAGTTCATCAACTGATTCAAGTTAAAAAACAATTTAAAAATATTTCAGTTTGTTTCAAGAAAATTATTTTGCATTTTTATCAACTCTAAATGTTGGCGACCTTGCTTGAAGCTAAATATTAAGAAAGCATATTAAAAATTAACTATGTTCCACCCTACTTAACTTGAATCAGCTTTCGGGACAAACTTTTAAGTTTCAATTGAAGGTAATTTCGTCTGCGTTAAAGCAACAGCTTTAATGCTCCCTTTCTTTCTCTATGCTTCTACATGTTCGTATGTATGTAGTTACTTATTTCTTTTGAATGGTGAAGAAACCGGTTTGAAAAACAATACACACAGGCACACACATATATAGAGGTATATATGTGTACCCTCCAAAAGACTAAAAGAGCTTTTTCATTGCTTAGCGGTTGCATCGGTTTGTTCGACTCGTACGCGTTGCAAAGAGCAACAGTTTGAGTTAGGTTTGAGCTGAGGTAGGTGTGTTTGTTTTTCGTTGCTTAAGTCAATATCTAAAATCGGCAATATATATATAATATATTTAAGCAAAGCAAGTGTGGAAATAATATACACAGGGAAGTTTACACAATGGAGATAGTAATAACTGTAGCAAACATTTGCATTTACATTGGCAACACGTCTTAATCGTGGCCTAAAGACTTGTTGATCATGGTATAGACATTCAAGGTTGCATGCAAACGTTTCCAATAATTCACCTCGAAACAAGCGAAAAATTGCAAATCTAAAACAATATGTGATATGTGCTCCTATTTAACTTTATATTATATAAATCCAAATAAGGAATAATATTTCAACCTAAACTCCTAACAAGAAATATCATCAAAAATTTGACATTTGTTTGATGTGGGCGACGCTTAGGCAGGTATAAATATCGATGATATCATTATGAGCTGTGTGAGAAGGTGTGAGGCAATACACCAAGATTATACGCATACATGTTGTATATGTTACAACTGAGGGCAGAGCTACAAAAAAAATACTTCTATTGAACAAATTATTATTTTTTGTTTAATCTATTCAGATTCTTCTTTCAAAATGAGGAGCAATCTTTTGGCAATCTTTGTTTTCACGGCATTACTATGTGGCACACTCGCTACTCATAATGAAAAGAAAATCCTTAAGGAGAAGGATATGATGAGGAAAATTGTCTTCGACAAAAAGACACCAGATGTCTTTTACTGTCCCATACAGAAGCCCTCTACGATGAATAAAATAATTGTCACGTAAGTAAAAAGAATCGTGTTTCATGACTTTTCTAAAATACCTATATAATATTTATATTAATTATTATATTTCTAAATTAGAGCACGGCCCCTACATAAATTGTGCGAATACGAAGGCAATCCGTTGCCAGCTGAATATAAATCCGACTGCTATATGGACATTGATGAATCTGATTATGCGTGCAAGGAGAAATATAGAATCATGGTAAGCGATTACACAAATAGATCCATGAGCCATTATTATCCAACAACTGATTACGATGTAAGCTAAATTAAGTAAATTAAACAGTGCAGTCTCATCTACAATTTACAAAAACAATTCAGGATGCTTAAATTTTTAGCTTTTGTAATTAATTTTTTAAGGTAATGTCATTTTAGTTTTTCATACATTCGAGTTGGGACATACATGTTACCCATTTGGGTATATATTTATGTAATATATATTAAGTGAACCTTCTACAATCCCATTTATATTTTATCCATTTCTCACCAATTGTTAAATTCACAAATATATATATTAAGTAAATATTTAATATACGATATTCCCTAAAATTGTTGACCTCTGCACTTGTACATTTAATTTATCGAATAAATTATAGACCATAACACATTCTAATCTTAAGTTTTATTTAATTACAGAAACGATTCGCCAAAGAAGAACCCTAATACAATAATCACAAACAACACAACAAATTTTAACAGCTTATTGTACATTATCATTGCACCATACGCTGAGTAACTGGATAACACGGCTAAAAATCACAGTTTTATCGCTGTACTTATATATGTATATCTATATATATATATTTGCATATAAACTCAAAACTTACAAATACACAACAAACACATTTACCAAATAGCACAAACCCCAAAAAAATCAAAACAAAACAACAAAACTAAAACTAACGACGGAATTATATACATATTATATACAGATTTCGTAGTTTGGTTCAAATGCGTCGAGAGAAATTCGTTTTGAATAAGTTGATCAAACATATAATTAATTTTTCAAATCGACGTCTGAGCTTAGCTATAGTAAATAAGTTTTGATTGGGGTTTTTAAATATATAAATTAATTTCATTACTATGCGCTATGATCAAAATGAAAAATGACTTGATAAAAATATGACATGGTCTAAAGTAAGTTGATATTTCATCTTAAGTTGAAAGCCATGGCCAATATTTTTATACATGTCTCTTCATGCTATATCAAATAGAAACTTGGTTTGGGGTATCCGGAAAAAGATTATATTTGAATTATTCGCTTTTCAATTGTAATGTGTAAGTATATAACCTTTAAAGTATTTAAACAAACTAACAACAAGTGCAAACAAAATCATTTTTTGTTTAAATAATTGAACTATTTTCGATTTTATATCCATCCCTATTCATTAGATGCGTAAATTTCCACCGGGCAGCGAAGAACCATTCAACGGCGCCCGACTCAAGCGATTCATGACCTATAACAAGGAACTCAACTAAATCTTAACTAACGCAGATGGAGCGAGAGCAAAAGTGAATTTAAATTATTTTGGGACCTGAGCTGGTTTAAAATATCATCGAACTACTTACAGAAACAAATCGTACTTGTAAAATAACTGTTTAGATAATAAATATTTGTATTTATACACTTGCCTAAACAAACGCTCGCCCGTGTGCACCAGATTATGATTTTTCAGTATATAGGAACTGGTGAACGCCTTGCCGCAGTGTGCGCAGACGAATGGACGCTCATTGGTGTGGGTGCGTTCGTGACGGAGTCGTCCACTGTAGTTTACATAGGTTCGATCACAATAACGGCATGAAAACTTGCGATCTCCAGTGTGCATCACTTGATGACCCTTTAGCTCGCCGGCTGAGAGAAATCGTGCTGAGCACTGCCTGAAAACAAGGCATGCATTCGTATCAAATATCATTCACTTGGCCTTAGCATTAGAAATCTTACTCGCACTGGAAGGGTCTTATGCCCTTGTGTTTACGCAGATGACGATCAAAAGCTGACTTGCCCGTGACATTATTACCGCATTGATCACAAAAGAACACCTGTGGCTTTTGTTTAGTGCGCGGCTGTTTCGAAATTGTAACTTTTGAAAATCGTCGACGTCGTTTTGTTTCGATTGAAGGTACATAACTTTCATCCTCCATCGAAGAGATGTTTCCCGCATCATTGCAACTTTCTGTGCCCAAATGATCTACACAGTCATCTTCATCCCCATTACTTGGGTTTTCCACTTTAATTAGCACTTCAATGGGACTCAACGGCGCTTCTCTGTCATCCTCCTCGTTCGCACAACGCACACGAGAGCGTGAACTTCGACGATAGCACATTACATGTGTAGGAGTTGGACTCGATACTTGCGTGGATATTCTCCTCGGATGTCGCATCCATCTTTTGTGACTGCGCAGGCAACGATCGCGAAATTCTATGGCACACTTTAAATCGCTTTGGCAGGTATTGCATATGACCTCTGGAAAATCTGGTTTGTCTTCTAACTACACAGTTAATTTAAGAAGTTATTTTAACTTATGATTGATTCGTGTTTTCATAACTTACAACAACACCGGTGAGCAATTGTATTTGTCTCAAAAGTTGGCGAGAGCTCCTATCAAAGAGATTTTTAGCTTTAGTTGCATTAGTATCGACTTCGCAAATGCGACAAATATTTTGCAGCATTTTCTTCAGCGAGCCCCAGTTAATTGTATTTCAATCAATTGCGAATGTAAACAAATCAGCTGTCCCACACCCACGAATACCGTCCACCATTCACCCAGACGCGTCAACAGGTTGTTGTCGTAATACAACACTGACCGCCCCAAAAAAAACTTCAAATTTTAGGCATTTGGAATGCCTTCCCAATGTTCTATAACTGAATGTATGCTATGCCTCTATTTCGTTATTTACCCCAATTCACTAGTTTGAATCTGCTGTAACCTGTTCAACTTGTGTTTTCTGAACGTTTAGTTTGTGTGTAATTGAACGGTAATGCATTTTCAGATGAGTTTTACGCTGAAAGGAGCGTTCGCAGATTTCACAACTGTTGACAGAATTAGTAAAGCAGTTAAAGCATAAATTTACAATAGATTTATTCACTTACCTAAACTGCCGCTCGCCCGTATGCACCAACGTATGATTCTTAAGAACATAAGAATTGGTGAACGCTTTGCCACACTCTGCGCACACATAAGGTCGATCATTGGTATGCATCCGCTCATGTTTCAGTCGTCCCGTATAGCTCATATAGCGACGCTCACAGTAGCGACATGGGAACGGTCGCTCTCCCGTGTGAGTAAGGCCATGAGCGCGCAGCTCAGCAGCAGATAAAAATCGTGCTGAACACTCTCTACGAAATGTAATTAAATATGCTCAATATATGCACATATATATACCCAATCGAAATCTTACTCGCAGCCAAAGGGACGTTCCCCCGTGTGCTTCCGTATGTGCCGCTCGAAAGAAACCTTGCTATTTGCATGTGTGCCACACAATTCACAAATATACATAGTAGCTTCTTGTTTGGCTCTCAAAAGTTTTTTACACCCGTTTGAAAAATGTCTTAATGGCGGAGCAAGCTCGTGCTTCATACTATTTCCTTTTAGATCTGTTTTTATATTCCCACTCTCATCTGTATCGATGTCTGTGGTGGGCTCCATGATGAAGTTTTCAGCCAAATGATCTTTTTCCTCGGCGAGATTTGAGCTCTCCCAATTGCTAATGGTTTGACACTCTTTAAGCAAAACTTGTACCGTCTGCTGTGGTTCATCGTCCGAATCACTTTCCCTATACGTACTGACTGAAGTATAGGCATGGACCTGGTGATTCGATGGCTTTGGGCTTGACGTTGGGGTTGAGCTATCCTGTTCACTATGAGAGGATTTATCGCTTACTTCAACATGCGGTTTCCAATTCTTTTGAGTCTTAATGAAAAGCCTCCGAAATGACATGGCCCGCTTAAGATCCGATTGACAACAAAAACATATAGATACGGGTGCGTCCTGCAAGTCCCGAAGCTGCATTTGATTATGGTTAGTTAACTAGTAGCTAAGATCATCCTTTTCACTTAGCTTACCCAGCATCCAGTTAACATTTGAATATGCCGCACTAACTTTTGATTTTTAGTTTCAAAAAGATTTAAACTTTTTTCACACGATTTACTTTTTCCGCAAACGCGGCACATTTTTACGAACATGCTGAACATGACTCAGTATTGGATTTAAATCCGAAACTTAGAGGAATGCAATTTCCTCTAAAAATGTCAGCTGCCTTGACATTCACACAAAACGCTGACACGACTCAATCGTTTAGCTTGCCCATCGAGCTATAACGGGTTTGTGAATTAAAATTTGAATTTTGCCGCCAATACGAACAGTACTTATTTAGAAAGAAAACGCAAATATTTGTGTGTTCCATTAAACAGTGCTCTTGTGCGTTGTTTAATTTTTTTAATAGAGTGAATTTATGAAGTTACTTGGATTTTCAAAGCTATAGAAAATTTTGTAGGATACAGAATATCCATGGATCAGGCCTGGGAACTATTGTTGTCCTCGTATGATTTGATTTGGTTGTGTCTCAGCTGTAAGTCCTTGTGGAATAGTATTTCATGACGCAGAGCGTCTGCTCGTTCACGCACAATCTTCAAATCCAAAAGCTCCAAACGACGTTTCTCAATTAGTACGCGAAAACGATGCAGCTCCAGTTGTCTTTGCCGCAGAGTTGGCAAGGTGTTGTTAGAGTTGTTTCCCGTTGTCGTGGTCTTGTTCCCATTTCCCTTCGACGTGCCTGCATTAGATGGCGGCGCTGTCTTGGCACGTCGCTTGGTCTTTGAGTTGGTGTTCTTTGTGTCACAATTATTCAAAACCGATGAGCTGTCACCCATAGTAGCGCCAGGAAGCTTTCTTGATTTAGACGATTTCAACAATGGGATTCGTACCTCTACCGAACCAGAGCAGCACGAATCGCTGTCATCGAGTATGCATATACGATTGGCAAACTTGGGCGCAACCTCGCGCACTACAGCAGTCTGATAGGGCGGAAAAAAGCACGTCTCCAATTTGAGATCTGCAATAGCATGCTTGGGTTTGGACGAGTTTGCCGATGTAGGGGACGAGTGGTCCGCGAGCATATCCATGCTTCGTCGATTAAGGGAGGACTCGTGTGATGGCCTGTACCGCAACGCCAGTGACGGTGATGCCTTGTCTGCTAGCTTCTTGTTACGTATCCGATCGAACAAGCTATGCCAGATTCCAATTGCTCGAGCCCGCTTTGTGCTGGCCGACTCCTGGACTGTCTCATGCGACGGCTTATAGCGCATTGCCAGGCTAGTGGCCGACTTGGAGGTGGCCTCCTGCGTAGGGATCTGTTGCTTCATTATCAGCTGAAAGTTACTATCAGAAGAGCCCAAGACTTGAGGATTGGTCGTGGTGGGCAGGTTATGACGAGAAGTGGATCTGGAGGAACCCTTAGACTCATTCGATATACTTCTATAGTTAACAACTGAATCAAAGACTTCCTCCTCGCCGTAGCGTACCGTCCATATTACGCTGCGACTGGTACTCGATTGCGATGACAAAACACTCTCCACTATTCCCGGATTAAAGAAATACGTCATTGGCTAAAGCACAAATAAAATATTTAGAGCTTACCAGACTTTTGTTTTTGATCCATAGCTAAAATTTGCTATAGAACACTGTTATATTAGATGTTGAGTTGAAACGAGAGCCCTGTAAATCTGGAACAAATGTGTAGACCTGTTTTTTTATAACTAAATAAAGTTTTGCCAGGGCGAATTATGAGAGTTATATGAACAGAGCCTACTACCCACATAAGGATACACAATACATGATATACATCATTTTTCTTATTCATTTTCTTTAATTGGTATTTTTCATCGAGTGTATATAATTTGTCATAAAATCTGTTTTTTTTTTTTTTTTGGTTTCTTTTATTATAACTAAATTGTGTTACATTCTTTGGTTGTTCAACTTTCGACTTTTAAAAATGTATGTTAACATTTTGCATTCCAACAGAAATGATATATATAGGTATATAAATATTTTACAATTAAAGTGGCAAACATAGGACTCGTTTATTTTAGGTGTCTTATTAATTTTAAATGTTTCTTTCTTTTCTAATGGGTTTGCATTGCATTAATTATTAGCATAAGATTGTTATTTGACTAGAAAGAGATAATCGAGAAGGAACCACATAGGAGACTCAACGATCTTGAGAAATGGTTTGACTAGCATTTGGTGTGCGGAGTTTTATGGATTGCAATGAGACTGAATGGATGCTGAGGGTGGGAGGAGAAACAACATGTAAATATGTAAAGTATTTTCATCGTCATCTAAGTTTCAATTCTCATCTACTTTACTTATATATTGATTTAGTGGCTTCTTGAACGGCTTAGATACGCTATATAGTTTAGTCTAGATTTATATAAAGTATATTTCTTTAAAGTACACACATTGCCTTTAGACTTTTTCGGAGGCCAGTTTGAATTTCTCTGTATTCACTACGGTTTTAAGTTTCATTTCAACTGCGGGATAAACTACATTGCTGAATTTACATGTTTCCTTTTTCATTTTAACTATTCAACAACACATTATTTTTCGAAATTTTGCAATTACAATTATGTACTTATGTATTCAATTGCTAGAGAAATTTGTTTTTCTTTTTCTAATTTTCACACAATAAGAATGAGTTCTTCTGGGTGCATAAGAGGTGTATAGTTTTAATGTATACAAAAAATTGTTATACAAATGTGAAAATCATTAAAGTTTTAGCTTTTCGGCTGTCTTGTTGTATTGGTTCCAATTGATGCTTAAATTTTAATAATTATTCTCATATATATAAAACCGTTTTAAATACAGGTCTGTATATATATTTAAATATATATATATATGTACATGTGTATGCTATCATAAACCTTACTATACACAAGTAGAGATGCATATATGTATATACTATATGCTACATGTTATATATGTATATGTATATATGTTGGTTTTGGGGACCATCTCATTTCATCTCAGATCTCATTATTCAGTTTATCTGTTTGTATATTGCTATTATCTCTATTATTTGTTTAAGTACCCGTCGTAACACGTAAATGTCTCGTCTTACTATTGTTGCTTGTATGTTACTAATCATAAGTTACTGGACGACACAGTGAGAAAACGAAGACTATGGCATACCACACCTCGGTCAGGTAGAGTGCGATCTGCAGGGTACAAAGGCAGTATTCCAGTCGCAGCCTGTAGGTCTGCAGCAGCAGCAGATACGAAACTCCTAGAAAGCACGGAGCAGTCAGAAAGACCGACAGTATGGCAGACCAGCCTGCAAATGAAAGAAACACGCCCAGAGAGCGCGCACGCAAAAGAATGCAAAACATTAGTCAAATAATAAAAACAAAGCAAAAACTGATAACAACTATTAATAGACAATGTGCCAAAAACAAAACTGTGCCAATCTGAGCGATAGCCCCCGACGCCTACCTCGCTCGGCCAGCGTTCCCTTGCGTCCCATTATTAGACGCAGCGTCTCCAGCACTATAAAGGTTATCATCACCGTCGAGTCCTGGGCGAGCGTGTGACCTGTATAGCTCAAATTAATAGCCTTCAGCAGTCCCATGGCCATTTCGCAGCAGGCGAACATGCCAAAGTAGAAGCTATTCAAGTAAATTAACACCTCGTAATTCATGCTGGGATTTGGCTTCTTAGGCACCAGTGGCGGCGGTCGCTTTGGTGGCATTTTCACTAAATTAATTTACACCTGTCCCGACCAATTCCCGTTTAAACTCTATATCTAATAAATTCACTATATATCACTGGGATCCCGGCTGTGATCGTAACGCGCTCGTCGTTGCTCACGTTGGGCGCTATATTTTTAGACTGACCATAATAATAATGTGAACCTGCTGTGTTGGCCATTGGCTCTGTCGTTCTAGTTGTCTTTGTTGTTGTTGTTATAGTTGTTATTCTAGCTGTTGTCGGTGCTCATTTTGTTGTTATTTATTTGACTTATGTGTTGGTAGTTGTCGCCTTTGAATGCTTAAATTCTGTTTCTTAGTTGCATTTGGTTATATCTTTTGGTCTATGATACCCAATTAATGACCTGCTCCCCAGTTGACAACTGAGCACAAACTATTTAAGTTCCCTAATGAAACGCAAATTAATTTATCTGCAAAATATAGACTAATTAAACATACAAAAAATATACTGTTCATATTTTTTACTAAACAATAATTATAACTGCCTTTCGATTCAACCTAAGTTTGTTCTCTTATTTTAAAGTCAGTCAGCCCAGATTAGATAAAATGTCAATCTGTTGCAGCTTTTGTATATTATCTGAAGTTTAATGACTGTCCCACAATGTGTCTGGCTGGCCTAAGTCAAATAACAGCCACGCAATTGGCTTCGTATATGCGAGTACTATTACGGTTGAATTTGAATTAGAAGTGTATATTGCACCTATGATGAGCAGCGACAACGAAGCCAAGCGGCGCAGCGAGTGCATACGACATACGGACAACGACTGCTTATGTGGAGAGTGTATATAATTTTAGATCATTATAAGTGTATAAAAATACGCCAACAACGAGCGAGTCCGAGTCAAATGCACCGGACGACAAAGGCCGGTCAAAATAATGCGCTATGAATTCAAATCAAATGCCGCTTTTAATCGAAACGGACGAGTCGCGTCGGGCTATGGTGCTTTACACGTAATAGAGCTTATATAAGATATGGTTTTCTTTTCATACATACCTCGTTAGTAAAGCGTTTGTTCGACTCCTCTCAGGATTCAAGTGATTTTGGATTTATTGCGGTATTTAGTGGTGCGAGGATTGACTAAAGGAATACGCCAGCGTATTTATGATTGTTTATCTATAATATCTTGTCATCCACGTAGTGTTGTAGATCCTTAAAGTCGTTGGCTGTGTATGTGTGTGCGTGTGTATCTGTGTATATGTGATTGTGTGTGCTCGTGTGTTTTGGCGGCTTAGCCTACACGGAAATCGCTCAACTTAAATGTAAACTGCCTGACGTAACTATACCAAATGATGCGTTGTCGTCGTCGTAATGCTCCATTCCCAGCAGCAGCAGCTGCCAATTCCAATCGCGGTTCAAGCAATGCTGCCGTTGACTTGGACATGGACATCGACGTGGCAACGTGGACCAACTGCTAGGTGTATGTGACGGGTCGACACATTGTACAAATAAATATGCTGGCGTAGACTAGCTCAGCACCTTGTAGGGTGATCATTAAGGCACTCAGAATAATTTCAAGTTTAAGAACATAAGTTTGAAAACAACACAAATAGGTAACAATAGCAAGACTGGGCAGTGTTAATATTACGGATGCGGTTGCTTGCCAGCCTGTGGAATGAGAAAAGAACAATAACAAGTAAGAACGTTGCAGTTAGGCGAAACTAACAGCGATATACTCTGTTCCCATAGGTGCATTTTATTTATTTAATAAACATTTAATTAACGAAATATTTCGGCAATTAGCAAACGTACATAGCAAGCAACAAACGTTTTTCCTACACATACATACATACAGATTTTTACATGTACACACTATACGAGTACACACACTATTTTCTATGTATACATACAAAAGTTTGGATGCCAGAATATTCTAAGAATTGTGACTGAATTGGGAATTTTTCGATGGTTACTTTAGTTTTGTCAAAAGGCGCTCTAGCAATGCCTTATTTGGTTTTAGTTAACAAAGCCTAGATCAGGGCAGTGGCGCTGGTGGTAAGCGCTATGCAAGCTATACATGGGTGCGTGAGTTCGAATCCCGCAGAAAACTTTTTTTCAAAAATTATTTATTTTTTTTTTTTTTTATATTTGTATATTTATTATAAAATGCTTGCTGCCAATTGTTAATCATTTATAAACATAAGCATATGAATTGTGCATTTAAGTAAAAACTAAAACTGCTTTATGCTTTCCGATTTGCGACGCTGTGTGGCAGGCAGTTTTTCTATGCATGCATATATGTATGTATGTATGTACACAGATGTTTGTATTTGTGTATACACATCCAAGTGTGTATACATATTGCAAGAAGTGCGATTGTGTTGTTTTGTTACGTCACAAGCTGCTGATCAGCTGGTGATTCTAAGAAGATCGATCAAAAAGTTTTATGTCTACGCCCATTGGGGGCGTGGCAAATCGGACCTGACAACCGGACAACCGGGTTGACAACCCAAGACTAATAAGCTATGGTGGATATATCTACGCCCACAGGGGGCGTGGCAAACCGCAAAAGTTTATATCTCCTACAGTTTTAGAGCTAGAAGCTTGAAATTTGGATGGTTCAGTTACTAATGTCCTCCTCTATCGATGACCCAAAAATAATTTTTCAGCCTCTTTGGGGGCGTATATATAATTGGCAATAACACCCCTATCGGAGCACAGCCTGATGCACAATTTGCCTCCACGCTTCTCTGTCCTGTGCGCAACTTCTCCAGTTGGTAACACCATTCAGGATTGCCTCCATCTGGTCCTTCCAACGGGTTCGAGGTCTACCCCTTCTTCGTTCTCCTCTAACTACCGCATCAAAAACCGAACGAGCTGGAGTGATTTCCTCCATACGAGCAATGTGACCCAACCAACGAAGACGCTGAATGTCAATTCGCTTGCCAATGTCAACATCGCCGTATAGCTCGTACAGCTCGTCGTTCCATCTGATACGATAGGTTTCGCCAACGCAAATTGGTCCAAAGATCTTGCGAAGAATCTTTCTCTCAAAGACACCAAGAGCAGCTGCATCTGACTGCGTCACGGTCCAGGCTTCCGCTCCATAAAGCAGCACTGGAATGATGAGTGTCTTGTAAAGGGTTACCTTTGTCTTTCGAGAGAGGGCTCTACTGTTCATTTGCCTACTGAGCCCAAAGTAACATTTGTTGGCAAGTGTAATTCTCCGCTTGATCTCCAGGCTGACATCATTTTTGTTGGTCACTGCAGTTCCCAAATAGACAAAGTCCTTGACAGACTCAAAGTTATAGTCTCCAGCAGTAAGGTAAGAGTCAAGACGCCGCGACTCCCTAGTACTGCACACCATAAACTTTGTTTTGCCCATGTTTACTGCAAGACCAACTTTAGCTGATTCCCTTTCGATAGCTTCAAAAGCCGCAGTTACATCACGCTTGGTACGACCAATGATATCAATATCATCAGCGTAACCAAGGAGCTGGACACTTTTGTATCCCAGTATTGTGCCCATCCGATGCACTCCAGCTTTCCTTATTATACTCTCCATAAGTAAATTGAAGAGCACACAAGACAGCGAGTCGCCTTGTCTGAGACCCCGCTTGGTATTGAAGGTTTCGGATTGGTCATTTCCTACCTTGACAGAGCTGATGGTGTTGCTCAATGTCATGCTACAAAGCCGTATTAGCTTTGCAGGAATACCAAGCTCAGACATGGTAGCGTACAGGCAGTCTCGCCGTGGGCTATCAAAAGCAGCTTTAAAATCGACGAACAGGTGGTATGTGTCGAATTGGTTCTCGTGTGCTTTCTCCAGGATTTGGCGCAATGTGAAGATCTGGTCAACTGTAGACTTGCCAGGACGGAAACCGCATTGATAAGGACCTATCAATGCTTCAGCATATGGTTTCAGTCTCTCACACATTACGCTCGTGAGAACCTTGTATGCGACGGGAAGAAGGCTGATGCCACGGTAGTTGGTGCGTTGTGTTGCATCACCCTTCTTCAGGATTGGGCAGATCATACTGAGGTTCCAATCATCGGGCATGCTTTCCGTTAGCCATACGCTGCTGATAAGTTGGTGCATGTACCCTACCAGCTCATCGCCTCCAGCCTTAAACAATTCAGCCGGTAAGCCATCTGCTCCCGCGGCTTTATTGTTTTTGAGACGCTGTATAGCTGTCTCGACTTCCGTATGGCTAGGGATGGGAACTTCAACACCATCATCTCTGATTGGGGTTAGTGGACCAACTTCGTCAAGCTCATTCTCACTGTTTCCAGCCAAAAGACTCTCAAAGTGATCCCGCCATAACCTCAGTACAATCTCCGCATCAGTAACCAGGTTTCCATCGTCACTCCTGCAGGCAAGCGATCCAGACTTATACCCTTGGGTCATGCGCTTGACCCTCCGGTAAAAGTCACGGGCATCGTTCTTGCTTCTGCTACTCTCCATCTTCTCACACTCAAGCCTTTCCATCTCCCGCTTCTTCCTCCTGAAAAGGCGCTTCTCGTCTCGTCTCCGCGACCTATAAATATCCACCACCGCTCGAGTAGCTCCTGCTTGCAGCGTTCTTCTGTAGGCGGCGTCTTTTGCTGCAGTCGCTTCCCGACTCTCCTGGTCGTACCATGGATTCCGGTTGGGAGGGCGTTGGAACCCAAGTACTTCCACAGCAGAGGCGTTTATGGCATTGGACATGTACGCCCACATATCCGTTGTATTTATAGGCATTGGAGGGAGTTGGCCGAGTCGGCCCGAGAGTCGAGTGGAGAAGGCATCCTTATGTCGTTGTGATTGCAGCTTTTCGATGTCCAGCTTTCTTGGCATACCTTGACGTGAGACTTTCGCGACACACAGCCGTGCGCGTACCTTGGCTGCAACAAGGTAATGGTCAGAGTCGATGTTAGGACCCCGACAAGATCTCACATCAAGTATGCTAGATGCATGCCTTGCATCGATCACAACATGATCAATCTGATTTCGCGTCAGACGATCAGGCGACAGCCAGGATGCCTTGTGGATGTTGAGGTGACGAAAACCTGTACTACGTACAATCATATTGTGTGCGGCCGCAAATCCTATTAGTCTAAGTCCATTGCTCGATGTGGACTCGTGCAGACTAAACGGGCCAACGGTTGCTCCAAAGATGCCCTCCCGCCCTATCTTTGGGGGCGTGGCATATCGAAAAATACCCTGTAATTTTTGCATTTTTGGAATGTAAGCAACCAAATTTTGCAGTCATGTTAGCCTCGGCCCTTTCTAAGAACTTGCAAAAAATTGTGCGTCTACGCCCACTGGGGGCGTGGCATTAACTCACATGCAAAATTTCAGCGTTCTAGCTTTAACGGTGTAGAAGATACGTATTTCCCGATTTGCCACGCCCCCAATGGGCGTAGATATATCCGCCATAGCTTTTTGAACTTGGGTTGTCACCCCGAGTATACATTTCAAATTGCAACTCTCTAGCTCATCATCTAGTATGATAACTTGACTATGGGCGGAAGAGTTTTCCGATTTGCCACGCCCCTAGTGGGCGGATCGGGAAAATTTTAACACTTTATAATTCGGGGACATATATGAGTATATGTTTAAAATTTCAAGTCTCTAGCTCTAATAGCGCCGAAAAATATTGCGTTCATACGGACAGACGGACAGACGGACAGACGGACGGACAGCAAGACGGACATTGCACAAACCCAATATACTCTTTTTCCCTTTTTAAGGGAACAGAGTATAAAAAGAGGTTAATTAGCATAATTGTTTAAAGGGCTCTAAAATTAAAAATTAACGTATATAACCATATAACTTTGTCTTTTGTATTGCCTCAAGCATAAATTAATTCTTCTCTTTATGTCGTTTCAAATCTAAAAATATTAAATGTATGTATGTAAATATTGGGCTGACCTAAGCAATGAGGTCAGTGAACTCAGGACTCTTCAATTTGTTTGATAAGTGCAATTGAACAATTTGTTGAAGTTCCATTCAGATATAATTCCAAATTTTTAAAACATTTCAAAGACAGTACGCAACCCTTTCTTGTTACACAGGCGTATCTATAGATACTAATGAAATTACGCATACGCCACGTTGAGTGTGAACACAATTATGAGCATTGAGGGTTGGAGCAATGTGAAAGGAAACAAGAGTCAACAGGGGTGAGAATATAGAGCAATGATGACGCTTGTTGCTCGACGAGGACCGAAACAAATAATTTGAACATGTCATCATGGCAGCCACATTTAACACCCGCCCCCAACAACGAATTGTTAACAACTAACAGCCTCCAGCACCAGCTCGTCAGTAAACTGTTGAGTCCACTGTTGTCCGGACTGCACAGCTCATTAAGTAAACAAATACTAGTCGTTAATATAAAAGAAGAAATGTCCATATATTTAAATCTATATCATTTATGTGTGTGTGTATGTATATATGTGTGTGATTCAAAGGGGAGGTAAACTTGACCTCACTCTCCATTGGATTACTCACCACGATCGCTGAGGCTACTTTTGCGGCCGAAGACAATGCGTATCGTTTCGATGATGCACAACGATAGAAGAATTGTTGCCTCACGTGACAGAACATTTTCGCCATAATTCAGATTGATTGCCTTTAGCACGCCCACGCCCACCTCGAAGGCGGCGTACATGCCAAAATAGAACGAGTTCAAATACATGAGTATCTCATATATGAGGCTGGCATTCATATTTTTGAAGCTGTTGTTGTTGTTGAGGCTACTGCCGGTCCTATTGTTGTTGTTGTTCCGTTTGTTATGCCGTCAATCAGAGGGCAGAGTCTGCCCTTCTATGCCCGTTGTCACCGGCGCAGCTTGAAGCGGCAGCAGCAACAGCACTGTTGATGTATGAAGAGATGATGTTCGCTTTAAAGTTTTTTGTTGTTCTTCTTATAGCCAAGTGTTCGCTTTAAAGTTTTTTGTTGTTCTTCTTATAGCCAAGTGACCCAGGCAACAACAGCAGCAGCAGGTGGCTCATCCACACGCACACATGCTCTCACACATATATATGTATAATATATATGTATATATATACAATATATGTATGAGCGGATGTGTGCCTGTGTGCGTGGCTTTGGGCGGGGAACTGGAACTCTTTTGCCTTGAGCTGATGGCGCTCCGCTCTCGGTGTATTTTTAATTGTGTCTGCCCATATGCATATTTATTTTATCGCCTTATCGTTTTCTGTTTTTGTTGTTGCTGTTGCTGCTGCCGTTGTTGTTATTTGTCGTTGTCATGGAAGTCTCCTTGTTGTGATGGTATCACAGTCAAGCAATATATTTTTGTGCATGTATGTGTGACTGTTTCACTATTCAATATTTGCGTGGAAATTGTTAAAAGACAACAACTGCACTTATATAAAATCAAATTTTGTATTTGCTGCTCCGCTCTCACTCACGCACACAACAACAATACCGCGTAACTTTATGAACGCACACAAAAAGAATTGACTGACAAAGGAATAGCCTGACACACCAGAAACACAAAACAGCTCTCTTCTGTAAGAGACTATTCGGATATTCACGAAAATAATCTCCAAATATTTAGCTTTTATTGTACTATTGTACTTTGGCTGCACATGTGGAGTATATTTAGGTAGTTCATGTGTGAACGAACAAAAGAGTTGTTCACTGAACTAAGTAAATGATTTTGTTCTTTTATACATTGCAGTTCCAGTCAGCTGTCAAGACAATTTACATTCTGGAAAATGAATGTTGAATAAAACATTCCAAGGGATATATAAAGAGATATTGTAATCAATCGAAATTTTTTCATCGTTATCGGTATGCACGATGTAAATTAGTTTAGTTATGATTCAATTTGAAAGTAAAAATGCCAATGATACCAAATCGCCATTTCTTATTCAGCCAAACACTAAACATTCAAACAATTTTGCATGAAAATATATGTATGTAGAAAATGTTTTTAGATGTACCAAATTAGTTTAAAAGCAATCACAAAGTTATATTTTCCACGATATAAGTAAGTATAAATGTATTAGAATATATCAGAGCAAGATTTCATCGTCAAATATTGGGCTTAACAACCACAAACATCGTTTATGTATGATCTTGTTGCTTAACTAATATTTTCAATCCTTTACAATATGTAGATATATATATTATAATGCCTGCGGATACAAAACTAAAGGATCTGCATAATGACATTGGACTCCATTATATCGTGTGGACATGGGCTGTTACATAAATGGACTAATTTATATATTATATAGTAAAAGTTGGTGTTTTTATATTTATTTATATGTACAACTTTGTATTTTCTATTTTATAGATGACTTAAATAAATATTACCGTTTTTAGTCTCCATAAATATCTTTTTTTTATATATGGGTAAATTTTATTATTCATACATGTACATGTAGAAGGCTATTCAATGATGGAAAAGAGCGGAAAGGTTTAAATCAAAAAGTAAACAAACTATGCAATTAATGTTTACATATCGATACTTTATAATAATCGAAACTTTTGGAAAGCCTGAAATTATTAGATATGTATATACAAAATTATACTCGGTTGATACTGTTATGTAAATTTAAATTTATTTTTATATTTTAAGCAATATAAAGGCATTTCTGTAAAAAAAAAATTTATTGACTCCGTAATGCTAAATTTTTATATAGCTACCAAATTAATACTGCGATAATGGCAAAAAATTAACTCATTCTACCCCTCTGTAGAAACAAAGTAACATGATTCAAAAAACAAAAAGCTAAAAAATCAAAACCAACTTTGATTTCAGATGCAGAAAACATATTCACTAAATTTCAAATTATCCGCGAGCAACAGCCAACATATCTTGCAAAATAGCCTTATTTAATTTTGAAATTTGATTTTGCAAGCTTTACAGCACAGGCAGTATTGCTCAACACTGGCAGTCTGGGACAGCTGTTTACTCTGTTTTGTCATTTGTTGTTGTATTTTTTGCTACACATAAACATTAAATAAATGAAAATATAAAAATAGTCAAAGAAAACGTTACCTGTTTATTGTTTGTTATTGAGTTTTACCCAGATTCTATACATATTATGCACTGCAGTCGTCCAAAAACTCGCTCTTGTTTTATATTCCCATATATCCAAAATTGATTAAGAAGAAAAAAGAAAGTGCTTGGGCCACAGAGCAAAAACTGAAAGGCCTTGGAACGAATCGCAACGCAACCTAATTAAATTTCGACCAAAGGACGCGAACGGTATTCGGTAGTTGGCAATGAAATTGTGCACTGGCAATGAACTCCAGACTTGAAGGCAGTCATCAGCTCCATGGGCACTCCAGCCCCATGGCCAACGAACGCAAACAGAACAGTCCCAAAATGGAAGTAACTAAACTTAACCATGAACTCATCGAGGAGTGTAAGCGTAGCCATGAGGATTCCATCTTGCCGCGCCATTTACGCCACGAGCTTGAAAAGTATGTATATGTGATAACAGATGTTTTTATAAAAATATATATGCAATTATTACCAAAAATTAACAGAGTTAGTCGTACGTTTTCTAGTCCATTGATAAGAGCAGCCAATTACCGCATAATCAATATTTTCATTGCTATGGCTTTTATTGTGTTTATGCCATGAGACAGGCGACGCCTTATCAAATTTGCTGTTGGCGACGAGCAGTCCAAATGATTTAATCATAATCGCACTTCCTTATTTTATTGCAGGCATCCACGTGAGTCCCGACGCGAGGTGGTTAGAAAGCAACGCAATGGCTGTGCGCCACTTTTCATTGCCTGCAAACGTGGCGCAGTAATTATTGCTGAGTATCTCATAACCATTTGCGAGGCGGACATTGAACAGCGTGGACACTATGAAGTCCCGGAGGACAATAGCTTTCACCATGTAACGCCCCTTTGGGCAGCTGTTGTATCCGGCAAACTGTCTATGGTTAAGTATCTGGTGCGAATTGGATGTGACATTAATGCCATATCAGATTCGGGTTCCACTCCTGTGCGCAGTGCCTGCTACATGACTCACACGGAGATAGGTACGTGTGATTAATTTACTTACATATTCTAGTTACTTATTTATTCACTTTGCTACCATCGAATAGTTAAATTTCTGGTGGAAAACGGTGCTGATATCAAAAAACCAAACATCAATGGCGGCACCTGCCTCATCAATTCGGTGCAGTCCGTGCAGCTTTGCCTGTATCTGGTGCGCAAAGGAGCCGACATCAATGCTCGCGACATACAGGACAAAACGGCGCTACACTATGCCATACAGGAGCATCGACTAGATACCACCAGAATGTTAATAGAGCAGGGAGCCGATCCATTTGCGAAGAGTCGCTATGGGGACGATGCACTGCGCACTGCCTGCCTGAAGGGCGCTCATCAGATATTCGACTATTTGAAAAAGAAATTGAACTATTCAGTGGAACGTATCGCTGAGGCGCACGAACTGATGGGCTCCACATTTCTGGACGAGCATAATGAGTCACGTGTATGCATCCTTCATTGGCGCATGGCACATCACATACGCGCCGCCTACACGCCTTACATTGAAAAGAAACCAAAGGTGCCACTGCGGAATGCTTATGAGAATGCCGTGGAGTTTGCAACTCTAGAGGAGCTGGATAACATTGCCACGGACATGGATGCAATGCGGACGCAAAGTTTGTTGATTTGTGAAAGGGTATTGGGCTTGACCCACAAGGACATGTTGTTCCGTTTGACATTTAGGGGTGCTTCATACGCGGACTCCTTGCAGCTCCAACGCTGCATCGATCTTTGGCGTTTTTTGCTCGAGGTGCGTGTATCCAATTGGTCCATATTACATTTCGAGACATGCTTTGCTGCCCAGGCGCTAGTACGTCTAATGTTAGATCTGCACGTACGCAACTCCAGCCACATACGAAGCGATCCTCGGGCTCGTTATATGCATCAGGATAATTTGCTCCCCAGGTTTGAGGATGTATTGGGGGTATTTCGTACGCTCGCTGAAAGCGCTGTCGAAGTCAAGGAGCTCTTGCAAGTGCGACCCGTCTTTCGACGCCAGCAGGAGAACTATGACCGAGTACTGCGGTGTCTTGCACATCTCATCTATTTACTGATCAACACCGTCCACTCAGAGGCTCAGCATAAGCTAATATTTAATGCCGTTCACAAAACAGTTGTGGTTGGAAATTTGCGAAGCGCGAGCACTGCAGACACCCTGCTCCACTTGGGTGCTTCACGGCTAAATGTTATTAAAAGCGGTTACATCACAGAAGATAATTTTGCCGATGTGAGCTTATCACATTCACAAATTGTTTTGCTGTTATTAACTATAATATTTTATTGCTTGCAGAAGACTGTGTTCCCCAATGCGGAGGTTATCAAATTGCTCATCGAGTGTGGGATTGATGTGAATACGAAAAACGAAGCCAAATCAACGCCACTGCATGTAGCCTGTCAGCCTTACAATTACGACAATGAGGTAAGATCAGAAAGTGACTTCATATGACAATTGCTTAAACAATTATATGTTTCAGATTGTGCACCTGCTACTCAAGTGTGGGGCGGACATTGATCAACCAAATCGGGCAGATAAGCGACCGTACGATTCCATAGCATCCAATCCCACCAACACCATACCGTTGCTCAACTACATCTCGCTGCAGTGCCTATGTGCGACGGTCCTTAGCAAGCATAAGATTCGCTATAAGGATCAGCTGCATAAACAGCTAGTGCAATTTGTGCATAACCATGAACCGTGAACAGGACACTTTGGAACGCATGTCTCTGTTAAAATTGTTAGAAATATGTGTATTTAATTTGGCCATATCGAAATTTTACCAGTGTATCCTCTGTTACTTATTGTCTATCTATTCTATATATAACAAACTATCTCTACCATTGTTAACTTATTCAGCTAAAACCAGTTAAAAACTCAATAATGAAAAAGCAAATAGAGATGAGTATGAAAGGAAAGTACGTGAAACAAACGCAAAAAGTGTGAGCGATCAACGTGATATTAAATCTGTATAGGAAATGGAACTAAATCATTCATATTTTAGTAAACTTACAAACTTAACAGAGAAAAAAATGCAAAAAGAAATTATTCTATGCAGCTGTTCAACTAGTTTATAACAATAAACTTTACACGTTATCTAAACTCAGATATATGCCTGAAAAATATATATAAAAATATATACACACATATATATAAATATATATATATATATAATACTATACATACACATATATTATATATATCACATACAATTAGAATAACTAATTTATCACTTGTTAACAAACTGAAATTAAACTCCAAATGCAATATTATAAAATGTTAGTGGGCCAAAATGAACAACTCATCACACTAGTTGGCTTTAATTAATGAAAACTGCTTTAAAACGTTGCCTATCTATAATGCACCTTCAAAAAACTACAACAAAGCAATGAGTGGGCGATTGATTAGCATGCTCACATAAATTCATTTTAATTAATAAGTATATTTAACTGTTATTGAAAGAAACAGTTGCAGCTAAATAAGAGATTATTTACATATATAAAGAAGACTATATATACGCATAATTGAAATAGAATCTAATCAATAAATGCATAGTTTACAGTTTACAGTCAGACAATTGATTCACCTCCAAATGGCCTATCTTAAATGAAATAAAACATATTGTTCACATACATATATATTAGCTATATTAAGGTATTAACAATCAGGACGAAATGCTTCAGTCTTATGTGAAAATCTGCCTTTATTAACGAGTTTAAATTACAATACTTATGCTTAAATGGGCAGGAATAATACATGCAAACATATATAAATACACACACATACATATATAATATATATATATGCAAATTGTGACTGATTGACTTATATTAAAATTAAAATATAAAAAGAGTATCCTTTGGGGGCTTCAGAAACTATATCAAGGAAAGCAGTCATCATTTACAGTGCTAACACCATCAGCAGAGCAGTGAGCGTTGTCAGCCATGTCGTGGCTAGGGAATGGCCAGAGTTGCGCAACTTCGTGTAGCTATCGACAATGTGGATCTTCCAGCCCATATTGCCGTGCGTAAAGGAATTATAATAAACGGTATCGGGCCACGTGATATTGGGCGTGATTTCGAGCAGCGCCGGCGGCTCTTCGCTGCAAATGTTAATCAGGCTGCGGTTGAATTTCTTGAATGTAGGAAAGTTGTCATCCAAGCGACGATCGTATTGATCCGGATACCGGGATAAGCAAAGCGGTCCCGCAGCTGTGGGCTTGGGTCGACCACGACGCGTAAACTCTACGCCAGCAAGCACACGAATTTCACTCTGCTTGGCATCCGACAGACGATCGTAGCCGCCTTGCGGATCATCCGTTATGACCAGTGGATGATAGTGTTCTGGCGAATGCGGATTGTTGCCGCCGCGCACCTTAAACGTGTAGGTCAAGCCACGCTTCAGATACAGTTCCGGTATCATATAGCCATTGATGTACCAGGCCAAGCCACTCGACACATGCCCCGTGATACCCTGATAGCCACGCAGACCACCCGACGGACCCAGATAAGCATTAAACGTGCGCACGGTTCTGTGGGGTAGAATTATAAATTTATGTATTATATATAGACATTTTCGCTTACGCGTCCGTGATTCGTGCGCGCTCCCAGATCTGCACTGGAGTTTCCGCGCGTTTCGTAAAGCTGAAGCAATCATTGACCGGCTCCGTAGTGTTAAAGTCTATGATTATATCGCTCTTGGGATAGTATGTGTGGAACGCCGGCTCATTGTTGGAGTCCAGCTGACCAAAGGCCCAAACCACATAGTTGCTACGATCCAGAAAGATTTCCTTGTCGCCATCATCGGCTGAAAAAAGAAATTAATGAATCCATGTTTACATTGAGTAGAGTAACTAACTTACATGACTTTAGTGTGCGCCTGAAGCTGATTGTATTGATGCCATCTTTGCGAGCATACGTATTCAACTGAAAGCTGTCCAAGCCGCCTACGACATCATCTCGACAGACGCCTTTGTTCTGGCCAAGCACCTGCACGCATGGAGCTAGCGAAGTGATGTTGTAGTCAACCGTATAGCCTCGAATGTCGTCTATATAGGCCACTACGACATCCGCCCCAATCATTTGACTGGCTACATCGGAGCCCGAGATACCAAAGGACATATAATCCGTTTGCGCCACCTGCCCGGACAGCTGGAACGTGATCTGCGGTCCGAACACCTCCCATGACACCTGCAAATCCTTGTGCAGCTGCCGGCAATTCGGCAGCGAGAACTCATATGGCGTGATCTTCACTAGCGACGGCGGCACATTCAACCCGTCCGGAATGAGTACATGTCCATAGTTCTCGTTGTCGGCCACGTCGTAGATGCTTATCCAATCGATGTCAAAGATCGTCTTGTCGCCGGGCAGCTCCAGCACAATAGTTTCCTTGTTGTAGGTGCGTATGGGATCCAGACTGAAGGGAAAAAAAGAGAAAATGGTACTACCATCGATTCCCTTTGATTTATATATATATGACTCACTAGCCCCGCTCGTCCGGAATCTTACTGCCCCGACTCGATGGCTGGGCGCCCACGCCCGTCCAGAAGAACGTGCGCTTCCCACGGCCGTCGTATGTAAAGTCCTTGATCTGTATGGTCTTTGAGTCCAAGATCTCAATACTGCTGCTGCTCACATTATGATTGCGCTTCGAGAAGGTGCCGCCCACTTGAGTGCGAGGCGGCTCGAAGTCCTCGGGAATATAAACGTCCCCAAAGTTGTTCTGATTGTTCAGATCGTAAACCGCCAGCCACTTGATCTCAGTTAGCTTCTTGCGATCGGGCAGCGTTAGCGTAAAGTCCTTGTTATGATAGCGATCCAAAATGTTTGTTCTGCATTTATTTAAAATAAACACTAAGTTAATTAGTTTGCTCAGATAAGTCTAATTTTTACCGTTGTTTACTCACTTGCCATACTCGTCGGGCACGATGAAACCTTGCGGGCCCGGTCGATTGCTAGCACCGGACCAAAAGAACGTATCCGCACCGTTGCCATCATAGTTGAAGCCCACTATCAAAAATGTATACTCATTAACGGCGAACACATCACCGGACACCTGGTGATGGTATGAATTGAGTTTGCCCAAGTATTTGCCCCGATATGGACCATCCTCATCTTCGCCCTCAGCAGCTGTAAAACAAAAGGTAAATATCAATATTAATTAACATTTTTCTCTTAGTCTGTAGATCATAAAACCGAATTCAAAATTGCAAATGGTAAATAGTAAATAAAGAATAATAAAAACAAAATAATATTTAAGTATATGTACATATAATAAAAATAAATTTTAAAATATTAATTAATTAGATTTAATTTATTATTTATTTATTTATTATTTTCATTGAATATGATGCTATAATATCTGCCAAATTACAAACGTCTCGAGGAGTCTTTAAAAAATACCCAAATTTATAAAACGGTGCTGACTAATGCCTCAGTTATTCGCTCATTTAATTTACTGCCACTAGGACAGAGTGGCAAAAGCTTTTGTCTCTGCGTTCCCAGTTCCGTTAAACCGGCAAGCAGTCAGCAACAGAAACAGCAAAAGCAACAGTAACAGCAACAAGAGCAGTCAGCAGCGCAGTCTCCAGTGGACGCACACATAGACCAGTTTCGCTAGTTTCTCACGAAAGTGAATTTGTTTTCGCGCTGCTGTTATTTTTTCGTTTCTTTTTTTAACGTAACAGGCATTATAGTTTCTCTTTCTTTTGGTTGCATTAGGTCTACACTTACACACATACATATGTACATCTACATAGTACTTACATACTGCGTTGAAGCCAAAGAGGAAAAACGCCACCAACGCTAATAATAGCTGTTGTCGCAGTTGGCGTCGCTGTTGCAGCGCTGCTGGCTTACGAACTGTTGGAATGATAGCAGGAACTGCTACAGCGACAGCGCAGTCGCAGCAGTGACAAAGAACGCCTTCTTGGCTTGTCAATGTCATTGCGCGCGTTTGCGTTGCACTCCCTCTCACTCTCTCTTTCTCTTTTTCAGCTCTCTCTCTACGCTCAGTTATCCACGTCGATATTTTGCAAATTGTAGCTTTGCTAAGTTTTGTATTTGGCTACTTTTCACACTCCAATTATTTGAAAATTAATTAAATACACGCACTAACATTTTGAGCGAGTAGTTTTAATTGTTGAATTGCATTTGCGTCACTTTTCCAGCTTCCGCGACAAATTCTCAAGTTGTATTGTTATCGCAGATTTCTTTCATTTTTTCCTTAAGGTCGTTTCGTCATTCGCATGTGTTTTACTTGTGTTATTATTATTGAAATAGTCGAAAACTGGTTTAAGTCGCAAGTCGAAAAGCAAACCAGCAGCGAACTACAATACGAACAGCGCACTCGAGCTGCTAAAGATCGACTGAGCTGACTGAGCGGCCGTTAAATTTGAGTTTCTTTTTGACTGCGTCTGCAAGCAAAGCTCTCTGAGCGCTTGTCTCTTATGGGCTGCGCATGCTCTGCATTACAATATCAACATGGTATGCGTGTAACGGTGTCTATCGTTAGCGCTATATGGAAAATGCGAGGTGAGAAATGAGTGTTTTCAAACCTCTACATATTGAATGTTGAAATGGAGCTTAGACATACATAACTGGAAAGCTCATAAGGAAAAAAGACTTTACGAGGAAATATTCAATAACTGTGTACACACTGGCATTTTGAATTTGGTTTTAAAACTAATTTTAATCATCTCATCCCAAACTCCATAGTAAAACAACCATTATAAATCGATTTTTCTTGCTTGCAAAACTAAACTTCGTATGTTTGCTTTTATTTGATTTACCATTTTTGTAGCAATTCAATAAATCTTTTTTTAAAACTAATCAATTGCATTTATTTTTTCGCTTTTTATTTTTATTTTTATTTTTTAGCTGCAATCGCACTTAGATTTTAGTTCATTTAATGAATGGTTTTTAATTGTAATTGTTTTATAACTTTCTGTGTATTCATTGCAAAAATTGTAATGCGATTTTATTTACAAAAAGGCGTGTTTATATTCAATGTTTTCAAAAATGTCCCATTGCCTAACATCAAAATAGGCCACAAATTGTTGCAAATCAAATCATTTCATTATTGTGGAAAAATTGTTGTTATATTTGTTGTGTGTTGTGTGGTTGTGTGTCTTATTTGTCTGAAACAAAATGTACACTTTATGTATTAAAAATATAATTTTTATGCTTAAGTTGTTAACGAATTTCACACGGTTTTATTACAAACAATTTATTTTTCACTTGTTTTTATTCTTATTATTTTGGGCTTAATGCTTATGTATATATTTATACATATATATATATATGTAACTGTTGTTCTTCCTGCATTCTATTACTGTATAACTAGTTCATTGAAAATACATATTATTTAATACATAATTTATTTCATAAGAAGCACATTTTGTTTTTTATCATTTATGCGTTTACATTCCACTTTTGAACTCGCTTTCAATGCCTGCCATTTCATTGATATATATATATATATATATATATATATATATTATTCTTCACTTTTTATAAATATCCTAAGAAAGTCGACCGATTGTGCATGGTGGGTGAACTAAGCGACTGAATGGGGTTTGAAAATTTTACAAAACAAATATGACTTCAGGATTATGGAAAGAAGTCACCAAGTGGAATTGGTGGATGTGAGCTCTATATGTATGCATGTATGTATGTAGGTTAATTAATGTTGGTCTTGGACGCATGCACGCAGAGGTGTAACTAAACATAGCAATACTTAGCTTATATCGTAGCGTATAAAAATAAATGGGCTTTTTAGTAAGATATTAAAGTATAGAAATTGAGAACACTAATTAAATGTTTAACTTATGTTGTGATTTGTAAGCTTTCTCATCCATCTGCTATGAGACAGCAAATTTATATTTTATTCATTTTATTTTAATTTGTTTTACATTTTATTTTTTACTTTTAATAGATTAAATTTAAGTTTTTTTTTTTGTTTTTGTTTTTTTATTTTTTTAATGAGCATTTTTATTTATATTTTTCGTGATTCTCATGACTGATAACAGATAAGGGTATAGGTTGGGGAAAAGGCATGCGCTCGAGTTGCTTTCATGATTGAGATTTTGAATTACATATTAGAGGTGCTCGTTAAGATTTTGTTTCGTTTTTAACAGCATGGAATGAACTTGATTGAAAACGAAAGTAGAAATATACAACAAAAAAAGGCGCACAACATTTGCCTAAAACATTACTCTTTCTCACGATTTGCGATTTTGTTTTTAAACTTAACAAGCAAACACAAAACGAATGAACCTGGTGGTTTCTAATGTATTACAATATGTATTTTGTGATTATTTATTATATTATTATTTTTTCCGTTTATTTTAATGTTGTTCATTAGAAATACTTGGGCGCGTAATTATGTATACATATAAAAAATCTTGGGGCACTACGTTGGATGATTCGATTGTTTCTTTGATTACGCTACAATGAAAACTAAATTTCTGCTTCACTATTTTTCTTCAATTTTTTTTCTTTTTGTTTATGTTATCTATGTATAAAATTTTTTATTTATCTTGTATCACTAAGGAAAAATGTTACAAAGCTTTTGCTATGGCATTTATGTGTATGAATTTGTGAGTGTAAATGAGTGTGAACATGTGTGTATGTGGGCGTGTTTGTGTGTAACATATTGATTAAAGGTTAGATAAACAATTTATGGGAAATTTGACAGCGCTTTTGAAACAAATCAATCGAATTAACATTTAAATGAGGCGACTGTTGCCACTGTTGCCTAGGCTGTGCCGAGACCCTAGTAGTTGGCGTGGATGTGTACAATGCTTGCGAATTAAGTTTTAGCTAAAATTTATCCTGAAATATGAACAAATTATTAGTCGCGGCCACTGCGATGATATTCTCCTCGGGATGCCAGGCGGTGTGCAAGATTTTCTTATTGAAGTCCAGACAATCGACGCTGATTTCATCCTTCTTTCGTTTGCCGCCAGTGCAAACTTTGCGTGGCTTTAGCACCGTCTTGGGCTTAATAATGTCCCTCGATGCCTCCAATGTAACATCCTTTTTCGAGTTGCGATCAAATACACGGAAAAAGTTATTGTAGCTGCCGGTCATTATGGAGCTATCCTTGCCATTCCAACAGCACTCAAACTTGTCAAAGATGCAGTCATTCTCATACAGAGAGCACAATTTGGCCCGAAGATATTCATGTACCTGCAATGAGTATTTGGTTACAATTTGATTGAAATAAGATGTATAACTTAATGACTCACCGGATAGGTCTCAATTGGTTTTGTTTCCATGTGCAAGTCCCACACCTTAATGCTTAAATAGTCTCTGGAGATCATGTAGCGCCCTGAATTGCTTAGCTTGACATCACTTATGGAGCTTATTATCTCACTGAAGAAACTGCGATTCGTTGGATTTTCGGGCTCCTCGAATTGTTTGCTATGGCGATCACATAGCGCCGCCGATCGCATATCACATAATCGTATTGTGCCCTTGGAGCTGGAGTAGACAAACACATTGCATTCGGTCGGATGGAATTCCGCTGCGGTAATCACTTCCGTTAGCTCCTCCATGTTGGTTGGCTTGATGTCAACAATATTGTAACTCTGATTGACCACCTCCAGATGCCAGAGGTTAATGCGCAAATCGTCGGCCGATAGGAAAGTCTCTTGATCAGAATTAACGCTAATTGAATTAATGTGATAGGTGTGTGCATTGGCAAAGGTGCGACGTGGCGAGGCCTCCACCATAAGCGGTACTTGCTTCACAGAAGGAACTCGTAAGGCGGTTACATTTTGTGGATCTCTTATCAGACCGTTCTCCTCTTTTGTGTTGTAGCCCTCGAATGACTTGTCGCGCTCACTGACCTTCCATAACTTGACCGTTTTATCATTGGTGGAGAGCAGAAAGTGCACGGGATTCTTTTGATGCAGCCATCGTATCTTATTGATTTTCTCCTCGATTTCCAGCGATTTAAGATAATCAAATTCTGGCTCGTGCGATTGGAATGTCGAATAGACATTATATTCACCGCGTCGCGGATTAGCAGTTTTCGAGGCGGGATCACGCTGCAAACAAAAGTATATGATTAATTGAATAAGCCACAATTTGCATAACTGTATTTGTAATTACCTGAAAGATGACGACGCGACCACCTTTATCGCCCGTGGCCAGTAGTTCGCCATCGTGATTGAATTCCACGCAGGATATGATATCCGCATCGGTGACATCATCGTCTAGGGCGCCCTTGATCTGTGAGAAGCACCAGGACGCCTCTCCATTACCTGTCGACACAACAGAAAAGAAGAGAGATGTTTCAAAATTAAAAACGAAATATTCCATTTCACAATTTCCTATCACATCGCATCAGATTGCTCAACTCAAAGCACCAAATAAGTGCTTGTTACATTTGATTTTCCCTCTAACCCAGACACAATCAATAGCTGTAGCTGCTAGAGGACAACGATGACGTCTACTGCGTATGTCTCGCCTGCCTGCCCGCCTGCCAAGCAGCTAAGCAGCCAGCCTGCCTGCCCGCCTGCCAGTTTGCCCTGCTCAAATATTTACTAATGACGCCATTTCCAGCCACTGTCCGCATTCAACTTTTGACTTTAAATTGCTTTAAGCATTGCCGCTACTGCTACTGCTTCTGCTGGCCATAAGGATGGATATATGAGGCTCATTCATGCACTCAGCGAAATCCCTCTGCTGCTCCCTTTTTGTAATGTTTGACAGCCACTTTTTGCACTGGCTGCACGTCGTTGTGTAAACGTTGTGCAAAAGGTTTTCATTTCGCAAATGTTTTTGGCTCTTCTCTTTTTTCTTTTATATACATTTTCTCGTCCTGTTTTCTGTTCTGAGTATTGTTTACATTTTCAATGCATGGCAACATCGAATATCAATTTGACATATTGCATGTACATTGGAATAGAACGTGAAAAATGTTTTGCTCTTAGTAATGCATGTCAAAAAATAGAGCATATTTTATATGGCCAGTATTAAAATAATTAAGTTTTCATTGATTGAATGTGATTCAGTTCTTTTTATCCAGATACTGATTTGGACAACAAGCAAATATTAGAGAGATAAAAATATAGACTGAAATCTATAATATAATTAAATATATTACATGCTGCTCTTTCTATATGTGGTTTTGCCTTCGTTCTGTAAGAATGTGTTTTCAAACTGGCATCGATTTATGTTATAAATAAATATACTAATGGGTATATGGAAATCGAGCATGCCTCGCTGCTACTCTTTCGATATCCTGGTCAATGGAACATGCTGTCTGTCTATCTAGCTCACATTGTGTGCCTATTACGCGATTGTTCAAAGAGCCACAGGCGACGTCATGATATGATTGACGAGCCAAAGCTGTGCTCCAATGACAATAATAGGATCAGTCAGTCACTCAGTCAATCCGTCAGTCGGACGGTCAGGCAATTAAACGGCCGACTGTCTATTTTTAGTCCAAATGAATATGATAAACTTTTACATTCGTAACGATTACGTTTCCAAAACGAACAAACATCCACGTCCGAAACCCCCAGACCCAGACCCAGACCAAGACCAAGCCCAATCACCCAACGCCCACCCAACGACCCAGTCACACAGTTTTGCAGTCATTGAACTCATTTCTTTGTGATTGGTTTGAAAGGAAAGTGCTTAAGATATGTTCTACCAGAAATAGAATTCGCACAATATATTGTTCGTATATCTACGAGACAGCCGCAACAAACAACAAATAAAATGCGACACCACGAAACACGCCCAAAGTGCCAGCGTCGTGTTTTCCGGGTCAAGGCAACCCAAGCTGAGCAATTCCCCAGTTTTCGACAATAACAAAGACCAACAGAGTTCTGTCAAATGTATTAACTAACTATAAAACTATATTTCCTCTAAAATATTTCAATATTTTCAAGTATGAACCCATCTTGTTATGTAATCCACGAAAAATACATGTATCACTTATATTAGCAAACATAAATAAATAGATTAATTGAAATATTTCAAGTAAAAGTATGATTATTGTTTGGATGCTGATTATGTAAAGAACCTGGACCTATTCACGTAGATAACATAACAGTGTTTGACCTCTAAACAGAATTGTTTTTATCAGTTATTTGACTAGATAACGTTAAGACTTTATTTGAGTTGGATAGACTTGAGCGCACATTCAATATAATAGTCTGAGAAATATACGTATACAAATGCTACAAATAAATATATGTATATCGATAAATTTCGTATACGAAATAGCTTGCCTAATGCAAAATTAAAAAAAAATAAAATAAATAAATAACTAAATTAAATTAATTAAATAAATCTCAGTTAATTGATATAACTTTGATTGAAATTCCATAGCACATTGAATTATATATAATAATAAATTTTAAAAGATTCCATCTCCGCTTTAGGCTTGTTTTACTGTACTCATTTTTATTGCCAAACGGTTACTTTTCCAATGGTATCTAATCTCGCTTAATGCTTTCGAGTCTATGTAATGGATTAATTACGCCTAAATACGAACGCAATTTAAAACAGATTTTTGGATTTAGCTCGCATTTTCGTCGCTTAATCGAACTCTTTCAAATATATAAATATGCATAGTATATACATATATAATAGATATAGCATCTAAATATTACTTAAATATTGACTAAATCATTTAACGTAACCACGCAATGTGGCGACAACCACAACGAACCACCCAGGCTTCTCTGGAATAAACGACCTCGAAGCGAGCTTTTGCTTGATTGACTGCCTCTGTCTCTGATAGATGGAATGCAGAGTGAAGATGGGGTAGAAGGAAGTGGAATACCAAGACAAATTGTATATATGTGTAGGTGTGCATGGGAAATCCATTTGATGATAAGCAAACTCGCTCGAAATTCTTAAGATGGGTGGGCGGGTACCTTGTAACTTGCTGACTGGGCAATTAAACACATTAGAGACAAAACCCATTAAAATAACTATTTTCATCGCTCCGACAATAATAATCTGATAATGAGCGATTAATTAAATTATTAATAATTAATATCGATTTTTAGTTCACAAACATACATAAATAAGTCACTGTGACTTCGTATGCTCTTTATATAGTGTAATTCAGTTAGGTTTAATATTGTTGAAAGGTTTATTCAAAGAATACCCCGAATTGAATGAAATACACTTTGTTATATTTGAAAAATAAAGAATTTAAAATAAATAATGTGTTTGTGAATCTTAGCTTTCATTTATTCACAGTTATCAAAGTAAAGTTACATTAAATCTTGAATCTTATCCAAAGAGATATTATCACTTTTTAATCTTTTAAAAATATCAAGCCGATTCAGTTCAGTTGTTGAACTAATTTGAAACAGATTATATGACTAAACATATAAGAGGCGCACAGACAGCACGAGAAAGAAATGTTCCTCATAGATACAAATACAATACAGACCTTGCTTGTATAATAACAGAAATGAGACACGAGCCAATGTCAATATATATGTACACATATTTGTAAATATATGTGTATATGTATGTATGTATATCTGTTGACCATGCCTACAAAGTCTGTGTTTGCGCAATTGCTTATGATTTAATTAAAGTGTTTGGGTTTTTAAATAATGCAAATGCAATTGAACAGCGTGTTGGCTGATATAAAAGGGTTGCTGCACAGGTATAATTACCTACAATTTGCAAGTGATGGCAAATTACAAATCATCTGAGTGATCAAATATCCCAGAAACATACGCACACATCGACATGTGTGAGCTTAGGGGTAAAATATTTATAGTGCGACGTAATTTGGATTTCTCAGTCAATTGCTAGGATCAATGCTAACTGATAGATAGACAGAGTTGTTTATGTACAAATAAACTAGAGCGGCAGCTTTTTTATTTTTGTTTTGATTTGTTTATTTCATGTACAATTTGTTTAAACGATTAGTTATAAAAATTGAATGCAAATTCTAGACTAAAATCGAATCACAACATGCACGCACACACACACACACAAACTAAAAAAAAACAGAGAGAGAGAGAGGGCAAGAATAACACTTATGTGTGTATGTGTGTGTGAAAGTACCGCGACAACAAAAAGAAGGCGAAGTAGAATTAAAACAACTTACCGGCCATGACAGTTGAACAGCTTTCGTTGAACGGCGCGCGCAAGTTAGCAGGAGGCAGCACTCAAAACCAACAACAACAACAACACAGTGGCAAAATATTAAGGCCAAGGAGTTGCGTTTCGCGCTCACTCTCGCTCTTTCTCTCTCTCTCTCTCTCTTTTACTCAGTCACTCACTGTTTTTTTTTTTTTCACTGGAAACGCTCTCTGTTTCTAGTGTTTTTAATGTACATGTGTTGAGAAAGGTGAATTTATTGCTGCTGTTGTTGTTCTTGTTGTTGCGGAGGAGTGTTGAGCGCGGTTTCTTATGTTAAAAGGAGTTGAGCTTGGCATACAAAAGAGTAAAAGAAACGACGAACACAACCGAAAGCAAAAGCAAGAGCAAAAAACAAAATCAAAGTGTTTAACTTTTCGTAGCTTTTGTTTCGTCTTTTCTCTTTTTTGTTGTTTTTTTCTTTATATGTATAAGTATGTTTATTTTTTTTTTTCCTGTCGCTGCTCAGCACAACTTAAGCACGTATACGTATTACTGGTGACGACAGTGACGTCGACGACAAGTGGGGAAGAAACTGCAAAGTAGGGGAGTATTTCTTTTGTATATACGCCGACAGCAGCAATGACAGAAGCGACGACGGCGATGAGCAGTAGCAGCAGCAGCAGCAGCAGGAGCAGGAGCAGTAACTGCGTATGTATGTGTGTATATTTTCGTACAGCCGGTGGTTGTGCCAAAAGTTATCTCGAAATTACTTTGCACTATTTCTAGACGATTCGCGGGAGTAGAGTGCAGGCGGATTCCAAGTGATAAACGAGGCACTGTAAAACGATATTAACGCGCTCGCATATTTGCTAAACAATACGATTAATATTATTTATTTTGTGGCACAAAACAAACAAAACACCAACAAATCGCCGTGTCGACGTCTTCGTTTTACGTTTCTGCCTAACGTCTTACGCCTTGTGCTTTTTGGTTTTATCGCTATTTCTTTGCACGTATGTACACACATAGGCACACATGTATTTCTTTACAATCTAACCTTCAAAATGTATATTTCTTGTTTAGAACCAAATCTTACAGCACGAAGTTTATACTCATATTTATTTTGACATTCAGCTGCAGCTTGCAGGCATTGTTATAAAAGCGCGCTGACATTAGCAACGGCGTCGCTGGCGACGACGCACAATCAATATTCGATTAAAATGCGCCTCGTACTTAGTTCTATATTTTATTTTATTTTTATTTTATTTTTTTTTTTATATATATTTGTTTTGGCTAACCACTGCACAGGCTAACGCGTCACGACAAAGTTTATCACCTTAGTATTGTACGCGCGGTTGAACTGGCATGACAAATATGGCAAATACAAAAATGACAAAAAAAAAAAAAAAAAACCGAGATTCTAATGCTGCTTTGTTCAACTGCTTCTTCTTCCACTTTTTGCCGCCTCTTTTGATGCACTGCTTCGTCGCCGCCGTCGTCGTTGCGTCGTCTTTTTTTTTTGCAAATGCGGCAGCGGCAGCCAAAATTTACGCACTTTTAAGCTATGTACATCTTTGCAATTATACAATTTCAATGTGGCAATAACACTTTAACGCGCCGTTAACAAATTTAACTTAATTATGACTAATCTGTTATGAAAATTTCAACATAAAATGGAAGTACAAAATGTATTGCAAATTTCGCACTTTACTACAGCAGTTTCAAGCCACTAAAACTGCCGGAATCGAACGGCGTTGCAGATTCCGCACAGTGTTGAACAGCGCGCATATTCAGTGCTGTAAAAATCGAAAGCCTACAGCTGTCTGGGTTGTCGCCTATTTCTGAACACAACATGCCGCGCAAAACTTTTCAAAACTTTAAATTTAACGAACACAAACTCACTTTGTGGCTTTTTCGCTCCATTTATATTGATGGCCGTGTTAAGCATATTTCCAATTTTTGTTATGCTTGACTGTCGCATAAATGTGCGCGGTGGTATAGGTGGCGGCTGCGGATCAGGTGGCTCCAGCAGCGGACTCTGTCGACCCCAACGACCCATTTAGATGTCTATTTAATATTTAGTTTTGGTGCTACAGTTTGTGAGCTGTAAATAAAAAACAAAATGATTGAATCTATTAACATGTATTTTAAAGCACGCTCACTTACACACATATATATACGTATACCTATTGTATAATGGATATTTGCTTAAAAATTGGTTACTTTAGGCCTTAGCACATGAGCGAATTTCGTGTTTTTCAATTTGTCAAGCAATTAACACCTGTCCTCTTCTCCCCTGTCTCGCTCACCCTCTCTCTCTCACCCTCTCTCTCTCTCTATCACCCTCTCTCTCACATCTTCTCCACTCTGTTCTTGCTGTCTATATCACACACATTGGATTTCTCTTTCTGACTACTTCCACTTATCAGCTAAATGTCGCACCGACTAAATACAAAAAAAAAAATTTTGTTTCTTACTAGATTTTTGCGCACAAATTAATTGTGCAAATGAGCCTGTCGTTTGTTTACATTAGCCATTACGCTTACGTATGTTTACTATGGCTGTGCAAATTTAAAAAGCATAAAAAAACACCTACTAAATCAAAACTTGGTACGCTTAGAGGTGTGTCTGGCGTCTATTTAGCATCAAATATCCACATTTTAAATGAAAACTGGTTCAGAAATTAGGATAATCATTTCCTTCAATTCAATATTTATTGAAATACATATATATTCAATAAATCATGTAAAATATGTGTTTACAATTCAATTAACAATTACATTTCCACATTGACACATATTTATCACACATTTATTGTGTGCAAATATAATTTGTCAGAGTGGAAAATTTATTGTGCGCCAGCAAGTATCGAATTTGTATTAAAGTGCAATTTTTTAAAGTAAATAAAAATGCACATAGAAATACTATTCAGAAATATTGAAGCGCATTTACAAAGAGTTTACAAATTATAGTATAGGGATGCATACGTGACCAAAGCATATGTTACAGAACAAATACAAAAAGATATATGTCCATACAGTTGCGTTCATGAAAATAGGAATGCATCTCTTAGTTCAATGTACAGCTCTTCTTCTTCTCTTTTATTCAATCACATTCTCTTTTTTTTTTTTAATTATGTGAATGACAAAATCGCAGGAAATGAAAGAAATACCGTTACTAAGCATTTCCATGTTTATCGTTCTTTGCCAAATGAATTAAATTGTGCTGTTCGTTTAAATAGAAGCGTTTGGTAATATATACAATACTATTATTCGTATATTATTATTATTATCCTTATTATATATTATATATGTATATGTAAAAGATATCTCGTCTTGCATATTTTACGAAGTGCATATTTTAATGTAGTCCTATTTTGATGTACACAGTTGCATGTGTGCAACAAGTTGTTCTGAGGCATGCGCGCTAAGATGAACAATAAAACAACGTGCGAAATTGAAAAGGAAAAAAAAAACAAAAACAAAAAAACAACAGCAACAACATGTTATTCTAATCCAATTAATGGGTCAAATGTCTTAGTGGGAAACGTGAGTAAGCTAGTGGCCGAAGCATTAAATGAAAATGTGGCAAATTGCTTTTCTTAGAGTGCCCTAGGAAGACGCCGACACTAGAAAACTGAAATGGGAAATGTCATTGAAGTTCTAAATTAAACATGCACTGCGATAAATAAGAACAAAACAAAGCAAAATTAAATTTCCGAAATAGAAAATACAAAAGTTTTTGTTTGTTTTTGTGTTTAGCTTTGTCACACATTTAACGAAACGAAAATCAACAGCGGCCAATTTTAAAGAAACAGCGAATTATGCTGTCATTGTTTTCTATTTTTACTCGCCTGCCTCTTGCTTCTGCTTTGTGCCTTTCGACTTTTACAGTTGCATAAAGAGTTGCATTACTATGTTTGTGGTTTGCCTTGTTTCTTTCTCTTTTTCTTCTCGCTCTTACGATTGTACAGTTGCATGAATTAATAAATAGCTTTGCTTCTTAACGAAGGAAATATTTCATTTTACTCTTAACTGATATAACTAAATAATAAATTTAGAGATTTCTAATACTACAAAAAATAACATTAATAAATAACTTGAGTTAGGGTATTTGAAACCTCGATATATTACAAATTTGTTTCATTTTAAAATGTGGCGAACAGCAAAAGACAAGCGATAGCATGATCAGAGTAAACGCAACGGAAGAAAATTGGGAAGAACAAATTAATAAAAACGAAAATATTTTTGTTTTTTTTTAACATACATATGTACATATGCACTGTTTAATGTTTGTATATATATATGTATAATATGAATGTACATGTATATTTGTATATTGCAAGCATTGAAGGTAGTTTGCTCCTCCTCCTCTTTTCGTTTTGTTTATTTTTAAAAGAATGTGAAGGAAATGCTAAAATTTCGGTAACATACTCACACATACGCAGTTGCACATAAATACACACACAGACACGCGGACAACTACGAGCGGGTCGCCTCTAAAAATAAGTTGAACGACAATTTGAAAGTCCAGTGGCACGTGCAACACGAGACCAACACACCTGTACTCTACCCTGGCCAACTCTATTTTTGGCTGCTACCTAAAAACAAGTTAATTAAATTCCAATTTTAAGCTACTTTCATTTTTAGAGATGAGTTTGGTCTGAGTTCTATTTAAAAGCTTTCATCAGGATGCGTGACACATTTCTCTATTGACAAGAACTCCTGGCTTCACTCATTGTTAGAGATAAAGGTGAGATATATTGATGGTGGCAATTCCATATCTATCTATAGATAATAAATAGATATCGATCGGGCAATATTGTTCTTTGTTATGGCTTTATCATGCAGTTCGTCTAATTAATGCACTAAATGAATGAGTGCCGCAACTAATTAAACATTTCACAAAATTAAACGGACTTTATGCGCGTATTATATGACAGCTCTTAAGCTAAACAAATTACACGGAGAGCTATTGGGGTAGAGATAAAAGCGTGTTTGGCAGGTCATTTGAAGTAATTTTTTGTAATTGATGCAAACAGTTTAAGCAAATGTACATACATATATACATATACATATATATATGTATTTAATTTTTTTTTAAACTTAGCTAGTGACAAAATATATGCCATTAATTGTCGTTATACAATGAATTTACTTTTGAATTTATATGGCAAATACAACTGTTTTTGTTGTTGTTGGTTTTGGTGAAACAATGTTGTTAACCTCAAAAGCCGCCAAGAACGTCAACAACTAAAACTTGGATCGCACGTACAAAGCGACGTAGCGTCTAGCAAGGAGGCAGGGAAGGGGAAAGAGGGAAGCTTAGGCTATAAATCGGTATGGTGATACCTTTGTTATGTGCTATATGATATCATTATGTACACAGTCACACACACGCACACCAAGTGCATGAAGTTAGGTAGGAACTCATTACAGATCCACATATAGTACATACATATGTATGTATGCAAGTCATTATTAGTAGGTTTACCACAGACTGACGCAACTTGGTTAAGTTTTGTTTTTGTATTAAAACAGGTGTGTTGCCAAAAATCAAAAAATTAACAACACACGCTTTGAATTAGTCAAATGTTAAAAGCAGAACGATTGCCTGTTTTAGCTGAAACAGCTAAATCACAAAAGCGTTATTTAAATATTTGATTTATTTCATATTTCTTGAATTTTTTTTTATGGAGCAGCTTAAATTCTTTTATTTAAGTCAGTTATCTACACGAACAAACTGTTAAATGATGTACTCCAGTAGATTCAATTTTAACGCATTTTTTCTTATCAGTTCCTCATCTCTCTTTTTTTTAATGTTTGTTTTTTTAATTCTGTCTTTTTATTATATTTTATTTGAAGCTTTGTTTTGCTACCACTCAAAATGGAAACAGTACAGTTAACGGTGTAAAAATTTCCGTTACCAACACTCTTTTATTGTTTTTACTTGCACTTTCGAGTTGGAATTGAAATTGAACTTGAAAAGGTCTGGCACATATGTACATACGCCGTGCGCTTGACAAAGGCACTGAAACTGATTTAAATTTTTATTCAACTTGAACGTAACGAAAGCAAATCAAAAACCGCAAAAGCAAAACAGTCAACGCGGCGTCGTTAAAATTAGCACTGAACTCGCATGCGTCGCCCAGCGAATGTGCGGCCTATGATTTCCACATAACAAGTACAGTGGGGTAGAACTCAAATAAATAAAGATAAAAGTAATAGACAAAGTTCAGATATGTAGAGTATTCACAAACAGTAACATGATTTGGCATTCTCTAATTCACGAGATTATGAAGGTTTTAATAAAGTAAATTATTTTTCAATCGTTATTCAAATCACTTTCAAAATGGTTATTCCCTAAATTAAAATCAAGCTATATTTATATTAGTAGTTCCGGGACTATATATGTTATTAGATAATTTCGCAATAGAAATAATTATCACCTATAAAACCGTGCTCGATTTCGAATCTGTGCTCGATTATGAGTATGAGCTCCACTGTAGACAAACGCACGCTCACGCGCTCTATTTCTGTGTCTTACTCTCTGCTAGTGCAGCGGGTGTGTGTGTGTGTGCATGTGTTCGTGAAAGAGAATGTGGAGTGAAGAGAGCTCCTCTCTCAATATGAATATGTTCTGCGGCCGTGAGGAAGCTGTTAGTGCTCTTTCTTTTTGAAGATTTTTTTTTAAATAAAATGTAAACAAAACGTTTTGTGAGTAACTTATGTTATTATTATGGTTATACCCTACATTTATGGAAAGTGGAGTATATTGGTTTTTATAAAATGTATGTAACATATCTGTGTATATCTATATTCATATGGGTAGACCGTCAATCCGATCTATCTACTTTGCATGTATGGGACAAATATCAATAATTTATTGATAAAATACTCTGCCCGCCTTCGAGAATTCAAATAATTAATTAATTAGCTCATATTGCACGATATGCTACAAATATACATAGATACATACCTATTCATGTATATAAAATGTTCCTGCCATTTTGGATACCTCCCAACTATATAGTATAATAGGAAAATGTTAATTAATATAACAAATCATATTTTGGCATTGGATTTCAGGGTATTTTTCAGTCGGACACTGCCGACAAGAGTAGCTACTGTTGTAGCTGCTGTCGCCATCTCGGCATTCTTCTGATAAACGCTAATTTGCATATTGATGTTACGCGCTTGTGCGACTTGTTTATTCTTGTGTCGGTTATTAAGTGATAAAAAAAAAAAAGTATTAGATTGGGAAGTTTTGCAATCCAACCATTCTACCACATATCTCTAAAAGATTTGGTTAACAAATTGATATCCTTATTTAATATATTATATTTGAATCGCAAATGATTGCTATGACAGCTCCAATCCTCGATGCCATGATGAAAAGTCACCTCCAATATCAACAGCTGCTCATAGACCGCCTCCCATTCGACACCAATGGTGGCGGCACATGTTTCCAACAACCATCGAAAGGAACAGGGGAAAATCGAACGAAGTTTCTGTTTACTGGCGTCTGTGATCTTGGTCATATATCCATGCAGTAGCCAACAATCGAAATTTGATATTTTCAATATAAGCTCATTCAGCTGTTCATCTTCTCCCATTAAGTCATCCCCCATTCTAATAGGGTTCTCTGGTTTTGGCGGTGCAGATGCTGTAGATTCTTCGATCAATGGCCGCATCTGACGGCGTGGCATCTTAAGCGGCACGCGCAACGGATCCATGTTGTGCTCATCGAATGTTTGTATGGAAGCCAAACTGTTCAACGACACATCCTCATTGTTGATAGTCAGTATATAAGTGGGTGTATCGCGTAATTTCCAAAAGGGGTTATTTGCCTCTAATGCCTGACGGCGTAAAGCTCGTTCCCTCATTTTATTTTGATATTGCCGACCGTAAGTCGAAACAGGTCGTCGGAATTCGAACCTGGGTCGTTTTTCCCGCCGTCGCAGTTCGTCAATCCACCTTTGTGTGGTTATATCACAATTGGCGCGCCATTCCTTATGACGATTCTGTTGACGCGGCAACATTTGAAATATTCCAATTTCCTCATAGTCCTTCTGACAAGCCAACTCCTCCACGCGCAACGTTTTCCCTCTCAGGGCCAGATGCTGAACCAATTCTGTTGTTTGATATTTAAAGGGCTCGAGTTTACGCTCTGTGTGATCTACTTTCATGAACTCTGGAATCTGGATACTCATCTCGCCTTCCTGCGCTTGACAGGCGTGCAGGAGAATTCGCTTGAAGTAACTATGCGCCGGTGTTAGACTGGGTTGAAACTCGATATGGTCTTTTATGAAGCTCTCGCTACTTGACTCTCCGAATTTGTTTTTCAACAATGTCTCAAAAATTAGACAAATATTTTCGCGTATACGCTGCATGGCTGGTGTTATTTGCATCTCATTATAGTTATATTCCTGTTCCTTCTGTTTCCTTTCCTTATTCAAATAGTCGTCAATCTTGCGCCCATTGTCGGTAACCATACCATATCGCTTCGCGAAGCTTTCGCTATAATGTGAAACTAAAACTTTACGCAACTCAATGAATTGCATCCACTCGGTATAGACGAAAAGCGGCTCCACTGGCTGTGCCTGCTTATCAGTTTGCTGCAAGAGGTGTTTATTAATGAGCATGGCAGATTCTGATATAGCACGCTCTTTGACGTCATCCAGGCCAAACAATAGTTTCATGACATATATAATGTAGGCCATGACTCGAGCCTCATAGCGAGGATAGACATGAATTCCAAAATTGGGGTCAAAAGCAGGTGGCAGTACATCCATTAAACTGCTAACATAGCTGGCTACTAGTGGTGGTAAATCCAGTTCTAGTACATACCGCTTGGTAAGTGCTTCCAGATCCGGCTTTTGGAAACCATTTAGATCTATAAAACGGGCCATATTAGCAATCTGTCTGCGCATAAACTGAAATAAAAAAATAATCATTAGTTATGTATTATAGAGCATTACTACGAAATGGAACCACCTGTTTAAAACATACCTTATAGCTACACTTATCCCTTTGATGACTTAACTCCATTTGTTTCATCAGCGTCTTGCCCTGCATGGCGACATTCTCAGGCAAATAACTTAACATATAGCGACTAGTCAGATGTTCCTCATTAATAAATCTCATTAGGTCCGTTAACTGAATATCGTCTTCAATTTGGTTAAGGGCTATGGCCAGCACAGTATACAATTTGATTATATTCAGACAATAAATTTGCCGATCAAAATTACTTAGCAGGCTAGCTTTGGGACGCAGCCCGTGGCAATGCATGCTGCCTGAACTGTCCCGGCTGTGCTTATCCAGATGCTTAAGTGGCATTTGCTTTTTAAACGATTTGCGGGCATTTACTGACCATTGCAGCTGTAGATTTTGGGAAGTTTGTAACGTAGATTCCGACTGGGCACCTTTTTTACCCTTGTAGCCAGACTCATCCAATTTGCGCTGAAAAATATGAAACAAAATGAGGGCATTAGGTGTCAGTTCAGTGTAGATAGCCAGGTGATTGATTAGCTGAGGTAATTGGTTTAGTCGTTTGTTAATGGTTAGACCGCTCTATATATAGCCAGCTTAGACAGTCAAATATCAGTTCAGCTTTTTAGCGTAAAGCAACATATTTACTAAAATTTTAAAAATGTCTCTCCGTTTCGTACTGATCTGCATAGCACTTCTTGTGTTGGTCTACGCACCGATGCCCATATCAGCGGCACCGGTGGAGGGTAAGTTAAGGGCTTGAGCTTTTATTTGATATATTAATTTTTCTACACAGCTGCTTTAGAGGAAGGTGCTATCTTGGACGCTGGTCAACTACCTGCATCCCCATCCACACCGCTCTCAGATCCGGCAAAACCAAAGCAGCGCACTTTCTTCCTATTGTTGCCCCTGGTGTTTCCCGATCAATTCTATAACTAATCAATGTCACAGGATCACACGATTATAGACATAAAAGAAATTAAAAATAAAGTTTAATTTTGTAGCATGAAATTACCTTGGTTTTCCTCCACTCACGCCAGTTGGCGCGCTCATCGCCAGTTTCGTTTTGTGATTGCTTATCCTGGCGTTCACGCTTTCGCTTTATCTTCTTGTAATTATAAATAATACGAGCGTCTCTGAGAGGCAAAAAAATTATAAATAAAATAAGAGTAAGAGTTAAAGCCTGCTTTTTTACCTTGCTAAAGCACGCACATTCAATTTTGGCAGGCCCATCTCATTGCCTTTGTTGAAGGCAACCTCCATGCGTGACATATATGCGGCCCACACCTGGAGCGTCATTAGCTTAAGCTCTGGCTTGGCGCCCATGTTCAGCAGCTCCTCCAGAAAGCCGCGCAGCACATAATTATAAAACTCCCACGATGTTATATCATTATCTTCTTCATTTATTTTCGGTTTCTTTATTGTGCGCTGCGAAACGTGTTTTGAAGCGTCGTTGAATGTATCTTCGGCGCTGATCTCTACAGCGCGTATCTGTTCCTTCTTGGTGCCACATTCGATGCAGTAATAGTAGCCTTCGCGTTCCTGGAACGTGCGCTCGCCACAAACATCGCACTCCATATGATTTATTTCCATTACTTCAGTCTCGTCCATTTTGCCTTATTTACAAATTTAAATAACGCACTCGCACGTGCAGAGCCGTCAAAATCTTTAGTAAAATATATTTTGATATTTACAGATGCATTATATCGCTTATCGATAACGGCATTCTGCGATAATATGTGCGCCAAATTTGAAATATTGTACTTGAGCATCACAGTCATCGAACTTAGAATTTTAAAAATTAATAATTATGCATTAATTTTTAAAATTCTATTTGAATTTACATTGCCTGTAATTTGTAAACAATGTAAAGGCAAATATTTTAGCTTAGCAGTATATTGAGAGCTTGAAGAAAATGCAGCTCAATGAAAACCAAGTTTTAGGCAACACAATTCACAATTAGCATTACCCAACACTATGACTTCAGCAAAATAATCGCGCCTTTTGACCTATCCCAACGTTTTTAAATGTGCTGAATCAGTAGTTTTACGAATAGTTTGTTTTTTCTTCTAATCCTATTGGGCACTTTATATAAGATAATTGTAATGTTCTCGTACACTTAGCCGCTTAATGGATAACTATATTTAGCTGCCTGCTTACCAGTCTTGACCAGTATTGAAATGCATTGCCGCCCGCCCGCTAGGCGCAAAAACAAAAGCTATAAATTTTGCAGGCGCCGAAAGCTTACGACTGCAATGGCCAGTCGCTCGCAAACGGTCGATCAGTGCAAGTGCAGCAGCAGCGGACATGGGCTCGAATGACAATAATATGGATGCCGATCTGCCAGATTTTGATGTGTTGCTGGGAAACGAGGAGGATTTGCTTGTGGAAAAGGAACAACGTCAGGTGCAGGAGTTAAGCGAATGGCTAGACGCCAATCCATACATAAATGGCTGTAAAGCCTATGATAGCTTGCACTTCTTTTTGCGCACCTGCAAATTCGATGTCGAGCGCGCTAAAATAAAGCTAAAAACATTTTACCAAATGCGCGCAGAACGTACAGAATGGTTTGACAACCGCGATCCCATGTTGCCCGAAATACAGGAACTGCTCTCACTGGGAGTCTTCTTGCCCGTTGATGGGGTTGACGAGCAACAGCGAAAAGTTGTTATTATACGGACCGCAGCACACGATCCTAAACGCCACACACAGAACAATGTGTTTAAGGTATATAATATATATATATATTTTTCTACGCGACACTTTCTAAGCTTTGCCCTTTGTGTAGACAAGTAAAATGATATTGGATTTGCTATTAAAGCTTGAGCCAGAAAGCTGTGCACGCGGCATCGTTGCTATCATGGATATGCAGGGTGTCCAATTGGGTCATGCACTGCAGCTGAATCCCAAGCTAATCAAGCGTTCCGTTGAGAGTTGGACTGCATATCCATGCCAGCCCAAGCTCTTGGAGTTTACCAATGCCCCGCGTCACGTTAACCTATTTCTGAACACATTTCGGTAAGTCCCATCCAAACCTAATATAATTATAAATATATATATTGTTGTTCCTCCCTTCAGTGTTTTTATGACAGCAAAGATACGATCCCGTGTCGTAGTGCGCCGCGAGGGCACAATGGTGAGGTGCAAGCAGTTGCCAATGGACTTGGGTGGCCAGGGTTCCAGTTACAAAGAGCTGGCTATGAAATGGAAACGATTGCTCGAACAAAACGTTGACTTCTATGTGGAGCAAGGCAAATACAAAAGCCTAGTCAAGCGATAAGCATACGATTAACCAAATATGATTAGGATTTCAACCAAACATATATACAATATTATAAAGTAGCATATATACATATATATTTATAAGAAGTATACGTATATTTTCAGTATGCGAATTATGATTATTAATCAGATAATGTGTACAAATGGCGTTGTTTTGTTTTAGGGCACGTCCATGCTCTAAACAATGCTCAGTTTATATTTACAAGTTTTTGTTTATAATGTTCATGTTGCATGTATTATCATTATCATTAAGTTTTGCTGTGCAGGAAGGCGTTCAGCTTGCTCTTATCGTTCACATTCATAGAATCATTATAAACTCTAATAAATATTACTCATCATCAGTTCGATATAAATATTGAATTAATAAAGTAAACGCCTGACGCCTGGTTTTTCTTTCATTATATTTCAGTTCTTTATTAGTATAAAATAGTTTATATCAAAAATGTTTTTCAAGTCTATATTTATTATCATTTATTGGGGCTATCGAGTGTCGTCTCACTTTGCTAAGGGCTTGCAATGCAATAAATTTCGCATCTGTTGATCGATATATAAAATAAATACGTACACACACATACAAAATACAGTAAACAATGAATTACGCGCAGAGTTTGTGAACAGAATGTTGTTTATAAGCAGGATTTGTTAGTGTGTCAATGCGTGCTGTTTGCTACTTTCATTGCTTTTTGAAATGTACATACATATATAAATATAAATATGTTTTATATATCTCTTAAAAGTACGTGTCACATATAAAAATATATATATTAGATGTTACTCATCATATTGTTCGCAAACAGCACACTATCGGGGATAGATTTAGTGGGACCACATCAAGCACTGAACAAAACTTAAAGCTATAAACGAGAAAAGGAAAGGCGGTAACTAACTAAAGCGTTATATATGTATATATAACTTCATAGCGACAATATGCAATTGAAAGTAAAGCGCAGTTGCGCCCGCCCATCACAAGTCCAATTGCAAACTATTGCCGCTATTGACAGTGGCCGCATTAACCACCGATTGCAGTGATTCCTATATCTGCCGTTCATCCTTTGCCGTCAGCTTATCGATGAGCTCTTGCAGTGGCGCCAGTTCGCGTCGCTCAATCAGGTTGAACTCTTGGACAAAGAATATGAAATGCTTAAAGGACGTATTCAAATGGGCCTCCTCGCCCAGCGTCACCACCTCAGAGAAATGCTGATGATAGATGTGCGCATAGACGCGGAACAGTCGCTTCAGTATAGTCTTAGCGGAGGCAAGAAAGTTCTTTGGAAATGGTACACCAATTTTTGATGGAAACAATGTTTCATCATCCAATTGATCCTGTACCCAGGTCATTAGATAATCAATATACTTAGGCGCGCTGCATTTGATGGGCTTCTTCACAGTCAAACCATCCGCCCAATGGTATTCGTATTTCGGACCAGCCGACATTATGCCGCAGCTCTCCTCTGTGCAAAACTCCGTAATTGTGCCATAAAGCATATTAATTTGATTAAAGAAATCCACGGCTATGGTGAAAGAGTAGAGAAAGTATTAGTAATGCTCATTTGCATTTGATTTATACTACTCACTGTTGACGGCCACCCATTCGTTGAGATCCTCACCATCGGGCAGAGCGACTGCATTGCGCAGATTTCCAGAACCCAGTGTGGCGGCTGCATGCTTCATGAGATCATATTGATGCGTGCCCTCTGGTATGTTCTTTTTAGGTTTAAACGTCTTGCTTGAACGTGAACCGCTACAGGCGAGAAAAAAAAAAAGAGAAATGTTATTTTGTATTGACATGCCACAACAAACAACCCCAGGCAACTTACGAGCGGTGGAGCCACTGACTCACACCCACAATATTGGTTGAACAAAGCACAAAAGGGTAGTGCTCTTTGTTTCAGTTTCAGTTGCAAGTGCAACAGTGTTTCCAGTTCACACGACATACAAACTTGCGCGTATGTAAATTGAACATTATATCTACTTATGTTTGTATGTGATTCAATTCCTACATACATATTTATATATATGTACTTACAACAAAAATTCCATTGCCATGCAGTTATTGTTGCCGTTCAATTGCCACGAAGGTAAACTTGTCGACAACCTCTTTAGCAATATTGTTATTTCTTGTAAGTTAACCGTCTTGGACGATTTGGAATACAAAATAAAAATATAAAACAGTTTTTAATTATAATTAATTCCAAACCAAGAAATTGTTGGCAGGGCAAAGTGTAGGGCTGGCAATAACACCGACAACATCGATATTTCAAACTCGATAGCCGATATACAAATACAGGTTATGCACTCGCGATTAAATTTATGTCAACAGAGTTCGTGTTGCCACATGCTCGGAAATGCCGATACCCGAGACGTGTACACACTTGAAAAGGGAGGTGTGTAAACACTGATCCTTCTGTTTAGCACGTGGAAAAACAACGCGTCTTGCCTTTCCGTGAAATATTGATATTTTTTGTGTTATTTGACGGCATATTATCGCCTTAAATATGGTAAATTATATCATACACATATTCAATGTTTAATTTTTGTTATACATATGAAAACATTACCGTATACATATAACTAACCTAAATATAAGACCCTGCTGGAGTAAGCCCACGACAACGTGGAAAAATTTGACTAAATGAATCTGAAATTCTCAAATTTTTGTGTTAACATGTATTTTATTACATTTACAGTCGAGTCTGTACGTGCTTTACGAGCATGCGGCAGGCTATGCGCTATTCTCCGTTAAGGAGTTCGAGGAGGTGTCCATGTTCCTGCCGCAAGTCGAATCCTCGGTCACGGACATTTCAAAGTTCAATTCGATTGTAAAACTGGCGGGATTTGCACCATTTAAGACGGCGATTGCGGCGCTCGAGAACATCAATGCCATATCAGAGGGTATTGTACCGCAGGACTTGCTGCATTTCCTTGATGACTTCTTTGCCAAGCTAAAGAAGAAGAAGTGCACCCTTGGCATTGCGGACGCCAAGTTGGGTGCCGCCATTACAGAATCCATCGGCGTTGCGTGCAGTCATTTTGGTGTCGTGCCCGAGTTATTGCGGGGTGTACGCTTCCACTTTGCCAAGCTGGTCAAAGGTAAGGCAATTTTGGGTTTTATAGAGTTTTCAATACCTAATCATGCTCTTTTACTTGAATAGGCTTCACTGACAAGTCAGCTGGGGTGGCACAACTGGGTCTGGGACACAGCTACTCTCGTGCCAAGGTCAAGTTCAATGTTCATCGATCAGACAACATGATCATTCAGTCGATAGCGCTGCTGGATCAGCTGGACAAGGATGTAAACACATTTTCTATGCGGATACGCGAATGGTACTCCTACCACTTCCCAGAGCTGGTTAAAATTGTCCCAGACAACTATATGTTTGCCAAGGCTGCCAAATTTATTAAAGATCGCAAGGATCTAACTCAGGACAAGCTTGAAGATCTGGAGCAGATTGTCATGGACTCTGCCAAGGCTCAGGCTATAATCGATGCCGGAAAAATGTCCATGGGCATGGACATTTCTATTGTTGATCTGATGAACATTGAGCTCTTTGCCGAGCGTGTCGTCAAGCTCTCAGAGTACCGCAAAAAGCTTTCCACCTATTTACACAACAAAATGAACATGGTTGCTCCAAATCTGCAGTCACTTATCGGCGACCAGGTGGGTGCCCGCCTCATTTCACACGCCGGCAGCTTGACCAACTTGGCTAAGTATCCTGCATCGACAGTACAAATTCTGGGCGCCGAGAAGGCACTTTTCCGTGCGCTTAAGACGCGCTCCAATACGCCCAAATATGGATTGATCTATCATTCGTCATTCATTGGCCGTGCAGGCCTCAAGAATAAGGGGCGCATTTCGCGTTTTCTGGCTAATAAATGTTCTATTGCCTCTCGCATCGATTGCTTCCTGGAACAGCCGACTAGCGTCTTTGGTGAAACGCTGAAGCAACAAGTGGAAGATCGCCTGAAATTCTACGAGTCGGGTGATGTGCCGCGCAAGAACATTGAGGTCATGAAGGAGGCCATTGAGGCGGCTAGCCAAGAAATCGCTGAAACTCCACAGTCCGAGAAGAAGAAGAACAAGAAGAAGAAACGTCAGGCAGAGGCTGACACGAATGGCGCCAGTAATGGTAATGGTACAGTCGTAGCCGAAGAGGAAACAGCGGAGAATGGCAATGGTGAGGCTGATGGCGAGCCCAAGAAGAAGAAAAAGAAGAAGAACAAGAACAAGCAAGCCGTAGAGGCGTAAAGACACATATACATATATGCATTTACGTTATTCCACACGTTGCTTAGTTTTTTAGTCTTAAGTTGAAAATCTATTTTACTTACAATTCTTTTCTGTATTTCATGATACCCCAGCTAAATAAACAATCAAATTTTAGACGGAGTTGCCTATTTTTTATTTCTTTCTTTATTTTCACACATCGTTTTATATACATACACATAATTGTTTAATTATAGCTAATTTTTTTATATTAATATTTTTAATTTTTTTTGTAACAATTTCAATGATAATTCAACCGTCCATCCTTCCTACTGTTGTGCTAAATATCGATTTAGTACAACCATTAATTATGTATTTTATTGCATTCATGACGAACATTTAAACACACAACAGTATTTAAATTCCGAGTGGTGACAACAGGACGGATATGGAATATATATTTTCGGTTTTGGGTAGGTTTGGAATTTGATAGGGAAATCAATGTGAGCCAAGCTACATAATCGACAATAATACATTTGGAATAATAATTGGATTTAACAAACAATTTAGCAACAAATAATCAGATTTTGAATATTTAATACAGAGTGGATAGCATAGAAAAGTATGTGTGTTGTGTGTGTGTGTGTGTGTGTGTGTGTGTGTGTGTGTGTGTGATGTGTTAGTGTTTATGTGTGTGTCTGTGAGTGTGTGTGGAACGTCATTAAGCTAATAAATATCATTGGAACAAATCAAACGCTGAGGAATTATTATTGCTGTTGTGATGCTGCTGCTGCTGTTGCTGTTGTTGCTGGAACGCACCGAAGTTGGCAAATGCTGCTGGCTGTGCCTGCATCTGTGGAATGTTTTGTTGCGGTGCCCCAAAAAGGTTGGGGCTGGTCAGTGGCGAGGGCGCGAGCCCACCAAATCCGCCGCCAGTTTGCACATTCAGCGGCGCCTGCGACCTGGCCGGACTCTGCGTTTTCAGCGTATTCATCGATGGTGCCGGCGCATGCGATTTGCCCGACTTGCTTATCAACAGATTGTCCAGATCAATGTTCAAATTGCCGGCCTTCAGGTTACCCGACCATGTGGCGCCCACATTTGTGGGCTGTGTGCTGGCAGAGGTCGTGGCGCCGTTTGTATTGATGTTATTATTGTTATTGTTGGATATGCAAGTCGGCTGCAACAGGTTGTCGCCGGCGACAGCAGCAATTGGCGGCAACATGTTATCTGCAAAGAGCGCACAAACATTTTCGGATCAGTTGGGAATAAAGCCAAACATAAGGCATCTATTGACATAGGCATAAGAAATATAGAAAAGCATTGGAATGTCTGTGTGTGAGTGTGTGTATGTGCGTCTAATTGTTAAACAAATTGATTATGTGATGAGTGTGCGTGTGTGTGTGAGTGAGTGTCGATTGGAAGCATTTGTTGTTGTTAAACAGGCGCAGCTAACTCAATCAGCTAAGTGCAGTTGCATAAACAATTGTTTTTAACAACAAACAATTGCCGTTATTATTGTTGTTGTTGATGTTATTTGTTTACCTAGTGTGTCCGCGGCTGTGGCACAATGCCCGGTATATTGAGAAAAGCTTTCAATTATATATATATATATATATATATACAAATATATATATGTAAATACATATTATTTTTTCGATATTTTAGTTGACCGCAAGAATATATATATTTTTTTAAATGATATCCAAATTGTGCGTTTGCAATATAAATTGTTAAAAAAGGGAAAAAGGAATAGAAATAAAATTGAAATATTTGTTCAAATCATATCTGTTAATAACTGCTAACGAACTACATATGTATATACATAGTATATATATTCTTCATGCATATAGCATAGTGTTGAAATTCCAAAAAGTTTACTTTTGGCTTTACTTTTGGTTTTATTTCGAAGCATTCAAATTTATCAAGATATTTATGTAGAGTAACGATAATATATATATATATCTATAGATAGCAGGTATTATTAAGCTAAATCCATTGGTGATTATTTCGAATAATTTTCAAGTTCTATTCTAACACTTCTTTATATAGTTCGCAAATTTCATTAGACATATTTAGTACATGTCTAAGATGAACTCAGATTCATTAACTTTATGCATATATGATATTGATATTATAATAATGTTGTTTCTTGAACTATTGCTTATATCTAAAATATGTATTAAAGAGAAAATATCTAAACCTACACATTTTGGTTTGCAGCTCAAGCCAAACTTGTTGCCAATATTCAAGTGATTCTAGGCCAAAAATTAGCTTATATTTAATATATCTTAAATTTTCATAATTTGGAAACTCTTTGACACAGCAAAGTTTTCAATAGTAAAATGTGTTCGTCGATGTGAAACATCAGTTATGCGACAAATTAAATTAATACACTAAAAGATTTAAACCGGATCCATTTACAATTTTCATCTTTTTAGTTTCTTATGTACTCAATGATGTACTGAATAAAAATAACACTAAATTATTAAAATTTTACATATTATAGCTTTGAGCTTATCCAAACTAATTGCTCTGCTCTAAGGTCGCTGTATCGAACAGCTGGTAGCATGTGCCCAGAATGTGTTGGGCTAGCTCGCGGCACTCGTCGGACGATTCACCGCCCACGAGCGGCGAGTGCACAAGCTCTTCCAACCAACGCTTGAACTCGTTGAGAGCCTCAGCAAAATGGGCACCCAACAGGTGGGTGGGCGTCGTAACCAGAGCTACGCCTAATAGCTGCAGGGTAGCCGCACGAACTTTCGCCTCGGCGCTGAAGCGCACAAAGGTGCACAGATCGAAGACCTCGCGTGTCATCGCCGGCAGCAGCGGGCAGTTCTGAGCGCACACGATCAGCACGGATAGCGTGTGCAGCATGTTGACCAGCAGCTGGGTATCGATGTCATGGGAAATATTCTCATATTTCACATAAAGCATTTGACGCGTGCGCTGGCCGCGCACCAGGCCAAAGAAGAATGTGCCGGCAACGGCATGGAAGGCATTGATCTTAGCCTGGCTGCCTGGCGTTTCTCTTTTACTCAGGTAACGCTTTGTCTTGGCTCGCAATCGTTCACGTATGACGCGCTGCGCTTCAGCCATCCGTGCATCAGCAGCATCTTTGTCGGAGTCCAGCTGGAATTTGCGAGGCTGCTTGGTTACCGGTGGCACAATGTCCAGGATCTGCTCACCAGTCGCTGGCTTAAACTCATCACCAGCTAGCTCCTTGGCTGCAGCAGCCAATACCTGTAGTATAAGAATCCGTACATTGGCCGCATAGCGCGAATTGTCCGTGTGGAACATGCGACAGAGAAGCTCCGCACAGGCTCCTGGCTTAGCTACACAGATGGCAACACAGCAACGGAATTGGGTGCGCTCAAAGTCCTCGAAATAGTACTGCATCTCAAGTACGATGAACAGCTCCATCAGCTCAAGCGCCAGCTTGACGTCCTGCTGCGCCAGCTGACTGCGTATCAGCTGCTCGGCAGTGGCCATGGCTCCCTCAAAGATCTCATAGTTCGCCACTTTGGTGCGTAGCAGGTGCAGCAGGTCAAGCACAAATTTTGGTCGCTGTTCCAGGCTGCTGGAAATGTCATTCGACATGTCATATGGTTTCAAATCATCGTCATCGTCCTCGTCGAGCGGCAGTGTTGGTTTCTCATCGTCGTCCGAGTCCAGGTCCAGTTGCATTTTAACTTTCTCTTTAGCTAACTGTACAGTTGGTGTGGGCAGCTGCGGTTGCTCCTCATCCTCCATAAACTGAGCCATGTGCAGCTCGAGGCGCTGCAGCAGCTCTTGACTAGGTCTAACATCTAGTTGCGCCCTGCTGGGATACTTGAAGTTCGCCAGCATTTCAAGCTCCTCGATGAGATGCCAGTGTGGTGTTTCCTGTAATGCAGTGTAATCGAATTTCAATCGATCATCATCTGGCGCCTTCTCGTTTATCATGTAATTATACAGCAGTTCCACGGTTTTCATGCCCAGATATCTCTGCACCATATCCGGCGACTGCAGATGATGACTCAGTCCGTCGTGCAGCTGTCGCTTGTGTTCGTGTTCCATATTTCCATTACATTTTCCAGTCACTACCAACAGCTTGCATATAGCCACATGCTCCTGACTGCTCATCTTTTGTAGAGTGAGTCGCTTGGACCATATGCCCAACAGCTGCTTGAAAAGCACGTGCAGTTCCATGGCTGCCGTCACGGCAAGATAGCCGACTAAAGAGTAAAGTGGTCCATTCTCTGTGGGCGTACGCTGCAAAGGCAGCTTCTGGAGCAAACAATGTTTCCAATGTTTCGTCTTCATTGCACAGGGGCCCAGCAGCACGTAAAGATTAAGCTGAGCACTGAGCGCACACTGTGCCACTTTAAAACAGGCCGTTGGCTCCAGATTATGTAAAATTTGTTGCACTACGCTGCGTGATCTTGGGGCGACCGCAAGATCTTCGAGCACATGCAACAGGTTCTCCAGCGTGGAAGCGTTAAAAAAATTGCTAAGCACGCGCGATAGCATCCAACTAAACGGAGTTGGATCGAAGTATCCAGTCTGATCCTCACACTGCAGCACAAAGTACACAGCTCTGAGCCATTGCTGCAGCAGCAGGCGTCCGTAAGTGATGGTCGCAAATATCGCTGGTAGCTGTCGCCCCACCTTGTTGGCCACCAGGCCTGGTAGTCCAATTAACAACTGTATAAACTGCATAATCCGCGTATCATGTTCGTCCACCAGTCGCTCGGGCAACACTTTAATGGTGCGCGCAAATCGTTGCATTAGCGCTCCACGCTGACGTGTTAGATGCAGCAAGCAAACGGAGAGCAAACACTGATCCTGCACAAGGGCGGCGAGCATGGAGGCAACAGTGTTGGGCACACGCTCCAGTTGGTGTTGCAGAGTCTCGAATGCAACTTCCGCATAGCTGATGCTGAAATCCAATTTGAACATATTTAAAACATCCACATCAGCTGTGGGCTGTGGCCAATCCCTTGTGAACAGCCTGCCAAGCTGGGCGAGCAGAGCTGCATACTCGTCCCCTGCCAGTGGGGACCAATCAACAACACGGCAATCGAGCCCCACAAGTTGTTCTGGCGTTGTGTATCCGGGCAGGGCACCAGCGCTGAGCAATTGACGCAATGTGTCAGCCACATAGCTGACATCTGCCGCGCTCTGCACGCATGTCAGATCTCGTAAGTTTGCAATGGCCTTCGATAGGGTTAGGCGAATTGATTCCGAGGGCGGGGTCAGCAACGTCTTTGCGACGTGCTGAATTTGAACAGCTGCATTGGAGTGGAAAGGAAGAAAAAGAGAACGAGTGCATCCGATTGGATTATGTTGACCGTTATGTGTGGTAGCTAGCTTAGCAACAAGAGTAACAGATATTAAAGAGAGTGAGAGAAAGATATAGAGTAGGCGGGACTCTTTCTTATATACAAATCGCGCTGTCATGCAAAACGTTTGATTGGACGCCCACTAAATACGTAAAGTGATCTATGCTAGACCGAATCCTTATGCGAATCCTAATAACTAGTTATTAATGCTAAATGAATATATGTAAACTCACCCATTGGCATGCTCTGGTGAATCGACAAATCACCCAATCCGGCCAGCAGATCCGTGGCCGTTGTTGCTGTTGCTGGTGTTGCGGCATTGAACAGGTCAAAGGCATCATTAGCTGGCGTCGCAGTCGTCAAAAGGTTGCCATCCAGTGCTGATGTGGATGACACCGTCGCAGTGCTAGAGCTTTGGAACGCATCAAAGTCCGCAAACTCATCATTGCTTGCCGCCGGCAATATGCCCGTCGAGGGCGGTAATGAACCGCTGCCAAAAGCAGTCGCAAAGTCACCAAATTCTTGCGTGGGAGCAGCATCGGCAGCACGCGGATTAAAGTCATCGTCGTCATCAATAATGACAGCTGCGCTATTAAGTGTCTTTTCGACTTGCGGTGATTGCTGTACAGGGCTCGATGAACACGTCTTGAAAAGATCATCCAGCAAATCATTATTGTTACTCGGTGTACTGCTCTTGTTGTTGTTAATGGGCGAACCGCCGCCCATTAGATCAACGCTATTTGTGGTGGGCGTGTCGCGGTGCGTGGGCGAGTGAATGCCGGCCGCGTTCGGTGTCTTGCCAAAGTTAGCTGCAGCACCCAAATTGATTTTCTTTTGCGGTGGCGGCGGCTTTGAGTTGCCAACTGATGTGGGCTGCTTGGACACCGGCGAGCTGACCGCCTTTGAGCGTATGTTCATATTGAGGTTTGATGGTTTGCTCTCAACAGCCACCTCAGCGGGACTAGCACGATCATTGTATCGATAGTTGCGCCTGCAAAAAAAAAAAAAAAGATAAAATTGATTATTCCAAAAATAAAATAAATTATGAGGTTGTTCACCTGGGACTGGGTGAATCACTGTCGGAGCCCTCGCGCTCGCCATCGTATTGAGTATCGTCGTCCTCGTAACGGTCCGCAGAGCTCTTATCAGAATCTAAAGAATACATTTGAAACATCAATAAACATAGATACCTATAATTTTGAGAAACATATTTTTTTTTTAACTACTTACACCAATTATCACCGCGATTGTTACGCCAATCTCCGTCGTTGTATCCTCCGCTGCCGCCGCCTCCTCCACTGTAGCCGCTGTAGCCACCGCTGCGGGAGCCCATGGCATCACTGCTCATACCAATATACTTGTCCTTATTCTTTTTGGCTTTTTTGCGCTCTTCGCGCAAACGATCGTCGTCTTGAATAAAGTCTATAAGCTCTCGTACCTTATGCCTAACATTAATACCCTGATCCTTGCCGCCCTCGTCCGTAAACGTGTAATTCTCTAATGAACGCAGATCGTAGATGTGCTCCCGTGACGACGTGACCACGCGCTCCGAACCATTCCGTACCAAATAGTTCAACAGCAACAAGCTCTATAAATGTATTAATTAATTAGCATGTGAAAATATACAAATAATTGATTTCCTTACCTTGTACGTTCGTCTCCAATTGGTTTTATTGTCCTGCAGCATGCGTTTCCAAAGCATGGACATGACTTCCGGAAAGGTCTCATAGGAGAATGTGGCATGCGCCAGCTCCTGCATGAGCGGACCTGTTGGACCCCAAGGATCATCGTTTGTAGCCTCACGCACCTTGCCCTCGATTTCTGTGTAGTTCATTACGACATTGGTGCTGCATAATAGTTAAATACAGTTAATGATGAATTATTAATCATGAAGAATTAGTTGCAGAGAAACATTAAAACCAATTTGAAATGTTGATATATATTTGAATTACGATACATCAGCAAATCAACAAAAGCCCGTATAAATATGGGAAAATAAACATGCAGGTATAATATATGAATTCAATTGAGAGCAGTAACAAATAGAAAATAATTTATACAAACATATTTATTAAATAATGTTAATGAAGTTCAGCTCATTTCATCCTAATGGTACGAATTTATAGTCTATACACTTGTTTCATAATTGATTATGGACAAACATGATATAAAAAGTGTGAATTGTCACAATTGAACCTTATCAGTTGGAGATAAGCACTAAACGGACTTGGAGAATGCACCTGGGATTTACGACTACCGTGTATGTATTATTGAAACCAAATTGGGGCAACCAGTCGGAGGCAACGGAAATGGTCTCCACATTTCGTGGAGAAAATTGAAAGCTGAACGAACACGCACAGAAAAGTCAAATGACATCGACAGTAAATTATGATAAAAGGTAGTAATTAATAATAAGCGCTCGTAATTGGAATTGGAATTGAAATTTCACTGGAAAGTCAAGTGGAAGCACGAATGTGAGCACAGCTGGAATGCATATCTTATTTTGGGGCATAGCGTTAAGCAAACAAAATGTTTTCTTGATAAAATATGTGTATACACATGTATAGGTATGCGTGTGCGTGTACTTATAATATTCAACTGCATATGTATGTGAGAGTTGCTATTACTGCTGTGAAATGAGCTCCAACGTATTTATATACAATCAAATCTCGACAAAACGAACAACCTTGAATATAATAAAAGCGACCAACGGCAAACAAAGCACAGCGTTAATCGCTCTTCCATAAACGTGGAGAATAAGCAAAACTATATCACTTTTGGCACGACTGCATTTGTAGCACCTGTATATTGAAAGAGACAGGTATTTGGGGAGTGGATGGGGATGGGGGTGAGTTGTAGTTGACGAAGGGCGTGGGAGTACTGGAGCCCCCCTTTTACTTTTGTTTCTTTTGCGGTTGTTATCTATAACTATACTCTAATTTTATGTATACCAATTATGCTGGAAAACTTACACTTTGTCCGCCAATTCGCGCACTTTCCACAAACTGATAAATTTATCAACCATTTTAACTTAATTCTCTGCTTTGGAATTTTTCACACAAACTTGCCAAGTTACTGGCAGACAAAACTAGTTTTTTTTTTGGGTTGTATATATGTATATGTATTACGTATGCATATATGTTGTTGCACAAATATCGCGTTACGACGAATCACATGTAGTTGTACACGTTTTATTACTATAAGCCAAATAATAAGTATAAAATTTAAACGAAAATGCAAAGTAAAATTACTGCACTCTGCAGGCAGAATTTTGGTGAGCTGTCTCCCGTCAGTGTTGCTAATATTTCGAGTGACAGTGCTGTAAATGCGAAATGGTGTCAGTGGTGCAATAAAGTTACTTTAAAAATATCGATATAATATCGACGCATATCGATGTGTAGCCAATAAGAATATTGTACAATACTAGACGGCTGCCGTTGCCGTCATCTGTGGAGCCGCAGAACTTGGAAAGGAAAGTTTTAATAATTGCTTGAAGTAAATTATAAATTAATCATAACGTTCATATTTAGCAATTTTCTGTTCAAACATCACCTGTTGTCATCAAACCGTTTCGTAACAGCCCGCGGAGTATTTTATGCAAAAAATGTAAACAAAAAGGTTATGTAAACTTCATTGGTCTTACAGCGTGAAGATTAGTCTCACTAGCCGCAGCACTCCACGGATACACAAGGAACATAACTGAAAATGTTGGGACTACAGCGATTTGCCGGCAGCATTGGCGTACAGCTATATCGGCGAGCAACATACAGCAGTAATGCACGTGCGGCAAGTGCGGCACTTGCAACGGCGACGAATAATGGACAAGCAGTGGGATCAGGTGCATCTGAAGAGACAGAGGTGCATACAGCGCCAACAGATGTCAATGCTAAGAAGCCAAAGATTTCGGGTAAGTACAATCATATAGTTATCCAATGAAATTATTTTCACAATCTAATCATTTGAAGGCATGGTCGCTGCAGCATTTGAATCGTTAAGAAACGAAAATGAATCCACTGGAAAAGCCACAACGAACATTTCAGGCTCCTCGCCAGCCGTTAATAATATAGATGAACGCATCGTCAATGCTAAAACTGTTAATGGCCTTTTGGCTATAACCGAAAACAACACCGCATTTTCACGTAAACATGCACTGAAGATTGTCTCAATACTAGCCGAATGGAGCACCGTAAATCGCGTGAAAATATCTGAATTTGAGAATGATTCAAGATTTCTGCGTGTTTGCCGAATGCTAGGCCGCACCGTGCCAAAGAATGACAATGGTAAAAAAAATGGCAGTGGAAGTGGCACGAACAACTCCAACAAACGCATTGCTGGCTTTCGCACCGACGATCTGAACACAGTTCTTAGTGTTGCTGGAGACGATGAAGCCGCCAAGCTAATAGCTAGTATAAGTCTCCCGCAAATGGTTAAAGTGATGAGTACACTGGCACAGCGCAAACGCCGTAGCACGCCTTTGCTGCGTTCACTGGCTTTTAACATTAGCAGCTGCTCAGAACAATTAGATTTGAAGCAAGCTGCCGATGTCCTGTATGCCATGTCCACTTTAAACTTTCAGGACTCTGTGCTCGGGGCAAAAGTGTGTGCTGATGTGCAGACTGCTCTGCCAAAGAATACTGAAAAATCGGCTGTTGTCGGCTCCGTGCTCACCAGTCTGGGCATAATGCGTTATCGAGATTTGGGTAAGTGCTGAACACCTTCCACTCTTCATAGAAGTTAAACTATTCAGATTGCAGATATATTGGAATCGCTTACACAGTGGCTGCTGAAGAACAGCGAAATTTGTCGACCTCAGGATCTGAGCGCTTATTTCCTAACATCAGCGTTACTTAACTTTAAGAGTGCACATTTGGAGGATGTTCGTAAGAAGCTGGCGAAATCAATAGTCCGTGAGGACTTCACTAAGCAATCGGACTGGGTGAACTATGTTTGGTCACTGACACTGCTGGGTATTGTGGAGCACAGTCAGATTGAATCGGTGCTGAGGTTGTGCATACATATCCATTCTTAAACCGAACTTCACTAATTACTTTCAACTTACAGCACGGAATTTCTGACTAAATTGGAGAGTGATAAGGCGGTCTTCACGCCAACTTGCAAAATGAGGCTACTGAATCTAAATAGTTATGCGCAACTATGCCTGACCGACTACAAGGGAGTTTTGCTACCAGTCGATAGTCCAGCATATAATGTTCCAATGGCACACACGAAATCCAAACAGATTCTTGTCAACGGAATGCTTGACGCGTTAAAGAGTCTGTTGCCTGCCGTAAATCATATGGAAGGTTCGGTCGACAGCAAAATGGGCTTCTTAATTGGTAAGTCACTGCAGGCAATGTTGATTGTTGGTCTTTAAAACAATATTCCAATTTTAGATGCGGTATGCCAATTTGATGCAAAATGTAATCCCCTTCCGCTGGACAATCAGCATGCTGATGCTATTAAGTAATTGTTGCTATATGTGACGTAAGAGCTTTAACTCATAGCCAATTTATTCTACTTTTAGAATCGCCCTAATGGTAGTTGATTTCCATGACATATGCCACGGAACGCATCGAAGTGCTAGCGGCCCAACGAACCTGGCGTTTGATCTGCTGGAAAGGAGTGGCTATCAAATTATACCTGTGCCTCACAGCGAATTCAGCACCAGTGACAAATTACTGAAGCGCGTTCAGTATCTGGAGGCAAAGTTTAAGGCCATTGTTAGTAAATAATTTCATTAATAGAGAGTTGTCCCACTTATCAAAATTGAATTGTTTGATTATTGTAGTTTTATAAAAAGAATCAGATAACTGCATAAAGAAAGAATATACAATTGCCGTAAGTAGACTTGTTTGTAATATGCCCGGATAAAACTTTTAATTTGATAAACTATTTAACTGGTTTTTGTTTTGTTTGCTTTTTAATTTATTCATTATCCAATTTGCTGCTGCGCTGCTTATTCATGCCCACCTTCCACCACAATCCTGTCTCCTGGAACTCGGTGGCCACAGCAGCTAGCGTGTGGAATAGATTGCGCGCCAGCATGTGACTATTGCTCACATGCAGTATGAACTTGGGATCGTAGACCTTTTCCAAGTCCTCGATCTTGTAATGATCGCGAGTTTCACGCTCTGTCAGACAAATGCAGTTCCATGGCGACCAATCATCGCTTTTGTTCCAGCGAGGTAAACTAACGTAAAAAACATTTGTTGTAAAGAGCAATAATTTAATTAATCCATACTTTAAGGGAACACTTACCGCAATTCATTTAGATTCTCCGACTTGCTCAGCGCCGAATGACCATGCCAGATTTTATCTATCAAATGACGCACATCGTCCTGCTGTATGACAAAGGCAAAAGATGAGGCGCATTTGCGTTTGCGCTCATCGCGCTGAATACAGCGCAGAATCGACTGATAAACATTATTCTCTGTGGCCACCAACTGAAAGAGAATTCGCATTAGTAACACAGTCAAGCAGATAACGTAGCTCACCTTTAGGTAATAGCAATGCTTGCAAGTGTCCACGTGACTCTGGCGCGTGCGGATTGCAAAGTCTGCATAGGGCTTGACCTTCTTGCAGACGATACACATGCGCGACGGCACCTCTGGGAGAGAGATATATCACTATACGCCAATATATGCTAGTTGCTGATTACTTACTGTCCGGTATGCCATCCTTCTGAAATTTAATCAGCTCAAAGAACAATATGTTCTGGCGCTTGCGCAGAATTTCCACATCGCACGACTTGGTATAGAGCAGCAAGTTCCTCTCTCGATCAAACAGATCGAAGAGCTAAGGATAAAAGATTTATAGCAATGTATACACAGCTCAATGCCACAGTCTTACCTCAGCGAAATTCGGAAAGCAGGACTCTTCAGCAACCAACTGCATGACGCGTCCTAACAGCTCCAGACGCTTCTCCTTGTCATCCGTCTTTCGCAAATCCTTATAAATCTCGGTTAGAAAACGCACACGTTGTGTACGCAACAAGTCCAAATGTATTTTCGTATCGTTGTAGCCAATCCATTCAAGGGGCTTGCCCATTTTCTTCAGCAGCTGATCGTTGCGGAAGTCCTCCATGGCCAAGTGGACGAGTCGACGCTGTCGCTCCACACCGTTGAGCAAGCTGATCTCCTTGTCCAGTAGAATATTCACCTCGGATATTCTGGCGGGTCCCTCATAGTTGGCCGCAATGCGCTTGAGTTCAGCCCGCTTCCAGCGCGAGATTTCCGCAAAGAGCAAATCGAAGTCATCATTGGTCCGTGGAAACTGCTTGATTTTTTCATTGCGCTCCACTCGCTGCTCCACGCACTTCTCATAGCGCTCGTCCTCAGCCAGGCGATTTTTAACCAGTCGTCTGAGAAGAAGAAAATTATCAAAAGATCTTTAATTGAGTTCACATTCATACCTATATTCCTCGGCACGTATATGTATATATTTCCAGAGTATCCAGCGTCTCCAATTGCGCTGTATCAAAAGAATCTTCTCGAGCTTATGCTCGGCGCGTTCTATCTGCGCGTAGGTCTGATATTTGCCGGGCATGATTTCATAATCGGTGGCCGTCGACTCGTATCTAACGTTGATCTTATCCAGGAAACATTGCACCGACTGCTCATGTGCTGTGTTCTATAAGAGATAATGAAATAGACTTAGTTATAAGTTACCACCAAATGACCTTAGCCGTAGGCTTACCAAAATCTTTTCCTTGTGTTCCCAGGTTTGGGTGTCGCGTGTACGATAGCGTTTATATTTCCATTTGTCAAAGTATGGACCGGTTTGTGTGAAGGCATCTAGAAATTGTTTCCCCGTTTTGGTGTCCTTGTAGCCGCACAGAAAAGGCTTCACAATCGCTGAGTTCTCGATCTCGACCACAATATTCTTGGGCTGTCCATCTGGCGTGTCCTCACCGGAGATGTGAACCGTCAAATAGTCAGGCAAGCGATATTTTCTATATGAATTATTGCGAGATTAATATATATATCATATAGACAACCTTCTAGCTACTCACTCGTAGTAAACGCGTAGACTCAATTTGGGTACATTGCCACACTCGTCGGGCTTTGGTGTGACCAGCTCCAGGTCGAATTTGTGTATGCCAAAATCATCCGAAATTGTTGCATATATGGGCACCGTGTTACAGATCACGCTACCCTCTTGCTTGATAAGCAGCAGCATTGGATCAACATCAAATCTGCGCGCCATATCTTGCTTCACCTCGGCAATGGTCATGCAATTGGGATAGACCTGGGCAATCAAGTTGTCCGGCGATATGCAAAACTTTACGGTCACATTTTGGGTCTCCACGATAAGGGTCGACTGCTCCGACTCAGAGCTACGTGGCATATAGTCTGGGCCACAAAGCGACCGCACCCTCGGGCGTTGTCTAGGTGGCACATTGAGCTGCATATTGCAGACAGTTGTCGGCAAGAACTCCTTCTCGCTCATCTTGAAGCTCCTCAAAATGATTAGAATATATAATATATATATTCGGATGTATATATAGTTTAACTTTGAGGATCTCTAACTAAATCTGCCTGCTGTGTTTCAATCTCTATCTCTCTCTTTCCCTGAGTGTGTGAGTGTGATGGGCCCTTCAATGAGACTGTTGTTGGTTGGGTCAGGTTGTTGGGGGTATGAGAATTGATTTGTTCAATAAATCAGTTGCTTGGCGCCCTGTTGTGGCAACGTGCCATATTTTCCCGTTAAGCAACGATTTTTTACTGTTTATTATTTAATTGAGCACTGAGTTTTCTCACGCATTCTGTTGTCATTGCTGTTGTTGCTGTTACTGTATTTAAATGAATTTTATTAACGCTTTTTTTCATTGGCTTAGCTCGGAGTGAAAGCTCCGCAGAAGTTTTTCTGATTGGCCTTATTTGATTGTTAGCCAAATTCCATATCTTAACACATATGCATATTTTTTGGTTATTAACAATAAAATGAATCTTCAAGTTGTTATCATTTCATTATTTATTGCACAACATTCGAACGACTGATGTGTGAATGCCGACAGTAATTACTTTTACTAAATGCTTTTTAAGTTGTGTCTTGCTTCAATCTCTTCAGATTGTTTATATGTATACATATATACGCATGTGTGTATTTGTTTGCTGGAAGGCATTCCACAGGTAATCATGATTGGCTATGAAATAATGACGTCTATTAAGGGTCATTTGCAACTGGTTTATACAGGGTAGATCAAATGATGTCGTATATCGAAGCCTAGGAGCAAATATATTTGAAAATCTTTGAAATGAAAAATAATAATTATATGTAGGAATATATGTAAATATATATGTATGTATGTTTGTAAATATGTGCTAAGAGCCCTTTTAACTTTCTTCTCTCTTCTATTCTCTCTTCTATCAATCAATATATCCATCTCTTTTATTTTATGTATCTATCTTCTATACATCTTTCTATTATTCTATCAATCAATCAATATATCTACCTATCTAGCTTTCTACCTGTTGTTCTTGTATAAAGCAAAAAAGTTGAAAATCTGTTTTCTTGCATATACATAAGTTGTAATACTAATTAAAATAAAATTAACACTCATATAGCTAACATTAACACCCCTTAGCTGTAGCAACATCTATAAACTAATCCAGACTTCAGTCTCACATACTCACTGTGCAGCTGGCATATAGTGAAAGTGAGGATATTTAAAAATATAGAAAACATACAAGCGATCTTTAAAAACTTTGGATCAAGAGGCCGGAATAGCTTTTTGAAATTTGATATTTTTTGATATTTGATATTTTGCATAATTAACAAAATTGTTTCAACTGCAGCTCAAAAACAAAAGTTGCGCTTTAATTGAATTAATAAATAATGTTTTTATTGTAATAGAACTTGGACTTAAGATTAAGGGGCGTCAGTGCGGACTTGTGATCGGCACGTGCCACTTGCAGTCGGAAGGGACGCCCATTGAAATAGTAATCCTTGCGATGCTGGACGCGCAGCAGTTTGCTCTGGGCGGTGGGCGTGGTTTCAGGAGTTGCTGTTGTTGTTGGCCTGGGTGACGTTGTCGTTGACGTGGTCGTTGAGCTAGGCAGCTCCTCCAGAATGGGCCTAATCTTCATGGGCTGATAGTCGTAGCCAACACCGGGTATATAGCGATACGGCAGCGGGGGAATGGGTATGAAATAGATTTTCGAGTCCTTTTTGGTCTTCTTCGTTTTGCTGCCGTTTTTGTTGTATTTGCGCAGATTGAGCGGACGCGAGGTTACCAAGTAGTCCATATAGAGATTGTCCAGTGGGGGAGACTGCACCATCACTTTGTTGACCAGACGTGAGGGCGTGCGCCTGACGGGGCCGACAACGTCTGTACCGCGCATGCTGTAGGAGTAGGTGCTGGCTAAGCTGGGTGTGGCCAGAGCGAGCAGCGCCAACAGAGAAGTCAGAGATGGCATGCTTTACAATCGAGTAAAGAGAAAGAGGGAAGTGGAAATCATTAGGCACATAAATATGTATGTCAAGGCAATTGTATAAATGTGTCCACAAACTGCGGATCAGGCGCCCATGCCCTGCACTCGAATCGCAATTGTTTCGGGCAATGATTGATGGACTAATGGCTACCAAAATATGAATAATAGAGTTAAGTCGAGCAATGGCAAGCGTTTGATTGTTTTTTTTTTTTTTTTTTTTTTTTTTTGTATTTTTTGTATTTTTCTTTTCAATTTTGCAAGTCACAAATGCCGAATAATTCGAATAATAAATAAATCGGCTGTGCGCATCAAAGCATGAAATGTTTTTTGCTGAAAATGCCCGCCACTTTATTGTAAAGTTTCTCACGTTCCAGACGCAAAGCGAAGAAACAAAACAGATTTCAAGACTCTCGATTTGATTTACTTAAATGAAAGCATTTAATGCACGCTAATCAAAACGCGGACGACGACGTCGACGAAGACGCCGGCTTCGCAGTCGCTGTCGCTGTCGACGCCCGCTGAGCAATTACGCTAATGAGCATGGCGAGCGCCATCTGGCGGCGCATTTCAACGCCTGAGTGATTAATGAGTAAGTAAAAATAAATTGATCAATAAATAAGCCGAAAAAAAAAAAAACAACAAAAACAAAAGCAAACAAAAAAATAGCCAAATCAAATCGGCGGCAATTGGCGCAGACTAAACGGCATCAATTTAGCATCGAGACAAGCGCGATAATTCTAACATGTTTGGGGCAGAAAGGTTGCGCCCCCAAACTGCCTGATTATGCAAATTAAGGCAGCAGCGTCATAAATAAGCTCGTTTTAGTATTATCTATCATTTATCTATTTGCTATTGACTTGATATCTAGTTTCTAGTGAAATTCGCCATTGGCGATTCTAGCAAACATGGCATGTGGCGCCCTCTATTGACCTTGCAGCTCAAGTGAAAAGAAGAAGAGCTCCGAAATTGATAAATTGCAGAAAGTTCGCCAATAATTATCTGATCACCCGAACTGCTGCAGTGCGAGACGCCCGCATGAAATATGATCAGTAAAAAATGGCAAAACGCCTTTTTAGCTTTCTTCTGACTTTTGGCAGGTTGTGGGAGTGTTCCAGCATTCTATCAATGTAATTTGATATTAAAAGTCTAGCTAGCTAACTAGCCAGCTGAATGATCACTCATCCGAGATAGCTGCAAAGATAACAGAACTGAACAGTATGAAATTTGAAAAATTTGCACAGTCAACCAGATTTGCTAAATTTGTAATTTCCAGAAGATTAATCAGCATTTGTCTGAGTCTGTCACTTGGCTGCTGCCTAATGATCTATCCACTCAACATTCTAAATTCTTCTTCTTATTCAAATAAAGAATCGTATATTTTTTTATTATTATAATACTCTTTAGCCAGTCAAGGTCGTCTTTGTTTTATGCCTATATCATTTGTTGAACCCGACTAATTAAGTCACAATCGGCGAATACAGAAGGAAAACGAAAGACTTAGGCAACGAACTGGCCAGCGTTGCCGCATTTATGCATAAAATGCTTAATTAATAAATTTCTCAGCTGCTGTCAACTGCACAAACAAACAACAGTTGTTGCCTATGCAAATTGACAGCAATCAATTTATGGGCATTTATTCAAACTGCACTCACTTTAAGAGGGGCGTCGTTGATTGCAGCAGCAGAAGCTGTTTGTAATATTTATTGAATTTATTTGCCAACGTGATGAGCCGTTAATAATTATGGAGTGTCCTTGTCCTTGTTGGGAAATTTCAAATATGTGCATAAATTATATATTACTGATGATGCTTCAGTATTTAAATTTAAAAAAAAACTTTTATTGACTTTTGCTTCTCGGAAAGCTGTAAATTGTTTGACAAGTATCTTATGATCACGATTTGATTTATGCACGCTTTATACAACTGTTACTCCTGACATTACGTTTCCGATTCCCGATTCAAAATCTTCAATTTTTATAAGCTGGGCGCGCAGCGTTAGTTTCAGACGTTGTGAACGCCTCGAAGAGCGGCAAATAAATGAGATCTGCGGACTATGTGTAATTTGTTTTTTTTTTTTTTTCTTCTTAAAACCAAAATCACTTTGCTGCCGCAGTCGGCGTCGTCGGCTGCTGTTTTCGTCTTCGTCGCCGTCGTCGTCGTAGTCGTCTAGCTGCGACGTCATCAACTTGGAGTTGCTTGACTGTAAGTGTGAGCGGTGCTCAGTTGCTGGCTGAGCTCAACTCGTATCGATGTGTGTGAGGTCCGACACGATCTCGATGATGAGCCAGCCGAACGAAGTGCATCAATTTGCCAGTTTATTGTTTGCCCGCTTACTGTTACAGTTTGCCATTGCACTTTGCGGGTTTTGCCTTACTTTGCAACGTCTAGCTCTGCCCGGCTCTGCCCGGCTTTGCTTGGCTTTGCTACTTGGCTGACAAATTCAACAGGCCGAACAGGCGAATTGATCCATTTCAATTGCCAAGAGCGGGGACGCCGTCAGTTGGAAAGTGTCAGAGCAAGGAAACTCTATATCATCAGCCGACCACTCATGTACTTAGTTTTTGATTAAATTACCAACTGTCAACTGGCTACTGCAACAGGTAGCACTACAGGTATCTGGGCTACTACTGCCTTGCAGGCTTTTGTCTTTCCGATATGTGCACAAATTAGTTACAAATGAACCTACGACAACAAAGGCTGCTGGGTAACACGAAGCTATTGTGCAAATCAGGTTGTTATTGACAGGCCACCGCATGCCACACAGTTGAAGCTGTAGCTGTAGCTGAAGCAGAAGCTGAAGCTGGACCTGTGCGTGTGCCGCTTAAAGGGTTTTTTATACAGCAATTGGCGCCACAGGCGTTACTCGAGCTCATTTTAAATGCCATTGCGTGATGTGTTGACGTTTCTCTCTCTCTCCCTTGACTGTCTTTCTGTGCTATTGGCCGGGTTAGTGGCCCGCTTCGTTGACCTTTTTTGAGCATTGTGGAAGTTGACTTCCAAACTCTGACCCAGTCTGCTGTGGGAAGTCGTATATGATTAGCAAAATTGATAGCCAACTTCCATTTCTTTTGGTGATGCAAAGGTCTAAGACTCTAGCTGGCCGCCAGCCACTAAGTTGCTACCGAGTTTAATGGCCACTAATTAAAATGATAAAAACAACATTCAAAAGTGCTGTTGTCGGGCGTTATGTAAACAGCATTTGCCCCATGTATGTATGTATGTAGCTTAATAGCAGCAAGCACTTTCTCATCTTTCACCAACTAAAGCAAACACTAATTGGCCCACGTTTCTAGCAGCAGAAATTACATGTGTCTGGATATGGTATCTGAGTGCCTATCTAATTAAAGCGCAACCTTTTCTTTTACTTTAATTTTCATTTTAGTGTTGTCTGTGCTCTGTGCGCAAACAAATGACATAACCGCAAATATATCATTTGCCATTTGTTTACCTATGCCAGAGCAGGCTCCCGGTCACAGTGGAATGGCAATCAAAACACCTTTAAATATTAATTAGCCGTGCCATGGCAGCACCGATAGCATCGACAGCATCGACAGCTTCAACAGCATCGACAGCATCTGGCTTCCCCTTTTCAGCAATTACGCGTAGCCAATGTACACATATAGCAAAAGTGTGTGTTGAAGTGCGTAAACTCTCGCATAGCAGCAGCAGCAGCAGCCGCAGCCGCAGCAACTCGAACGAATTTGTATAGCTGCTCCTCAATGGCTGCAAAGTCTAATCTAGCTAACTGCACGCAGCTTAGTACAAGTTCAAGAACAACAAGTGCTATCTGGCGCTGGCATAATTGTTAACGATTAGACAACACAAATCACGAACGAGAGCCAGAGAGACAGAGGACAGAATAGCTTTCGTATCTCATATCTGCATCAGTTCCATCTAGCTATTCGTGTGAGCTAAGCTGGGAATTGTTAAGAGTAATATGTTTAATGCTGACGGAAGCAATATAGATAGATAGTCAGAAGCACGAGACAATGACAATGACGTTGGCAAAGGCGATGGCGATGGCAGATACCAAGCCAAGTTCTAGACGAACTAATCAAGAAGCTCCAGCAAATATATGACAGACAGGTAAACAGAGGGACAGACGAACAGCCAGACTGATGGAGCTGACTTTGGTGCTTGCGTGTTTAAAGTAGTGCATTAAAAATGGTCTTCAAACAACTGTTTCACTCTGACAGTCTAGAACATTGGCCATTTATGTGGCTAACGTTTTCATTAGCATTAGTCAGAGTACAGGTTGATGGCTGGAACACCCACCCACGGCTAGGGTTAAGGCCATCGCGACGTCACTCTTGAAATGTGCTCATAAATATGTATATATGCTTGTGCAGGTAAGCCGGTGTATATATAATTGTGTGTGTATGCCTAATTATAAGTAGTTTCACATTTTATTGTCGATAAATTGGCAAGTTCATTAAACCCATTTGCCGGCGCACGATTAAGCTGAATCAGCTGCCTAACTGGCCTTTGTCTCTTGGCTTGATTTTGATTTTGAGGCGCTTGGCATGCGGCCACAGCCATTTAATTGCCACCCGGCTTTCGCGTTGTGCACCGGAATGAAGTTGTCATCGCTGTTGGCGTCTTATGCAATGCTAAAAATCTCGTTCCATCTGTTTTTGTGTGCATTTTTCTGAGTAATTTCTTGCACAAGATTGGGGTCAGCACTGGATGGCAATTGCTTTGACTCTGACTTTCGTTGAAAGTTAAATATTTGTAGAGCAGACGAAAGGAAATGCAACGAAAGGAAAATAACCATCGTTTCATCGGCAACCGTACACAAATACAATGGATTTTCTGTCTGTTATATGAAAAGGTATGCCGCGATCTACGACAACTAAATACAGAAATCAACTTCATTTCTGATTTGGCTGAGCATGTTTGAAAAAATAAATTAATCAAAATAAAATAATATATGCATTTTAACTTAAATTTTATGTGCCTTAAGGAAATATTATAAAAATATTTAAAATTGAGATTAAATTCAAGAAATAAATAAAGAAGGAACAAAAAGTAAAAGCTTTATACAGGGTATGCACTAATCAGTCACTCACTTTGCTGCTGCCATATTTATTTATGTTATTATTATTATTACTTTGTAGCTACTTTTTGTACATTTTTTTGTGAAAGTGCCAAGTGACCACAAGCAAAAAGGTTAAACTGGGCGCCGAAGCGTGCCCTGCGCACTGGGCTTGGATCGCAGTTGAAACTAGGCTGCTGCATATCGAGTTAAGTGGAAGCTGGACGGCTGGCAACGTGCTGATTCAAATCAAACAATTATTATTCGATCGTGTAATATTGATTTAATCAGAGTTCTGATTCATTTCTGCGGCATATAGTTCTGTCTTTATATATGACAGAGGCTTTCACACCACCACCCACATCGGGTAATATTTACGATTTGCGCACCATATCTCAATTGCTTTATATCCGCGCTATAAACACAAAACTTTCCAATTTCCTGACAATTGGAGCAAACGATTGATAGTTAAGTTTTATGGCCTTTGCTGATTTATAATTGCAGGAGATTTCCACACGTCGCGGCGTGGAGTGGGGTGGAGGAGTTGGCAGAAAATGAAGCCACAAAACTTCTTCGAGTTTTCGCAATTAACGAACAAGAAATATGTTTTATCGCTCGAAAGTCAGTTTGGCGAAAATAAACAATGGCAAACATATTATAAATTTTTTACTATATACGATCTTGCGATCGTGGCAATTGTATTAAATGGATTAATTAGTCGCCGCAAATGAATGAAAAAGAAATCATTCCAAATGAATTTAATTGCTCCAGCGCTTTTTACAACTTCAAACCGCAACAGCAACGATCATTATTTCATTCTGTTATTGTTTATTTGGTATTGCTTCTACTGCTTCTTTTGCTTCTTCTTCTTCTTATATTTTTGGTCGGACTAAATACCTGCGCCCACGTCCACCAAATTCTTCCCAATTAATTATTGTGGATTCCCGCCTGTTGTGCTCGCCGAGACGGCGACCTTGAAGCAAACGACAGTACCTTGGGTCAAAGTCAATAAACTTAGGAGGTTCTAGCGAATACACTTACTAAGCAGCTTCCCCACATTCACATCCATATCCACATCTTGTTGACACTTAACTTGTTATCAATGTATCTTTTCCCATTTCGTTTATATAACTACCCGGACTAGCCATTAAACGTACCCTGTGGCGCAGAAGAGTGGCCATAAAAACTTTAGATTCAATTGAAATAAGATAAACATCTCGCCTTGTAAAGCGATTTAAAACTATGTAGCAGCTGTTGGATTAGGAATTTAAATTTAATTTGAGAACTTCTTTTTAGCTGCCATAAGATAATCGAAGTTGCTGTCACTAAATATAGTTGGTAGCGATTTAAAAAAAAATAGTATTGAAATTAAATAGGAAATTACAACAAAAAGTATTTCGACGAGGATGGGATTCGAACCCACGCGTGCAGAGCACATTGGATTAGCAGTCCAACGCCTTAACCACTCGGCCACCTCGTCACGTGTTAAGGGTAGCTCAAAGAATCTACTAGTTATAGTGGGCCAGAGTGAAGTAATGAAGCAGTGCAATTGACAATAAAGCAGTAGTATAGAATTAACAGTGATGCAAGCAGTAAACTCGGTGTAATATTTATTATAATATTCTATTAATATAAAATATTTTTCTATTAAGTAGATGTGAAATATGGATTTTAATAATTTTAATGGAAAATAAAATTAAAATATAAATTTGGTAATTTTTTACATTATTATCAATAAGACTGATTTGTAATAAATTATTGAACTGCTTGCTATTTAGCCAAGCTGTGCATCAAGTAATGAAGTGGTCGCGAAACTTTTGTATGACGAGGTGGCCGAGAGGTTAAGGCGTTGGACTGCTAATCCAATGTGCTCTGCACGCGTGGGTTCGAATCCCATCCTCGTCGAATTCATATTTTTTTATATGAAGCAAAACATTCAAGTAACTGATTAATTAAAGAGTTACATACCAACAAATTGGAGCAACTAACTATTCGATTATGCAGCAACACTATTAAAATAATTATAACTGTAAAGAATTTGATCAAAAACCAAGTGCGACGAGGATGGGATTCGAACCCACGCGTGCAGAGCACATTGGATTAGCAGTCCAACGCCTTAACCACTCGGCCACCTCGTCTTGTTGCCAGCCGCCAGCCCAATGAGACTTCTGAGCTCTTTGAGAGCGGCCTCTTCGTGTTTGTTGTGAATAATCAAACAATAATAATGTCAATGAAGATGCCGTAAGGTTTGCAAAAACAATAAATATGTTTGTGTACTTGACTAAGTGATTGCCCGGACAATCTATATGAAAACATAAACTTGCGGTTCAAGAAAGTAGCCAAGTGGTGGCGCGTGTTTTGTGGTTTTTAGAAGTGCATTTTAAGTGCTTTAATTATTTGGTAATAATGGTGAACTTTAGCTCTTATACACTGCACGAGATGAGTACATCAGTTTTGTAAATAGTTTCGTTATATCTTCAAATTTATTTATTATCACGAAGGTGTTTTAAGACAACAGAGACCCATACATCATGAAAAAAATTGTGCATATTTTGCTGTGAAAGAGTATGCAAGAATATGCCAAAAAAAAGAAACAATTTTTGTGAATTTTATTCAAAGAATCTATTTGTTTACTTAAGCACTTTAAAATACGGATCTTAAAAGGGGTTCTCTTCTTTGTTCATAACTCTAATATACTATAGACGTAGTCGTGCCGCCGGCTGACCCAGTTATTTATTTATACATTTTTCCGTGCGCATAACCAAAGTTTGCCAAAAAAAAAAAAAAAAAAAAAAAAAAAAAAAAAAAATAGCAATAATAAAAATAAATAAAAACAAATAAAGCAAACATCAAAGGTAGTTTACTTTAAATGAGCAGCTGAAGCTGTTGTTGTTTATGTTGATTATGATGATGATGATGATTGAAGATGAGCTCGAAAGTAACTGGCCCAAGTATGCGTATGTCCAGTTGTCAACAGTTGCCATCGTAGTCGCCGTTGTCGTGGTGTTAATGAACCCTATAGTCTGATAGCTGATAGTTGATAGTTGTTTACGTTTACGTTTACCTTTATGTACGTTCCAATTGCCGGCATTTACACCTAGTGCGACACATCGGCTTCGTTAGGAAAGTGTGCCCAAGTTTGATGATGCGCAGGCACGCGTGTTTATATTTAGCATTTAAGCTGCTGCTGCGGCTGCTATTGCTGCTACTGTTGCTGGAGCAGCACAAAAAGCCCGCTGTCGGGTGATAGTCACGTGCACAAGGACATTCCAAGGCTAATTACGTTGGCGCGTCGCCTGCGTTGAGCGGCGCGGGCTTGGCTCTAACATGGCCTGACTCGGCTCTATTAAAGCACCACCCGTTCATTATTGTTGTTGCAGCACATCTCTCTCTCTCTCTCTCTCTCTCTCTCTCTTCGCTCTCTCCATCTCTCTCTTACTATTGTCGTTCTTTTGCCAGTAGCAGCATCACAATCTGCGGCATCCAAGTACAAACGTGTTGCATAGGTATCTTTTAGCTGTATCTGCATCTTTGCATCTGCGTGGTTGTCTCCAGTTGCAGTTACAGTCGCCAGCAGTCGCCGCTTAATTAGCCATGTAATTTATTATGGCCCTAATCTTTAGGAGAGCAGCGCGCCGGCGCCAACGCCAACGCCGCTGGCATTGACAAATAAACAAATTATTTATATTAGATTATTAATATAAAGCACCAGCAGCAACAGTTGTGCAAAAGTCAGGGAGCGCCTATCTATGTTTATCGGCCTGTCTATAAAATCAACATAATTATATGACGCCAACTGTCTCTCTCCCGCTCTCCCTCTCCCCTATCTTTCTCATTCTCTGTGGCAGAAAGAGGCCTGGCCTAGGGCAAGGGCTTAATATGCAGCTCTATGACTGGCATTAACTAAGAATTATGCAGACAATAAAGATGCACACTATCTCTGTGTATATGTGTGCATGTACATATGTATATGTTCGTATGCTTAGGTAATCGCACAATTATGTCCAATTATGCAACAGTTGTTCGTGACTGTGGCGTTGCTGCAGTTACAGATAGACAGGTGCTTAAGCTTGGCGCTAAGCAGATTGCTCTCTGGATATCGTTGACTAATGAGCCTTCTACTTACTGACTCCCCCGGCATCAGTGTCATAAAAATTAAAATACATAATCGCGGGCGTTAGTTACAGGGCATGCAGACATACGATCTCGTAATTAACATTTCTCAGATTTTTTCTTTTTTGCTTAAATTTCATATTTTTTTTTTTCTATTTTTTCACTCTTTTAATTTGCTGCAATTGCATGTGCAGCTGTCGCGGGGGCCATTGACACTTGTGTGTAATTATAATTATATTTACTATGTACATATGCTAAAGCTTGAGCTGGCAGCAATTAGCCGATTTATCACCTGGGAGCGACCTCAGAACTCTCAAGCCGATCTCACAAAAGTAGATGGAATCTGCAACAACAACAGCAACAGCGACAGCTTTTGGCCCGCTTTTGACTGCTTGGCCAACTCTCGCCTCTTAGCTCTTGGCCAGTTCTGCGCCTGCGCAACGACGACGTCGACTGCGTCGTCTTAGCCAATATAAAGCGCAGCTTCTAAGCGCGCTCAGACTTATTGCCAGTTCAGCCCGTCTGTGGTGCAGTTCTTCTGTTCTTTTGCTCGTGTGTGCTCAGTTTGACAGGATACGAAATCCCGTACAGAAATCGACAGCTTTTGGCTCATTTGGATTTACATGTATGCAGTGTCTAAACGTTGTGAATAGTAATGGAAAAAGTGTGCAAATCGTGAATGCTTTATAAATTAGATCATATGAATGGAAAATGGAAATAGAATGGCAAAGATTTTGTTAAAACATTTTTCTATACAAAGATCGTCGCAAGACTCTGACTTGAACGTGGCTTAGAAACCTCTGATTTAATTTTTAGTGAAACCCATTCTTTTATTCATTTTTAAATTGTTGAACTTTAGAGCTGAGCATTATATAGATACAGATTATAGAACTAAACAAACTAGCTAAGTATTATATTTATATACATATATAAAATTTTCTTTTATATTACGAAACGATTCAGAATAGACGATTAATGTGCTGGCTTAAAGAAGAATAACTTGGACTAAGAATTGAATAGAGATATGGCTCTTTTTAGCAATATATTCCAAATTCTAAAACTTTAAATTTTCAATATAATATTCTTCACTCTTACAGTTAACGCCGGTGCCATGTCAGCTCACATGGACAATCTGCGCCTTTTGCTGACATTGCTGCTGATCTGCTCTACACAGGCTGCCAATCTGTCGCAACTGGTTAAGAAGCAGACACAAGCAAAGCAGCCCCAGTTGCCACAAGCAGCGCAGCAGCAGCAACAGCAGCAGGCAGCGAGCCATATTGCTGCAGCTGGGCAGCAGTATGCGAATGAGGCGGAGCTGCCGGCAGAGCAGCAGCAGGATATCAAGAGCGAAGAGGAGGATGATCCATATCACATGATTCACGAGTTCAAGCAGGATACTCGTTTACCCGCCTCAGCACCGAACTTTGCTTGGAATCCATATACAGGACCAGCAGCTGCTGCCGCCAATCCCTTTGAGAGCATGGCGCCGCCTGCACCGGCTCTGCCCATGCCCAAGATGCTGCCATTTATCGGGTATGCACAGCCGCTGCTAATACCCTTTCCGCTGTACATAGCCCCGGACATGTTCTACCCCGCCTACCCGGGCGCAAGCAATGAGCTGGAGGATGCGGTAATGTCTCGTGCAGCCGGCGATCGTCGTCCGCCCTCAACTCAAGCGGCTCGCAACTCACCCATTTACTATGTGCGCCTCCCGCCCACGCCGTACATGTTTGTGCCCACCAACCTGGCACCGGCCCCGTTTGCCAACAGTTTCTCGCCCCTGCTCACCTATCAGCCCATGCCCACGTTCTCCACCTTCGGATCTGTCTTCAATCTGCCAGTCAACTTTCTAGGCCAACGGCAAACCCTCCGGCATTTACCAGATGAACGGCGCAGCCGGGGACCTGGCATCATTCACGCCTGGATATGGCACTAACTTCAATGTGCGCCCGCCCACACCCACCAATCCGTATAGACCAGCTCCGGCCGCCAACTATGGCCAGGCGCCCCAGCAGCAAAGCTTCGGTCTGGCCTCGCTGCCGACACCGCAGCAAGACTCCAAGCTGACTTCCCTGAAGCGTCCCTTTTTGTTTAATGGTCGCCCCGAGGACATCTATATATTGCCCAACAATCTGAACTCTTTGTACAACTACAACGAACAGAACTACTACTAATAATGTGTAGGGTGCGTGGCAGCAACTGAAAGTATTACAAATGCATTTCAAACTAATTTACAATAAATTTGCATGCAACAAATTTTATTTGTGCGTTTTACCTAACTTAATTATCTTCTAGGTTGATCATCAAATTGTAAGATTAGAAAAATATCTTATCTATTAACGCCCTTATAAGACTTTACATCTCTTATCTATCTTATCAAAATCAAAATAAAAACATCTTAAAAGACAACTTGGTAAACTTTGTATTTATCAAGAAATCAAAGAATAAACAAAATAAAGACGAAAATAGTCTGATAATAGTTAATATTACATAATATTGCCTTAATTTTAAATACTTAGGTTTTTACAAAAATGTTTTGGATATAATGATATTCTCAATCGCCGATGGCCGCGACTTTCTTCTTCATTTTCTCAATATATTGGCTATCGCCCAAATATTTGACATCCCCAACGAGCTGCCCGGACTTAATATTGAACTCGTATACAATTGGCACACTATTGGGAATGTTGACCTTTTCAATTTGCTCTTCAGACAGACCTAAAAGCGAAATGAAAAGAAAATATATTTTAGATGTATTATCAGTTATTAGAATGTGTGAAGATCACCTTCGATATGCTTAATCAGGGCTCTGGCAACGGTTCCATGGACAACGAGCAAGATGCGTGTCCCATTTAGGACTTCGTTCTTGATCTCTAACCAAATGGGGCAGACGCGATCCACGCACATGCGCATGGATTCCGTGAGAGGAAATTCGGTGGGTGGCACATCCTGAAAGGCAGGATTGTTGACGATCTGATAGTAGTAGATATTAGACATATCTAGGGGCGGCGGTAAGCCGTCGTAGTTGCGCCGCCAGTGCTGCACCTGCTCCTCGCCATATTGATTGGCTAGCGCACGCTTATTGAACCCAGTCAAGTTACCATAATGCCGCTCATTCAGTCGCCAATCGGATACAATTGGCAAAAACGAGCATCGCATTTCGCTCAGTATCGCATCGACAGTTGTTCGCGATCGACACAGCTTCGAGCAGTAAACTTTGTCGAATGTCATGTTGGCTAGATTTAAATTGGCAGCGGCTAAGCTGCGCGCGTCCTCCAGACCTGTAACGAAAATCGATGATTTCTATGAAAATATGAAGCTCAACATGAGAAAAATGTTACGTCTCAGATAGAAATAAATGAATTACTTTATTTTCTATATAAACATATAACACAAGGTTTCTAAATATTTTTGGTAAATTTTGAAATTTAACAAAATATGAAAAACCTATGTTTTTTTATTATCAAATAAAAAATAAAAAAATTACAACTCATTACATATATATAAAGTTTATATTTTATATACATATTAATGTATCTATGTATATCATTATTATTATTATTATTTTTTTTAATTTGTAGTACTTTATAAAATATCTGTAAATGTCCATTGAGCTAAAGCAAAAAAATATTCAGTCTTATATATTAAATATTAATTATATAAAAAAATGTTAAAATAAAAATGTAATGAAGGATGTTGGGGGCTTTAAAATATATAAAATATAAAATATACAAATAAGTATAGGAAAAAAAAAAAAACATATACGATCATCGCTAACATATGATACAATGATTCGATCTGATTGACTGCAACATAAATGCATACATATGTACATACGTACGTAGCTCAATTGCATTACATTACGTTACGTTACGTATTTTATGACAAAAATCGAATACCCTCCCAAAGCATTATAGCAAATATACTGTAATCACTAGTGTACGCTTACCACCCGCACTGAGCGGCGCATCGTGCCAGCCGCAAAACAGATTCTTCAGATTGAACTCGCTCTCGCCATGGCGCACCAGTACAAGTTGATTCGTTCTGCTCATCAGGTTGTTGCTGAAGCGATAAAACAGGTCAGGTTTTGTTAGTCAGCCAAATTAACAGTAGCGTCAAATTTGAATATTAGCTAAAAGAATTGTGTTAGTGTATCACTAGAAATACCGTTCATCAAAATACAAATAAACAAATAAAAGCAACGATAAAAAGTCCTCAACGAATTTACTTTGTGCTTAGTGCCCGTTGTATTCTATACACGCCGTTTCTATTCAATTGCTTAGCAACTTTTTGTTGAGCCACGAGGCTCGAGTTGATACTTTTTTGAAACGCGCATACCGCACATTCTTTTGGCTAACATATACAAAATAAATTCAGAATCAGAAAACAATATTAAATCAAAAAAATAAAATAAAAATAGTAATAATAATAATAAAGAGTCTGCGCTCACATGCCTCAAAGCCCAAACCGGACAAAACGAATTATAATTGGTTTTGGGTACGCGCTGATGATGGCTGGCCAAACGACGGAGAGACAGACATGAGCAGCGCACGCTTTGACTACGCTTTGTTCTGTTTTCGCTGTCTGTGTTTTGCTCGTTTCATTCGCCGTTTTCGAGGTATCAAATTTTTGTTTGTTTTTTTAAACTTCCTACTGTTACTGTTGTCGCGGTTGCTATTTCTGTCACAGACGTTGGCATTGCATGCGCTAACATGTTGGCATAGTTAATAGTTAATATTTTATTATTGGCTTGCTGTTCGATCTACGCTTTATTCTTGAACAACGCAGTGAAAATAGCGCGCCAAAGCGTCGTTCGTCTACGTCGTCGCGTGATTGTTTCGCCTTATTTCGTCGTATTTCGTCTACCCATACTATTTACCCCTCACTCTCTCGGTCTTTCTCTCTGTCTATAATTTTCGCTCTCACATATTTTACTTACGCCTGACATTGTAGCAGTTCACAAAGCTCGCGCATTTCGGTGCTTTTGTTGTTGTTAGGCGAGTGTTTGTATGGGTTACGATAAATATTTGTTGACTTTTTGAGTTTGTTTGGTTTTTTGTTTTTTTTTTGTTTTTTAGTTTTAATTTAAAGTACGTTACACTTTTTGTTTCAATAAATTCCACGTTATCCACATCGTCTTGCACTCGCTGTCTGTCTTTGTATGCTTATTCGTTTGCTACGTTTTTGTTTATTTAGTACGACTTCTGCCTGCAACTACGTTTGTTTTCCTATTGGCCACAGTTGAGTACTGCGCAAAATTCTTATTGGTAAAATATGAGCTGCTCAGCTGTTGTCGGCATCGGTATCGGCATCGGCGCTGGCGTCGGCGTCGGCTTCGGCGTCGACGTCGACGTTGCTAACGACTGCGTCTCAACAACAGATGCTGAGCCGGTTGCTGTTGCCTTTTTGCGTTTTGTTCTGTTTTGTTCCGCAACACGTAAGGTCCGAACGAAAAATCAATATAAATACGCGCATAACCAGGAAAACTTAGATCATTTTAAAAACATAATTTTTTTTTTTAGTTTGAAATTTTGTAAAGGTATTAGCCAACTGTGGGGCGAAATTGTTTCGAATTGTTTGAATATATGAGTGAATATGATCCTATCCTAATAACAAGAAACACTTACAACCAATATTTTATCTTTTGAAATCTCTTAAAAAATTGTTTATTTAAGAAATTACTTTGCCACTAAGCACACAAATCCCATTTGAAAAAGCTTTTTTTTATACACATATATCAGTTCAATTAAATTTCTTGTATAAGATAAAAAAAAATGAGGGAAAGAGAAATATTTGTGAGATTTCGTATATGTATATATACACATTGAAGTGAATCTCACAGCGTTCAGAAAAAAACATTTATCGCCCAATTGGCTCGACTTTGATCTTGATCTTGATCTTTGAGCTGCTATATTACATATATTACTGGCAATCATCCAACAACTGCACTCGCATCGAAAGCTTTTCATTAAAAAGTGCTGCAGAGAAATTAAACGAAATTACATTATTTTTTGCAAATATATATATAATTAAGATAATCAGATATTCTAACTAATCTGAACTCTTCATTAGTACTTGATGAATTCTAAAAGGATTTTTCAAATTTGTTTTTGTTCATTTATTTTATATTTACTATATACAAACTAAAAGAATATATGTATATGTATATTTTATGAAAGATGTTTATTAGAGTATATATAATTTTGTTAGGTACCCTAACCAATAAAAAATGTAAATTCAGAGTGTAATGGTTTTGTTTATATTTAATATATCAAAGAAAAATAAAGGAAAACATTAAAATTTGTTTAAAATTGATATTTTTATTTATATTTATTTTATTGAGACAAAAGAGAATATGTTCTACAAAGAATCTGAGTTCTCTGCTGTTCAATTTAGAATTGAAATTGATTATAGAAAATCCTGGTATAAAACCAAGCAGTTGTGTTCTCTTCACGAGAGATCGAAGGAAATAATTTTGAATTACAAATAATCTCAATATAGTAATTTTTTGTATCAAATTAAATCTTGTTTTTAATGCTATATTATTGATAATTAGCAAAAGAGACATGAACACAATAAGATTTCATTTAGTAAGGATATTTAATAGTCGTGAACTACCTTTCATTGATAATCCTATAACAACTGTAATTTCTTAAAGATAAGCTTTAAGCTTCATATTCTGCAGTTTCAGCATGTTATCGTTGTAATCAGAATGTTTTATTGTGAGTTTTAATACTAAACACAAAAGTTAAATTAGAATTCATTCTGGAAGCTGTGCAGCTGCCAAAAGTGAAAAGCTTAAGGCCGTAAATTTTGTGGGGGCGTACATAACAGTCTTTGTGTCAACTTATTTCGGCATAATGTTTTGGTGCTGTCGTTGAGCCGCAGAAATTGAGCATGAAAAAATGAAACTTTCATGTCATCCATCCCCCCAGAGCCGATGGCATTTCCCAAAAGATCTCGACGCTGACGAAGGGCTGTCGGAGACCACGAATCCGTATAAAGGTCTAAGCCAGCCATGAGCGTGGCTCAGTTGACAGAGCAGCGTGCGTAAGCCTCTTTGTCGGGTCGGTAGTCTACATAGCGATTGCACACATCAGTTGATTTACACTTGAATAAGAGTTGATGTTCGTACGACTCTGTGCACAGTTGTCAATATAATTGCACAGAATGCATTTTCCGGCAATTGGCGACTTCTACCAACGTCTTCTGTTTCTGCTGCCCTTTTCAGCGAGTGGGTACCATAGTTAAATTGAGAACTTTATCTACAAATCAATCAAGTGTGTCCATAGGAATGAATATATACGATTGTCACCGACAATTGTGTAAATGTACAATATAATATGTGCTCTCAACACAAACACATTCGTGTCTTCTGTTCATGTTCAATGGGTTATACCATCTGCAACGGTACATGCACCTTACGCATTGGGCGAATTTATGAGCCATCCCTAATCTAGTATCGCTCGTATGTCATCTTAAGCACTCATAAAACTGTCAAATCGAGAGGGAGTGAAACACACGCACACGCATGGAGCAAGTAATGGATAGTAAACAAAGCAGCGGCTTGTAAATAATAACAATAATTAAAATTGCATGCACAAATGCTTTACGAATGGCGAATAGCCATGGAAAATGTCACAGCACTGATATTGTTGTTTACAATAAGGTTATGTAAGATGGCGCAAATCTCTTAGCCTTTTGCCCGACTTCCCCACATAAATTGGACAATTATGGTACGCAATTGGCTCTGCGCGTTGGGAATTGAGTCAAAGCAGTTAGCCATTGTGATTGAATGCCTTTGGGATTGCCCAACTAAGCTGTATAAGTGAGCTATGACAGTTATAGATCAAGATAATCCACATCCATCATCTGACGACCTGGAGCACACTGCCCACCAAATGAATTGCCCAACAGCTCTGTCGAATAGCTGAGCAATTGGGGATTAGGTCGCAAATCAGGGTCAAGCTAATATAAAACTAATATATTATTTGTTTTATAAATAATATTTTTGAATATTTGAGGAGTTAAATTAACGCATGTCTAAGTCCACTTCGTGAAAGGATCTTTAGTTTTAAAAAGAGTTTTCTATTTATACAACAAGGTCTACAAATTTAACAGTATTTAATAATTATAAAAGTGGTTTATATTTAAAAAAATATGATATATTACATATATTTTATTGTAATATATTTTGTTTTAAATCTGCATCTTTATATTTATATTTCGTATTACTCATCTTCAATTAGATTTTCTTCCGGAGGGTCTGCGCTTCAGCTATGACGATCCCCAAAACTGGCGACTTAGCTATCCGCAATGTGGGGGGAGCTATCAGTCGCCCATCTCGTTGAGTCTGCACAAGTCAATACCCATTGGTCTGCCGCCGTTGCACTTTGGCCATTATGACCAGCCCTTCGATGATCTCGTGAGCGTGAGAAATAATGGACATACAGGCATGTAAGCTAGACTGCACTGTACTTGCCATACTAATGAACCTCTTCGTTTTTATGCAGTTGAGTTCAGCGTGCCGACAACTGTGCTGGGCGAACGTCCCTATATTAGCGGTGGACTACTGGGAGACTTCTACGAGGCGAGGGCTGTGCATTTTCATTGGGGCTCGTCTCAGCGCAAGGGCTCTGAGCACTTGCTTAACGGGCGGCGCTACGACCTAGAAATGCATATTGTGCATCGCAATACCAGATATCTGAGCGATGAGGAGGCCAGAAACCAAACAGATGGTCTGGCTGTACTCGCCGTCCTCTTCAAGGTGGTGCGAGTAAGTACCAGATTCTTAAAATTAACCCAAACAAATGATGTAAATTGTGATTTTCTTACAGACCAGCTATCTGTATTATCAGCCTGGCCTAAACGAGATCTTTGGCTCGCTGCTCCACGTGGGCGACTTTAATAGCAGCTACACCCCGCCTGCTTTCCTTACACTCGGATCGCTGCTTGGTAACCTGGATAGAGGAAATTTTTATGCCTACATGGGCTCCCTGACGACGCCCCCATGTTCACCAGTTGTGCTGTGGCACGTGTTTGCCGAAGTGTTGCCTATTTCCCACTTGGAGCTGCCGAAGTTTTGGCAACTCAGAGATCGCCGTGGCCGGCCGCTGTTAAACACGTTTCGACCATTGCAGTCGGTGGAGGCGCGTCAGGTGTTCCATCGTCGAGCGCCTGAGTCGTATATCTGGTCAAAATAAATTATAGAATTCAATATATTTAACGAATTTATTACCGAAAAAAAAATTTTATCTGGATAAATTTGAGTTAATTTTTCAACCAAAATTACGTTAGCCAATAGTTACTTGCAGCCTCCTCTGTAACGTGACAAGAATGCCGCAAAAAATCCGAGTTCTATGGCCAAAACGGAGGAGCGCATCATGAAGGGTGGCATCTTCAAGACAGGACGGGTCAGTTTGGGCACACTGGCGCTCGCATGTATGGACTGAGATGCAACCGATAATGGCATCTGCGACAAGATGGAATTGCGCTGCGGTTCAACCTGCGGCCGGTAGGTAATGGTGTGATATTCCTGATCTCGGACATCGAATGGAGGACGTGGTATGCGAACGCGAGGATTGAGCGGCGGATGGAATGGCTTGACGACGACCTTTCTATTGACTTTTTCCTCTTCATGAATGTTACTCTGGGAGGGCTTCGCCGCATCATCCTCTGTAGTATATGGATTGCTGCCGTCATAGTCGACGGGCCGCTCTTTATATGTTGTTTGGTCTTTCTGGCCCTTTGTCATGATCTTTGCTAATCTTTTACTTATTTTACTGATTTGTGACTCCATTCGCTTTGGTCTCTTTTGCTTGTCCTGCGTTTCAGTCTCATTCAAATTCGATTGGTTTAACTTGCGTTGAAGGTCTTCATGTTGGTCTGCATGTTCCATTTTCTCGGACGAAATCTGTTCTTGACGCCATTCCCTTCTAGGCTTTTCGGCTGGCTCCGTCGATGTCAATTCATTAGTTCTGGCCTTTGTTTGCTTTGGGTTATCAAACTTCGTTGGCTTATCGGCGCTAGATTTAGTTTTAGGCAGATTAGATTTTTTGCTTTCCTTTAACTTGGACTGATCCGTTAACACATTCTCTGACATTACTTCATATGTCAACTGTCCACGCGGATCTTCAGCCGGCAATTGAGTTTTCTTATTCAATTTTTCATTCAGCTTATGTTGACGTTCCGCTTTCTTTTTCTTTTCCTTTTCTTTTTTATTTTTCTTTCTACCTTCTCCCGAAATAAAATCAACCAGATGAGTATATTTGTAAGAATCAAACATTTTTTGATTCTTATTTTCTTCCTGCAACTTTAGCTGCTTGAGAGATTTGTCAAATTGTTCACTATCCAACAACCAATCCCATTCTGAAGTATCCTTTCCAGTTTTGCCGCGAACCTTTCCCGTATCTTCTGTATACCGATCAATTCCTGTTTTCTTTTGGCCTTTCATACGTGATATATTCACATCTTTTCCAGCGACTTGAGTATCCGCAGGTTCGATATCCAACGGAAACGTTTGTTCTCCTCTAAATTTGCCATCAACATTTTGGATATTCTTATTTTCATCTTTCATTCGGCCTCCTCCACTATAGGGCATTACCTCCCATCCTCTCGTGTCCGCGTCTGACGAAATTGTTTGATTTGTAAATTTCGTTCTGCCTTTACTTTCGTCATTTTGCAGTTGATTATCTGGCAGCGCATTGTTTCCACTATGTCTAGACTGCGTGTTCTCTGAATTGGTTACCATAAAATTTTCGTCTATTTTAGCCCGGTCCAATATCGGATGTCCTTTCCGTCTAAACTGCAAATACTGACCATATTTTTTAATTTCGTCCGACTCCTTCAGTTCATGTTCATCTAGAATATCCTTTGCCTCCTGTATATTTGCCCGTTGTTCATAACGTTCAATATCGTCCGGTCTGGCTGTATCCAAGCTATGTTCTCTGCGTTCTCTTCTCCTCTGTGTCATTTGCTCTTTCGGATTCTCATCCCCGCGATTGTTTTTCATCGACCTGTCTCTGCTTTGAATTTCGTTGGGTATCTCGGTATCTAGAATAGTATTCTCCACTTCCGCTTCTAAATCTTGAACAACTTTGTTATTCTTACGCTCCGGCAGCCAAGCGCGTCTACCCTCATCATAATTGAATCGTATTAATCTCGTGTTTTTATCCGTCGTACCATCATTGTGCTGTTCTTGGTTCGAATCTGATGTGCCTTTGGCTCTCATTTCAATGGTATTTTGCAAAGTCTGATTCGAAACGTCGTCACCAATGGCTTTGATTCCACGACTTTCACTTTTCTTGTATTCCTCCATTGCTTCAAGATGTTTTAGGTCCTCGACTGAAAATCTCGGAGACAACGAAGATGTATACTTCTCTTGCTCCCACGATTGAGTAGGAGAAAACTTGTTGTTCTGTTCGTCGAAGGATTGTTCTTTTTGATTGTCACCGATTGGTTCCTTTGGAACATTATTGTACATTTTCTGCGACTTATTTGAGATCTTACTTTGGACAGTTATATGACTTGGCGTCATTTCGTTACGGGAGCCGGCCGTCAATAAGGTAGATTCTGCTGAATCCATATTATCTGCTTTCCTCATCTCAATTTGGTTATTTGTTCTTGAATCGCAAGAGTCAATACTAAAAGTTATAGGCTTCAGTAAAAGCGACTTGGGCAGCTTTTCTTTGAACTCCAATTTGCCTTTATTCAGCGATAGCTGCTCCCATTTCTCTGTAATGCTGCCAGTATTCAGCTCCGCTTTTGTGAAATTTGAGGGATTCTGTTCTTTTGAATTGTGATCGATCGGAACCTTTTTTGATCTTATACTTATTTTATAGTCATATTTGTAACTACCATCGTTATTTGTAGGCCTGTTATCTGGGTTCTTTGTCGACAAATCCTTCGCCAATTTATCATTTTTCTCTTTAACAATATCTTTGTTTGGCTTTTTCAAGTATTCCCTCATTAGTTGGTTTTGTATCGTAGACTTTTTTAACCTTTTCAGCTCCAACTCATCCTTCTCCCTTTTGCGCATCGACTCCAAAAAATTTTCCTGTTGAGAGTCGTCCTCAAATAAGGGCATTTTATAAGATGAATTCCCACTAGTCAGCTTTTCGTTATTATCAGTTGACTCTGATTTTCTAAGCGTAGTTGATTTTCTCATTGTTCGATCTTCAACGTTATCACCAACTCGTTCATCGAATGATTTTGATTTTGACACTGTTTCCGTCTCCTGTGTGTGATTCTTGTCGGCATCATTTTTATTTTCCTTAACCCGCACCTTCAATGCTTCATATTTATCAATTCTCGGCCGACCTTGGTAGTGCATTGGGATAGGATTATCGGGCACCGTATTCCCACTCTCCGACATTAAAATCTGACTTTTTTGGGAATCCTTCTCAATAGGATTTCGATTTGCAGAATATTGTGAGCCGATGAGGTCTAGGTCTCTTTTCGGTATTGATGTGTCCGTGATCTGAAGACAAATTTCCGGATCGTCTTTCATCGCTCCCATTTCAAAAGAAAATTCCATAGTTCCCGAATCGGGCTTAGACTCACACACTTCAGCTCTGGAATTAGAGTTACGAGCAACATGTTTTAGCTCTGTAGAATTACTTTGATCATTGAAATAATCAAAATATGGTTTCCAAAAGCCATCGTCTGTAGAGGAATTGAAAATGGATTCGTCATTTAACTCCTCAACCCTTTTTCTGCTACCTGCTGAATCAGTACTGAAGTCGGGAACTGTGTCAGCTATATTTTCAAGAATATTATCTGTGCTGGAAGAAAATATTGGAAACTCATCTTTCTGTAGGTTGGTGATGGAGTAATTGCTGAAATAGAATAGGATAAATAGGATATTAGCTTTAAAATACAAAACTCAAACGAACCTCAAGTCCGGATGATTACGAAGGGTTTCAACAATTTCATGCGGTGGTATTTCCCTCTGGCAAATTCGATGAACGGTCGAAAACAATGGGTACCTTAAGGAAGAAATATGTGTTTTTATTATAAATATATTCTTGTACATTTAAAAAAGTTTATTCAAGCTCACGTTTCGTGCAAATTTGATTTATCCAAATACGCATAGACCTCTTCCGCAATGATGGGCCCAAGCAATTTGCGACCACTTAGAAGAATTGCTTCAATTTCTGGAATTGTTTTTCTTGAAGTAACCAAGTTTTTGGCAAAGGTGACATTTTTATCTCCTAGAAAGCAAAATGAGAAAATATATGTCATTTACCTCTTCCTATATATGCTAAAGTCAAATGGTACTCACCATATGCGGATGCCACGGAATTCGCTAGACCGCAGCTTTCGAAAAGTGTAGATACTTTCGTTGTTGGATTGAAATTCTTGATGAAACGCATCATTTCCTTTATTCCCAGGTGAAGGCAAGCGACACGCGCATTGTCCCCCAATCGCAAGCCATCAATGAAGCCGGCACTTAGCGCTACCAAATCCTTCAGGGAATTGCATAATTCCACCCCATCAACATCATCTATGGCAAAAACCATGCAATTTTCGGTCTGAATCAAACTGGTCAATTCTTTTGCATGATCTTCGTTGTTGCAGCCAATTGTGATCTCACATAGTTTACCCTGTGCCATTTCCATAGCACTGTTCGCATTCATCATGGAATAGCACGGTATACCCAACTGCTTGGTAATGGCATGCGAATACAGATCAATTTCCCCATCCTTAATGTGCTCGAGTCCCTTTATTAATGAAACTGCATAAGCCCCCGGTTTCACATGGCCCACCAATATATTACAATATGCTTTTAAAAAGGTGTGTGGCGTGGCAAAGATTAATATGTCGGCATCTTGAGCAGCAGCAATGAGATCATTCACTGCAACCTGAATGTGAATATTCTGAGTTAAATATACAAAATGGATTGAAAAAAAGTGGAGTTTACCAAATTTCTGGGCAGCTTTATTCCAGGCAAATATTTAATATTTTCATGTCTTTCATTCATGACCTGTGAAAGGTAATTGTTTCTTACAATCTCATCGTACACATAGATGTTAACCTCAGGATTGAAATCATAATGGAGCACATTCTGGCAAACAGCAGTCGCAATTGCTGAACCCCTGAAACACGAATAAAGATGAGAAATTGGTCAGAATGAACAAAATACCACTTGGTGTGTGGACCTACCAGCCTTCCGATCCAATGATGCAAACTTTGGGAATTTTTGACATTATCAATTTTGTAAGAAGGCCACAAGCATTAAAACTAAATTTTAAGAGGTTCCAAATAAATTACAAAATTTAAAGAGCCAAGACGTTTTTAATTTTAAACAAATTTTTATAAATTTCACGATGTTTTCCTGTCAATAAGGCCCAGATACAGTAAATTTTTTTCTGAATCAAACATGCTGACAGAGAACTCAGTGACAGCCACCTCAACTGTACGCTTCAAATTCGTAAACGATCTCTGTTGAAGGCTGCATTGACGACTCACTGGACATTCGAACGCTCTTGGCAATTTGTTGTTTTTCCTTTTCCTTCTGCTGTTCCGCTTCCTGCTGTGAAATTGCACGAAGCTCAAATTCGGTTATGATCTGTGAAATGCGACTCTTAGCCTCGGCTGCCAGTTTGGGTGGCAAACTCTTAATGCTGATACAAGCGCTTTCAAAGAACAAGTCATAGCTGTCGCGTTGTTGCATATGCATACTTTTCTGTTTTAATGTAATTGTGGATGGTTCTTGCTCTGTCGCCTGACTTTCTTTTGCTCGCAGGTCTTGAAAATACTCGTTTAATAGGGTGCGATCTCGCACTATGCTCTGCAATAGCTGTTCACGATCTAGAATTGGCTTAGATTTCATGGAATGACGTCTGAATGACATGATGGACTTGTGAAACTTTATTATGATTCGGAGCTGAAAATAAATTAGTTTATTATACTTTAAAATGTATGAGTACGTTTACGTGTAAAGCCTCACCTTTTTTTCTCCAATCGAACAATTTTCAATATGGATGTTTGTAAACAATTTGGCGATAGCGGCTAATGGTGATGTGAAATACCATCACTGACCACACAACACATGGTTGTATGGTTAGTGGTTGAATGAAATTGTACTCTTTTCGAGTATTTTATAGTTACTTTCAAATAAGAGCCGTTTTATTTGAAATTTTTACTCAAAAACTTAAACTCGAATATACAATTTAAAAATTATATTCTTCAACAAAAATATAAGAAAAAAATATATATTTATAATTAGTTATATAATTATATTTGGTTAATAAACTTTGCAAATTTTATAAAATAAAGATATGAGGAACAAGCCAACTCTGCACTTTAATTATGATTTAATCCATATTGACAATATAAAGTTTAATGACTGGTCTGACATCACTCTGAACTCATACAGATCTCAATGACAATCAGAACTTTTTTTTATAAACAAATCCATTAAATTCAAATAGATGAAAGGCTAATTTACTTGTGGTGCGTACAAACGTCACGTGAACTAGATCAAAGGGGCAGATTCCCGTTCATTGCACACGATAAGCATGCAAATGTTTGTAAATTGGTTTGATCCAAAGTTGCAAAATGTTTTACACACATATATATGTACATACATACGCTTGTATGTAGATCTGTCACAGCTTTGCATTTTAGGTATTAAGATTTAAACCACATTTACACAATTTTACGAAAATGTCTTTATATTAGATACATTTAATATGAATACATATTTATGTAATTCTGCCATATTTGTTAAATTCTCTAATTTGATAATTGCCGACATTTGCTGTAACAAAGTCTGTGTGGCGGTTCCTGGCAAAGAGAGAAGGGGACAAATGTCATCATAACCGCCTCAAACTAAATGACACCAACCGACGCGTGTCTGCCCATTCCAATTCCCATTCCCATTTGTTCTCATCGACCCAGGCGCTGTCGTTGTCCCCGTCCATTGCCATTTTTACCTATCCATACCCATACAAAGAAAGATGCACTCAGAGCTTGTCTACTTTTTAATAAGTGTGGGATGAGTGATTCCCATCATAAGTCACACATCCATATACATATGTATGTATATTCATGTCTATCAACCTGTGACTATGTATGTGTGCCTATTGTTCTGTTCGGCTTTGCTCTGAGCTGGACATTTTGTATATAAAGGTGATAAATCTCACAGTCTGGAATTCAGTTCTATTCTAGCTCGACTCAAAGCCGGTTTGTGTCAAATTTCGCTTGTTTTTTGCTCAAAAGCTTTTGAATTACTGGATATATAAAAAATGCGTTTTGCTTTGTTTACCATTCTGGGTAAGAAACTCTTTACAGTAAACTCTAACTAATTGCTTTATATTATAAAAAGTAATAGTATAATTTCACGTCAACAGTGCTTTAGATAAAAAGCAAAACATGAGTAACGTGCAAAAAAAAAAAAAAAGAAAAAAATAATAATAATAAATAAAATGAGATAAAATCAATTAATTTTTTAAGAGATCGCCAGTGGTGTCATACATTTATCTCTCGCGGTTAGGCTTTACTGTATGTATGCTTGTAAAACGTTAGAGAAGTATATACATAGAAATATATATAAAACTAATAAGCGAATGCTTCTCTAGGCATTTTAAAAGCTCGCCAATGAAATGTAAAAATAAAACCAAAAAAATAAATAAATAAAAGTTTCTATAGTAACTCAGGTAACTGTATGTTTTTTACGATAATGCAATCAATCAGTATATATAATTTAGTGACCCATATATAGATTGTAGTTCACAGTAAACTGACCTTCCTAACTGTAGAGATTAGCAAAAACTTACTAAGATTACATACGTATGCATACAGTTATGGGAAAAAATCTAGAACTAAATGCCTCACAGCAAGAGAATGTATTTATTATTAACTTTTTAATTTCACTCCTAATTAGCTTTCTGTCTGTTGGCATTCGCTATCGCCAGCCCGGCCAAGGACTCGAAAAAGGTGGTCAATAGCTGTGCCCGCGCGTGCGGCGATGACTACGAGCCCGTTTGTGCCAAGGCCAAGAACAGCAGCAAGGAGCGTCTGTTGACCTTCGGCAGCTCCTGCGTTATGGCCAACTACAACTGCCAGCACGCAGACGATCGTAAGTTGATTTTGAAATGAATCGTAGATGAGATTAAAATTGAATTTTGAATTACTTTCAGCATTCGAGGTCAAGTCGAAGGGCGAGTGCGGCGGCGGAGTCAGCGTGCGTCTATCATAGAAATCGGGATGAACGAATCTTTACTTGAATTGAAACTGAAAAAAACAGCATATATTGTATATTAACGAGATCAATAAACGCATTTTGAATACACATCGTTTAAATGTTTAATTGATTATTGATTAAGCTTGAATTTTGCACAACTACAAATTTTAATTGGCTTCCATCCACACTGCAAGCATATTGTCCATTCACAAAAAAATTATAGATAAGTAGCTATCATTAGTCAATATCAGCTACCCTCTAAGCCAAACACATATTCCATGATCGTTCAGATAGGATCCAGTCACTCCAAAGCGCATACACACATACACATTCACAAATCGTTCAATTAGGATCAGTCCCAGCTAATCCCTTTTGGTCAGTTCCTGAATCCCAAATCTCACAAACTGTAAAATAAGAATTCTACATAAGTGTGAAAATTCTGTGAACACTTATATAACTACTTACACAGCCACATTAATAATAATCTAAAACTCAATGCAAAGTAACTATATAGTTTTTCTAATGTTGATAATTCTTAGTTGGTTATCATAACTAATATTTGTATGTAACTTGAGTATTTGCATTTAGTTCGCATCGTTCTTCTGCTGCTTGACTTTGTAGTCAGCCAAGGCAGCTTTGATGGCGTCTTCGGCCAGCATAGAGCAATGCAACTTGACAGGGGGCAAGCGCAGCTCCTTGGCAATATCTGTATTCTTGAGCTTGCCCGCCTCGTCGATGGATTTGCCCTTCACCCACTCCGTGGCCAACGAGCTGCTGGCGATAGCCGAGCCGCAGCCAAATGTCTTAAACTTGGCATCGATGATTTTGCCATTCTCATCGACTTTGATCTGCAGTTTCATAACATCTCCGCAGGCGGGCGCTCCCACGAGCCCAGTGCCAACGCTTACGTCCTTCTTGTCCAAGGATCCCACGTTGCGTGGGTTTTCGTAGTGTTCGACTACCTGTAAGTAAAAGCGCAAACTTAGTTATCAGCACGTAATTTTTATCTAGCCGCGTGCGAATGAAAATGAAAACAAATCGTTAATGGGAATACATATATACGGTTGTATGTATGTGTATTTATAGTACAGAACATATTACGAAAGGGAATTGCGTGCGGCTAAAAAAAATAGCATTAATACTTACGTTTTCATGGTATAAAGCAATTGGCACGCTCTGCACTCGGCGCAGCTGAGATTGCAGAAGACGCGAGGATTTCTTAATGAATGACATATTTATTCCACAAATTTACTTTCCACAAAGCAACAGAGTTCAAAATTATTGTGAAATTGCAACACGAGCAGGAACAAAAACACACTGATTGCTGCGTAGTTTCTATCGAACCAGCTCAATGAACAACTGTTATAATCGAGAACGAAGGCAGGAAGCTTGATTCGTTCATGGTTCCTAGAACCAAAATATTTTTCCTTCTGTGTATTAGTTTATGCATATAGACATATATATATATATATATATATATGCACTTATAGAAATTATTTGTTGTTTAATGATTTCTTGTTTGGCATTTAATTATTGCTTTCGCTTTGGTATAATTTTATCAGTCTACACTCACATTCCCAAGCTCCATAGGTAAAATGAACTATAAATACTTGAGATTTATTATATATTAGCTAAACATAATTTATTAATGGAGTTTAAATAATAAGACGTATTTTACATAGAATTTTTTATTATTTCGTTTATTATAGCATTATCATTATATCTTCATTGTCGCCATCTCCATATCTTCGACATTGACTTATTTAAATATACAAAAAAAAAAAATGTGTTATAAAAATGTTGAATTTTCTTCTCTTATTTATACCGGTTTTGTTGTTGGTTAGCTTTGCTTTGTTTTCCGTTGATTGTGGTAGGGATTAAGAATGAATTGCCCAAAAAAGAGCGGGATGTGTCGTCTCCCTTTCTACCGGCAGCCAGCAAGTGAGGATATTTAAGAGCACGGAGAGCTAGCGATGCTTCAGTCTTCGACAGCATATTTCTGAGTCCATTCGCGAGCGTTGCGTATGGCCTCGGCCTCGTTCACCTTCCATAGCTCAGCTACGTCGTTGGCCAAGGGATCGTCGGGATTGGGTGCGCTGAGCAGCGCCTGAATCGACAAAAGTATGGTACGGATTTGCAAGGCTGGACTCCATTTGTCCTTGAGTACATCGAGACAAATGCGGCCCAAACGATCGATATTGGGATGATAGATCTTTGTGATGAAACGCACCTTGGGCGCCGACATGGGATAATCCTCGGGCAGGAACAGCTCCAGTTTGAAGACGCCGCCTTCGAAGGGTGAATCGTTAGGACCGGCGACAACTACATGGAAATAGCGCGCATTATTTTCATCGGGAATCGCATGAATTCCGGGCACCGGCTCCTGCATCAAGCGTTGCGTCTCCTTGATTATGCGACGTGGCAAACTGGACATGTTTTGGCCTTCTTTTATTCTTTTATTTATTTATTTATTTTTTTTTTGTAAAATTTTTTGTTTCTGCTGTTTCAATTGTTGAGAATGCCAAGAGATTCTCTTGTTGCTGTGTTTTCAGCGAAAAAGAAACTTTTTTGCACCTGTCTAACAACGAGTAATTAAGCCGAACATAGGAGTATTACGATGTTCAACTATAAAATTATGATTTATAAGTTTGATTGAGCGTTGTATAAAAGCAAACTAGCCTGTGTCCCTAAAATCTGAACAAAAAGCTAGTTCTGAAAATGGAATGAACTGCACAACAGCTGGCAAACCAGTGTTGGTAACTGTTAATTAAAATCATCACTGCCTACACGTTTCAATCCCATTTATTGGCATTTAGTGACGGCTCTGATGTTGAGCTACCAGGAAAAGTAGCAACAAAAGCCCTACAATCACAGTTAACTGACACCCACAACGCATTGTTGAATTATTGAAAAAGTAAACAAATTGACTCTAACACGATGACGTCACGTAAACGGAGCGGTAGCGGTTCCACAAAACGTCCAAAAGAAAAGGTTTTGCACCACAATGATATATCGGACATCTTTAATACTTTCATTTTGTAGGTTGTTTACATTTATGAGTTGCTGTGTCGCGGCGAAGATCCCAGTGCAGATAGTCCAGAGTTCTGGAACGAGTTCTTTCTTCTGCAACCGAATTTTGAATCCCTGGAGGACCAAATCAGCAAACTAAACAACGAACAGCTGCAAGTAGTTAAACCGAATCTGGATACGCTTTTCCAGAAATGCATCGAAATGTTGGACACCTCAAGGGGTAAGAGTGGCAATATTTGACGGAATATCTTTATGAACTTCTTTTCAACTACTCAAGAGGATCATCCCAAGCGTCTGTGCAACAGTTTGCAAACATTATGCTCGCTCTTTTACGGCATATTCAGAAAGTGCAATACGGATACCAGCTCGAACATACTGAACGAGATTTTTGGCCACGAGACAATGGACGAATGGCTGAAGTTGCTAATGCAATACTGTAATCGCATTCTGCTTGGAGATGTCACTGAGAACGCCCGGTTCATGTGCCTTAAACTGTTGCTGGTGCTAGTGACTGGCACGGATGTTGGACAGAATGTGCTCTTCGAGTACCTCATGATGCACAGCCTATTTGATGCGTTCGTACGTCTCCTTAGTGACCCCACGTTTCGCGCCCAGCATGGTCATGACGTTGTCATACTACTCACCATTCTGGTGAATTATCGCAAGCATGAGGCAACCAATCCATATGTGGTGCAGCTCTCCATTTTGGCCGACGAGCTGGCATTGAATGGGTAAATAATCATTTACACATAGAATGTGTGCGATAAGAAATGTTTAATATAATTACCCTTTATCTATTTTGTAGATATGGTCAAATGATCTCACAGTCGCTGATTGATTTTTGCCGCCAGTACATTCAGAGTTTAAACAATGTGCAATCCTCTTCGTGGTTCTCCTCTCTTTCCAGCATGGTTGGCAACATGTTTGTCTCGGACGAAGGCTGTGAACGTGTGCAGCAAATCAAGGCTAATAATGGCCTATTGCTCGCTCTCTATGAGGCTGTGCATCTCAATCGCAATTTCATCACAACGCTGGCCCATCCACAGACGGAGTCGAGTGCACCGCCATCGCCGAGCAACACATTGAGTCTGACGCAGCCAACGCCTGACCTGGCCAATGCACCCATTATAGACATGACACAGTATCCGACAAATCTGCTCGTGGCTGTTTTTCAATATTGGTAACTGCAGCTTTAATATCATTAAAGTGATCCCTTCTAATTCTTTTGCTTTTCTCTTCCAGTTCGATTGTTATGCAGGACAACAAAAACGAATCAAGCATTGCCAACCTAAAGCTTTGCTTTCTGATACTCACCTGCATATCGGAGGATCAGTATGCCAACTCAATGATGCACGACAGCAATCTAACTTTTAAGGTAATGCTGCATCGAGCCCAAATGCGCCATCGCAAACTAAATGTGGATCGTGTTGGCAAATCGCAGCCTTTGGCTGCCACTTTACTCGACTTGCTGGTGGAGTTCATTGTCTCGCATTTAATGAAGAAATTCCCCATGGAGCTGTATTTGCTGTGCATTGGTGTCATTCATCGCATTCTTTGCTATCAGAAACGTTGCCGTGTTCGTCTGAATTATCCCTGGAAGGAGCTGTGGTCGGCCTTGATTGGACTATTGCGCTTTCTGGTCAATCAGGAACAGACGCTGGTCAAAAAGTGCAATATATTCCACTTGTCGCTGCAGGTTGTCAACATTTTCAATCTGTTCATTACGTACGGCGACACATTTCTGGCCACAACGAACAGCTACGACGAGCTCTACTATGAACTGAATCGTGAGGAGAAAGTTTTTACGGAAATCCATGCAATGGGTAGGTAACGAAAAGTTAATGTTGTCTAAAACACAGCTCTATCAAATATTCTTTCAAGTTCTGCGCTACACAACAATGCCGGAGTGCGAATATAAAGACGACGTTATCAAACTACTGAATGCTCTTGTGAATATACTCGCCATTGTTAAGCACTTTCAAAACAAAATTAAGGAATGGCTGGCCGAGCAGGGTTTGTCCACGCCGACGGAGGAACAAATACTTGATGTTGTGCGCAAGAACTATGATCTTACTTTAAAACTGCAGGACTCGCTCGATCAGTATGAGCGCTATGCTGAGGCACCACTACACAGCAGTTTCTTTCAGGCCATGGTGCGTGATGTGGTCAATGATACGCGCAAACATATCTATGGCTACGTTAAGGAGGCTGTGTCCGTCATACCCGAGCAGGAGGTACTGCTGACAACGGCTGTTACCGTTACAACGCCAACAACAACGCAATCCACATAGGAGCTCATAGACTCCAAGACTGTTAAAATTGTTTCCTGGCGTTTAGTTATGTAATTGTAATACCTAATTAATCAATCTCTCTGGAGCATACACTATGTAATCTATAAGATTAAAAGTGCTTTTGCGAGCTTTTGTTAGTTTTCGTTGTCGAGCAGTGCACTTATACATAAATTTATACACTTATATATAAAGATATATACATATAATACAAAATAAATAAACTTTTATATATACATATGTGTATCTATATATATTGATGAATACATACGTATATGCCTATCGCTACTATTTATCATTAGAAATCCATTAAAAATATATTTCACATATTTGTCTACATTTTCAATAAGCGCATTTTACAATTACAAAATATTTGTATTTTTATTCTTCAATTTTTAGTTTGCTTAATTTAAGCTGAATGAAAGAAAAGAAATTAAAATTTGTTAGTTAATTGAAAATAATGCAGTTAATACTTACATGGCAGCCATTTTTAAATATAATTATAAAATAACTAAGAAATAATTTATTGTTTATATATGCTGTGGTTACTTTATTTATTCCCAAGCTTATGCATGTTTTTTTTTTGTTTTTATATTTTTTGCATATAAAAAGTAATTTTGGGTACATTCATATATTTATATATATATTAATTTTGTTGGCTATATAGGCATTTCCTTAGTCTAAGCGTAGCAATACGATTTATAGAAGTATTTCTTTTGTATACAATATTTGCAATGCACTAAAACGGATCGTAGGTAAAAAACCATTGGCAAATCACATTGAGTAAAATATCAAAATGTGATTGCAATAATATAATGTAAAATAGAATAATAGGGTAAATAAATTTCATTAAAATATACATTGTTTTTATCAAACTATAAGCTAACTTTTTTATACAGATTTCTTTTATATTCATTTATTTGTATTTTATTTTATTTGCTGATTTTGCTTGATTAAATTTAGCTCGCTGTCTTATGTTATTTTTACGATACTTGGCTCAGAAGCATTCGATCACGTAAAGGCACAATTAACAACTAGAATTTCAATTAAATTATTCTTTTGTCTAATCAATGCCTAAGTTTCGTTAATTTGTTGCGCGCTTGTCTTGGAATTGTGGCTTACATGTAATTCAGATGATTTTATTTACAATTGAGAATATTGTATTCAATGTGTATATATGCATGTGGATTAGTTAATGAGGATTCGTAATGTGCTATAACTATGTAAAACTATCTAGAAGTGATCCACCTTGACGGACACTGTGTGGGCAGCCGCATTGCTGGGCAAATCAATATTATCCCATTCGGTATGTAGGTTCTTCTCGCTGTCCGTCGCCTTCAGCGCCAATCCCAACGATGCCGTGCGTCCGGCACAGTGGGGTATATTGAGCGTCACGGGCACCAGAAACTCAAGGCCCTGTGGCCCGCACATGACAAGTGGCGATAGCATCGTTTCACCTGCGAGGAATATTAGACATGGATTAATATTTATCTCATATTTTTCTGCCAAAAAAGCTGCTTGCAAATAGATGCTTGTGTTGGTGTGTAATTGTTTTTGAGAAGATAAGACTTCTGTGTTCTCTAAGTGTTAAAGGGCTAGTGTAGTAAGAGGAATATATAGAAGTGTGTGTAGCATAACGGTTATCAATAGGAGTGGAGGGAATTGACAGATCGAGCATAAATACTTATAGACATTATAGTATTGCTTTCACAAAAATTAGGTGCATTAGGTGTGTAAATATCAACATATTCGTGCAATATTTATATGTATTTATATTATTAAAAAAAAATTTTTTTTCCATGATATATTAATATATACATAAATAAATCTGAATATTTTAGCATAATAAACATGGCGTATTATTTGTTTTAATGCAAATGTTGAAGAATTTTCTTGAAACGTGTGCTATATTTATTTTTTGATTGCAGAAAATTATATAAAATATTGGAAATAAAAAAATCATATTTTATTAAAAGGCAAAATGTTTTATGACATATTTTGTCAAAATATTTCTGCCGAATTCGAAAAAAAAACATTGTAATACAAATTATTTTTAGAGAATAAATTTTAAGGAAAGAAAAATATAATATAATTTAAAATATGTAATAACTACAAAAATCTGATTTTTAAGTGAAATTTAAGAAATGTAGTTATTTTTTACTATTTTTCAATAATTTTGTATTTTTTGTGTGTTATTTAACGTCCTGCCTATCCTTTTTTTTTTTTTGTTTAATTAAAACATATTTGTTGATTAATGAAATGAATATGTTGAATGTTTAACAAGAAATGCGATAAATGTGCATCAAATGCACAAACTATTTTACATATATTAAACATTTAAAAAAATATCTTTCAACCAATTAGTAGGAACAAATTACCCAGAAATAAAAGTTAATGCAAGCAACTAGAGTTAGTTTTACAAACATATATATAAATAGTTATATAGCTTCAGTAACATTACAACAGAAATGAGCTGTGGAAGTGAATGAATGAAAACTGTATAATGATTTGCATGCAAAAAAACGAAAATAAATAGTAGAAACTTGTGAATTTGCTTTAGTAAAAAGTTGTTGCTGGTTGTAGCTGTTGCTGTTGTTGTTGCTGTTGTTGTTGCTTATTGCTGTTGCTGTTGCTGTAGTTGCAATAGGTGGTAGTGGAGGAGGTACAACACAATATGAACATTACGAACAATACGAGCAGTACGAGCAATACGAGAGTGTAGAAAAAGCTACATAGTTAAACCAACCATTTTCCATGTCGAGCGGCGGTCCGCCTACGGCCTGTCCCATACGGGGATCGCTGACCGTGAAGTAGATCTCTTGACGCACGCCAGCGGGAATGGCGCCTGGCGGTATCTGAAGCGAGACATGCCAGAGCTTGTCAGCCAGCGTGCCACCGCTGCTATCGAAGAAGCCCCGCGTGGTGCTCGGCTCACGTGGCAGACTGGGAAAGGGACCCGCATTGACATTGCCATTGCCATTGGTTGGCACTGGACCCGCAATCGGGAGCGATATGCTGCTGCTGAATGGTGTGCTGGTCGCATTCGGAGGTCCCACTGGTAGACTGGCCTGCGAGGTGTACTGCGTCTCGATGGAGGTGCAGCTGTCGGCTCTGGGCGAACTGGGCGGCGGCGCTGTTCTCTTCAAGATATTGGAAATGTGGAAAGGTGCACGCAGAGCACGCGGCGAGGCGGCGCCGATGGCTGTGTGATCCATAGCCTGGGGCAGTGGAGTCACCTGATCAGTCGCCTCGAACACATCATCTGACATGTTCTGTTGCGTCTCGCTGGCCAACATGCCCTCGTTATGTTTGTTGCTCTCAATGGCCGTGGGCTGCTCTATTGGCTCCGCGGAGGAATCTGCCTCATTCGACGCCTCATCTGCGTCGATTTCGTCTTGCACCAGCGGCGCTTGACCCGTTCCGGCAGTCAGTGTATTCTCAATGACCGTGTCTGAGGACTTTTGCAAGTCCGAGCGACTCAACGTGCTGTCTGGCGCCTCCTCGGGCTGTGCATTGATCTCGACTTGTATCTGCTCCGTCATACATTCCTTCTCCTTCTTCTCGTCTGTCTCGTTCTCACGAGATTGCATAATGCTCTCCTCGCGCGTCTCATAGATAGGCGCCGGCCTGCCCATGTCCCGCTTGGTCACATAGATGGGCTCGGCCATGCTGTCCAATGCCTCGCGGCGTGTCTGATAGATCTGCTCACGCAGTTGACTTCGTGTCGCCTCCCGCCTCGAATGGTAGTTGCCATCGCCGGAACGCTCGGAGCGATCGTCGCTGCGCTCGGACTGGCTGCTGCTCTGCGCACTCAACTCCCGCTCCATGTCCCGCTTGCCCTGAATAATGCGCTCCTGCATCTCCCGCTTCGACTGATATAAATGATTGCGCTGCATCTCTCGCTGCATTTCACGCCTCGACTGATACATGGGCTCCACGGCCTCCTCGCCCTGCTCATTGGCGGCGCCCGGATAGAAGCGACGTCGCGTCATGACCTCTGAATTGGGCGCCCGCCGCTGCTCGGGCATCATGTAGGCACCCTGGCGGGTCTGGTAAATGTCGTGCGTCTGTTGCTGCTCGTAGCCATTGCCGGGATGCTGTGGCATGTGGCGTCGGCCATGTGGTGCTGCACCAGCACGGTCTGCCGTTGTGGTGCTGTGACGACGCACAATGCGTCGTCCACTTCGACCGCCAACTGCGGCGGCCTCTGCCTGGCGCCGTTCCAGATCAATGCAGGCGCGATTCGCATACAGATCGTACTGTTCATAGCTGCCATAACCGTTGTCTGGTGGCTGCTGCTGTGGCATGCGAGGCACTGTGCCGGCAATATTGCCATAGATATCCTCACTCTCCAGATTCTGGTACGTGCTGTTCATCATCTCCTGCTGCGGGTAATGTGTGCGGTAATAGGGATCGCCTGGCGGCGGCAGCGGTGGCCGCTCCTCGAAGCCCGCCGGATAAGTGGGATACTCGTCCGGATAGTAGGGTCGCTGCACACCACGCTCCAGCATTGATTGCTGGCGTCGCAGACCCTTCGGCTTGCGCTCCGGCTCCACCATGCTATTCATGCGACGCAGCGGTCGCGTTGTCTTGATCAACGCATTCTTCAGTGCGGCCAGTGGGCTTTTCAGCACCGACTTTTTCTTCTTGTGCGGCGGCAGGGGAGGCGGCTGCGCCAGCTCCATGCCCTGCTCGTCGTAGTAGGGCTGCAATTCGTGGCCTCTGTAGCCACGACTGCCTGTACCGTAGTGGGTATAGTAATTGGGATCTTGGGCGTGCGGTGGTCGCTCATTGGGATATCGAGGCGCGGATCGAGAGCGTTGCATTTGATGCGGATACGGCTGGGCGTGCGGATGTGGGTGCGGGTGAGTCGGCATTGCTGGTGGCGGCATGGCATAATAATCCTCATAGCGCGCATCGTATGGCTCCATTTCGCTAGAGTTTTGAATGTTTTTTTATTTATTTTTTAGGGTGGTTAGCAGAAAGTTTGTTTATGGAATTTAAGGAATAATTCAAATAGAAAGGTTCGCTTTCGATGTGGCCCATAAAGCATTTGCTTTCAGCTTATAAGCCAGTAGCATGCCTACAAAAGTTTCTATGAATGCTCCGAATGCCCTGCAAACTGTTTCGCGACATTCTGCAAATCTTTCGCAAAAACACACTCAAGCGCATATCAAAGAGTTCATAAATAAATATATACTTAAATAAGTAAAACAAATACTTATTAGATTTTGCAAAATAACCAAAGATATGAAACCATTTACCATGTTTAAGTATTCAACTCAAGCAACGTTTATGAGAGTACTAAAAGTCAATTAGTAGTTAGTTTATTATTATCATTATTATTTTTTGTTTGTTTAAACTTAATCATTATTTAATTATTTGAACCCAAAACCTTTTTGAAATTCTAAAGGAAATAGTTCAGAAATGGAATGGAGAAATACTCGCAGAGTGAGTATAAATTATGATAAAAGTGTTTGTGAAAAGAGAGAAAAATATCTAGCATAATATAGTGGATACTACGTAGAACTGTATTTGGTAAAAAGTTAACCCGAAAAATGTTTTATTTTCGTTATTTTATTATTTTTAATATTTTTTCAAATTTCTTTTTGATTTTCAAGTTTCTATTTGAATCAGCAAATGTGATTTGATTTTGAAATTTTTGGTTAATAATTTTGGTTATTGCAAAATACAATAATTATTTATGCGTCTCTAGTTCAAATCGAATAAGAATTTTTCTTTCGGATTGGATTTATGCGAGCTCTTGTGCGTTTTGTGAAAAATTGCGAATTGTCTTTATCAGTTATTTATTTTTTTTTACTTTTCTTTTAAACATGATGACCAGCAACCGCATGATTATGAATATATATTGGCAGTATGAGAGCTTTGACTAACTGATTGATTGTGGTAAAAATTGTAAATTACAAAATGACATATAACAAAAATAAAAACATTTTTCGTTAACAGAAATGTGGAGCTGTTGAACAGTGTACAGAGTACGGAGTACAAGGTGTGTAAAGTTTTATATTGGGCTAGATCTCAAGGAATCTCCACACTCACACACACACAGACACACACCGAGTCAGGCCTACACTCACTCACACACACACACAGCTGGCCAAACTGGCTGTAGAAATTCTCAATCTGTTTTGTGATTCGATTTCTTTTTGGGTCGGGAATATTCAATGTAGTTAGCCACACACGGCATCTGCACTTACCTCATGTTGTGATGGTGCCCCACTGCGGCGCCAATCTGTGGCTTACGATACAATTCAAAGGCGGAGCCTCTCTGCTCCCGACTACCAGCCAGATCGAGTGCATGACGTTCAGGTGTATGTGGTGGTATATTACCTGCGGGCATTAAGCGAATGAGAAATTAGTTGTGGATATAATAAAAAATACTCGTACTTTTTGTTTTATCTTTTTAAAAGAGAAGATAACTTGCATATTTTTGATTTTTGAATACTCAATGCAAAATTATTTTTAAAGTTTTTTTTATTTCAAATATGATATAATTTAAATTTAAGTTTTTCGATAAACAAAAAATTAAAACATATTCGAAGGAATAAGCTATATTATTATTATTATTTTTTTTTTTAAGCAAGTTGAATTTCATTAATTTTAAATTTTATATATGTATTTGAAATGTAACTTTATCGATCAATAAATATATTAGAGGAACAAAATAAAAATATTTTACAAAAAAGGAAAAAAAAATATTTTAAATGTTCTCTTCTCCCTTGAAATTTCTTTTTTTTTAAAACAAATATTAATATTGAAATTCTCTTCTAGGTATTCATTAGATTTGCTTCCACTCACCTATTGGCGGTGGCATGCCACGATGTGGCGCTATGTAGGGTCCTGTGCCACTGCCGCCATTGTAGTGGTGACTGTTGCCATTGTAGCCATTAGCCTGATTATATGGCTGTGGCTGCTGCTGTTGCTGCGGAGGCGGCGCTTGGCCGTAGGTGCCATTGTTGGCACCGTAGGTGGGCTGCTGCATGTGCCCGTTGCTGGGCTGGCCCTGGTGCGGTGAGCCGGGCGCTGGCGTCTGTTGGCCATAATGATGATGCGAAGGCGTAGGCGGATAGTAGAAGCCGTTGGGTGAACGCGGTGAGCCAGAGTCCTGCAAAGCAAAAGGAATTCAGTAAATGGAACAAAGCCAAGATGTTGCGCCATTGGACTACTTACGCCATTCTCCCAGGGCGTGGTGCCACCGCTGCCACTGCTGCCGCCGCTCTGCACGGGTGGGCGATAGTTCTTCGGCTTCGGTGGTGGCACTGGCTTGAAGGGTCCGCTGCCATTACTGCTGGGCGTGGCACTGCCATTTAGCTGGCCGCCATTGCTAGCATTCGTCGGCTGCACAACGCCGTGTGGATTTTTTGGAAGCTTGCTGTAGTCGGCGGCCGAAACGGAATTGTTTCGACTGCATTTTGTGGTGCAGTGGTTGTGGTTGGTGATGGAATATTTTGCACATAAATTTCAAGTGTGTGTGTGTGTGTGTGAGTGTGTGTGTATGTGTTTAGCGTATAAACAAATTGCATGAATCATGTTGATGGGCACAAACAGAAGCGAGAAAGAGAAAAAATTGGCATAATTATAGGACGTGTGATAAACTATGATGATTATAGTATATAAAGAGATATATGTATATGCAAATAGATATTTTATGATATTAACTAAAACACAATACAATTCGATCGGTTTCTTAATACTCTTGTCGTTTATTACACAATAGAAAGTTTTATTTGGATTTGTGAAGTATTTTCTATATATACAGTGAAGTTGGATGGATGAAACAAAATTCAACAGGACAGGATCTAAAGATATATTTATATAAACCAGCTTTCATTGAAAGATCTGGTACTGTGACTATGAATATGGAAACTGTATTATGTGAATGATGCAATAGTTCGTTGAAATAGATTTCGTTGTGGACTCTCTAAACGAGCGTGTCATAGGCTGAGACAATGGGCAGCATGGGCGACATTTTCAGGCGAGGCGTTGCAATGGGTCTACGACTCCAGAGGCCCATGCCCGCTGCAGTTGCAGTTGCAGTTGGATCCATGGCGCCGAGATGTGCCAAGCTGCTGATTTGCAGGGCAGTGGGCGTCTGTATGCGATGCGATGTGTATTTGAAATGCAATTGATGTGCATGGGGATTATGCAGATGGTAGCCTCTACACGGACAGGGACATAGACATGGACATGGATATTGAACAACAAGAAACGGGCAACAAGCGAAATTCGACAATTGAATAGAAACAACAGATTTGCATATTTACGAAACGTTTGAAATTGCATGCGATTCGTTTCGAAAGGCGTCAGAATTAGAGAAAGAGAAAGTAAAAATTGCATTTGTGATTTCACTGACGATTAAGCAGACGATTAAGAGAGTGTGTACAGCTCTTTCCAGTAAACATACCTGTATTTGCCATAATCCGTTTTGGTTTCCACCAATGGCTTGCGTGGACTGCTGTCCAAGCCCAAATTCGAAGGTCGCTGCGGCGTACTATTGCGTGGGTCTGTCGAGTAAATGAAATGATTGAAATTTAATATAATCACATATATATAATGAAGTCATACTCTTACCAATATTACGAGATGTATTCATATCGTGATAGAGCGGCCGACCGGGACTACTTTGCCGATTCAGATCGTTGGCCGCCGCAAAAGCGCGATGATCGTGCGGTGCGGAGCGACCATAGTCATGCGGCTGGCCCACAGGCGGCAAAGGACGTCCACTGCAAGTAGGATTACAAATAAAATTAAAATTAAATTCATTTTAAAAAGAATAGTATAGTTGAAATTGTGGAATGAAATACAAAATCAATGCTGTGAAGAACGAAAATCTTTAATTTTTTTTAGAAAATAATATAAAGTATAATGATTTAGTAGAATGATTTTTCCTATAGAAACCAACACTATATTTTTCTGAATTTATATTTTATAAATTGTAAAATTTCGGACAAATATTTGTAAAATGTATAAAGTGGAGTGCACTTCTTATTTGATTACGAAAATTTTTCCATCATAGCTTATAGATGAAAGATCAAATGTCATAGATTAAAGATCATTTATCATATGACAATATATCCAAGACGATTATTAATAAATCACATATGTTATGATTATTATAATTAGGATTAAAAATCTTAAGAATCACGTTTATAAACTCCTTCCAAAGTTTAAAAGTCGATGAGCTGTTCCACTTACTAGCTTGCCCCGTATTATTTGATAATGCATTTTTCTATCAAGTTGGCCTTACTTTTGATATATTTTTTATGGAGTCTGTGGAGCATAAATATACATTTCCATCTGGTTGAATGTCTTACCTTGCATTTGGCACTGATTTGAGATCATCGGGTGCATTGGGACCCAATCGGCCGAGGTTCTGCATGGCCAATTGCGTATTGTTGTACGAGTCGTAGCTGGAGACGCTGTCATAGGTGGAGGCGGGGCCGCCGTTGCCGTTAGCCTTGTGCTGGGCCGGACTGCCAATGGCCGCATTCATGCGTGCCTGACGCTCCAGCGATGCCTGCTGCTGTTGCTGTTGCTGCTGCTGACGCTCGATCGTGTCGCTGCCGGCACCGACTAACGCATTGCGCGTCACGTACTCGGCCTGGACGTCGTCCTGCAGCACAGCCTTGCCAAAGAGGCGCTCTTGGGCGCTGCGACCCAGAGTGCCGCCAGAGCTGCCGTTGCGCGACGAGCTGCCCGATGTATTCAGTGGCAGATCACCAGGCTTGGACTGGCGATCGATGCGCGGCGGCAGGTCTGGGGCATTGATGCCATATAGAGACTGTGGGCGTGCTAAGCCCGCAGAGTGATCACCTGGCTGCTGTTGGGACTGCTGTGATTGCGACTGCTGCTGCTGCTGGGGCACATTGGTGCCGTAGATGCTGTACTTGCTGGAGTCGAGGGTCTGGCGACGATTCGGAGGCTGCTGTACGCCGTGATCGTACGGTACCTGTTGACAGTGCATAGCAGGTGTGGAGTGAAGGGTAGCGAAATAGATTAGCACAAATTGTGATTAACGTGATTAGGATGATAATGATGATGATGGTGATAGTGATGACGATTATCTATGTATTATGCCCAGAGCTGGACGCGAATAGTTGATTTAGTAGGGCACATGCGCGACATGTTGCAATGGGCTTAATCATTGATTGCTTTAGTCTATACTTTGTTTTTGGGCCTCTTACCGTATATGGAGGTGGTAGTCCTTCACCAATTATGTCTCTATCCCTATCCAAGTTATCCTGGTTAGTGGCAATCGATGGATCTGAGCTCGCTTTAACCAATTGCGGCAAATTGCCAAGCGACAATGATGCGGATGGCCCGGGACTTAGCTCCAAATCAGACTCGGGACTTGATGCATACGATAAACGGGATGTGGTCATGGGGAATAGGAAATCATCGGAGAGGGATTCGACGGGCTGGGGTTTGTTTATTTTTTGTTAAATGTAGGCACGTTAGGAGCGGAGGCGAGTTAATTTAATTTCAATTTCATTTAATTTAGCGATATTCGAGATTTGGCATAAATTAACGCGAGAGCATTTAAGAGTGTTATCGGTGATTGGAAGTCGGTTATCAGTTATCGGTTATCGGGAAATAGCAACCAACGTTTTGTGTCGTTTTTTTGATTGTAAAACAGCAACAAGAAACGTAAATGAAACATAACAAAATTATGATTGATCGATTGATTGAAATTCGTACGAATTGCCAAGCATATTGAATACATAATAATAATTTGTTGTTGTTGTTGTTGGACGAACACAAGATAATATTATTGATATATATTTAGTTTTGGACGAGGACAATTTTTTGAGTATTTCGTTATTTTTGTTGAGGTTTTTTGGTATTTTTTTTTTTTTTTTTTTTTGGGGTATTTTTAATTTTTGATTAATATGCATCGTGTGTAACGGGATGATTAAGCAGGAAATGACCATGATGATGTATTGTATATATTTTATTTTTGTATTGTTTTGGTTTGTATGTAAATAAAAGAAACAAATGAAAACGATTAACATTTAGTTAGCAACTTGATATCAAATATTTGGTATATGGGTGAGCAAAAGATATACTTTATCACTCTAGCATAGACTTTTGCATAGACTTAAGCTAATATGTAAATGTGAGATATTAATACATGTATGAAAGTATATATTTATAAACATATATATGTGTGTAAATATAGGTTTAGCTGTGTGTTGTTGATGTGGAATGGATTTTGTTGTGTTTCGGTTTCTACATTTAGAACATGCTCTAAACTACATACACATAAATGCATATATACAAAAACAAACACACACACACACACACACATACATTCACAAATCAAATCGACATTTAGTTTATAAAATATATTTAGTAAATACAGCTACATGCAATGGCAACAAGATTTATATGCAATTTATTTTCGCTTTTCTCATGCAATGCACTCGTTGCTGCGGCCCACATTATTATTGTTGTTGTTGTTGTTGTTGGTGTCAGCAATGTTGTTATTATTGTTGCTGCTGCTGTTGTTGTTATTGCTATTCAAGTTATTCAAATTGGCAATCTGATTGGATAGATTATTGAAGGCCAAGTTTAAAGATCTAGCAGCTGGCGTTACCCCAAAGCCCGCCTCATCCATCGCCATATCATCGACCAAGGTGCCGGCGCTGCTGCTGTTGCCATTGCTCAGCAGATCGCTGGTCGAGGCGAAGCCACCATATGCAGCTGCTAATTTGGCACTGCTGCTGCTACTGGCCAGCCGCTGCTGTGGCTTGGCCTGCTTGCCGCCCACAGCGGCCAGGCTGCTGCCAGGCAGCGTCTTTGTGGAGGAGCTGGCCGTGTCCAGCTTCAGGTTGCTGTTCTTCTCCTTCTCCTGCAGCAGATTCAGACTCGAATCGAATACGTTTTTCTGCAGCAGCTCATGGTAGTAATACGGCGTGGTGCGTCGCTCTATGGAGACGGCACGACGACCCAAACAGGCAGCAGCTGCCGAAGCACGTTGGCCGCTGCGTTCGCCAGCCGATCGCGATGCATTGCTGTTCAGGTGATAGTGATAACTATTGTTGTTGCTGCTGCTTAGCAAGTTAGGCTGCGAGCTGTGATACTGTGAGCTGGCGTCCTCGTCGACAGAGGCGCCGTCAATGCCACCGCCATCCAGCAGATGGCCATTGCTGCCCGGCATGGAGGAGGCGGGCTTTAAAATGGGCACCATGGTGTACGACTGGCGACTACGCGGCTCGCGCTCGGCACAGACCAGGTTGCCGTGCATGTACTGCCCGGGATCGTAGCCAACGGGCGGGGGGCGTGGCGGCGGTGTTAGCGTGCTATCGTTAAGGGGGATTAGCGAAAAGGAGTTGCGCCTATGCCTAGCCGCATTATAACGTGGCACCGAGACCGAAGTGGGGCGACAGCAAGATAACTTGCAGGGCTGAGCTATGTAGGGAGGGAATAGCATTTCAGTGGGGGACTCGGGAAGCTGCTTCCCACACATGAGTGGTTATACATAATATAGTCATGAATGTTTCAGGTTGGGTATGTGAGGTGTTTGTGTTTGTGTTTTGTTGGTGTATCAAGAGGGGAAAAAATGTTAGAGAATCAAATTAGAATATTGACCATAACCAGTTGTAGAAAAAGAATCAAAGAGTTATTAAATAAATACAGATTAGTTAAAGTAGAGTTTCAATTAGCTATAAGCTTGTGTCTGTGTGAGATTATAATGCAGCGATCACTCGGAAATTGTAAAAACTGAATAAAATATGAATATCTAATATTATCAAAATAAAAAATTAATATGAAAATTTGTTTATACAAATTGAGTTCTTTTTTTTTTTTTTTTTTTTGGCGAATGTAGCTACTTTCCGAGTGATCACTGTATTATAGATCATTAATCCTAGAACTCTTTACTTTTAGATCTACATATATAATTCTAAAGAAAAATTGGGATTTTGAATAATTTCCAAAAATTAAATGATAAATTAAAGAAGAATAAGTTTGAACTGTAAATTCTTTGCTAAATTAAAATTAAAAGTAAAATAAAAACTCTATAAATAAATAACTTTATATAGTCGTAGTATAGTAGAAAAGACAGTAAAGTCTGAAGTTAACACACACAAAACTAAATATTTAATTCAATGTGAATAAATAAATAAATAAAAATTACTAATATTTAAAAAAAAAAATCAGATAAATAAATAAAAATTGCTATTTATGAATAAAATTTGTTTCCTTAATATTAAATATTGTTGACTTCAGTAGAAGGGCTCATATGCTCAGTCTGAATAGAAAAGTATTTGTTGCGAAAGCCTCGACATCGTACGGCCCCATCACAATCGACGACATGCTTCGACATATCGAGCTACGTAAATAGTTTCTGTTATCATGTTGCATAAGTAGTATGTATGTAAATATGATTAGAGTTTCACGACAACGACATCGACATCGACACTATGAATGCTACTGAACTTAGAAATAGAACTAGACTAGGGACTACGTGTACACAAGACACTAGAGAACAACAAGTTGCTTATGCACTGAGTGCTAGTTGAGTGGAGTGGCATTTGCAAATCGAACTCACCTTGGACTCGGACATCCAGACGGCGCCGCTCTGCTGCAGATCGATTGAGTCGCGCAGCTTGCGGTACCAGGACTCCTCGTCGTTCAGCATCAATTGAGTGCTGAAGATGTGCGACCAGACACGATCCAGTTTCTGGCACTGCTCGAGCAACTTCTTGGAGCTCTTGTGCGCCGCCTTGGGCAGGCCATGGCGCAGCTGCTTGATCACGTGCTTGCTGTCGGTCTTCAGGAATATAACAATGGGATAGAATTGTGCATAGTTGAGGCGGTCCACAGCGTTGGGCGTTATGTCCAGCAGCGCATGCTTGCCGCGATCCATGATGTCGCGTATGTGTGAAAGCCGGACGATGCGGCACTTGCCGTTGCCATTGCCATTGGCGCTGCTGCTGCCGTTGCCATTGCTGGTCTTGTCGTCGTCCTGCAGTGGAGTACAGAACTTATCGGGATAGTCTTTGGCTAGTTTCTCTCTGGCCAGGTCGGAGACGGGACCGAACAGCACGAGGGGTCGCACGAAGCCGGGATGGCGTAGCACGACGCGCTCGTAAGCGGGAAACTTGGAAATGCTGTCCGAGAAGACGACATCATCCCAGTTCTCCCGCGAGAGGCTCTTGGATCGCCGATGTGTGGAGCTAAAAGACACAAAGAGAGAAATATTAGAGACGAATTCTTTTTGTTAAGAAAGAGATATTTTGAGACTAACCGACGACGTCTGAAGAAATTGCCGCGTGATTCATTGGCATTCATTTCTTTTTTGGTGGCATTGAATTGAGCTGTGGCCAGCTCCTCGGCACGGGATTTGTTGGGTATGACACCGCGCTGCATTTCCTGGTGGCCACGTCCGATCTTCAGCACCTGCCACGAGCCGACGACGCCATTGTGGAGTGTATCGATCACACGGAAAACGTCGCCCGCCTTGAAGGCCATCTCGCCCTTGGAGGGGTTGTCGCAATGGAAGTGGGTCTTGATGTGGAAGGAGTCGCCGCGTTGGTTGGTTACCACCTCGTCGTACTCTTCCTTGCAGTACTGCACTATCAGATCGATGCGATCCTGCAGGCTGAGCAGGAACAGCACCGCCTCCTCACGCGTCACTCCATGCATGTCCATGTCATTCACTTTGAGTATCTTGTCGCCAGGCATGAGGCCTTGCAGCGAGGCTGGTGAGCCGGGCTGCACAGCGGTCACAAAGATACCCGCCTCATTGCCGCCCGTCAGCCGGATGCCGACGCTGCCCTCCTTCTGGAATGAGATGAAACGTGGCTCGGCACTCTGGCGCTCCTCGTACAGTTGGCGTCGCGAGCTATAAAAGTCCTCCTGAGCGGCACGCGGTGGTGGCGGCCTTGGTGGCTCATCCACACGCCCACGCCCCCCGTTGGTGGGCGTAACGGGTCGATCGAGTTGCTGCAGCGACACCCCATCCATGAGTGGGCCTCGAGAGCGTCCACGTGGTGTGAGATTACTTTTCTCCTCGCTGAGGCCGTTGCCATTGATGCTGGGTCCGTTGGAGATGCGCGTGGGCGGCTGCACGTAGAGATTCTGTGAGGAGTAGCTGGCACCACCTGGCAGATAGGCGTCGTCCAGATTATTGCTGCAGCCGGACACCTGAGCCTGGTGCGTAGCATACAGATTCGCATTGGCCTGCTGATGGCCCGAGTTGTTCAGCTGATTGACAACCGCCTGGTTGGTGATGTCGCGCAGCACCACCAAATTGAGGCGCTCCTTGCAGCCGTCAATGATCTTCTTGGCCTCCTTGAGGCTCATGGTGTCGGCGCAGTTGGTGTTGTGTATGCGCGTGATGACGTCGCCCTCCTGCAGCGAGTAGCCATTGGCCGTCAGCTGATCGCGCGCCTTCGTCGAGATCTCCTTGACGAACAGCCGACAGCCCAGCACAATGCCATAGTCATCCTTCTTGCTGCCCTTGCTCAGCGTCACCTTGATGGGCTGTGTCCCATTGCTGCCGTTCTGCACCAGCGACGAGTTCAGCGAGTTCGGCTGGCTCATGCTAGCCATTGCGGCGCTAGGCGCCTGGCTGCTGACCATGCCACTGCCACTGCCACTGCCATTGGTTAGACCCAGGCCCACGGAGCTCATGCTGTGCGAGTGCTGATGCTGTGCGGGATTCGATACAGTCACGTTCAATGGAACGCGACGCTTCACGACCAGTGTGACCGTATTGCCGCTGTCCCGCAACACCTGCACAGCCGTGGCATACTCCACATTCTCCAGCGAGACGCCATTGACTGTGATGATGCGATCATTTACACTGAAAGTAGAGAGAGAGAGAGAGAGAGAGAGAGAAAGTGAATAGTTGAACAAGGTAAGTGGAAAATAAAGAACTGGAGAACTTTGAGCTTTAATTATTGATGTTTTTTATTCAGCAAGATCAGATATACATCGATTTATTATAGATGCAGATTTTTTAATAGAAAATTTTTCAATGATACGCGTAAAGTAGAGTAATTAAATAACCTTACTGCAATTTATTAAATCTATAATAATTATTGTTGATTCAACATCCCGAAAGTTAAGTATTTATTTCATTTGCATTAATACTTTAAAATGAAATGTTATTATAAGCAACTAGCTCCTGTATGCATATCGTGTATTTGTTATATGAAAATTAATAGAATCGCGGCTCAAGCTACCATTATTGGTATTAAAATTTGTGTCAAACAAATGAACCAACTCTCAGGTCCACATCGTGACCGGATTTTGATAATCGGTTTTCAGCTACCGCACACCGATGCGGGTCATTGGGAGGCGACCTTGTGGTATTGGAAATGGAAATGGAAATTTATACAATCATTAGTCTAGTAGTAATAATTAACGAACAGTAGCAAGAGCTAAAAGCGCTCTAAAGCATAAAAGGTTAGCTAGCCAAGACGTGTGTATATGCATTGGCCAAGAGAGTGGAGCGTAGCGAGATCGTCATTGGTAAATACTTAAATATCTGGTTACATGTTGGCCATAGAGAGAAATCAGGTTGTGTACGGATCGGAGTCATACGCTAATAGACAGTCAATTGTCTGTGTGAGAGACACAAAGGGATAGAATAGAGCGTGAAATGAACCGATGTGACGAAATGAGTACGAGAACAGAGTCGGAGCGAAAGAGATAGAAGAGAGGAGGTACAGAGAGAGTGAGAGAGAGAGTGACATAGGGGCAGCTAAGCGGCTTCCGTATTTCAATGGCATTATGCGGGCTCAGCTATATAAATATATATTTGTATATATAGATATATGTGTAAATAAGGTACTGCTATACCTGTTCAGCAATTGCAAACTGTTCTTAGAACGGAACATAAGAGGATGACGCGGAAAAAGTAAAAATAAAATAAATAGCACATGACAATAGATAAATGTGCACACACACATACAGAAACATACATATATCTATAGCTATATGTGTGATAATGATAATGATGAAAATTGCATGTCTGCGCCGACATAATTAACATGTCTAAGAGCGCATGAACAGCCGATGTATGGGAGGATCTGTGCCACGTTTTACTTTCCGTTGACAGTCCGGCTAGCCTTCAGCCAAGCAATTAAGCTGCTCAAATATGCGGCAAAAACGAAGTAGTTGATAAAGATGGAGAAGAAGAGGCAACAAGTAGATATAGCGAAGCGTAGCCAAAGCATTTGCTGGCCAAACATTCCAGTTGAAATAACAGTGAAAACTTCGACTTCAGCTACAGCTTTTTATCCAACTTGGCTCATAGACTTTTGCCAGCTGCTCAGCCCAGCCCTGCTGCTCCATGCCTGCCAAGCGGCCGGCTTTTATGTTGCAGCTAATTTCCACTTGTCGCCGCCGCACAAATATTTTCCAGCTCTATTCTTGGGATTTTTCATTTTCCTTTTGAAATTGCCAGCCAGCCAGCTAGATGGCTAGCTGTCTGTCTCACTGTCTATCCGTCCGTCTGGCTGTCTATCCGTCCGTCTGTCTGTCTGCCAGGTAGACAAACACAAATTGTTCTCTGCAGTGTAAATAGTTTCTTTGGAAAAAAGATTATGACAAGTTTTTAATCACACGAGCACGAAATGGCATTGGGCAGGTCGCTCCGCATCTATTGAAAAACGCTTTGGAATTTTTATTATCAGCAGCGGCCTCTGCTGCCGAGGAGATGTGCCCCAACCCAACATATTCGAGGCGTTGGTTTAATTATACGAAGGCTCCAGCTACGTGATCTGAAGTTTTCCAACATTTACCTTTTTTTTTGGAAATTTTTGTTAGGTTTTATTTAAAGTTCTATGCACAAGATTAACGATGTCAGATGTGATGCTCTGTCAATAGCCGGACTTATGAACTCAGGCTGTCAGAGCGTGCTGAGCATATTAAATTAGATATTTCAATAGTAAAGGGGTTCACTTCAGCTGAAAGATTCAACGAACGATCAATGAAGCGAATGAGTTTAGGTGGAAAGCGGCTTTCAAATAAATGCATCAATTTTACGGTAGAATACATTTTTGGGCCTCATCTCATTTGTTGGTCAACTAAGACTGTAGATTCAAGATATCTCTATTGCATTTATATCTGAAGAATATAATATTATTAACATTTGATTTTCCAAAAAAAAAAACGTTGCCTTTAGCTGCACTGTACAAACTTCCGATAACAGCTCGCTGTATAGGAAATGCAAAGTTTGAGTTTGTTTGCGCTAAACAAAGACTAAAATGGATTTGAGATCACGAGAGTGCCATCTTATGGGGGCACATTAAGAAAGCAAAGGAACAGCATGTTATACATTTCAAACACAACAATTAATTTCCTGCCTCGACAGTGACAGCAGCTGACATATCCGAGGCAGAATCGGAATCAGAATTATTATTATATCGTACATAATTAACAGCAGCTGTATGGGTCCATATTTGCCAAGTCATTTGGGCTCTAGGGAGTCGTTGCTTGAGGTTGATGAACAGCTTTTGTAAAATGCATGTTTGTACTTACTGCAAACGATCCTCGGCTGGTCCACCTTTGAGCACATCGCTGACTGCAATCGAGGGATCTCCGTTGGCGAAGTGGGGATTATCACGTCCACCGGAAACGGCAATGCCGAACCCGTAGCCGGGCACTCGAGTCACCGAAACTGTGTGATACTCCCATGTGGTGCGATCGCCCTGCAAACAACAGAAAGAAAGAAAAAAAAAAAAAAAAAAAACATTGAAAAGGTATTGTAATGAAATGAAAATCACATATCACATATACATACAAACATATATAAATATGTGTGAATGTAAAAGAGATAATTTGCTTACAACTAACTTTCCATATCACTCTCTCACTCTTTCGCATGTGTTTTTCTCTTCAATTTATTTCAATATATTTTAATTGAAATTTGTTAAGGATGGACGCCCGTCATTGCAACGAGACGGAAGTGCCCAGAAATGTGACTTCCGTTATTCAATTTACATACTAACTACACTTGCTTAAGCCCCAGTCAAAACGTTTTCCAATTTTATGCCCCAGCTCATTTTATGGCTAATAGAAAAAATTACAAGAATAATAAATATTTTTATAGCTTTCGGAGTAAGTGCGATTACGTTATGAATGAGTAAGCGTGGCTAGAAAACACAAAAATTCTTGCAAAGAAAATGTTTTGATGGAGCTTGTATTATATGCAGTTAAATATTGAAGCTAAGACTTTCACCAAGTCAACGTCAATTGACAATCTAATGCAAAGAATTCTTGACTTTCGCTGCATTCATTCAGACAGGCTATATACTCATTTCAGCTCAGCTATTTCACTATAAATATCTGTAAAATATTTCTGTGATTGGCAATTAATTGATTTTAATTCCACGACTTGTAAATCTCATTTACTTTCACTGCGGGTGGTGTTCTGTTTTTTTATTTATTTTTTATTCTCTTTTATCGATTCGATATGCGAGCCTCAACCTCAACCCTGAAATCCATCAGAAAGTTTTTTGTGCGCGTTCAATTAGATCTCAAACAGTAGACAAATCCAATAATACGAAAATAAATCAATTAAAAATAAATCCCATACAGTTGCATTCGCAATGAATCACTGCACTCAATTTCAAGTCCCTCAAACTCTCGAATAGCCAATCCCCCATTCCAAACAAAGCGAAACCCATGCACAAGCCTCTGTTGCGGTGGGCGCCAAGAAATAAATAGAATAACGAGTAGTCGCGACTCGAGACGCATCCGATTTCGAAACCATTTGCAACTAAATAAAACCAAAAAATAAAAATGTATATATATTTATATATATGTTAATAAATTTCACGTGGGCTGAGCTCGACGTGTGCCTAAATTAAAAATAAAAGACCTCAAGCCATATATATAAAATTAATAATAATAATAATTGGCAATAACACCCCTATCGGAGCACAGCCTGATGCACAATTTGCCTCCACGCTTCTCTGTCCTGTGCGCAACTTCTCCAGTTGGTAACACCATTCAGGATTGCCTCCATCTGGTCCTTCCAACGGGTTCGAGGTCTACCCCTTCTTCGTTCTCCTCTAACTACCGCATCAAAAACCGAACGAGCTGGAGTGTTTTCCTCCATACGAGCAATGTGACCCAACCAACGAAGACGCTGAATGTCAATTCGCTTGCCAATGTCAACATCGCCGTATAGCTCGTACAGCTCGTCGTTCCACCTGATACGATAGGTTTCGCCAACGCAAATTGGTCCAAAGATCTTGCGAAGAATCTTTCTCTCAAAGACACCAAGAGCAGCTGCATCTGACTGCGTCACGGTCCAGGCTTCCGCTCCATAAAGCAGCACTGGAATGATGAGTGTCTTGTAAAGGGTTACCTTTGTCTTTCGAGAGAGGGCTCTACTGTTCATTTGCCTACTGAGCCCAAAGTAACATTTGTTGGCAAGTGTAATTCTCCGCTTGATCTCCAGGCTGACATCATTTTTGTTGGTCACTGCAGTTCCCAAATAGACAAAGTCCTTGACAGACTTAAAGTTATAATCTCCAGCAGTAAGGTAAGAGTCAAGACGCCGCGACTCTCTAGTACTGCACACCATAAACTTTGTTTTGCCCATGTTTACTGCAAGACCAACTTTAGCTGATTCCCTTTCGATAGCTCCAAAAGCCGCAGTTACATCACGCTTGGTACGACCAATGATATCAATATCATCAGCGTAACCAAGGAGCTGGACACTTTTGTATCCCAGTATTGTGCCCATCCGATGCACTCCAGCTTTCCTTATTATACTCTCCATAAGTAAATTGAAGAGCACACAAGACAGCGAGTCGCCTTGTCTGAGACCCCGCTTGGTATTGAAGGTTTCGGATTGGTCATTTCCTACCTTGACAGAGCTGATGGTGTTGCTCAATGTCATGCTACAAAGCCGTATTAGCTTTGCAGGAATACCAAGCTCAGACATGGTAGCGTACAGGCAGTCTCGCCGTGGGCTATCAAAAGCAGCTTTAAAATCGACGAACAGGTGGTATGTGTCGAATTGGTTCTCGTGTGTTTTCTCCAGGATTTGGCGCAATGTGAAGATCTGGTCAACTGTAGACTTGCCAGGACGGAAACCGCATTGATAAGGACCTATCAATGCTTCAGCATATGGTTTCAGTCTCTCACACATTACGCTCGTGAGAACCTTGTATGCGACGGGAAGAAGGCTGATGCCACGGTAGTTGGTGCGTTGTGTTGCATCACCCTTCTTCAGGATTGGGCAGATCATACTGAGGTTCCAATCATCGGGCATGCTTTCCGTTAGCCATACGCTGCTGATAAGTTGGTGCATGCACCCTACCAGCTCATCGCCTCCAGCCTTAAACAATTCAGCCGGTAAGCCATCTGCTCCCGCGGCTTTATTGTTTTTGAGACGCTGTATAGCTGTCTCGACTTCCGTATGGCTAGGGATGGGAACTTCAACACCATCATCTCTGATTGGGGTTAGTGGACCAACTTCGTCAAGCTCATTCTCACTGTTTCCAGCCAAAAGACTCTCAAAGTGATCCCGCCATAACCTCAGTACAATCTCCGCATCAGTAACCAGGTTTCCATCGTCACTCCTGCAGGCAAGCGATCCAGACTTATACCCTTGGGTCATGCGCTTGACCCTCCGGTAAAAGTCACGGGCATCGTTCTTGCTTCTGCTACTCTCCATCTTCTCACACTCAAGCCTTTCCATCTCCCGCTTCTTCCTCCTGAAAAGGCGCTTCTCGTCTCGTCTCCGCGACCTATAAATATCCACCACCGCTCGAGTAGCTCCTGCTTGCAGCGTTCTTCTGTAGGCGGCGTCTTTTGCTGCAGTCGCTTCCCGACACTCCTGGTCGTACCATGGATTCCGGTTGGGAGGGCGTTGGAACCCAAGTACTTCCACAGCAGAGGCGTTTATGGCATTGGACATGTACGCCCACATATCCGTTGTATTTATAGGCATTGGAGGGAGTTGGCCGAGTCGGCCCGAGAGTCGAGTGGAGAAGGCATCCTTATGTCGTTGTGATTGCAGCTTTTCGATGTCCAGCTTTCTTGGCATACCTTGACGTGAGACTTTTGCGACACACAGCCGTGCGCGTACCTTGGCTGCAACAAGGTAATGGTCAGAGTCGATGTTAGGACCCCGACAAGATCTCACATCAAGTATGCTAGATGCATGCCTTGCATCGATCACAACATGATCAATCTGATTTCGCGTCAGACGATCAGGCGACAGCCAGGATGCCTTGTGGATGTTGAGGTGACGAAAACCTGTACTACGTACAATCATATTGTGTGCGGCCGCAAATCCTATTAGTCTAAGTCCATTGCTCGATGTGGACTCGTGCAGACTAAACGGGCCAACGGTTGCTCCAAAGATGCCCTCCCGCCCTATTTTGGCGTTAAAATCTCCTAGAAGGATTTTAACGTCATGTGACGGGCAACGGCCATATGCTCGGTCGAGCTCTGCATAGAAAGCATCCTTGGTAGCATCGTCTTTCTCTTCCGTCGGGGCATGCGCACAGATTAGGCTGATGTTGAAGAATTTGGCAGTTATTCGGATCGTCGCAATCCTCTCGCTAACTGGTGTGAAGTGCGAGGCTCGGTGCCGCAACTTGGGCCCTACGACGAAACCACAACCAAATTCACGCCTATCATTAAGACAACTGTAATAGATGTCACAGCTGCTTTTTCTTATGCGCCCCTGCCCTTTCCATCGCATTTCCTGGATGGCTGTGATGTCAGCCTTCAACTCATTGAGGGTATCCGCTAGTTGTTGAGCAGCACCGGGTCTGTACAATGTCCGTACGTTCCAGGTGCATACTCTCAAATCATTTTCCTTTTTCCGTTTGCCGTGGTCGTCAACGTTTTCCGGGTTCCTTTCCGAGGCTCCTCTTGCTTCATTCACTGATGAGTCTTTTTTCTATGGGTGGATATCAAGTCCTACGCCAAAACCTAATTTAAGGATTAGGATCCCGCCGCGCACTTTGGTTTATAACTCAACGGGGGCTGAGTCATAATCCAGGAGGAACCACGTGGAGGTAGTGTGTCGACTTGAGAAGAGCAAGAACAAGGATCGCACTGGCACTCACCAAGTTGAGCACAATCAGAAACTTTGCCTTGCCTGCTCTCCCCCATCCCCCCACATAATAATATATAATATATAAAATTAACTTAAAAAAAAAAAAAAAAAAAAAAACAAATGGAAAAATTTGTTGCTGCATGCGTGGGCCACATGCAAAAGTTATAAATATTTACTTTTTACACGTTTGCAGGTGTAGAAATCATCTGCAACGGGACCCATCCTTCAATTAGCATAAGACGCATTTGTTGTAAATTTTGCTTTTTCACTTTTTTGTATTTTTTTTTTTCATCTGGCTTTGAGATTTCTCGTGTTATGCTTCGCTTGACTGAGACATTAAACAAAAGATTTATATAGATTTATATAGGTGCACACAGCACACATGGTGACCGAGTTCCGCTCCAAGCGGAGCGGGGCGATAAAATTATAATTAAGTTAATTGCAAGTGAAATTAGCCTGAAGTTTAATGATGTGTCCCAAAATGAAGGCGTGCGGAAAAAGCTTGAACGGCTGCGAGGGCGAATTAGACTTTCTTTGTAGTTTTTTTATTGTTGATGTTTGGAACTTTATTGAGCGGGCAGCGTGAAATGCATACAACTCTCTCAGTTAATTATTGAAAAAATTTATATTTTTGATCAAACTTAGTGGATTGAAACTTAAAAAATGTCTAATCTTTCGTATCCAAGAAACACTCGACGCTAAGTTTTCTAAGTTGCCAGAATATAAAAAAAAATCAAACAGATATTTTCACAAATATGATTAAAGATCTTCAATGTGTACATTAAATACATGCATACCTAACTTGTAAAAAATTCACATATTCTGAATACCTTCTTTGCAATGACCTAATATTTAATCTGAAATCTGAAATCGTAATCACAATGCTCACATTGGTCAACTAGTGTGTACTCAAACCCGCTTTCGACTTCCCATAAGATAATGACGATTTCTGTTGTTGTTGTTGTTGTTGATTATTCGTTTTGTATTTGAGTAGGGAGTTCTACCTGTTTGGAGCACTTGAGAAATTCCAAAGCGTCAAGTTTTATGTAACTTAACCTTCATAAAAAAATATTTCTTTGTCGTCCAATTTAGATGGTTTATCTAGACAAAGCTGGGATTTATTCATAATTTAAGTTGTAACAACTTGATTTATAGAGCATTTAACATGGCCTAACGATTATAATTATAAGAAAAAGCGAGAGAGAGAGAGACAGAGAGGCAGATAGACACACCCCAGAGCTAAACACTTGTTGTTGTAGCTTACCAACATATTGTTAGGCACATAATCCGGAAACTTCATTGTATTTATGTTTCTGTTGCTGTTTTTTTGTTGAATGTTGTTGAACGAAAATGAAATTGTTTCTCATACAGCGTACGAACTTTGAGCCAGTCAAAGCAATTAAGTTTAGCATTTAATTCAATTGTACGACATATTTAAATGTTTTTTTATTTTTCCCTTTAACTTATGTTTCACTTATTTACCTAACGATAAAAGCCAAAATATGAAAACACTTCAAAACATAAAGCCAAAAAAATAAATAAAAAAGAGTGAAAAAATATGGCAAACGCGCAACGAGTTAAAATTATAAATAATAATGAAAAAAGGTAAATAATAAAATCGAATTAAATTGTGGAGAGTGCGAATCACAGCTGATGTCACTTTCAATTGCTATTTACTCGAGGCACGGGTACAAAATGTTGCATAATTAATTGCACTTCGACTCTGAGCTAATGATTTATAAATAAACTCGAGTTTGGCTGCAGCTCAACTGAGATTTGAGTTTCCAGTCGAACTTTATTGAGGAATTTCTAGCAGCATATGGCAACCGGCAAAGCGAAGCGAATTTGCATATTGTTGTTGTATCTCATTCGACTTTATGGCAAATATCTATCAATACGCGTCATCCGGTAGCGCACGGATGCGAAGTGAATTGTTGGTGTTGTCGGCGCCTGTTTAACATATTTTTTGGTATTTATTAATTTGTTTTCTTTTTGGTAAATTGCGTTTTAGGGGTGTTTTTGTTTTTTTTTGCTAAGCAAGGTGGCTTTAATTAACACGCACGCACGAATTTACACGCTAATTGCTTTGCACACGCACTTTAAGATACTTGAGTGCCAAAAGTATCTCAACTGCGATCGCTGAATAGCTGAAAGCAATCTCTTAGGTACAACACGAAGAGTCGCAAAGCCAATGACCGACCAGCTGCAAATTTGGAGCGCAATTGCAGCATGTAACGTTGTAACTGTTGGATGCACCGAAAGTGAAATGCTTGCGCCTTGCAGCTGCGCTTCACTGGACACTGCTGCAATCCAAGAGCGACACGACTGACTCAGACTGAATCAATGGGTTTTGCCTTTCGATTAGCATTAGCATTAGCATTTTTATATGGATTTGTTGGAGTTGCTATTTGGGCAGCTGGCCAACTAATTAACATTTACATTTCACAGAGGTTAGGTATTTGCTCGTACGTAGTATCTTAAAGATACTTCGCGTCGTTGTCAATCGCGCCGTCGCAGTCCGCTCGCAGCAAACATTGACGTTGACGGCTTGAAACACGCTTCGAAACTATTTTACAATTGTGGATGGCAGTCGCCGACGACCAGAGTCACAAGATCCAAAACCGGAGAGCGAAACGAACCGAGCGAGGCGCAGCAACAGACGACGATGACGAAGGCACAGCACAAAACAAACAAGCGAATAAAGGCGAAGACAAAGCGAGCGGCGTGCAGTAGCTGCTGCTGCCGTTGCTGCTCAACAGACACGAAGTTGTTGGCTGCTGCTGCCCTATCTATAGTTGCATTCCTATCTGTGTGTCAGTGTGTGTTTGTGTTTGTGGAAGCTAATGCATATGTGTGCGTCCGTGTGTTTCTCTGTGTGTTTGCGTGTGGCTTTCAGTGAGGCCGGAAAGCGGCAGCGAAGACAAAAATGTAAACAAACCGACGAAAGTAAACAGCAATATTTGATAAAAGTGTGTATGAAAGAGATGCTCAGATTGTTTGTTTGACGTGCTGTGGAACCTAATGCTGTGGAACTTGAATAGCTACGCGTTTAGAATTCACAAGGAATGTTTTTCAAGACGTTCCTTGTGAAATACCCAAGAAACAAAGCAAAAATAGCTGAGCCAGTTTTTTTTTATGTTTCTTCGGCGCTGTTGTATGTAGTTGGAATACTGAGTTTCATCACAAAGTGAAATTGCAGTTTCTTCACTACTAATACACTTCTTATGTTCCACAAATCAGCTAGAGAATGTACACTATATGAATGTATGTATGTGAAGATGATATTCACAAGTACATATGTACATACATACATATGTATGTAAGTATCTTTCGTTGTACTTCTGAGATTACATGTCAAGCACTCGAGGAGGCAAAAGTTGAAAAGTTCACAGCTTGATGCGCATTAAATGGCAACTTCAATTCAATTAAACGCCCGCCACAGATCCCAGCACAATGGCAACTTAATTCAATCAAGTGAGTGCTTATTAAACGTTTCAAGTGACAAGCAGACAAAGCTCAAGATCTCCATTACGAAACAAGAGAACAGCAATTGCAATTGCAGTTGCAGTCGCTATCTTTGTATGTGTGTCAGTGTGTATGTGAACTAAGCAGAGTTAGAGCCAGAGCATTCCATGAATTATGTTTTAGACACCAAATGTGCAAACTATGCAAAACTTTCATGAATTAAAGAGCCAGTAAGATATTACATGCATATGTACATATGTATGTGTGTGTGTGCGTAAGTTCAAAATATGTAGAGTTATTCATTTAGCTCTCTAGCTCTTGACAGTCGTCACCGCATCATCATCATCATGATCATCGTCATCATAATCGACAATGGGGGCTCGCTGACAGCGACTGCAACTGACAGTCGCGCATATTTATGCAAAATGAAAAGCAAATCGTGAAGCCAGTTGCCACTCCTAAATGGAGCTACTCCATCAACACAAACGACATCGACGACAACAACGACGACGACGACAACGACAGCGATACGCTCTTCATGTAAAATGTAAGCGACTCTGATGCCAGCTCCTATGCCAATATCAACTATTGTGCTAACAATGAGTATAGCGAGACTCTCTGGAATTTCTATAAAGTAGAAATTCATATTATTGTAGTTCTTGTTGTTGGTGTGAAGCAGAGTTCAATAGAGCGTTTGTTTTCATGCCAAAAATAAAAACAATGCCCAGATACCAACACACACACACATACACACATTGTGTTAACCAGTCAGTTAGCTATAACAATGGGCAAATATTGTTGGAATTGCGAATATTAAATTGCATTAATGGATATTGAGTTTGCTATTCGATTCATTCACAAAGATAGATAGATAGAGAGAGAGAGAGAGCGAGCGATTACTGAGTGGTAGCTGATGCTTATATCTAATACTTATTTCTAATACCCTGTGAATATGTACATACATATGTATGTATGTATATAAAATCTATTATTAAATAAGATGTATAAGCTTAATTTATTTTTTATAAAAAATGTAGTCACGCTCATCCATATTTCTTAAACAAAAGTTTATATCCCTTAGTAGCTGTAGAAAGATTTTTATTTTAATTTAACCAAAAATTTATATCCACCTTATATACGACCGTTTCATGGAGACCAGACCATGAATTGAAAAGAGCAATATTATCTTCAAAATGTGTGAGGTCAGTCTCAGTCTACATGTACATGGGCATTCACTGAATTATACATAGATATGCCGTACCTTAGCTGGAAGCGCGCGTCTTTAAATGATCTATTTAATTTGCCCAACACCTCCTGCCGAGATTTAACCTTTTCTGTTCGTTCATTCTGCCGGTCTTTACCATCGTCGCGCAATGCAATTTATCAACATTCTAATGATTTTTTAATCTATTTCGTTTTAGTGGCTGTACGCGTTTCCCAGGCATATTCAGGGAGACGCCCTGGGTTGGCACCAAAAACTAAACACAATAAAAAAGGTCTCTCAGCCGTAGGGCAACTATGGCTTTGCCCTCGCAGGTAGCAACACGTCCAAACACGAACATGTCTAGACATGCACAACAGTGGATTACAATCAATGCAACACGTTCCACACACACACACACACATCAGTTGGCATAGCCTGGGAGGAAGTGCTTGTTTCCATGCGGACCAATTGATAAACAATTGACTTTAGCGCACAACACTAAAATGCAATCAAGCGTTAACATTTCGTGTGCAAATGCTTCCTTTCTATCCAAGGGTTGTTCAATCGAGTCGGGCTTTTAAATGCTTTTTTTTTTAGAAAAACATGCACAAATGCGGCAAAAAATAACTTTCAGATACCCTGCTTTAAAATGATACTATATTTCATTAGTTAATAAAATAAAATAAATGAGATTATCATATCAAAAATTTAATAATTTACTACATCGAAACAAAATACAATAAAAATTGTCAACTGTCTTATAAATATGCCAGTTCTTCACTTGACATAAGGGTATACAAAGTTGGCAAAGTTTTGTTTGCAAAATGCCAAAAGTTGTTCCACTCTTTCTCATTCTCTCTGTGGGTTTCTCTCTTTCCCTCATATTGAATCATTGTCAAAGTGCAAAAGTAAATAATTTAAGATAAATGCTTGCATAAAATTGGATTATTTATGGATATGCAAATATTTGCGGTATATAAATGCATGACATGAAATTAGTTTATTGTTATTTTAAATGAAATCAAATAAATTATCACAAAATAGAAGATAAATATTCAAGTATTAAAAAAAATATATATACATTTTTGTTATTTAAATTAATTTTTTCTTCTAGCTAAGAAGTCGATTACTATATCATAACATTATTATTTTTGTTAAATATGGCTTTGAAATATTTTATTAAAGTAAATAAAATTAATATTAAATGTAGTTATAATAATTCTCTTTACAATTTTTAAATTAAATTCTTTTATTAATTATCCCGATTAGTACACTTCGGGTGCATTGGCTGCTGCTGCCTCACAATCACTGATGTGCATCAGGTGAGGCAGAGTAACGAAAACATTTCACGTGGCTACTCAATAGCATTAGCATCAATGGCAGGCAGGCAGGACACACAACAGTCGCCGCTAATGCAGGAGGAAGGATATTGGCTAGGATGAGTTTCCCATGTTCCATCGCTCATGTATGACAGACGGAGTCTGTCTGCAACGATTAACAAGTCGAAGGCAAAGGGAGCGAGGCCATGATATTGGACAAGTTTGGCTGTGAGGCCATTTGGGTGGAGCTTTTCAATGACAGCATTAGCATATTGTCGATTGGCACGTCCTCTAACAGCCAGCAGGCATGGGTCGCATGTCGCATGTTGCATGTTGCAAGTTACTTGGCAAATGATGCGACTGAGTGGCAGCTGCGGTTGCCGTGGCTGCCACTGATGCTGCTGCTGGTGCCGGAAAATTTGGCAGCATTTAATGAGTTTTATGCTGGCGCGACGTGTTAATGTTAATGTTATGTCCTGTCAAAGAGGTCCTTGCATAATATGCAGAAAACGAAGAGCTTTCAAGCAACATCCAGTGTATGAGTGTGTTTTGTTTGTGTTTTTGTCGGCGAACAGATAGCGATTTGGACATTTCTTGGCATTCGAAAAGAATTTCTATGCCCATTTCTGTGTCGAGTGTTTGCTACTTCGTGCGTGGTACGTGCTTGAACTAGCAAACTCTAGATTTTCAGATTTCATAAATTGGACAAAAAAGAGGAATCAAAAAAAAAAAAAAAAAAAAATGTATATATGTACATATATATAAAACAAGAAAAATACCACACTGTGCACTGAGGCATGCGTCAAGAGGCCAACGCCGCTGGGTCACATTTCCAAGTGCAGTCGAGTGAAAATTGAAAAGCCTAAAGTCGGGTCTACCGTCTGGCTCATGTGTTTGAGTTATGGTGCGCATGCGTGCAGTGGCACGGCCAAAGTACCTTAAGTACTTCAACTCGGCTCTGTGCGGTTCCCATTTCCGAAGCAGCCAGAGAGACAATAGATTGGCCTCTCCGTTGAGAACAGAGTAGGTAATGGCATTTCGAACTTATCATGCTTAAGGTCAATCTGACTGTAGTTGAGCTAGGATTATGCAGGGCTGGCCCAAGTGCGACGTCTTGAAATGTGATGAGTAATCCCAGCGATAATGGAAAGAGCAACATATTACATGCATGAAGTAGTTCAAAAGTCATTACAAAAAGATTTATGAAGCTATGAGCAATGAATACTAGAAGCAGCAACATGAAATAATTATCTAACTACATAGTCTAGAAATATAATATTTTTTTAGTTTTATCAAGATAGATTATCGGTTTGTCAATATCACAAGTAGTTTTTCAAATTAGTAGAAATAGATATAGTTGAATATTTAAATGTTTAATAGGAACGTATTTATCCTTTAACTCTTTGCTTTAATAACATTTTTAAAAAATCAAAGATGAATCTTAATTTTTATCAAAACATTTTCTATTATTAAAGGATTCTTCGACGTTTATTATTGCCAGTCAATTAGTTCGTTAATATGTGCTCAAGAATTGTTGTACTAACCCAGCTTGCAGCACTTCACTTTGCAACTTTAAGCCTATGTCAACAACTTTCACAGCCATTGCCCTTAGAAGACAGTTGAGTGGCTTGCCTTAGCGCTGGCAGGACAAATGAAAACCTCACTTAAAAGTGCCCACACATCCTTTCACTTGTCACGCCGTGTTGTGCAACACACATGAACTCAGAATGCAAACACCTCATGCTGTACTACAGTTGAGTGCGACCTGATAGAGATGGGAATGGATGGGCACAATGTAAACAGGAAACGGGATGCAGGCTTCGGGCTACGGAACATGTTTCTAGTACACACTTCTATGCAAAAGTAAACATTTTTCAAATAAGTGTGTAATTTTCCAATGCAAACAGCAAAGACTGTTGGCAAAAGGACTACAACACGAGGAAATGAAAATAGGAGCAAGCTGGCAACATTACAGGCAGCATCTGAAATGCACCATAAAACATGGAAAATGTGATGCGAGACAATTCAGTGGTTCGTTGTCCAGTTGAAGTTTTCTAAATAATACATATGTTTTTTTTAAATATACTAACATATGGTTTCGGAAACAGGGGCACAGTGCAGTGTAGAGGAGCAATTGTCTTACAAACAAATAAGTAGACTATAAATATATGTACATTATAAATTGCTATTGTTAAGGTACAGAATGAATAGGAATCTAGCAAAACTACCAACTTGATCTATTCTTTTCCCATCAAATTTGTATATCTAATAATATCTTACTTAAACAAAATATCTGCGTAATGAATTTAGAGGAGATTTTGAAGAAATTTCCACTGCTTAAATAAAATATCAAGAAGTTAAATAACATTACTACAGTTTGTATAAACTGTAATTTTAATTAATTTGTATATTACATCAGTAAAAAACTATTGCTTTTTCGGTTATATAGTACCATGCGAAAAATCCGATTTAAATATATTTGTTTATATACTTTTTTATACGACAAATGTTGTTTATATAATAAATATTATGTACATAAAACAATATGCTAAACAGAATACAATTTTCCTTCATTCTCTGTCAGTTAAGATGTTGGCTAGCTATAGCAAATCATATAAGTTTATCTGTATTGCTATTGACATTTAATTTAATCATATTTACGACTTGACAACTTTGCATTGAGCAAACATTTAAATACATATCGAGAGAGAGAGGGAGAGAGGGAGGAAGAGAGGCACGACTTGTTGCTCAAGTAAAGTGGCTTCGATTATTAGAGAAGCCCACGTATGTGATTATCTTTATGGCATTCGATCAATAATAATAATAATAATAAAACTAAGCTGAAGAATGTTCAGTAAAATATGGTGTTTGCATTTGTAATAGCTGCAAACTATGTGGCAACGACTGCAGCGCTATTAAATGCCCACACAGTGATTCCAGCTCAATTTGCATGTGCACAGTGTCACTTAGGCAAAATAAATAATTGATATCGCTCGGTGCAAATACTTTGCCAGATAGTAATAAAATGAGCAATAGACCCTGGAGTTCAACAGCTATCATTATGTGATTAAGATAGAAATGCACTGAGAGACAGAGAGAGAGAGAGAGACGAGTGTGAGAGTGAGAGAGGTGAACTTGTCGACGCATCAATGATTCCTTGTGTGCTGGGGTCTACTATATAACATGTTCGATGGCAATTAAGTGCCATGTTACATAAAAATTGCCATCCATTCGACTGGAAAATGAAAAACTGCTATATAAAGCCAACAGAATGGAGTGTGTGGGCTCAACTCTAGATAGTTTGAGTACACTATACTCTTTATGAAGCCCTAGTGGAGCTGTTGGCCGGGTTGGTCATTTGGCCTGTTCGAAAATTGTTTTTGCCTATTATGGCCCCTAATGGAGCACATGTCCAAGCATTGGCTTGCCACTTAGGGCCTGGCCAATTAGGCGCTATTCGAATGAAGATTTCATACTCACGAATGTGCCCCAGGGGCAAGCGATTTATTTAAATGGAACGTTTAACTCACCTGCAAAACAGAAGAAACAGAAGCAAAATTAAATAATTACATTATTAAGGAAAAATATTTATAGTAATAATAATAATAAACATTAAACAAAAATACCACAGTTTATAAATAAAATATGCCAAAGAATGCGGTCGCGGCATCAGGCATATCAAAGTGTAATTAATTTGTTTAAAAAAAAAGGGGGAAGACTGAAACATGCGCTAATTGCCAAAGAGTGAATGCCCTAACTATGCATATTAAGTAATTTAACTGGGATAGCTCACTCAATTCTTATAAACAAATCAGAGTCAACAACAAAATCTGAACAAATAACAAACAGAGAAATGGATTTTGGCTGAATGTTTTCTTAAATATTTATTTAATTGAGCAAAAATAGCTTAAAATTGATTTCAAAATATATACAAATTCCTATTTTCATAGCTTCAAGTGGTTATTTAATTTGCATTATTTATTTATTATCGCAAGCTTAAGCCTTGATACCATTATACCCAGTAAGAGTGTATCACAAGAATATTTTGCCATTCGTGTTTATATTTGCAACTCAAAATTCAGCTGGAGCACGTTGTTGAATGTCAGCTTTTTTTTTGTTTTTGAAAATCATTGTTAAGGCTCTATATTTTGTCCGTCAGTTGCTGATGAATCATAAAGAGCGCGCTGGCTTTCAATCATTGTATTCAAATGTTGTTCTACAAGGGGTTCGGCCAGCAATCGAAATCTCATATGTAAAATGAAATTCACAAGAGTCTCAATTAGTATGCGAATAAGAGTGAAATAAATAAGGCAATATACATATACATTGTACATATAAATTGTGAATTCGCAGAATTAGCGCAGCGAATCTCTTCTCTTCTCAGAGTTTGGGGTCTAAATTACGTTAAAGGTCTGTTCTGCTCCCGATGACTGGCTAATGTTTTATTCAGAGTCTCTTTGATTTGCATATAAAATTGGTTGTTCGCTGCTTTCCAGTTGGCTTCCCCGAAAACTTTCACGTGCGAGAGCGTAAGGTTGAAAACTTCAGCCTCAAAACTCAATCGATATTGGTTTTAAATTCAATATTATGTGCATAGAACTGATATAAAATGCATTCAAGACCTAAACGTAGTTAAAAAGTCTTAAGGCCTCTTTAAGAGTAAACTCGTTTAACTTTGACATTTCAATGGAAAAGTGTGTCACAAAAGTTGATCGCAGGCGTCGAACAGCCCACGCAAACCCATCAAAACTGAAGGAGGTGTGAATAACGAGATTTCCCAATGATACCATAGAAAGACAATGGGCACTAATTGACGATTTATATGAAGCAAATAACAGAAAAATAATATAAAATTGGAACAAAACTTACATCAAAGCTGATGTAAGAAAAATACATAAAAATCCGAGACCAGTTTATGCAAAACATTCTTTACATATGGAAATTTTTCTTTTCTGTATTCTTCATATACTTATATAATTACTACTCTACATTTAAATCAAATTTCATAATAGACATTTATGAATATTTAGAAAAATATTTGTATGCGATAAAATTTATGTCTAGGAATATATTGAAAATGTGATATTCACATAAGAGAGAGAAATTTCTTTTCATTAAGTCAACAGTGAACACAATGACAGCAACATATCGTCTGCCAATATCTCTGTTTTTGTTTGACAGTGAAACTCGCACCGTATTCGTTTTCAATCAAAATAAATACGAAAATAAATATAATCAAAGCACGCGTATAAAATTATAATTAAAAAAACGCGACTACAAAGAATGAAATTTGAGCAGTGTAAAAAAGCAAAAAAAAAAGGAAAACGAAACAAAACAAAGAAAATATGATTGAATAAAAACTTTGAATCATTCAAAGTTCCAAGTGTCATTACATGAATGCCAATGAACAAGAAGTGAGTAGTTAACGCAGTAGAGGATAAAGCGGTGCCAGGTGTTTAAGAGCCATAAAAAAAAAAAACTTTTCTGGAATGTTTCTCACATGGTTCTGCTTGATTTGATGCGAACTGGAAGCATTACAAATTGATATGAGAATTTTTGTGAATTGTTATGCAAATATTTGTGGACGTAACGCAGCAAACCTGTTTCTGCATCAGATGAATCAATTGTCTGGAATTTGTGAGTTTATTAACTGGGTGCGGCAAGCCTATGCATACATATATACAGACATGTATGTACATGTCTGTGTGTGCAGCTGCAGGTTGAAGTTGCGTATCTTGAAGATACACATGACTTGGACAATATTGCAGCTCATTTCCTAATCAATTGCATACGAAAAATAACGTTGCTAAATTACCTAAATTTATCTTTATGTGTCAGTTGTGCTAGTACCTCGGTTTGTCTCTTGCGTTTCGTTGGCGATTTCGTAAGCAAACGAGTCTTGCATTTCGGCAGCACACAAATTCCATATCATACGTCGACCACATTCTTGTTGGCCAGTAGCTAGTTGAAGAAGGCTTTAGAAATTGCATTTCAGCGAATATTAAATACTCTACTTTTGCTAAATATTATTTTAGATACTCTGCTGCAACAATAACTCAAACCAATTATACTAATGATAGTTTAGAAATATATGTATACAGCCTAGGTTGATATTCATTGCCTATATCTATTTAGCCTCATTTAGCCAACTACCTGTATATAATAATCAGGTGCAAGCATATGCAACTCGAACGCATTTTACACTGTTTCGTATCTTGTATCTTGTATAAATGCAGCTAAACCAGGCAGCAGCAATTTAAAGCTGGCCAAGAGGAGTACAGCTCACGGCTCACTTGAGTTTAGCTTTTGTTTTTACCGTTTAGCAAGGGGGACCCAGTCTCAGTTTCAGTTTCAGTTACGTTTCCAGTTCGAGTTAATCAAGATTGTCGCTTTAGATTTCGATTTCCATTTCAAAATGTTAATAAATCGCTTTTAATAAGCTCGTTTCAGTAAATACTTATTGTGTAAATATTGTGAATGGCGGCTTGTTAAAGTGTCTCTTAGGCCTGAGAAGTGGCACAAGTCAAACGAGATTTTTCCTCAACAACATGTTTGAAGGTGAAATCTTATGTAGTATATCAACTGTATATTGTTTATTTTTAATCCAGTTTCGTAAAGTTATTTATAGGATTTTTTAAAACAAAATTCTATTGTTGATATGAGCAAATCTGTGTTATCATATTAAAACTAGAATTATTTAACATAATTTGTATATTTTTTTTTATAGTATTTGTGCATTTATTTAGTATTTATACTAAATTTATATAAGTGAACATGAATGTCAAAATTGATCGTAAGATTAAATTTTTGTAGTTATTTTTATTTATTCTTAAAATTTTTTTTTGCATTTTTTTAAGTTTCATTTTCTTTTTTCTATTTTTTATTATTTATTTATTTTTTTTTATTATTTTTATTAATTTATGTATATTACTTAGCTTTTTATTTTATACTTTAAATATTAATTTGTATATCTTTTTGAATAAGAAACAAAAATTGATTTATATTTTTGGTTGTTTTTCTGAGCTTTGTTTGTGCTGAAACTCTCAAGCAATGAATTTTTTATTTATTCAATTTTTTAAAAATTGTGTTTATTTTTTTTCAGCTCAAATTTTGATTTATATCAAAAAACTAATCAAAGTGTGTGTGTTTACCTAACGATTCCATCAAATTCCATTAACAATGAAAAACAATAAACATGGGGAAATTGAAGAAAGCAATTTACGTTCACGTGACTAAACTAACTCAGTAGCTAAATTAACAATTTTACAGCTTAATCGAGGCGCTGGCTGGCAAATAGTTCCAAAGCATGCCAAACAATTATGAAGATTATACCATGGCAACCAGCTGGGGTCGAGCGCTCTTTCATGGCCAAGCCCAATCAGCGTGGCTTGAATGCAGCTTGGATAGGGTTTGGGACCTCCATTGTTTGATCGTTGCAGTTGCAGCCTGTTAGATAACTTTCGAATCGAGTGCCGGGCTGCAGCTGCAGAATTCTGGTGTTAAATTACCAATATAAATCAATGTGCTCAGAGTGTCTAAACGAACTTGTGCGGCCCGCGGAATGGCAACAAACACCCGCATCTCTCAAGAGTACAAAAAACCACTCAAACGGCAGCCAGCGGGGGGAGAGTCTCCAAAGAGCAGTTGGAGCAAAGGGCGAGCCGCCAGTGAGTTGAGCCTGGGGCCGGTTTCAAAAGATCGTTTATACCCTGGAAAACCAGTTGAACAACTTGACTTGATTCTTAAGACTTTTTCTTTCTTTCAAAGTGAGTTGGTTTCTCTTCTATTTATTTTTTCCATTTTTTTCTTTGTCGCTCTCTAAAATCTTTTATCTTTGAGTGTAACTCAATTGGGATTCAGCTAAAGAGCGGGCTCAATGTTGTTGTTTTATCTTTAGGGCGACATTAAAACACACAATTCGTGTTTGTGTGCTATATTTGTGTGGTTGTAGCTGCTCCTCGAGCGGATCGAACCTTCTTTTCTTTTATGGCTTGTAGCATGTGAAACCAGTTTCTTTATGTGTAGAGATTCTTTATGGGGGACTCTGCGCTCGTATTATTTGCCTTAAATTGTTGCTTTATCTCGTTTCTTTTCGTTGGCGTTGTTGTTGTTGTTGTTGTTGTTGTTGCTTGTTCTTCCAGAAATCGGTTTAAAGGATTTGTGTTGCGCATTTGTGCGCATAAATTGCAGCTTAAGGTGCTTCAAAATGTCTTCATAAATATGGCAAAAATATATAACCTTTAGAATGACATAGACATAATAAATGGGGCATAATCTAGTCAGAGGAAAAGCACTTGAGTAATATTTTGAGATATTTATGTTGTTTAGAAATTTTTCAAATATTTTCATTTCAATATTTGCGCACTCCTATCTAGAACTCTTTCTATTTGACTTTAATGTAAATAAGAGTTTAACTAATCAACAAATATCAGGCTTCTTATATGAAAGAAAACTAAACACTTTTTTAATGTGATTATGATGATTATGATGATGATTATTTTGTTTAAAAGTTGTTCAACATAAAATATTCCAAAGTAGCCATAAAAAAAAAAACCGCTTTGGAATTTGCTGATGATCACAGAATTTATAGCCATCATATTATTTGCCATATGAATTATTTAAAATGTGACATAAACATTGCTGTTGCTGTGGTTGCTATTCTTGTAGGTTTCTTTTATCGATCAAGTGGCGCTTGAGATAAAAAGTGAATGCGAGCTTGAGCATGTAGAACCAACTATGGCTTGTCCAGCAATGTCAAGTTTCTCTAGCTAAAAGTGTTGGCAGCGAAGCTGAACTGTTGTTGTTCCACGTACTGGACAAACCAGATTTACTAAGCAATTGTCTAGCTGACTGCTCTCTATATAGTTAAGAATCTTTGCTATCGAATATTGTGTAAACGAGAACTTAACCAAAGGTTGATGAGACCAGCATAAATATTTGAGTGAAAAATATAAAAATCGAATTAGAGCTAATTAGTTATTTAATTTCATTGCAAAGTGTTTTAAAGACTTGATCTTTAGATAGCATTACATGCATTTAATTAACTGAAATTTGAGCCACAACCAACATCAAATTCGATTCATGCTATTTTGCCTCTTATGTTTCTCAACTCGTTTATTTGCTATAAATATTTATGCTTTCTCATCATTTTAGATTCACATTTGAGGCTGCTTAATTAGCATTGGCAAAAGACTTTTTCTTATTGAATATTTACAAATCGCAAGATCTCAACTGATTATTATTGGTCACATATATTTTTTTTTTTTGAAAACGTCAACGCCAGAAAGTTTCACTTTCAAAAGTTCATTAATTTTATAGCCACTCGGCGGACAAGTCTTGTGCATATTTTGCAGAGATTGTAGGTCAGGGTAATAGAGGGGCTGGTGGGCAGGTGGGGCAGGTCTCGACTACTGTGGCAGCAGCAGCAGCAGCAGGTCCATGTAATGTCCGAGTCGTAATGCCAAAATGTTTTTAATGACAGTCCAGCTGCACATGCGCCTAGTTGCAATGACTTTTTATATAATTTTAGTAGTTATTTGTTGCGCTTTATTTTTTGCTTTCCATGTACTGGGCATATTTCATAAATTATACACTTTATGTTAATTGGCAGCGCCTCAAAGTGGTTGGTTTTCTTTTGCCTTTTTTTTTATGGGTTTTCGTGCTTGTTTACGATGTTATCAGTGAAATTGTGATTGATGCCTGTGGAAAGCCTGTCAAACAGACAGAGAGAGAGAGAGAGAGAGAGATACAGAGAGGTCTGTGCATTGGAAGGGTTATCAATCCATTGGCATCGCATTCGCATTATTGTCTTTGTGCTTCGATAGTTTCATATCGCAGCTGGCGCCCAATCAAATCAAATCTTGGGGCTGTGCCATTTGTCGAAACAAACTCAACAATTTGTCGCATTAAATTCAATTAGTGTTTTTCATGTGGTTTGGCTTTGTTGTTATTGCTGTTGTTGTTGTTGTTGTTGTTGTTGTTTTTTCTTCAAGTGGTTTTCGTGCCTCTTGGCCAACCTTTATGGCTTTAAGCAGCTACCATAAAAGTCGTTTTTGTTGTCGCTTGTGCTTTTTGTGTCGTCCAAGTGAAGTTTCACTTAAATGCATACAATTGCAAAATGCAACTTGACATTTTTGTCATGCAACGCGCGTGGCGCTTTTGGTATTTATCTGCTTCGTCTTCTTGCATATTTTGCTTCCAAATAAGCAACGCGCAATGCTCAACATTTAATCAAGAGGTGAGAGTTTTGCAATACTAATGAAATCGTTAATATTCCCAAAGTAATTTAATTAGCTTTACTAATTAAATGAAACTCCAAGAAGATGAGCAACTTTTGTTTAAGCATCTTCTTTATTGAAAGTAATTTAGAGACTCGTCGAATGTTTAAATCAAATACTTTATGTATAAACACATATTTTTTTGCGCTCAAGTTACGTTTGATCAATATACCTAAAGGCATCTGCATTCATCTCGGACTCGCTTTATATATTTTATAAATATTTCAGTTTCCAAAATGAGCTCAAGCAAAAATGCCATTAATTATGATATTAAGTCAATGTTAAATATATCATTAAGTAATTAAATGCCTAAAGCTTTGACGGGTTTCAAAAAGAATTTTTAACACTTTTTTATTACTTTTTCAGCAACAACAAAAGCTGCATTAAATATTTGACTATCTGAATATCTGAAAAATTTATTATTATTTTTATATTATTATATTTATGCCATAATAATAATAATAATGAATTTTTCAATTTATATAAATATTAAATATGAAGCTAATAAATGTCGAATAAATATTTTAGCAAATATAACTGTATTCAATATTTCCATTTACAAAATTATAAGCCAAGGCTTTTTGAGAGTTTCATTCATAAATCATTTATAAAAGCAAATCTATTGCCATTGCAATGCATTGCAATTGGCCCCAATCATTGTAGAGTTCATCAGATTCAATTTGCAGAGTTTCAACTTTCTTTCTTTCAAGCCAGCCAATCGACACTCTCTTTACGGCAATAATTGTCGTATTTACCTGTTGCAACAATGATTCATGCCGATAATGATTGTTTGGCAGAACGTGCTGATTGCCCGTTGCCGCTCCGACGATATCCATGTTAAAAGCAGCAATAGCCGAAAATTATGTGTTGTTGTTGTTGTTGACTTGGGTTATTTTAACTTTTTGCTTTGTGTGTGTGTGTGTGTGTGTGTGTGTGTGTGTGTGTGTGTGCGTGTGTGTTGCTTAGTGTGGCAACAACATGTTGCACAAACTAAATGCAGGCGTTGCGCATGCGCCGTTCGTTCAGTTTACACAAAACCAAAAAATGCACAACAATTTCCCAATAACTTGGCAATTATGTGTATGTGTGTGTGTGTGTCATAAAACTTTTGTTTTATTAGTTAGGCAATTCTCTTGTTTTCTTTTTGTTTAATATTAAATATGCACATTTCTTTGCTTTATGAACTTTTGCATAAATTTCGTTGCACTTTAATGGGCCGCGATGGGGGGCGGGAGCGACGGGCGAGTGCTGGGCGTTTGGCAGGTCGCTAGACACGCGCGCGACACGAAAAATACACTCACACACATCAACAACAATCGCTAACGGGGCACGTTCGCCAATAGCCCAGTGCGTGCGAGGGAGATGCCAAACGGGCGCGCGAGTCGCTGTTAAGCTGGAAAAGTACAGGCGCCGCCGCAATGCAGCGAAAAATCAAAGCGCACAACGACGACGGTGACGGTGACGGTGACGGTTAGATATCGAAGCCAAGACACAAAAATAAATATTAAACGAAACACGGACTAACAGCGACAACAGCGAAATTCATCCGTTAATCGCGTCCATTCGCCAGCAAACGTTGTCGACTTTTGAAATGGACGCCGAGCGCTCAAGAAAGCAAAAGCCGCCGTTGCCGAACGTCGTACGTGGAAAACGTAAAATGTGCTCAAAAATGCCCAACATACACACACACACAGACACAGACGTATATATGGGCGCAGGTAAGCAGCGCGCACCTTTCATACATATACACACTCTCTGGCACACAGACACATGTGTCAGGTAGTCGACATACAAAACTTGTTGCTGGCAACATGCGCGCGATGCTGGCAAAAATGTTGCCGAGCAACTTTTTGAAACATGGGCCAAGCGCAGACCCGGTTTGGCGGCCGTCACTACACACACACACATATCCTCACATATACAATTATCTATGCATGTATGTCGTCTGCCTTTGTGTAGAGTTTGAGAGACAAAGCAACGGCAACCAAATGGGCAGCACTGGCAACAAGTTTTGATTTTGATTTAAAATGTTGTTGCTGGCTGGCTTTGGACTCCTGGCAGCAGGAGTTTGTTGAAGTTGTGTTTGCTGTTGCCTCTCTGTTGGCGTGTTCAAGTTTGCAATCAAAGATAAAAGAAAAACTTGCCAGCATAAGCAGTGTGAATTGGTATTTATAGGAATGTGGCTCCCTTTGTTGCTGCTGCTGCTGCTGCTGCTGTTGTGCATTTGCAATGAGCAACAGCAACAGCAACTGCAACATGCATATGCACCGAGCTGCCATAGAGCAGTTGGCTATGCACAGCTATGCTTTGCCATGAGTCAGTCAGTGCGGCTGGTCAAGTGGTCGTGGCTCATAAGGGCGTCAAATGCTCCACGTCCACGTCACATAACCTATCGCAATTGAATTTGCTGTGTGCCAGCGACAATACTTTAGATACTTGAAGTGCCCGAGATAGCCGCATAGTTTCACTCACAATTAACGATAGCTGGACACAGTTGTGAGTGTAAAAAAACCAAATATATTTTATAGATATTTCACAGTGAAATTCTAGATAGTTAGTATTTAAAAATCATTTTAATAATTGAACTAAATTCAATATACAATTGGAAAGCTTGACTTAGTTAAAATGAGCCTATTTATAGTGTAGATTATATTTATATTAAATATTAATTTTCATATTGAATTACAATTTGTAGCTGAGTTAAAGCTGAATTTAGAGCTTATCAAATATCTGCAAATATGACGAAATATAAATAAATCCATATTTCTTATAGAGTGTCAATTTTTTCTTAGAATTTTCAACTGTATTTCTCATTACATTAAAAAGCATTTTTATAGAGGAAAGCACTCAAGAAATCAATATGGCTTATATGGCTCCTCTATATAAAAATATTTGTTTAATATTTGAGTATAAGATTCAAGATTTTCACAATGCACAATAATTATATGATTAATTTGTATATTTTAATTAAAAATTTAAACTTTGGCCAAAGCTAATCAAAAATAAATAAATATATTTTAGCATTCGTAAATATATCTATAAGAATCTATACAAACTTTTAAGTTTTACGACTTTAATTAAGTATTTCAAGCAAATGCATTTCCATAGAGGAAAATCCTCAACAAGTCAACAACAATTTCCAAACTATTTAGAAGTGGGCACACGAACTTGGCCTAGGCCAACGAGCCAGACGCATTGTTGTTAAGACATTTGAAATGCATTACGCAATTGCCTGCAGCAGCGTGATTGGACAAAAAAGTCAGCCAAAGAGCCAGAACTCTCAACATTTAATCAACTTTTCCATCTCTTACTTGGCTCATTTAATCCTTTACGCCATTTAATTGATTTTCTGCTCGTTTTCAATTAGAACCTGAGCAGTTATCTAAGATTTGAATCAAAGTAATCTAAAATTGGATTCTAACGTAGTCAAACTTAATTAGATATAGTGTATATATTATGCTAAGAGCTTTATTTACAAGCCAAATGCCAAATGCTTTGTCAAACCTAATGGACTTTTTCTGTACACAATTGTTTTATCTATGATTTTTACGATTGCCAACAACAGCAGCAACAACAACAACAACAACATTGAGCACGTGCAACATTCCAAACTGGCGGCAATTCGTTTTTGACACAATTATTTCTGAAATGGGCGGTGGGCAGGGAATTTACGATATGACAGAGTCGAAGCCAGCTGCCTAATGATCATTAGGCCACAAGTTTCTTGGGCCTTTGGGCCGTCAGGGTAATTTGATTTGTACACGAACACTGCTTAGCGTTCAGCTTTAAAGGCGCAATTATAGAGCACGCCGTTTTTATATATACTCTCACTCAGAGTTAGTCTATTAAAAACATAGAGGCAAAATGGAACGTATCGAAGGATGGAAAGTATATATTATCATAGTCGATATTGCTCAGAAAAATATATTGCAAATGCAAATTTTTTGCTAGAATGGTCTAAGATATATATATAAATTTTAATTCTATTATATAATGACAAATATGTACTATATATTATATACAATAACTATGTCCTCTGCAATCAACAACAATTAAAAGAGTTTCGGCATAACAATGCTTCTGAGCTGTTAAAGGATATTAAGTCTTCGGCTTGTTAAAAGTTATATTCTTTGCTTTTAGGCGTGTCTACATTGTGTCTACATATTGTTATATGATAAGTGAATTATAGTTTACAAAATATGTAATGCAGTTGAGAATTACAAGAATTGCAATTCATCTAATGACTAAAGCAAAGCGTGCCCAACTAAACTCGACTCGATTTTTCTTGTTTATTACAAAATACAAATTAATTTTAATTTAAATGTTATGTTTTCTCAAATTTTGAATAATTATACTTTCAATAAATTACTTTCATATTTGTTTAAAATTTCTCATTTAAGAATTTGCTTGAAAATGCCAGCTGAAATTTCTAAAGTTCTTCACAATCTTTGCCATCTTCAGAGATCTCTTTCCACTGGCAATCAATATAAAATTCCAATTATGTGTTACTCTGTATGTTATTTCGTTGATTGATCTAAAAAAATAAATAAAACTGGAATTCCTGAATTGCATTCGCAATAAGCAGCAAGCCGCAAGACTTCGAGCAAAAAAAAAGTGCATTTTGTATCTGAGGAAATAAAAAGCGCTGCAGATTTTTCGTTGGCACGTGACTGCGTGCAAATACAACAAAATATGGCAAACTAAGCAAAAGAAACAAGCAGACAATATTGTGTGAGACTAAAACATACCCTGTGTTCAGCATGCACTTCAAATCAATGATGTGTAAATACAAATTTGATTAAGCTTAAGAAATTCAATTTAATTGAAATTACAAAATCTGTATATGCGATTGGAAATATCAATTTCTAATCTTCTAGAAAAATAAACTGAATCGACTCGGGACTGCACAACTAAAATCCCCGATGACACTGTTTACAGGTTATTAAATACGCCGTGCAATTCAGTTAACAATGTTTTTTCTCTCGCCAGTCCTCCTCCTCCACCTCCTCCTGGCATAACACATGCCAGCATGGTGTTGCCCTGCGTGTTTATTCAATTTACGACCAACTGCAGCGAAGAGGTGTTCTTCCCTCCTGCCCAGCGCCGTCGTCTCAGCTCAACTGCATTGCGCGTTTTGCATAAAACAGGGCAAACTGTCGTTGTCTGCCCACATGGCCATGCCGCACAGTTTCCCAGCCCCAAGCCGGGCATTTATCTATGCAGGGTTCTGCGTGCTGCCAAGAAATTCATTTCACATGTTGGCTTAAATTCCAATACATTGCTCGTTTTTCAAGAGCTTACAGGGCGAGCTGCTACATACACACACCCGCCTCTAGCATTTAGCTTCTGGCTTCTACACTCTGGCCGCAAGTCTTCAGGCTCTGGCCTCAGCAATTGAATGAGTTAGCAAGTTTCCTTCATTCGTTTTTCATTTATTTGATTTCGAGTTGATTCGAGCATAACTCGAAATGGAATTCTGCGCAACGGAAGTTGAGTCATTTGGCACCGTGGTTCTAGAACGCACGAAATTCAATTGAATTTGATTTTAAGTTTAAACAACAGGTGAAATAATTACATTTTGTTGTATATATTATTATTATATTTAAATTTGTAAAATTTTTTTATTATTTTAATATTAATATATTTTTTTTTTAATTTTATTTATTTTTATTAAACTATTTGAATAATTTAATAAGAAATATTTATGAAATTAAGCATATAATTATTATTATATTTTTAAATATATTTTTTTTTTGTTAATTTGAGTACAAAACAATTATTATTATAAATATTATTATTATTATTCCTGGCATGATTTAATAGTTTTTAATCATAAAATTATTTATGTAATTGCTAATAAAATTTATTGAATTACTTATTATAAATAAAGTTTAAATATTTTATAAATAAGTATATATTATTATAATTAAAAAATTTATTATAGCTCATTTTGTGATAATTATTTTTATTTAATTTCAATTAATTATTTTTCATAATTATTATTAACAATAACTCATGTCAGCTTAAGGCAGGACATGCTGTTATTAAAGAAAAAAAAAAACAATTAAGGAAACCAATTTCTCAAACTCAAAAACTCAAATTACTCTTCAATTTAGACAGAAACAGAAGCGCATAAATTCAGCCCGCAGCGAGCTGGAAAAAAATGGCGTAAAATAAGACTAAAAATTGTATTTCTGATTTACTAATGATGCTACGAGTTGGCGAAAAATAAAAAATAAAAAAAAAATGGGAACAAGAATAAGAATGGATAAAAGAACTGAAATGAATGAATGAAACTGTGGCCGGAACGACTGCATAATAAATAAGCCGAAAAAGGGCTGATTTTTGGAGCTGATGGAGCTCTGACCGCAAAGGAAGGCCATGGAGCAGGCAGCCGCAAAGCAACCACAGCAAAACAGCGCTGCAGCTAGGCTCAAGGAGTTCACCTGCCAGGTGCGCTGGTGTGTGTGTGTGTGCCTTGAATTAGCAGCTACTGTCTGGTCTGTGGTCTGTGTTCTTTTCCATTTCGCCAATAGCCGCTGGCAACATTTGGAGCATCATTAATTTTAATTTTTGCGCAGACGCGCCCTAAGGGAGATTCGGTCAAGGAGATAAAGGGAGAGCAGGGCAGGGCAGGGGGATTTAGGCTTCGCTGCGTTCTGGACAGTGGCATGAGTGATGGGGCAGTAGTTGAATCGTGGCGAGTATGTCAACATTTGAGTCGACACTCGACACTCGACTCGAATCGCAATTAAGGTAAATGGAAATGTTGCAATGCTGGCAAGACATGACAAATTCCATTGCACCATTTGATTGATCACCTGAGCTCATTCACTCACCTTTTTGAAGCGCCGCCGCTGTTGCTGCTGCGTGGAGGAGTTCATCGAAGCCGTCTCTAGCTGATTATCTGCACTGGCATCGCGTTTGCCCAGCGCATGCAGTAAATCGTCCACGTTGCGTATGAAGGGTCTCTTACGCTCGCGATCTGGCTCTGTGCCTCCTCCGCCACCACTACCAGCTCCTCCTCCGCCACCGCCTCCGCCTCCTCCCATGCAGCTGGCAAGACTTTTGCTGCCCAAACTATTGCTGCGGGAGCGGGAGCGGGAACGCGTGCGTTGCTTGCCCAGCCAGTACGCCTGATTGACCAGATTGATGTCAGCCGCGGCGGCCTGGCGAGCGCAACGCCGCATGGCCGCTGCCGGCGGCTCCTGCTCCGCTTCCAACGGCTGTTCGCTGGCCAAATACTCGCCTGCAATGTGCACCTTGGGAGTGCTGACCAATTGCAGGCCGGTGGCACCCAGCTGTTCTGGAAATTCGTGCAGTTCGAGTGGAAAGCGCGGATCCATGGGCTGGCCGGGCTGGCGTGGGTACATGTAGCCATCGCGCATAAACATTCTGCTGGTCGTGTAGACGCGATCATCAATCTGGTAGAGGCCATCGGCACCCGGGCCGTTGCCGCCGCCAATGATGCCGTTCCTTACATACGCAGTGGGTCGATGCCGTGCGAGCGGATTATATAAGTTGGATTTGGGTTGAAGTTGTTTCGTTTTAAAACTGCGACGTCGCGTCGACGGCTTCATTTCATTAGCTGCTCAAAAGTATGCAACAGATTTCTAAAATCAGCTCTGCACAAAAGTATGCAACAATTATTAGTGCTGCCGTAAAAATCCCTTCGAATAGGCTGGTGAAATGCACATTTAGTGTTGCATATTTTTATGCGTACACAAATATAGAATTTCCCAACTATATTCACATTGAGGAAATATTAATTCTAACAAAAATCCTTGGAAATTCCATATTCAAAATTAATTAATGAAATATAAACATAGATGGGAAATTTGTATTGCCCATCTGAGGGCAATTGTCAATTTAAGTTCTATCCTTTGCTTTGCACTGAAAGTTTTTTTTTTTCAACTTTTAATATATTTACACTTTAACAAAAATTTCTAGTCCAAATGAAGTAGACGGAAAAGGAATTTGTTGCCAATTGAAATTAAAAGTACTTTTAAATTTTTGAGCGCGAAATTCAAATCAAGTGAAGATTGATTTGATTAAAGTTAATTTTTTTAATATATTATATACGTGTGAATGCATATAAAATGATATTATTATTATTATTATATTTATTTTTATTTATTTTTTTAAAATTACCCGATGCAGAAAGTTTAATTGTAAATTAAACGATTTTTTCTTTTTGCCCGAGCGACGCGCACGAGACGTTCACAACATTGCACGTTCGATTTTTCACTGAAATTGTTTGCATTTTATTGCAACAACTTTTTTCTATTATTTGCTGGAAAGGTACGCAGCTAATCCAATTAGCGAGTCGCTTGTCACAGACCTGAACCCGAGAACACTGTGCACTGCTCCGCCTCTGACGCCCCACGGCTGAGGCAAGGCAACTGACTAAAGTATTGACACAGTTGCTAGCTAGTTAGATGGTTTGGCTCGTCTTCCTGAACACTGTCCATCATAGGCAAAGCCAAGAGCTGACTGAAAGCCCATCCAAATTCTATGCTAATCTGTCAACTTGAGTTGGCTAATTAAGCTAGATTTGCGAAATTATTGGCTTAGTGCCAGCGAACACACTCGTCGTGGCCCCAATTCAAAATTTAGCGATTAGATGACAAAATGTGCGGACCACTAAAAAGAATTGAATTGAAAAAGAATTGACACGTAATTCAATTTGACGCCCCCCATTTTGATAGAAACAAATCGAATTGAGTTCAGTTAAATTTCCATTGTAGTTCTCGCACAGCCTTTTCAAGGTCTCTGCCTCTGCAGCAGTGGATGGCCCGAAGTCACTTGAGGAATTTCACATTCACTAATTTCCATGACACAGTTAAGCAAGTATCTGTATATGGTATATCTATATTGCATTACTAAACACAGTCTTACACACTGTTCGGCTTTTCTTGGTTTTCCTTTTCTTTTGCTCTGTTTTATGCAACCTTATCACCTTTTAAGTAACTTTGATTTTAGCTTTATACTTCCGTCCGCACGCTATATAGAAATAGAATAGTCGCTCGATACGCCCCGGCTAACAAACTTGCACTGAATGCGTGCATTTGAGAAGCAATCTACGGGCGAAGTTATTCCAATGGTCATTCATTCCGAACGATAGACCGAGAGATAACTTCCAGTCAAAAGCCACAAACAAACAAAAAATGAACAAAACGAATTGCGATAACAATTGGGATATATTTGTATAAAGAACGTGGGCTTCTATACATTATTATATAGATACTCCCCCTTTTATAATCGAGAATAAAGAGAGAGAGAGAGAGAGAGAGAGAGAGAGAGAGAGAGAAAGAGAGAGAGAGAGAGAGAGAGAGAGAGAGAGAGAGAGAGAGAGTGAAAAATTGGCAGACAATACATAGCTCTTGATGGGACAATACTTATTGCTATACTACAGATATGCTTACAATATCCAACTTCGAAGTAAATCCTTAAATCTCTAAAAAAAAACTCACTAGCGTTTCTATCTGAATAATTATGATATGATATGAATGGCCTATCTATTCTTCCTATTTTTACCTTTCTTTCAGATGAAATAAAAATAAATAAATATTAAATATTAAATTAAAAAACAAAAAAAAAAAAAAAAAAAAAAAAATTAAAAAAAAAATTAAAAAGTTTTCATCTTTGCAGCTTTAATATTGATGATTTGTTCCATATAATCAATCTTTGATTTTGTTTTCTAAGATTTAGCTATTTATTTTCCTCTTTTAAGCTGTTTTTTCCATAATATTCCTACAAATCAATCAAAATTTCATTCGCATGCAATTTGCACGTATTTGCAGAAAGAGTTCGCTGACTATAAGAAAAGTAAATGCCTTAATCTATTTATTTTCTATTTCTATTCATTAAAAAATCTGTTTTCCAACTTATTTACAGCTCGTAGAGGCACGTACATACATTAGCTACATATGTTTGTGTATCTAGAAATTTGATAAGAAATGGCTTCGTTTACTTACAAAAAATTCATCCTCGATGACCGGATCGGCGAGCATCTCAATGGCTTCGGTCATGGAGCGGCAGGTGCGATTCGTGTTCTTCTTCTTCTTGAGCTTGCGCCCCAATGTGGCCGCATCGCTGAACCGATGGAGCAGCTTGTCGCGCTTGCGCACCGCCAGCGGACTGGCCGTGGAGCTGGCATGGCACAGCAGGGACGAATAGCCACCATTGGTGGAGGATATGGTGCCGGTGTTGGCATAGAAATTCTGCGGCTGGTACTGTGCCGGTGCAGTCAGCGTGCTGTTCGAGTCGATCTTCTGTATGAGATTGTACTCGGACTGCGGATACTTGCTGGCTATGATGCTGGACGCATGCGAGGAGTCTGTGGACTGCAGCGATGCCTTCGACGTTAGCTGGGGCTTGGGCGGCGGCGGCGGTGGCTCCTTCATGAGCGCCACACGACGCGGTGCCGCACGCGGTATGGTCGCACAGTGGGTCGGCGAGTTGCCACCGCCATAGCTAACCGCACGACGGTTGCGATCGTTCTCCTTCTCTCTGCAATGGGAAAAACGAGAAAGCATTTCGTTAGATTACGAATGGGAACGAGAATTTCGTGAGAGTTGAGCTGAGGACACGGCCCACCTAAAACGTCGCCGCTGCATGGGCGGACTGAAGAAGCAGTTGGGCGCCAATGGCACAAAATAGCCCCACTGTGGTGCCGCCTCTGGCCCATCATGATAGATGCCCAGCTGCGGTGTCAGCTCCCTGGAGTGGCTGATGGCACGCAAGGCTGGCATCGAAACGCGCTGTGGTGCATAGCGTTTGTGACGTTGCTGGTTGTGGTGGTGCTGTTGGTGGTGCTGCTGGTGGTGCTGCTGGTGCTTGCGATAGATATGCTGCTCCATGGAGGATGTGGTTGTGGCATCCGAATCCAGCGTGCAATCTGAGTGCAAAACATTCTCGAGCGTGCCATCGCTCGACTCATCTCTGTCATCATCTTTCCCATTACAATTACCATTGTCATTACAATGGCCATTACCAATGCCAATGCGAATGCCATTACCATTTCGATGCACCACCTCATCATCATGATCATCATGATCATCATCATCGTCATCGCTGGAGCACTCTGGCACCGTATAGCAGGTATAATCGATCTGAGACATTGCTCCCAAATAGTTTACGAATTTTCTTTTGGCACTTTTATCACTTTATTTCGTCTTTCTCATCGGCAAACTTTTATTTCTTATTCTCTTTCACAGATTTTTAATTAGATCACGATTCTTTTTCTTTTTTCTTTTTTTCATCTAACTTTGATTCTTCTGCTTTGTTCGTGTTGTGTTTCTACCTTTGACAAATGTTAAATGACAATTTCACGTTGTTTTCGTACACATGTACATAATTACTCTACAAGCTTGTTCCGACACATTTCGTGCTCGACTGACTTCAAACTGCTGCGAGAGAGAGAGAGAGAGACAAAGAGAGAGAGAGAGAGAGAGAGAGAGAGAGAGAGAGAGAGAGATGTAGAGTGAACCTTGGACTGGCCCACGCATTCATCATGTGTCATGTGTCGGCTCTACCCCAAAACTCTTTCCCAACTGCTAGAGCTTCACTGTATTTCATTCTATTCTATTCTATTCCACTCAAAACTATGTCCAGTGGGCGCAATTAAAAGTCGTTTTGTGCTCGAAAAGTTGCCCTAATGAGGTGCCGAACGGAAGCGCACAGCAATTGTCTAGCCTAGTTGAGATGTTTAACTATTTGAGAAAGGGTCCAGGTTGACAGCTCATAAAACTCTCGTCCCTTCTAACATGGAACGAGAAAATAAGCTTCATTTACCAAGTCAAACCAAGTAATTGTTCGATGCAGAGATAAAGTATTAAAGTGCTAAGCAATTAAATGTTGACTTTATATAAGGCAACAATTCAACAATTACCTAAAGTAATTCTTATTAGAATTATTAAATATTAACAATTAGATTGATTTAATGTTTAACTCTTATAAGTTCAAAGCATAATTTGAATTGTTTTCTTTTCTCAAAATTTATTGCAACTTAAGTTGAGAGATTTTTATTTTTTATTTATTTTTTTTATTCATTGATTTATGTTTGCTCATAAAATTGAATTTTGTGCTTTAATTTTTAATTAAATTTACTAGATGATTCGTATGAATACATTGAGAAGAAGTAAAGAATAAATAATTTACTAAAATTAATTTTACTAATATAGAAAGCTCTATCATTGACTACAATCAATTTTTCTCTTATTATCCTTGCTAAGAGTTCTTAGAGTTCTCTGTATTTAGAATCTACTAAGAAAATACTTGAAGCATTCGAATATGTATTCTTAAAGTTGTTCAGCCTGTATGGCTTAGCTTCAAGTTAATGCCAGCAGCTTGCAATAAGTTTACATTAAATACTTCAAGCTGGTTAAGCTTCTGTTTGGCCAACAAACAACGTGCTAAATGGCAACTGGGCAATGCAGTTGAACAGAGTAAGAGTTCATTAAGAATTTAGAAGAAAGCAAAAGTGTCAACAGCGAAATCCATCAACAAAGCAATTAAGATGTCAAACGACAAAACGAGCCACACGAACCCGCGCGCATTCAGCCAGTTTCATCTCCGGGTTCGTCGCCGGATCGCCCTATCCACTTGGGAGTGAACGGACTGAGCACGGCCATCATCAACATTGCAAAGAGTTTTTTTTTTTTTTCATAATAATGATGATGCAAAAAGCGCCGCCAGTGACAACGAGGCACAGCGCCAGAACACAGGCACACTGGGTAAATGCAGCGACGAAGTGACGAAGCGACGCAGTGACATAGCGACAGTTGGTGTTGGCAGACAAGCGACATGGTGGTAGACACGCAGCCAGCCGGATATGGCAAGATTACAAGGGATTGCTGCTGCTCTTGTTGCTGTGTGTTTATGGTGATTTTATTGTCGCAATTATTTTAAAATTTGCGCAAATGAATAGAGCAGCATATTGGCAAATGGGCTTGATTAATGTAAAACTGTGCATAAAGAAAAGGAATAACTAACAAAAAGCGAAAAGAGAACAAGGGAAACAGTTGCGGACCGGAAAAAGAGTTGAAGCCGCATTAATGATGCCAGGCGAGTATTAAGTAAAGCTCGAAAGCTACATTTCATAAGAGGATATTTATTGCACTTTTATTTTGCCATTATAAACAATGAGTAATGAATACGAGCCGAGTGCAAAAAGAAAGGAGAAATGTATAAAGAAATGGGATACAAACATTTATTATTGATAAACACTTCATACTTGACAAAAATTGTCATTAAAGTAAAGCAAAATAATACCTAAATAAGATTTAACTAACAGTTGAATATACAATAATAACAATATTAAGTAAACGTCTTTACAAGTTTTCTTAATTTGAGCTGAAATTCGTTATTCTTCACTCTTCGTGCTTTCACTCAAAAATTAATGCAAATTTGACTGCAAATTCTTCTATGTATGTTTATTATATTTCAAGATTCAGCAGAAAATCCAAATAGCATATATTATGATCCACATTTTGTATTATAAACATTTTTTGCGCATATAAAGATGACGCAATTTTAGGCTCACTCTCAGCTACAGCAAATGCATCACTTAAATATTATATATTAACACATATGTATAGCTATCTCTGTCATTAAAGAAATAAAAGCTAATTTCTTATTTAATTTTTGCCACATAATTTGCTTTTCTAATGATTGACTAACAAATATTTATTTGAAAACAAATTACATTTCACACACACAAAATATGTATCTATGATTTATTTTAAATTTAGAAATTGCTCACTAATTGTTTGATTGCATTTTGTATATAAATATGTATATATGTGCGTGCTTTAATTTTCACAAATTTTAACACAAACTTGGCCAGCAATTCGTTCATTCAAGTAAAAACCACGAAAATACTCGTTGTAAAAGACGCAATGAGTTTCTCGAATAATTCACGTTTTTCTTTTTTTCTCGAGCTGTTTTTTTTTTTTTTTTTGTCCTATCGAGCAGCTCGACTAGAATAAATGCGCTGACCGCCGGCAATTTTGAAACTGAACAGCCAGAAGAAATTCTGTGGCTGGGAAGAGCTGAAGAGCGGCGGCACACACCCCCGGAGACAACATGCGCGACAGACTCAGGCCGCGCAATGCGCCTGAAGAGAAAGAAAAAAATAGAAAAAAAAGAAACAATTGCCCAAAAGATTTCGGACAGAAATAAACAAATAACACAAAAACAACAACAACGAAATGTGGGCAACCAAATTGCAAATGGCATTTGAGACAATTTTACTGGATAACTAGGCGCATGAGTGTTTTTTGTGTGCGTGTGTGAAATGTCATGCGAAATAAATTTCAAACGTTACAATTGCTCACAGAGATATCTCTCTCTCTCTCTCTCTCTCTCTCTATACATGCACCTCTTCTCTCTCTGAGTGTCTGTGTTCACTGCTCTGCTGTGGCAGCATGAAATTGCCGTGACTCTTTAAAAATATGTTTCTTGGTTGCTTAAAAATAAACACGCTCCAGGGAGAGGAAGAGCAAGCATTTCCATTTCCACTTGTCACGCATCCATTCGCCCGCTCTTCACACTGTTGCCGTTCTCCTTGAATGTGTGCCATGGTGTGGCATGGTTTATTGACATCTGTTTGCCTGCAGCCACTTGGCAATTGGTGTGATTAATCAGAAGTGCAACCAACTGCCAAAGCCATTCAAGCGCCTCTCGGCTGCTGCCTCTGCTGTGGTTGCATTATCAATTACACTTGTTAATTAACAGCTCGATGCAGCACGGCCATGGATTAACCCGCATCTATAATCAAACATCCCAATGCTATTTTACCCGATGCAGGGTGACGATATGTATTTGATAACAATTGCATGTCCGCAATGCCGGCGCACAATTGCAATTAAATCAGTTCTAAACGGGCGTTCACTGAAGCCAATTTCTGTTGCTATTCTCTGCTGTTTCTCTTTGCGCTCGAGCCATGCTGGCTGGCTGGCGGGCGGGCGGTTGACTAACCGGAAGGCGTGGCGCTTATATGGGTTGCGAATACCATAAAAATTAATTGAAGCAATGGGAAGAGATCTAGCAGATTAAACCATGCGACGCTAGGCACATACATCCATATATATATGTATATATATGCCTGTGTGCACACGCTATTTATAGACATGTGCATCGCCTGAGCTTCTAGGGCTTGAGAGAACAAGTACTCAAGCTACAGTTGCGTGCAGTAAACAATGCGATACCCTGGAATTAGCTAGGCCAATAATATTCGATATTCTATATAAATTCTATATTCTATATAAATCTAAATAAATATTTTTGAAGTACTTAATAATTATGTGAATTTTATTTAAATAAAAAAATATATGAACAATTTTTTTATACAAAAAAATAATGCTCTTAGCATATACATTAATATATATAGTTATATATATATATATATATATTCATATATTTATAATTAACAAAAATGGAATATTAATGTTCTTTAAATATACGTAAATGTCTCAAATTAGCCTAGAATTCGCATTAAGAGTTAGTCCAACGAAAAAAACAAACTTCTTGCTAAAGTCTAAAAAGATGATTCGAGCTAAGGAACAAGCGACTTGGAAACTATATTAATAATAAATTGAAATATTAATATAAGATGTCAAAAACCTTATTTGAACACCTCAGAGAGACCAGAGGGTCAAACTTGGAATACATAAATGTGATATAACATTCAAGCCCATCAGCAAATTCAACTCAAAATATTTGAATTATCATAAAAGCCACAAATATCATAGAATATTAGTTGTCATGCCACTTCCGTCACTTCATTTCGTATAACTAAAAGAGAAACACGCATCAATTAATTAAATTGATCATTTAATTGTCTGACTGATCGATACATATCTACAATCTTGACAATCATGATTGCCAGACTCAAAGCTACCTTTCGCAGTTTAGGGCAATTTCGCAAACCGAGATTTATGCTCACCGAAAAAAAATTAAGTTAAAACAACATCTATTTGGTGTAGGCTCGTGCTGGCAAAACCAAAAAAAAACGAAAATAATAAAAAAACTAGCGCCGCGAGGCAAGACGTAAAATTTATTTTTACTGTGGCAGCAACTGCTTGTCACCATAATTATAGCCACAGCTTAGCGTCTCTCTCTCTCTCTCTCTCTCTCTCTCTCTCTCTCTCTTTTTCTTTCTATCTAAATTGCTCTCTGTGTCATTGTCTGGCGGATTTTCCACTGCGTGTGATTTTATTTTTTGCTCCATTCATTTACGAGAATTTTCCCACTCAGCTGCACGTTTTGGCAGCTGTGAAAGGGCTGCTAATAATAAAGAGTAGTACTTAAATGTTGCTGTTGTTGTTCTTGTTTATTTTATGATTATTAATTTTGGTCGTTGTTGTTATTTATAGTGACAGATGCAGGGCAATGTGCTGCTCGCCCTCCCTCCCAAATACCTAGAGCATGTTTTGGCTGCCAGAACAATTTTAATGGCCAGAAACTTTTAGTGATGCTCGATCCAGAAGATACAGACACACCAGCATTGGCCGCATTATTTAAACACATTTCCAAAATATATTTATTTTTATTTATATATATATTTAGTTTTTGCTTTTGGAACATTTCAGTTTCATAAGTGTTGTCTAGAGTTGATTTATTGCAGTTATAGACAAGATTTATAGTAGAGCAATGGCTGAGGGCGGGTCGCTTAGTTTTCTGAATATTTTACATTGTGCCACAATGCAGACATATCTCAAGATCCTTTATATTTAGAGGAAATTTAAGTGATTGTTCTTTAATGGAGGCAGAGAAGGCAGAGAAGACAGTAAATGGATTTAAAACTAATACTATTCCAATAAGAAATTTCTATCAGTTTTCTTTGTTTTTCATTAAACAACAAAATATATTATATTAAATTACAAATAAATTAAGTTATAAAAACAAACTGCCAATATTAAAATAAGCTCTTTTAAAATACAAATATATGACAAGTCTAGATTTGAATTAAAGTCTCCTTAAAGAGTTTTAGCAAACAAGTTTTACAAATTGATCATTAAGCCACGAGGTTCATTCACATTTCATTTCTCTTCTCTTCCACATATCATTCATCACATCTATAGGAAGCGAATTGTGTGCACAATTAGTGTGTCAATTTGAATGTCAATTGGGCCACGTGCCAGTGGATATTAAGTGCTGTCAACAAACTAAATGAACTGTAATACTATCTCTGGCTATTGCCGTGGGGCTTGCACTTTCTGGTTTCAGCCGGCGTGCGAGTCTGCAATATGCGATTGCATCTGCAGCTCTGCTTATAAAATTAATAATAATTTTTGCTCGTGTTCCCCTTTTATATATATATATTTTTTTTGTGAAAATTTGCATCGTCTGCTCCCCGGTTTCGCGTCATTTCATTAATGGCCTCATAAAAGTCAACTGCAAATTGTGACTGCAAGTGCATCAGCAGCAGCTGCCGTTGCTCTCTTTGTCTTTTGTATCTGTCTCTGTCTCCTGCGAATTCGTGTTAAGAGGTTAAAACCATTTAACATCATTCATTAAATTATGTTGCATTCCAGTTATGTTGATGATGTCTTAGGCTAGCATCAGCTGAGTGAATCAACCTAAGAGAATGAGTTTCTTAATTGGCAAACATTCTAGTGCAGGTGCAGCAAAGTTGTCAAGCATAAGCAGCATTTAAAACTTATGTGAAGAATAGTTAATTTGAAAATTTTTAATAATTAAACTTACATGGTCAACTCTACATCTGATTACATTTAGAATAGAATAGGATAGCTGACGATTCAATACAGTAGCCTATTATATTATATTATATTTGTATTATATTTGTATATTTGAATTTAAAAGCAGCTTTGGGTTTAAGAGTTTTTGATTTGTAAGGGATTACAGTAATTCATTAAATTTTTTCTTTATTTTTTTCTCTCAGCAGCAAGCCGACGCTCATAATTCAAGCATATTACAATTTGAGTATTGCAGCTGCATATGCATTAACAGATCTGAGAGGTGTCTAAATGAACTATATATAAATGCATATAGTAGAGGGGAGAGAAACAGCAAGATTCGCTTACTTGCGTTTACAATAGATTATGAAACATAATTTTACTTTTTATATAGTTTCTGAAATGACCTTTCATTTGCCTAAATCTACTCTAACTCAACATAGACAAAACTTAAATGCCTCAGCTAATAATTCTTACAAAATTCAAATGAAAAGAGAGAGTATTTTCGATCGTTAGGCTCAACAAAAGAAATTATAAAAAAAAAAGTTTTTCTCACATAAAGCTCAAATGAAACTCATCAATGCTTTGCTTAACTCAGTTATCGAGTTTCCCATCATCTCTGAACAATTGCTCTCACCGGCAAACGAATGAATGAACGTAGCGCAAACGCGTAGATAGCTATATATCTATCCATCTCTATTTATATATAAATGCTGGTATTGATTTCACATAATGAGAAAATCTTCAAGGGCTCCATTGCCGAGGGCATTAAAATTACAAACTTGTAAAGGCTTTTGACGAGACGTCTCTGAATATAGGAGGCCCCGCAGCGCCTTTGTCTGTGATCAGCCTATAATAGGGTGCGATAATTACACGAGTGCCTTAAATTACTTAAGTGATTGCAATTGATACTGGATTGAAATAGTTTCAAATACGCAATTGGCTCTGAAAAGTGAGCATTTAATGAAAGTAACTTATTTAAGCCAAGCTGCGATTTGTCTTTCTGCTGTCATACTAATGAAGAAGAACTAAAGAAAAAACAAACATATGCTTAATGTAGACGTCAACTTTTATTATGCATTCATGTGGCAATCAGTCAAACTCGTATTCATTAGGACCAGCGCAACTCAAGGTTATGTCAATATATTTTGAATACTGCATCACATATTTCATACACGTTTGCAACCCAAACCAGCTCTTAAAATGCAAATTTTTCATTTGTGCATAGTTAAAATATTAATTTAAAAAAATTTTTTTTTTTACACATATATATAATATTTAACATTGTCTTGAGACGAGCTCATGCAAAAAACTGCTAAAAACATGAGAGACCAACCAAATGGAATGGAAAAGAAGATTTGCCAGTTGAGGTGCCGAAAACTTTGCGAAGCGCTTGACACGCAAACGTCAAAAATATTAAGCAACAAATTTTTGCTGACAGTTTGTTAATAAAAAATTAAAAAAAAAAAATATATATATATATATATAATTTAGTGTCTCTTCCTTAGTTATGTATTTTCAGACAGTTGAATAATTAGTTGTTTGAGCTGGCTATAAGAAAAGGTTAAGAAACTGATAATGAGGTGTGGAAAACAGAAATTGAGAGAACAAATAATAGTAAAGAGAACAAACTCAAAAATTGCGGATAAAAAAAGGATAATATTTAGTAAAAAAGTTAATACAAGATCGTTAACTAACAATTCAAGAAACTAGAGCTCTAGGATCTCTATAACAAATTATGGTTTTATCTTCTTTTTATTTATTTAAATGTTTGACATTTATTCGTATTGCCTATTTGTTTCCACTTTAACTTGATTTCTGACTTGAATTATTTCAATGCATACTCAATTGAAATATTTATATTATATTCAAACAAAATTCTGGCTCCAACTTTATAGTTGTTCGATAGTCTCGCCAGAGCCTTGGTCAAAAGTTCTTTACTTGAAGATATGGCCTGGACTCCCTCTAAAAGTAATTGGCGGCAAACGTAAAATGTGAATATAAAAAGCGAATTCCAAGAAATTAGCCAAGACACTAGCAAATGGGGGCACACACTACTAAATCAAAAAGTTTGCTGCACAAATGCAAGAGCTCTAGTGCAGCTTGCAGGCAAAATTGCCCCCAATTGCAGCATTAAAAAAAAAAAAAAAAAAAAACAAAATGCTGCGCTTTACAACTAGCGACTGCTCTTGGGTGTAGCTACCAGGAAATGGACAAATTGGAGTCGAACACTGCTCAGCTCAGCTTAGCTTAGCACAGCCCAGAGATTGAGTCATAAAGTTATGTTTCGAGTTTTCGCTGTGACTCCAATGGGAGCAATCAGAGTTCCCAGTTTTTTGATTTGGCCATCACGAAATGGCCAAAAGCAACGCGAGTCAGACTAGAAGCAAACCCCGCACACTATAAAAAACCAGTGGCAATTTAATTTGCACAGCGAATGGATCGTAATTATTTCAGAGCTTATGGGCCTTTGGTGGTTCGTCAACCGTTTCAGCTAATTAGCCAATGCTCATGGGCACGATGTGGCTGGGTGCGGCAGCCTGATTCTCTTTTCTCTCTTTTCCTTTTATAGTTTTCATTGTGCTTTTCTCTGATTTCGGGCAATTGTCTCGTCTAATGACGCAAAAGTTCAGAGTTAATCAATTGCAAGACAATTAACCGCAAACATTTTGAACTCTGCTGCTCGGACCAGAGGCCAAAGCAATTAGTGAACGCAGCCAAGAAGCAATTGGCATACGCCAAAGTGGAGCGAAGCAGCTGCTTCGACAGCCATAGCCACAGCCACAGACAGAGACAGAGACAGAGACTATAGCAACGGCATCGGGAACAGAGCATCTGCGGCGCGTGTTGCCAATTTATCTTGAGCGAGTGCCCCGCCAAGTTGCAAGATTTGTAGCTCAGCTGCTGCTCTGACTCACTGCCTTATGCAGTTAATCCTGTTTTTGTGTGAAGCTTGACGTATTACCCAAATGTGCTGCCTCCCCTTTCGGGCTAGCCACATGAAGATCAACAACAAGAGATCTTAGTCTAAGCCTTCATTGGCACAATGAAAAGAGCTTAGCTTAGAGTTTATATATATATTTAGAGGAATATACATTTATATATTTACATTTGCTTGAGTTAACTTAGAATATGTACATAAAAAAATATATATACAAATATTTATATAAAAATTTAAATAAATAAATTTATAAAATCAATAACTAAACAAACGCAGCTTGTCATAAGTTTCAGCGAATATATACCTATCAAAATGTTTTTCTTTTAGCTTTTCTTTGCCATTTATAATGCTACATATTTCCACAATATTATCCACACACATTCATAGCTTTCGATATGCATATATATTTGAACGAGTATTGATTTGAAAGCTCCTTCGTTATGGACCGCCAATGATATGTAATTTTCAGTAGCGCCCATCCAATTTGTAATTTGTGGAAGGCATACAAGTTTCGCCATAACTCAGAGCTGAATACACAGCTCAGAGCTCAGAGCACACAGCTTGGAAGCTTTGTTTACCTGGCTCTGCTTGGCCAAGTTGCTTTGTTTATAACTGGTTCAAAGTTGGCACGTCTTTGGCATATATAAATAATCATAAAAAAAAAAGAAAAGAAAAAGGTTTACACACACACACTCACGAGTCAAGTTGTTTATCTGTCTTTTCAGCTGTTTGGCAGCGTCTGCGTCTACCTGCCCCTGTTTTAGGAGCTGTCTTTGTCCCGATGCCATGCCAAGTCCTGTCCGTTCCCCAAAAACGCTTGACAGCCAGCGCCAACAGCTGTCGTGCCAGTTAGTCTCTATCGTATAACCCCTTCCTCACTCGCATTTGCTTACACATGACGGCCGCATGGAGGGGGAGTGGAGGGGCGGGCAAGGTGCAAAGTTTCGCAATGGTCCCTAACACTGGAGCATTGCATGTTGGCTAATTTCCATGCAGAGTTACCAATGTTGAAGCAGCCTGTTAGCCTGGCTGCCTGCCAGCGGTTTATAGTTATGTTGTCCTCTTGCCGTCTATTATGATTCCATATAGTTTTGTCTGCGCTGTGTGTTAGCCGATGAAAATGCTAATGCTTCGGTCAGATTTCATGACTACTTTTCAAAATGCTCCACGTGCATTTCCTACTCATATGTTAATTTCACACACAAGGCAAACGCTCTCTGAATTTCAAGTGCTGCAACTAACAATTTGGCTGGGCTCATTATTAAAGACATTGCCATATTACTGTACTACTATGACTGCTCGAGCATTCTGGGCTCCAGTTGATTGTATTGTTTTTTTCTTTTCTGCTTTTGGGGTCAATGGAGTTCGGACGCCCCTTATGCCCCTTGCTCGCAATTTCAATAATGAAAATACCGTAATTTATGTGTCAAGTGAGCTTACGAACTGAGACTGGAAACCGTAAAGTTAACGCCCATATTTTGACTGTTTTGCATTTCGACTCAACCTGGCCAAGGCTCTGGCTCGTGCCACGCGCTGCCCCCGTAGGCGACGTTTTGTTGTTGTGAAAGCCGAGCCAGAACTCAAGCCTAGTCTACTGCAACAATCGTTTGAGCCAATCAAATGGCATAAAATGCATTTATTAATGGTTCATAATGACTGCAGGTGGGCTACAAGAGATAACTTTCTTGAAGCCGAAGATTTATTTCCCTCGATGCCATAAACCATCATGCTGATAACAATAAATGGCTCATATAATAGAGCTGCATTATATTGAAAAGTAGAGTAGATACTATTGAATACTAAACTATAAACAAAACTTTAATAATGAACGTAATTTCTACTCTCCAACAAATATTTAAAGAAGTCTATATTACACAACATAATCCATAACATAGCGATAGTAGCCTAGCTAAGGGTATACAAATAAAAAAAAATAAAATAAAATAAAAATACATAAGAGTAGGCACTTGCGTTACGCCCACAAATTGAGCAAGTCACTTGATCCCACTAAAAGCGCGCTGAAATATTTGCGTTTTCTTTCGCTTAAGCTTAGTTTTCGATTCCCCCAATTTTGTCTGGGGCGTTTCGCTGTTGCAACTGCAATCTGATAAACATAAACGTTTAATTAGAGCGCTAAATGCATTTTTTAATAGTCACAAAACGAGCCGAAGAAAAAATAAACAGTTTTATTGCCTTTTTCACATATTAATTTATCATTGTGTAGTATTTATTGTTCGACTATTGCATTTAGTTTGTCAACGCGCGCGGCTGACAAAACAAAAAACAAAAGACTTAGGCGACAAACTTGTTTCTTTGTTCAACTTCTTTTGGTTGACTTTTTTTTTTTTTTTTTTTTGGTTTTTTTGTGTTTATTGAGTGCTACTCCATGAATTTTCATAAAAGAAAAGCTTTTGTTTCGCTTGATTGCATTGAAAACGATTCAGTTCGCATCTGGCTGGCTGCGCTGTGATTAATGGTCGCTTAATTTATTTTTTAAAGAAATTTATTAATTAAATTCAGTTTAGCAAGCATTTATTTAACAGTTCCGCTAGCTGAAATTCAATTAAAAACCGGACACATCATTTTTAACAAATTAATATTCTATACCAAACTGTTTCGGTCCGGGATTAAAGCATTCTAATTTAAGCTTTGAGTGAATGGCGAGGTTAGATATCAAAAGGATCCAAAATTAGCAATTTTCATGTGTTTTTATATATGTATATCTATTTCCTAAATAAAAAATCAAATTTTCAGTTAAAATATATCATATAAGTATCATATACTATCATATACATAATATAAAATATTTCATTTGTATATTACAAAATTTGGTTTGAGTTAGTCAATGATTTTCTTTGTTTATAAATCGATTTCTTTTCCAATCACATTTAGTACAGCATAATATCTGCTTTGCAGTTGCTTAGATATTTTTTTCTTTATGCTTGACAATGCGCAACGTCGCAACGTTGCTCTTTAGTCGCTTAGCCTTAAGCTATTTATAAACTGTATTTATTGGTTCGTCATTTGATAGTTTTTTTTCTCGTTCTTTTTTTGTTGTTATGTTAAATCCATAAGCAGACGACCGTTTGATATTTTCAGTTAACACCGAGCCAGCAGTTTAGCCAGTTACCGAATGAAGTTGCCAAAAGCGAACAATAACAAAAATCTGAGAGTGAGGAAGAAGCAGAAGAGAAAAGAAACAAATTTCAAGCTCAAATAAAGCCCCTCTTTATATTTAAATGTTTGTCTTTTTTTTATTGTTATTTTAATCGGCTGGCAGGTCAAACATCACGTAATAGCCGTCACTGGTTACACCTGTTTCATCGCGTCGAACGCTGTTACATCGTGTAATGATATGCCACCAGCGCACACAACACATATAACACGTATAGCTAGATGTTTCCTCCTTGCCAAAAGTTCATCAAACGCTAAGGCATGCAACTGCAACTGCAACTGCAACTGCAACAGCTTCGACTGGTGTCCAACTACTTATTATTTGCAAAACATTTTTGATATTTACCTGGTCGACTGATAAGTGGCAAAAGAGTCGCAACAGGCCAGGCCAACAAACTAATAACAGTTGATTTGTTTTGCTTTTACTCCTCAAAGTGAAAACCCCTTGCAACAACAACAACAACAACAACAATCGAAATCCTGACTGTGCAGCGAAATCTTTCAAATATCAGCAATTAAAAACTCACTTCAGTGAAAGTCTTTTCGCACATGGACTTTGCGTAGGAAATTTCGTAATAAATTGTAAAGCAACCAAAAAAAAAAAAGTGTTCAATATTCACACGTTATGTGTGTGTGTGAGTGTGTGTATGTATTTATGCAAATATAAATGCGTTACAGTAATGCTAAAAGAAAACCAACAACAACTAAAACGCGACAAATTGCCATCCAGTCGTGCGTTTGTTGACTCTTCGTCTTCATTTGCATACGTGAGCCGCTTCAATGTGAGCCAGTTTTTTTTTTTACATTTTTACCGATTAGCCCAAAGCGAAGATGACGCTTGGGTAAAAATATAAAAAAATAAAATAAAAGTTGTAAACACGCACAAAAACAAGCTACGATTTTGATATGGCGCCTACGAAAGTGAAATAAAAAAGAAAGCGTTTCATTTGCTTCATTAAGTTGTAGGAGTTCAGCTGAGTTTGTTCAATTTGTTTATTTGGATTTGATAAGTCCGCCGATAACATTCTAATTATGCGCATGCATTTGATAATGATGATGATGATGTTTTTATTTATGACTAAGTCGTTTGCATTAACAGCTAACCAGTTGACCAGTCGGTTGACTTTTAACCTGAATTCTGTTTTGCATACGCTCTAAGCGTGTAGGCGATGCGCTGTCATCGTAGTTAATGGTATAATACTAAATAAAGTTGCTATCGCATTTATGGCTATGGCTAATAAAAGGCTTTACATTTAAGCCAGGATTTAACAGTGTATATCGCTTTAATGATACAAAAAACGGGCCAATTCATTAGAGTAATTCAGCAACTAAATATGGATATGACTTAGCGTTTGTTAACATACAACTGTTAATTATTTGGACAATTCGAAATTGTGGGTGCAATATTAATATATATATATTTAATATATATTAATATATATATATTAATATATATATATTTAATGTATCCATTTATAGATATTTGACAATTCATTAGCTGGACATATATTTATTTGATTTGAGTGCGTTTTCAGCAAGACTATAAGAAATCTGATTCTGTGTTAGGTAAGCGCGAAAAATAATATGGCGGTAATATTCATAAAGTAATCCATTTAGGGTAGCTTTCATTAGAAAGTTGGATACAATTCGATATGATGATACTTCCCTAGTTCGTTGCCTAAGTCTTTTGTTCTGCAAAAAGAAATTATGCGATTATATCCGTATACGGATTTCGCTTGCTATCCCATGGGTAATTAATATCTTATGGGAAGTTAATTAAATGTCGTTGCCTGGCTATAGGATTGCAATATTTTTTATGCAAGAAGTGATGTCTGCAGCTAACAAACAAGTTTCCAGCACAACAACAAGAAACCAAAAAAGTGTTGTCCATACACTTGCAACAAGACAGACAGCAGGTACAGCAACAACTGCAACTACAACTACAACTACTTGAATGTCATAATTATTTAGAGGCATTAAACTTTAAGAAGCAAAATCTCGACCACAAATCAAGAGGCTGGACAGACTGGTAAGCTTAAAAAAAATATATATGTATATGTTATCGAAAAATCACAACAACAAAAATATAACCGCAACGATAAGGAAATTATGTATTAAACACATCAGCGATTCGACGGGCTACATGATCCACAAAAAAAGTCGAACGAACGACGGAAAAAAATTACCATTTAATGTTGGAAAAAACTTAACAAGTTGCCGGTGTCAGCAAAAACTGCAAAATCTGCCACACCAGCCGATTTTGGCGGCTGTTTAACTGAATTAAATATTGCGCAATCTGACGATGTATATACATATATGTGTGTGTGTGTGAGAGTTAAAACTCGTCCATGTTCATTGGCCATATAAATGGTAACAACTGTGGCGATCATTGCGATGCTTGTTGTTGCTCTTGTTGTTGTCCAATTGGCGTCCACAAATGGCTTAAATGTGCTCATGACCGCAAGTAATAAAATAATTAAAGAAAAAAACAAAAACATGCTGCATAATTCACACTTACATATGAACGAGTTTTCATGACTAACAAAAAAAAAAAAAAAGATAAGCTTAGCTCACTGACTGCGTAATCAGATTAATACGTTGATTAAGCAAGTGGAGCAAATGAGAATAGGTGCAACTTTCCATATTAACTACGTTTATTACATGCTCTTTCATTGAACAAGCTTAGAATAATACAATTACATTATGAGTTGGTCAATATGAAGTAAGGATAATAAAATTCAAATATTAACTAATTTAAATATATTTATATTAATATATAAATAAAAATCTAAATTATTTTAAAACTATAATACATTTAATGTATGTATATAATTTTTAAAATTTATAAAATTAACATTTTTTTAATAAAATATAAATATGATAAAACGTGACATATTCTAGCTAGCTGCCCATAAAAAAACGAAATAAATAAAATTTAAGAAAAATTAAATTTTTTTATAAATTTAAACAAAAATTAATAATCTTACTGCGCTTATTTTATTTATTTTTTTTTTTTTTTATTATTTTATTTAGATTTAGGCATCATAAAATTGAAACAATTTTATTCGAGAAATTATTCATTGGCCTACCACGATGAATTTCTATTAATTTTTAAGGCCGCTGAAGTACTTTGAAGCACTTTATTAGAGCAAAGTAATCGAAAATCAATCAACTTTTAGAGCACAAAGCAAAACTAACTAAAATATATTGTTCAATAATGGATATGCATGCGATACCATAACTTACAGCTGACATTAGCCGTATCCTAAGAAAAATTGTAATCACCCACCCAAGAGATAAAAGAAACACATTCGAACAACTAACAAATTGTAATTGTAGTTCATGTACCAACAACTCAGCAGCAACAGCAACAGCAACAGCAACAAGCACTATAATCACACAGCACAGCAGCAACACCCAGCACTCAGCGCTGCAGCATTGTCAAATTGAGGATTGGTCAAACGTGGCGTATACACAATTTGCACAACGTTCCGGCAATGGCCAATGAGCCAAACGGCAACTGCGATTCCGACTGCGACTGCGACTGCAGCAACGCCAAGATTAGTAAACAATTATGGTTTGGAAATTGCTACAAGTTAATTCCACTCGTAATTGCTGGCAACTCTGGTGACTGTCTAATTTAATTCGTATGGCTTTTTTTAAGGGCGTTTACCACAGCTAGCAAAAAAAAAAAAAAAAAACAGAATACAAAAAGCGCAATTGAAAATTACAGCACTCGTTTGGTCATTCGTAAGGCTTAAATTGGCTGTCAAAGTTGCGATTGAATCGATTTGGGTTTGAATCGAAATTAAATTGTATTGACACCTATTTGGGTTCCGTATTCGGCTCGATAATTACTGGTTCTATTTGTAAATTTGATTTCTTGTTTTATTTTCATTTACTCACTTGTCAATGTAGTCGATCGTTTCGATTTCCTTTTGAATTTTATCCTCGCCTGGGCTATTCTCGATGTTTGCCGCATCTGTAAGATATATAGAGATGTAGAAATAGCTATGAGTAATTTCTTGAATCAAAACAAATCACACGACATTAGTATACATATGAGTAAAGTGAATGGGGCGTTGCATTAGCATAATACAAATTATAACTAATTATTTATCTCTGTTTCTTGTTAACCGAAAAAAAAAACATGATAAAAGTGTAATAGTTACACGAATGCCTTTTCAAAATGGCAAACACACTTGGCACTTAGCCAAGACTCACATAAATTAGCCATGTCGTTGCTTATAAATCATAATTAGTAGAGCAGCCTAGACAGACCTACACACACACATACTATTACATACATTAATTGGAATTGCAAATCAGCTGGAAATATAAACATCATTGCAAATTACGCACCCATTGACGACAATAACAAAATTCTGACCAGCCACAATAATATTTAACCTTACGAACGGCTATATAAATTGTTGTATGTATATAACCTGATTTATGACACAACATTCGATCGAGCAACGGCCAACGCAATTGTATCTACTCTTTCTCATGCACATTGAAATGGAGCAAAGCCCTCTACTCGTATTTGCCGACAAAAATCAATCACTGTGCACATATACGAACGTTCCAGGGCCCTGAGAGACACTCCATGAGCTCCATAAGCTGATCAATGTGTTTGAAATCATTTAATAGCAAACTATAAAGTAGACAAAGACTTGTTAAGATTGTATATAAATTGTAGAAGCACAGCACTAGTGGCTAATTCTTTCGCCTCTAGTGTGAAAGTTAAATAAAAAAAAACTGTGTAGATATTTTTTTAAGATTCTAATTTAAAAATTTTAAATAGTAAAGCCAAAGTATAGATAGTTTACTTAAATTATTAATTCTTTAGCAATATAATTTCCGCTTTCAATTCATATGGTTTCCTATTTATTTCTTATATTATTCCCAGTCACTTAAATGTCATAGTGCGCATAGCTAGCTAGTCAAAGTAGAGCATTAATCGAAAGACATGTGGATCAAAGTAAAATCAATAACTGAAATCAAAGGCAGCAGACACTCAAGAACTTGCCACACACAGACACAGACACATAAGCTGGCAACAAAGAGGTACAAGAAAATGAATGTTGGTATCTATGGCTATAGCTTTAGAAGTTTGGTATAGAAATAATGCTTGTTTCGGCTCATGTGCTGGTCCAGCACTTCAAGTTCAATTGAAAAGCGGCTGTCTGGCCAAAGATCAAATGAGCAATGAGAGCAATGAGAGCAATAGACCAACCGCATGGCCAGACAGAGAGACAGACAGACAGACAATGGCTATGTGGTGGAGGTCTGAGACTGATGTCTGACGACGGGGCTGGGCCCAGCTGTTGCTGGTAGTTGGTTTAGTTTCGGACGGGTTTTTGTTGTAGCATATGACTGACTGGAAAGTGACTGTCAGGGGCCTCGATGTGTCTCGGTCGTGTCTCGGCTCACTTAGCGATTTCATGCATGCAAATTAGTTTTTGAACCTGTGGCAATTTGTTGTTGTATGAGCTGCCAGTGTTAACGGCACCCTGCCTGATCTGATAGCCGCAACGGGCACGGGGCACAGACCACGCTTTCCACTACAGAGGGACAAGTCGCTCGAGCTGTTCCCATGTTGCATGCTAATTGTGTCTGAAGTGTAGCGCAAAAATCACTAACTAAAATAAACTCATGGAAAATAGTGCACCAATTATTGGAAGCAACTCCCCGAGTGGTCTCTGCCTCTGAAACTCACTCGTGCATATCCTAGAGACATGCGTGAGAATATCACCATAGAATTTCTCACGGATACACACCGTTTGCCCAGCAACTGGGCAACCATGAGCCCGAAGTGGTGGGCCAGAAGAGTAGAAGAGCAGTATCCACCCAACTATGGCCGCGTTGTTGTCGTCTGTAACATGCAACAAATTTATGTGCCGCCAGCAAACTGCAGCAGTTGTCGAAAGGCGAAGGCAAAGGCAGGGCAGTTGGCAGTTGGCAGTAGTAAGCATGCTGATTTTGAACTTGTACGGTGCAATGTTTAAACATAACAACATACAAAGGTATATAACATGCTTAAATTACAGACTGCACATTGCGCCGGCACTGCATAGTTAAGTGCTTGCCAGGTTGGATTACCTAGTAAGATGGTCGCGATGGTGTGGAATATGTAACGAAAACTTTGCATGTTCTGCCACCCAATCTGCCCGAAGGCGTCGTCAGCACATTTTAAGGCTGTTGCTCTTTCTGTTTGACGTATACCAACAACAACAACAACAACAACAACAACAACAACAACAACAACAACAACAATAATAAAAACAGATTTTGTTGTTTAAATTTTTCAACTAGTTGTACCTATTCCCATATGATTATATAGTTGAGTTGCTTTGGGCTGTCAAACGGTTTATAATATCATCAAGAAGTAAATGCATTCATCATGCGCATGATACCTCGTATGAATTCCTAATTAAAATCTTTGTTTAATTTATGCTTCATCTCAATTAATCCAATGAAGTATAGCTATCGCTATCAAAATCTTAAGCATTCCTATGCTAATGAGGTTTTATAATAATTTTGTATTCCAAAGCTGTCAAAAATTCGTGTATAATTCACAATAAAATTTATATTTTGCCAACTGCTTATTTATAGCCTTCACACATGAATGCAGAATGCTGCGGCATAGAAACAACTGTAAATAGCTCTGTTTATAAGCATATCAAACGACTTTTAAATAAAAATCGAAAAATATGTGTAAGTGAGTGTTTCTTTATGTATTTAGTCCAATCTAATCCATTCACTCATATCATTCATTTCAATTTAACAATTAAATTATCAAATAAACTAGAGTAAGTTTCTACACAAATATTTTAGATATAAGGTAAATGAGAAGCAGCTAACAATTAATGTGATATGAACAAGTTTAAACACATGTTGTCTAACTCGATTTGGGCAGATTGCGAAGAACAATACAAAGAGTTGGAAATTGCTTGGCATTGCCCCGAAGGCAATCATGTGTTAAATGCAAATAAAGCCACAAATACAATACGTTAATCTACAGTAGAAGCTAAAGCCACAGCTAAGCAGCCCTATAGAAGAAAGCCAGCATGATAAATTATCCGCAGTGCAAATGACAGACAGACGGCAATACACACACACACACAAAAGAGTCAAACGGAAGCGGAAATATCTGAGCGAAGTTACGGCAATTTGCGGTTTTAATAGTCGTTGGAGCCCAAATGTTGCTAGGCCCTCGAGCAGCCAGCATATGTAATATAAATATACTTACGTTTGTATATAGTATATACTTAAACATTTATATGAACAGTTTTATGATGCTGTAATTGAGAGATGTGCATGTAACGAGAGACATACAACAGTGATAGCTGAGAGCGTCTGGCTGAACGCCTTTCCCAGACACAATGACTGGAACGGGACGTCGTCTCTGGTAAAATATGCGAGAAGTTTTTGAGAAAGAATGCAGCCAAGTATTGTGGTTTTTTCAAGAGAATGGGTCAAGTTTGCAATTACTATTCAAAAACTGCAAAAAATGTATATTTTTGACTGCGGAATAAGCAGCGTGGGAAAATTAATTTAAATCTACTAATTTTGCAGCGAGTGAGAGGCAAATTCATAAATATATGTATATAAAATAAAATTATCATAAATCTTATTTAACAAATTAAACTGTGCAAACACTTTACACAATGTGGCACAACAATGAGATAATGAAGCAGAGTGCCAGCCAGACTTCAAAATAAATTTTTAATTGAAACACAAATGCAAAGTGTAAATAAAAATGCCAACAAAGAAAAAAAAATAAATAAATAAAAAGAAATGTCTGACAACAATAACAACATAAACATATGACAACAATCAGCAGTCGAGACCAAATATGATACCACTTAAACTAACTGCGGTTCAGACCCACAGCACGATCCACTCGCAGCGGGGCAGACAGTGGGTACGGTGGGCCAGTTGTAAAGCGAGACAGTGGGACAGACCCACACACACAAAAATTGTCGCGCCAATTTTACTTCGAGTGTCAAGTTACTCGCGACAGCCGCAACATAAGAGCAGAAAAAAAAAAAAAAATTAAATAAAAATATAAATAAAGAAAATCGAAAGAAAAAAAAAATAATATACTTTGAAATTGTTGCAAACATTACTGTGAGCACTGCGACAGTGGCAACAATGGTATCTAAAAAGCCGCAAGTGACATAATTTTTAGAGGCTAAGGCGATTTAAAGAAACAGCGCCAGACACCCCAGAGAAATGCAAAACCCCCGATCAGACCCAACCCGACGAGACGAGACCAGCCGAGCCCAGACTCAGCCAAGCACTTGAATGAAAAATGAATATATGTTTATATGTATATATATGTTTATATGTATATGTATATATATCTCTCTCTTTTCTTCAATTAGAGAAGAATTGTGCAATTTAGTGAAAGAGGCGACTTATCGGCGTTGAAAAGGCCCACCATTCAGAGATAAACTCTTTGAGTTATATGAGACGAAGTGTGAAATGCGATACGAATCAGCAGCAAATTATGTTGGATTGCACATGTGTTGAAATGTTGATGATTTAAATGTTAAGAGCTTAAATTACGGTAATCGAATCAGGAATCAATATATACATACATACATATTTATTGAGTATTATTTATGTACATTTAAGTAATATTTATTTTGTAATAAACATAAATGTTTCTTTTTTTATAAACAATAAAATCAGTTCAGTCATTATTTTAAACAAAATATTTAAAAAAAATTCATAAAATATAAACAAAAATATTATTATATTTATTAAATTTCAATTGTGTTATGAATTTTAATAATAAAATTTACCTAATTTGGAAAAAGGTAATATATTTTAAAAATATAAAATTAATCTAATGTTAAAAAATATATATATTTTATTTTAAAATTGAAAACTCAGCAAGTTTAACTAAATTAAAACTTGTTATTATTAATTTAAATAATAAAATTAATCTAATATAAAAAAGGAGTATATTTAAAAAAAATTAGAAATAGAGCAAGTTCAACTAAATTTCAATTTTTTATAATGAATTTTAATAATAAAAAATATCTAATATAAAAAAAGCATTAAATTAAAAAAAAAATAAAAATAGAGCAAGTTCACTAAATTTTAATTTTTTTTTATTAATTTTAATAATACAATTAATGTAATATTTTCAAATTGAAAATACAGCAAGTTCAATCAAATTTAAAATTTTGTATAACTTTCATTATGTAACCCTATTCAAATTTAATGGTTTAAGCTTTAATATATATACAATTTAATATGCTAAGTCTTAGAAAGTAAAATACCAAAGAAAAGTCATATTAATAAATCAACAAATCGACAAGAAATTAACATTTTCTCATGGCATTCCGCTAAATTCCTCTGAGAAATGAAGTAAATTTTTTTTTATCATATCATAGCCTATTAAGTTAGTGTTATTTGTCTGCACATATTTCCTATACATAATTCATATACATAATTCTATAACTAAATAGCTTTAAAAATTATGCGATTAGCCAACACGCAATGCGTAAGATCAATACACTTTATACTCTCGTATATCTACGATATCATAACGGGTATTTAAATTTATAATGTGTTGACTTTTTCAACTTTCCGCATAATTAATGGAATGCACAGTTAACACAATTAATATATTTGACCTCATATCAAGGTGGACACGCAAAGCTTATATATATATAAAAATTTGAAATATTTATGAATTCAATAAATTTATTTTAGCTTTTGAGCCGCGTAAGCCGCACGGATTAAGTGCAGGCTGTGCAAGCCAGCCACACGCTTCAACCATTTATCACAGACATAATGAGCGGCTTTCGCGGCCGTCAAATTTCAGTTTTAAATATGCCCCCAAAAACAAAAAACAGAAAAAAATTAAAGCAATGTGCAACCAATGAACATGAGCAACAATTTGTCGCAATGCAGCGGACAAAACAAAATGTCGCATAGATTAAACGGAGCTTAGCGAATGTCGAAGTGTCAGAGTCTGTCGCAACGGCAGCTGTTGTTGCCCCAAAAGTATCTGAGAGATTAACGCAGCAAACAATAGCGTATCTTTATAGCGTATATTTATGTATGTATATATATATAATGATATACTCGCTGATATGTTTTAAATTGAGCTCGCGCGGGCGTACTTTAACCCTGACAGTCATCAATCTTACGCCACTGCGCCCCCCATGTTAATCAATTTTATTAGCATTAGATATTCGTTTTGGATTTTTTTTTTATATTTTTTTTTTTATTTTTTGCTATTGAGTCTCAATTCTGTTCCGCCTTCAACTGTCGGACAAGAAGTAAGTACGAGTGTTGTAGCACTTTTTCAAGCACAATTTCAAGTCATCAAAAAAGTCAAATCTCAAGTGCGGCAACTCATCAAAGCTCAGACAAGTCTATAAATACAACTACAAAATAGAAACAAAATTGTGAAATTATGAATGAGCTGCTGGCAGTGTTTAATTCGACATCTTCTGCCTCATGACTTGGTGAATGACGACGCTGATTTGTTCTGCCAAATGGTTTTGGCTATTTAAAATTGATTTCTTTTCGCTGTCTCTGTTGCTGTTGGCCAACAATTATGTTTTTGAAGGTCAGCTGCTGGGCTAGCCAACATTATAGGCCTCGATTCGTTGCTCATCATCGGGTTCCCAAAACAGCAACGAAAACGAAAACGAAAACGAAAAGTGGCGATTAATTCGATGGCACTTCCATTTGTGGGCATATAAATGTGAAGGGGGCTCAAATTATTGTACTTAGCTGTTGTCATGAGCTCACGAGGAAGAGCTCGAGAGAATAAGCGGAAATAGACATAAGAAGAAATATTTATAATTTATTACATACAAATTAAGTGTAGGCATAAATCATCTAGCAGCATCTAAATGCAAATTGTTTGCTGACGCAGGTAATATACATAACTTGACTGAGATGTGTAGAAAATGAACGTTGATCGTACCTCAGCTCATTTACGTACAAAATTTAACCTCAATAGAGGTTATACAATCATTGCAAACTGTAAGAATTGAACAACTAATCTTTTTTCGAGTCGACAAATTTGTTTTCAAATTATAATATTATTTCAAGGCTTCAGTTTGGTACTGGAATAATTCTTAAATTAAAATATCCTTACAAAATATATATAATTGTAAATTAAATATAATTTGTTTATATTCAAATATAGAAATAAACAATTGTCATTAAAATGTATATAATATAATTTTTATTTTTATTTTTATAATTTTTAACTTTTATTTATTGATTCTATTTAGTTTTTTTTTTTTTTTTTTTTTTTTTTTATTCAACCCAAGTAATTTATTTTGAAGCACGTTCCGCCAATGGTTTGATACATATATTCAATTATTTGGCTTACGAATTTGAAATTAAATTAACCATATTCCATATTTGACAGCAGTCTGTTCGATTCGAATCGTAAATGAACACTCTTATTTGTATTCCATTTCCAGATTTTGCAAGAGCATGGCTCGTGCTATAGTCAATGCAGGGATAACCCCAACGATTGGCAACAGACTTGTGCTATTGACAGCTGACATTACAACAAGTGTTTGTACTTGTAATTGCTTTGCTTGGCTTAAATTTCAACCCCAACAAAGCCTGGGGTCAGGCGACATGTGCCATGAGCCAACAGCCAGACATGTGCCTGACTATATCTAATATGTATTCATATATATACTTATATGAGAAGTGCATATGCACCTCTCACTGCTCGCACTGCTCTTCCTTGGCTACAATCAGCTCGTCAGGTCGCGTGCTCCCCTATGGCAAATACCGTTTTCATAATGATTTTGAGGAAATTTGATACACCCCTTTCAGCTGGTGGCACATGTGTGTCCAACAACCCTTCGGCTATCAACCCAGGCCATGTTGCACGCAACTCCTTTCACATGTGACACGAAATAATCCCTTTTCCAGCAGCTTAGTGCTAAAAATTTGCAATATTACCAGAAAAAGTAAAAAACGAATTTGAAGGAAAAAAAATTGTATTCATATTCTATGACAGAAATTCGTTGCCTGCAGCTGTCGCCTCGCATGCTTCAGTGCATCCAGAGCATGGACACGGGATCCGGCAGCGGCCACGTCTTCGTTCATAGCCCCATTCAAATTTCATTCCACATAAATAGCCAACGTAAAGGATGTCGAAGACAAGCACGACGACGCCGACTAAAGCTGAATAAATCGCTGATGCCATAATTTTTCGATTTCTGCTTAAATTAAATTCTGCTCGACTTTTGGCCCATTTGCTCAAGCTCGTCTCATTTCTTTTAAATGTACAAATACAATCACACACACGCACACACTTGAGTGTATTACACATGTTCAGTTGCACTTCAATTGAAATGCGAACGGAAGACATAAAATTTGCTGCAATTGCAATTGGACAAGCGGCAAATGTGACCTGCCGGACGCTATATTGAAAATAATGTTTAGTTCAACAGAACAGCGAGCCAGCCATAAACAAAATTTTATTCATCATCAATTTTATTGCTGGTTGGCAATAACAGAGTGCACGCAGTTACTCATTGAATTCACTGAAACGAATGTGATTATAGATCACAAGCTTTCTGAGAAATAAAATATAATCGATGCAAGAAATTCGTGTTTGCTTTCAAGTTATTTACTATTTATTTTATTATTATATTATTATTTATATTAACATTTCAATACAACTAAACTTTCTCAACTACAATATACGCCTAATTAGCTCAGCAAATTTCTTAACTATTATGTGAAGAACTGATTTACCTTACTTCTCACGCAATTAATATACGCTTCTGTTCTATTCTTGCAACTCTTTCACATTGCAACACAATTCCTCAGCTACAGCACAGCAATTACAATCTCTCTATTACGACAATTGAAAAGTGCAAACCAATTATGACAATTCTTAACCCACTTTTAAAAGACCGCAAATATTTCTACGCCATTTGCACAAGCTGCTGAGGCAAACAAAAAAAAATAACAAAAAAATCATCATTGCAAGCGCTGTTGGCTGCTATTAAAAGCAAATTTCATTGCAGCGCCTTTCGCTCAACCCACTAATTGCATGTAGGCTAATTTGGCCCATTCCCAGTCGCATTGCGCGACGCACTGCAGCCGGAAAATACGAAAATGGGAAAATGCGAGACGCAAATGCCGACATCGAACTGGAACGTGCGAAGAAAGCGTTTCAGTTGCCCGAGCCGAGCCGAGGGACATTAGGCATTAGGCTAATTTATGATACGCAGCGCAAATGAAACCCACAGAACAGAAATAGAGTGAGAGAGAGAGAGAGATAGTGAGAGAGAAAGATAGTGAGTACAATTCTGATATTCGTTTGCGACTGCGACTGGAGCTGCTCAAGGCGGGCACATTGACAGCTCCATTGAACTTGGGTTCAAGTTGTTGCGAAGCCGCGAGCTTGGCCCGCTTCTGATTGTAATTAAATCAACTTGTAAGAGCTGCCGACAGCATTGCCCAAGTCTCGTTTTTTTGTGTCTTTTCTTTTTTGGCAGTTACAGCTATAAACAAACGAAACAAAACTCAAAACATTTAAAGGCAATTATGAAAGTTGACTCTGGGTGCTACTGCTGCTGCTGCCGTTGACTTGGTGACTCGGTAATTGTTGACTTAATTGCGCTTGGCCGGTTAATTGCATTTCAATTGTGATGCCAAGACCAAGTGCTGTGTCGTGTTGTGTCGTGTTGTGTTAATGCAACCCCATGAAGGTTGCACACAACTTGCAACAAATGCAACCATATCGACAATGACAGCAACAGCATCTCTGACATCTGCTCGCTGTTCAAATGATGAGTCGTGTTTGAGTGCAAGTTGTTTGAGAATGAATAGCAACACAGCAAAATAAAAAAAATAAAAATAATAATAATAAAAATTAAATGCATTACATAAGCGCATTAACAAGCCACAAGCAAGTGTCGCTTGTATTACGATTTATGCATTCACAATCTATTTATGTGAATTTTTAATTCGATTGCAATGACAGCGGCATCGTTGTTCAAATTGCTATTGATTTTTAATTTTATTTTTATTTGTTTTTTTTTTTTTGCACCACAAATGCTTACTTAATCATGTCGCTAATTTTCAATAGAATTTCAATGTGCAATTAGCAACTGCAATAAAAATATTTGCACAGCTTATGTCAGTTCAATTAGTTACAATTATTATAGAATATACATAGAAGTGCAATCAACTCGAATTGGAAGAGTTAAGTAAATTAATTTTACTTTATTATTCGCCTCTATAATATTATATATATATAGAAAAGTGAAAAGAAATATTTATGTTTTATTTTTAAGAATAATTAATTATAATGATGAATCATTACAACAGGAATTCTTTTCTAGTTTTATGTGTAAAATATACAGATACATAATTTAAAAAAAAAAAAAAAAAAAAAATAAATAAATAGATTCTACAACTACATATATCATATGTATAAATTCAAATACATTTCAATTTGAATTTACTTTATTCTCAAATTGAATTTAATTCAAGCAGATTACAGATTGCAACAATAGATAAAGACAATAACAGTTTAACAATAATGCAATCAAGCAATGCCAGTCAAGTTAGATTGCAATTTAATGCTCTAGCTAGCTAGGCTGTGATCCCATTTAATAGCTAATCGCAACATCTTCAGTTGAAATCTCAATTCGAACTATAACTGCACGATCATTAAGACTCAATTATAACGCTGGTATTTCAGCGTGTTCATTGACAAGAGCTAACAAGAACCGCAGCAACATTCCATTCAATCAAAACGATAAAAATCTTCAGTTTCAGACACTTGTCAACAACACAACTGACTAGAGAGGAACTTGTTTTTCCAATTTGAACGGGGTCAGTTGGCAATTGACAGTTGGCATAGTCGACAAATCGGTTTACAGGTCAACAGTGCGAACAGTGCAATAAAACGAAGGCAATCATGGCGAATCATAGCGTTAAATTGTGTCTGCTAGCGGCGGCTGGCAAACATCTTTAGAGGCAGCCAAGACGACAAGTGCAACAGGAGCAAGTGACAGCGTAGACTTGGTTCCAGTCACAAACGCATCTGTGCGATTCCAGGGAAAATCATTAACGTGTCTTAAGCATAAATAATTAAAAAATCAGCAGAAAGCGCGGTACAAGAGAACACACAACAACAACAGCAAGAACAAGAGCTGCTACGACAGCTCTATGACGACGACAGGGTGTACAGTCTAACCATATCAAGCCACTGAGCTGCTTGGCAGCTAAGATTGGCGCGCACATCCTGTACAGTTGGCAGCGGGAAAAGTGTAGCATAGTTGGCACAGAGGCAGCATAGTAGTTGCAGCATTTGTGCTTTGGCAATTAGAGAGCTAAGACGGCTAGAAGGAAGCATGCCTGTCAATATGATGAGTGTGTGCTTGAAGACTGCGACTGACTGATTGACTGCGATTGATGTCAACATCGGGCCGATCTCACTTTACAGTTCGTGCGGTCGCATGGCCTGAAAAGTTTCTCATGTGGACTCCCTCTCTCTCTCTCTCTCACTCAGTCTCTGTCACTGTGAATATCGCATTTCCGGTGCGGTTATTGTGGTAATTTTATGGAATATGCTCAGCCGAGAGAAAATTTAATCTGTTAAGCATCTTTATATGCAGCAACTCGTATCATTCCATTCCACAAAGCAAAAAATAAAAAGCTTGAAAACAAAAAGGTAAATGAGTTATAGTCGCGTTCGCAATATTTATATACCACTTACTGCCCGGTTCTAATGCACCAAATAAATCAGCGTAAATATTTAGCATTCATTTAACACTCGAAAAGCGAGTCACCCCCCCCTTTTGAGCTGTGCTCTCTGCCCCGACATTCCCTGTGAGTATCATTCATAGGCAGCAACATTCGCTTCGTTCTCTTGGCTGACTCACAAACTTGTCTCGCACGCTCCCACATTTGATAAATATTTAAACATATTTAATCTCGGCGCTCAGCCCACTCGCCTAAACTCAGCCTGAGACCAGCGCAGTGGCTACCGAGTTCAGCAACGAGATTGCTATTCACATAGCTACGAATGTAGCTAAAGTCTTGGTGGCGGCTGTGTACATTATAGCCATAAGCCGAAAGGTGCGCCAGAGCAAACAGTTTGACTATGACGAGTAGCGCTTCAATTGCGCGTAACTAAATAAAACAGAAGAAACAATCAAAAGCTGCGTTAACATGGCCAAATATAGGCAGATATAAAAGCAAGCTAAACACTTGACAAGACCAACGTATATTTGCCAATTGTTCCAAGTTTTCTTCGATTCGTTTATATTCCTCTATATGTGTGATTTTATTTCAACTTTACTCCAACAAAGGCTGCATGTATTTATGTTACAGGCAAGAAGCTCGATTACAAAGCTTAACTACTTCAGTTCTCCAAGGAAATCAAGACATGAAAGCCTGAACTTATTTATGTGGGTGAACTTCTGGACATTGTGTTTATTTTGGAATTTGATTCTTGTTATACCCTGCAGACATAAATATATATACATATCTGAGTACATCTGATATGATCAATTGATTTATCGGCAGTTGCTGTTGCTTTAACAAAATGGGTCGATATTGTCCTCAATTGAGGTAAACATTAAAAAAAAAAAACTAATTATATTTCTCTCTTTTAATTATCTAACAGTTCCTATATGCTTCAAATATTGATAATTTCTGATTGTAGCTATTGCCCTATATTCATATTAGCTACAGGGTAAATACTAGTCGTGCCAGCTTTCGCCAAAAACACTTTTACTTAGCTCGTTTGTTATTTACCGTCTGAGCCAGACCAAAAATTGATTTTTAAATATTGCTCTCTAGCGACAGCTCGTCGACTCTGCGACCCGACGACCGTCACGTTTGAATAGTGTTCAGCGTGTCAGAAGAATTGAAAAATATATAGAAGAATATTATGGATATACAAATGGTCACATTTATGGTCTCATATGTATGGCCAAACAAACAAAGAGAAATAAAATCACAGCAAAACCAAAACAAGAGACGGTGCTAAGCCAAGCGACTGTAAAAGTCGACGACTCGAATTTGAGAGGCTTGGCTCTGGCTCTCTCTCTGGGTTTGGATTTGGGTTTGGTTATGGTTTCGGTTTCGGCTTTAGTTTTGATTCTTGAAATGGATTCAGTATTTTGTTGAGCCACTGCTAATGAGTGTAGCTCTTCTGCTTGCTTCAAGCGTTAAGCTCTTTGCCTCTTGCCTTGTTTGGCCCATAAAATTTATGAGGTGTTTTGTTATGTGTTAAGATTTTGAGGGTTGAAGCCCCAGAACACAGAACTCGATTTGCGCGTGCCTAAATACATAAAATAAATAAAGAATAAAGAATCCTACTCGTATTCTGCATGTCTGAAAGACGAAAATCAAATAGCAGCTAATTAAGGCGAGTTTAGCCAATTTTATGATCGATGTATTGCAAACGGATCTCAGCTAAATGCTAAGCTCTGCCAATTCTCTGGAAATCACGTAAGCTGCTACGTCGCACTTCATGACCCGACGGCATGAACAGGATTGACAAGTTTTCAATTTCGCTTGAGTTTACACAAAATGTTGGTGGAGAACGTCATAAAAAAAAAAAAAAAACAAAAAGCCTTTGACGCGCAAGTGCCAAATTTTGTTTATGCCCTTCACAAAATTACAATAAAGTTGGAAATTTAACGATGAGTTCAAGACTGTAGAAAGCCTAAGACATCGAACATTGTCACGGCGAACAGTAGATGACGAGCCCATAATGCGCTACAGAGGAGTGTCAATAGATATGTTTGAGCCATACGGGCAGATATTGAAATCTTGCCTGTAAAATTATATAAAATCATAATCAAATTGTATGATTGTAAACATAAAATAATATACATATGTAAATTGCTATATATATATACATAAAGTAAATATATTTTCAACCAACTCTTCTTCTGCTTGTAACACATAGCTTTATATCTTTAAGAAAGTATTTTCCATTTATTATTTAACACTAATTTAATTTTCTTAAAATTTTGATTTGAATATCCAGCTAAATTGAAGCAAGCGCAACAATTATGATTAATGATTATTATATTTATCAACATAAGATATTCAAAATACAGCTAAAATTAATGCGCTTAAACCTATAAGCGGATTTTGAACAGCTTTCGACGCATTTCACGTGAAAATTTAATGCTCATTAATTAGCTTAGGTCGTAACACCTTTACCAATTGTTAGCTAATTAAATATAGTTTTAGCAGACCTTCAAATTTTAGCTAGGAAAACATGAAAATAAATTGCAACAAATAAATGCAATGCCCTTTTTATTGCATGCTTAAATATTCATTTTTAATTTACTTGCATAAATTATGAAATTACGCAATTTGTTGCATATGAAGCGAGCGATAAATGGATAAAGAGAAATCAAGAAATCACCAAAGCGAATATCCAAAAAAAATTGCAAACGTGAGTGGAAATTTCAAGTTCATTTTATTACAGCATACAAACTGAATAAAATATAATGTGGCATATTCAGATTCAGCTTTGTCATGTCATGTTAGTTCTCTGGGCCGCAGGCAGTTCTTGGCCTGTGCATATCCATAACTCAGAACATCAGATTGATATGTATAACAAAATACCTGGTAGCCACACCTGATAACTGGCCAATATGCATATCTGTTCAGATTTGAGCGTGTAATATAATACATCAAACCATTTGTATGCCAAAGGCATAATATTGTTATTTTATTTATTTTTATTTTTTTTATTAACATCTCAACAGCTACGGCAAATTGTAAAGCAATTATTCGAATCACACGCCGGGGCCGGGGCGATAAATTTACAAAATTGGTATATAATGGAACGATATGGCAAGGCATGGCATGGCATGGTGTTATACGACAGGAGGGCGAGGTGGTCTATGACGCGTTTTGCATCGCTGCATTTGAGCCAGGCGTCAAATAGTACAGACTGATGATTAATATTGAAGCGATGGCTTTACATGGCTCAGCGAATTGTTTTCCCCTTAAAGCTAAAATAATTATACGCAAAATGCGAAGATGATGTCATTTGCTGAAGTCATTAGACATAATGAAGACGAATTTGATTTGTTTATTTGCTTTGTTTTAACGCACAAAATATCAAAGTAAACAAAACCAAAAATAAAAAGTAAAACTAACGCAAATAAATAAATACATTTTCATGATTTTATTATGAGTTTTTAATTCTTTTGATCTTTTTCTCCAGCGGACATTGACCATCGTATTTTTTTATTAATTTGTTTTTTCTTGTTCGAGTTTTTTTATCTTTGGTTCAATACATTTCTTGGCAAGACTCTGTGGCGCCGGCTTTTCAATTTTTTTTTTTTTTTGGCCAACAATGCAAACTAAATCTGGCACACAATGCGAAATCGCAAACTGTGTAAATATCGATGACAAAAAAACATTGCGTCGCATACGCAGAAAACAAATTGCTGACGTTGTCAGTTTTCTTTGTCGCTTGCCACAAAAATGCACAGCAAAATAAAAAATAAAATAATAAAAAAAAGTTAAATTGAAAACAAGGATGAAAATTGAGCATAATCAACTGCAGAATACTTGTTCATGGCTTTAAAAGAAATTATAAAAAATATTTTTAAACAATTTGCCAAATATATCTATGGAAAATACACTGTGAACTTTCTGCAAAATCAGTTTCGTCAGAATGATAAATTTATTTATTCTAGCAACAGAATTCGGTAAGGACTTGATACATTGTCAATCAATTGTTTTGACTAACTGCAAATCATGGTAATAGCAGTTAGAAGTTATAGTTGACATTTAAAAGAGCGTATATACATAAAAGACATCCAAAAAGATATTCTCAAGATGTGCTCAAGTTATCCTAAAAGATATCCTTGGAATATCCTAAAAGATACCCTTGGGAAAATTTTTAGATTTCAAGTATGAATTCACGCTTCAAGCACAAACATTCCGACTAATAACAAGATGTATATAGAAAAAACCAATATACTCTCGTGACATTTTGTGAACGAGTAACAAAAATGTTTATTGCATTTTGCGCAATTTTCACAATATTTTTTATTTTCTTTTTTTTTTTTTTTGTCGATTTTTATATTGATTTGGCGTTGTGTTTTGTGTCTAATTTTGCCACCTGCATTTTGGCATATTTGGCAGCTTTTGGCCAGTTGGTTACTTGACCAATTGCCAGCCCCTAGTTGGACCATTGATCGATTGGTTTTCACCAAAAATGGTCGCACGCGCAGCTCATTGGAGAAAAGGGTGGCTCATTTTGGTCAAAAATGATTTATTAACGTGCTCAGTTGTTTATGTCGACTTGCCCGCCTCTCGCTATGGCAACTGCAATCAATTTGTTATTTAACAATTTGTAAACGATCCGTGTAATATACAATATCCCATGCGAAACTCCATTTGTAATTCGAATTTTTATATGTATGTATGTACATATGTATGTTTGGTATGCATTTTGATATAGTTATTAGTTGCGCTCGACTTTAAATGGAATTTTCTTGAATTCATGTATATTTTGATGTGAGTCTAAAAAGCTATATAAATATTTAAGTTTAAGCAATTAGTTAAGTTTTCTTTGAACAACTATTTGTTTAATATTAATGTTTGATAGATTTTTAATTTTAATGTATTTAATTTATACTTTTAGTTAATTTCTTTATTACTACTAATAAACATCAGCTTAGCAACTACTTTTTTTAAAATCAACGTTTTACAAAAATATACGTAAATATTATTGCCAACAGTTTCTCAGAGTTTGAACTGAAATGAACTGCTTGAAATTCACGTAATTATGATTATTAAGTTATTATTAATAATTATGTAATTATTACATTTATGGTTCAAACAAAAAATTATTTTTTTTTGTTTCTTTGCTATTTCGAGTCGAATATCCGTCCATGTTTGAAAGAAACTCTCTCATCATCTGTACCTTTGACTGATGCTACTTTGGCAAATGCTAATGCCTTGGAGCTACGGTCAGGGCATCATAAATGAACTTCAAAGCAATAGCGACCAATTGGCCATTTGCCAGCCCACAACTCAAATTATTTGACTTGCCATAAACAATTTTATTCAAGCCAAACACGTGCAGCAATAACATGAAGCTGGTAATGAGGAAAACAAAGCCAGAACAACAATAATAATCAACAAATAATAGTAGCTTTATAACAGCAACGACAACAACAATAAATCAAGTCGTAAATAAAACTTTTTTGAATTAAAAATGGCCATAGCTTCACTTCAGTCTACAAACTATGCAAATTATACGTAACAATAATAACAATAGCGACTCAAATTGTTCGGGCCTTTCAGGCAGGGCTTCTCGTGCTGCCCCGGCATTTACAATAGGTGCCAGAACAAACCCACAGATAAAGTATCTGAAAAATGAAAACCATTTAAAGCAGTTGAATTGACTTCTGTATTGCGATATGAATTCTAAATGACTTTGGCTGGCATAAATTGATATTTTTATGACGTAGTCGAGGCCGTGTAAGGCAGAGCGAGAGAGAGAGAGAGAGAGAGAGAGAGAGAGAGAGCGCACCTGATCGATCAAGAAATTTGCCATTGTTATGGTAATGGCTTGAAGTGATGTAAGAGATTGAATATAAAGAAAATATAAGTAATCTTTATAATGATTACGTTAAGTAACAATAAATAAAGATATTTAGCTCGTTACAACTTATTAAAATTAGGTTGATGTTCTATTTTGTAAAGCAAACATAGACATATGGAATTTAGTATTTCTTTTCATTATATGTAAATATGATTTTATGATTTAAATAAATACATTTTTCTCTTCTCCAAAAAATGTTCAAGTTTTTCTCCTACTGAGTTCAATTTAACTTATGTAGACTTTGTTAGATGAGAGATTTAAAATATTAAGGAATCTCATATTTTTATATAAAAATTCTCAAAATTGAAAAAAAGAGAATAAATAATAATAAAAAATTTAAAGACATTAAATACATTTCTAAAAAATATTCTATAACTAAAAAATTACATTTCCTTGTTGCTTTCTAATTTAAATTTTAGATTTAAATTTTATATTTTGCCTAAACTTCATTATTTTCTAAATCAAATAAATAGTAATTAATTAATTTTGAAAATAAATTCATTAATTTGTTGAACTTTCTGTCGATTGACATATTTTGTTTCTTCTGATTTAAACTTGTTTAATTATCCAATCAAAGAGCGTTAATAAATTATACTGATATCATTATATTAGCTTCTGTCAATACTGAAAATTTATGCAAAGTATTTTATGAACGAACACATATCTTAAGTGGACAGCTAATTTGCTGTTCCCAAAGCAGATTGCGCATATAAAGAACGGCAGGTCCGCTTATTGATAAGCTGCAGTAAATAGAACGATTTAATGCCTCGACCGTGATGTGCAGCCATAAAATGGGAGAGAGAGAGAGGTATTAACAATTTACTAGCTATGACGCAGAGGAATCACAAATGGGGCTCTCACGTAATTTATATGGCACATTCACAATTTTATTTGTCTGATGCGCTGAGTAACAAAATAGAGGCGATCGTTAAATGCGCTCATGCAAATGTGAAAATCGCTTGAGATCAACAATCTGGCAGTAAATGGTATGTGGTAAATGAATTGGCAACAGCAGCTGCCAGCAGCAGTAGCAGCAGCAGCATAATTGAGTATCTGTGTCCACTAAATACTTGAACTGGAGCCAGGAACAAGTCCAGCACGAACAGTGGCTCATAAGTATTGTTGGACAGGCCGATCAGGTGCGTATTGAAAAAATGTTTGTCTGTCTTGCGGTTGGCCTCCTGCCACCTCCATATTTGTGCAAAATGCGCATGCGCGCGTGCCTCACTCGGCCCGGAGTCGAGTTGAGGCTGAATTGAAATTCGGATTGGGATTCGGGTGGTTTGCGCCTGCCACATGGCCTGGCCTGGCATGGCTTGGCTTGGCTTGATTGTTTGTCTGTGGCAGTATTCAAAGCACGCGCGTTTACAAATTGAAAACTTGTTAAGCCGCCCGACGACGACGACGATGATGATGACTGGCAGGCAGCAGGTGAACCCGGCTGCATAGTTGGACTCCAGCTCAGGCTCGGAGCTGCCGATTTGTGGCCAAGAGCCACATAACTTAGTAGCTCGGCGCGTCGCTGTCGTGTTGATCGTTTTGATAGAGTTGTTGACATTTTGTGGCTGCCAGAACTTTATGCTAATTGAATGCCGTCATTTTTACTCACTCACTCACTCACACACCCACCCATCAAAGTAAACGTCCACAGAGCTTTATACATACCTGAAAATAAACAAAAAGAAATATATAAAATAAATATATAAATGCATTAGAACGTCTCGATGTGTTTATGTATATAGAATTTGGGTTAACGCATACGATTTCTAATAGAATTGAGTGTCGATGGGAACGGCTGCCGTGCCTTGTCATTGAGCATTTTACCTGGCATTGCTTTGATTTTAGATCTTAGGTTCTGTGAAAACATAAACACAAGAACGTTTCGTTTCCCAAAATAAATGAGGGAAACAACAATATACCAGGGCAATTGACCCACTTTTCTACAGGGAAAAATAATACTTTTCCACAGCCGATAAAGTTGCTTTTCCGCACTTGGCGTGTACTTTGCACCCAGAAATAAGCCGATGCACTGGAAACTAATGCAATCCAAGTGCATCTAAATACCATAAAATACTTCAAGCCACTTGAGTTTCATCTATTGTAAACAAAGCAGCGAATCGAGCTAACTTCAAAAACACTTAAAAAATACATGCAGTTGATAGTGGGTGTGGAAAGTTTTTTAGAGAACCCTTTGAAAATGGAGATCGTATGGCAAGTTGTTAAGAGAATAACAAAATTATTTAAAAATAATTTAAAATTATGTTTTAAACATTTTTGAATAATATTTACGATTAAATTATTTTTTTAATTGTAATTTTTTTATTTTATAATTATTTATTTTGAGTTGAAGATATTTTGTGCAAGATATTTTTTTTTAAACATAATTTAATTGTATTTTCTAAAATATACACTAATTAAGTGACGTGAAGGAAATCAAAATAATGAAATTCGTATTATTAATATGAAAAAAAAAAACTTTATTGATCAGTAAATAGAATTACATATAACAATCTAAGCTTTTATATAATGCTCAGCTCAACTTAAGGCATTACAAGTCAAGTATTTTCAATGCGTTTCCTGCTTATCGAATTACTGAATGAAGGTGCTGGACAAAGCCGCAAAATCTCAACGTAAGCCGCCATTATGCATATTAAAACAACTTGGAATTTTCCAAGTTCTGGACGCGATGCAATGGACTGTAGCATAGTCTGAGCTGGCGGAATAGCTCAAATGCAGGCAACTTGAAGCATACTCCACAAAGAGCACGCGTCGCACCGCGCCTGCCACAGTAAGCACTCAACAAAGTGGCCACCGAGCAAACCAATTGACACTTGAACGTGCAACGTGCAATGTACAACGTACAACGTGGGCTCTGGCATCAGCACCAAGGGCAACAGGCAAACGGGCAAACGGGCAACCAAGCAATAGATGTTGCTTTACAAACCACCAACGCACAACCGGGTGGGCCTGACAGACAGCCAGCACAGGCTGGTAAAATGTTCAACTGGCAAACTGGCAAACAGGCAGGCGGCATTGGCCCTTTTAGCCCGTCGCCCTCCGCGCACTCTCGGTGACACTCGGTCGCAGGGGAACGTTGACGTTTTATTTGATTTTACGCTTGGCTGCATTTCTGCACTCGTCTCATCTCGCGTCGCAGTAAGTGCCAGCTGAAGCTCGCCGTCGGTGGCTGCTCGATATGCATCGATTTTCAAGTGCTCAACAGCAGCTTCAGCAGCCAAACGGGCTGCATAATGCATAAACTGTGACACCAGAAACTGGTCAAACAATGGTCAAGATTAATGGTCCTGGCTGTGGCACAGGATATGATGCCCTCTGCAGGCATTTGCAAATTCATGATTGTTTGGCTATGCCTCGCCCTGACCAGGCTTGGCCCGATCTCTCCTTTTTGGCCTGGCCTGGCCTAGTCTGTGTGTAAATTGTCTACAATTTTTGTCTCATTTTTTTACATTTTTAATGAGTTCTCGCCCGAAACATGACTTGTCACTTGTCCTTAGCCTCTCTCGCCATCTCTCTCCCTCTCTCTCTTCCTCATATAACATAACATACATAGCAGTGGTTCGAACGTTCGTATGACTTCATCTTCATTACCATTTTGTCTGCTGGCAGTTGGCAGCTGGCAGCTGGCAGTGCATTGTCTAGGATCGGCTGGCATTGTTTATAGCGTCTATGTTTACCATATTGTTTGTCCCCCACTTGACATTTGCGCTGCTCCGCTCTGTGCTGGGCAAATAAACTAACAGGATTATGTGCAGCCATTGTTGGCCTCCGGCTTAAGCACTCGCCGAAAGCCTCGTAATCCTTTAATGCAATGGGGCAGCTATCTACACCAACTGCGACACAGCGTTAACTCTATGCACATTTTTTTACTTTACAGTCTAAAAATATATATTATATACGTATACATATGAACTGTAAACAAAGGCAATGTGTGCGGCTTAGAGCACTTCGCTTTGGCTTCACTCGTTTGGCTCCTGGTTAACTGGGCAAATAACACGCCACATTGCACAAGGACAATGACACCAATTGCACTGGAAATGTATGAAGGATGCAGTGCAATTGTCTTCAAAGTCCAGGGCATAAAAATAACTCTGAATTTAATCACATAGATAAGCATAAAAGCAGATCAGATAAGCCAGAAGACTTTGGTCCACGTAATTGGTGCCGCTACTTGCAGATTTTCAAAGCCAATTAATGATAAACCAAAGTCATTTGACATTGATCGGCAGCTGCTGAGCTTCAAATTGGATCTTAAGATAAAATTAATATGACTGCTAGGCCTAACAGATGTTGACTCTTGTTTCAGGCTTGCTTCGTGCATTGCAGAGATTTATATTCAATTGAAGTCCACAGAGCTTATCGATGAGGTAAATCAGCAAGCCTTCAACAATCAAATATCTTAAGATAATTAAATCTGAATTTTAAACTCTACCTATGCAATTCTTTCAAAAGCTTTGCAATTCTTTCTTAAAGTAAATTCAAAGTCTGATATAAATACATATACAAATATATATTGAAGTGCTTACATACTTATATTTAAACATATCAAACTTCCGTTTGCGGATTGCTGCTGAACTTTTGCTAAAACGAATCAAACATTTCATCCAGATTTCTGTGCGCTTCCATTCAAAAAATTTGTCTGCTCAGCGCAAATGGCAAAAACGAAATCCAACTACAATTGGATTCGACTTCAAGCCAAACAGCAGCAGCCAAGAAGTTGAGCCAAAAATACATAAATAAATAAAAAACAAGATCGAAGCAGAAATGTAAATGTGCCACGATTTCGAAATGTGCACAAATGCATTTAATGTATATAAAAATAGACAGAGACAGCGGCAAAGGCAGTCAGTCGGCAGACAAATTTGGTTCGCTTGGCTATATGTATCGGTATATATACACACAAAGATGTATTTATATAGTACATAGTCTGCAGGGAATTGATGTTGTCTGCACTTGTCTCTGCCGAAGCACAGATGCCAGAGCTAAGCCCATTTTTGATTTGCATTGAAATTTGTCTGGGGCTGCCGCGCACTTTCCCCTTAGTCAGTCATGGGATGCAGCCTGCCAACTGGCGCGTGGCTGCAACAGCAACATCGACAACAACAACCATTTCCAGGGCAACATTTCATGCTGTGCCCGCATCTGGACTATATGTATGTAAGTGCAACTGCTGCCCCTCTCTCTCTCTCTCTCTTTCTGCGGCCCTCACTGCAGCACCGAGTAGTGGACGACCCATTGGGCACTGCGGTGCATAGGGCATCTGTTTTACATACTTGACAAATTAATAATAATTACGCTCTCCCTCTATGTGTGCGTGTGTGAGTGCATTTTGTGGGGGTATTTCCCCAAAACTCTACAAATTGCTGTCTAATGTTACAAAAGTTTGGGTCTCTGTCGAACGGATGTGGCATTCGTAGGCACTTTGAAGTTAATTTTGATTGATTTGGATACATTTGCTTGATTTATGTGAAATACCAAACTAGTTTCATCTGCTTATGTGGCATGCATACCAACATTTTCTCACGAACATTCACATTTTCAGCATTTTCTTCAGCTAGTTAGGCCTTAAAGTATTCAGCTTCAAAGGGAATAGATTTTTTTTTTTTTGAGTTGTATAAAGAAAATATATTTTTGAATAATTTAAAATCTTGACATATTTAATTGAAATTTTATTAATTTTTTTCATTACTTTATTCTTCACAATTTATTTATAAATTATTAGATTATTATTATTATTATTATTAGATTTTTCTTAAATATTCTGACTTCAATTTTAGATCTTGCAAAATAAATAAGAATTTATTTTCGATCTAAGCATTATTTATTTTGTAATGCTCACTTAAAGCTATTTTTGCTTAGCCATTCTCACATAATTTACGGCTAAGACCTTTTGACTTCTGAGTTGAGCCTCAAGTGCACTTGAATGAGTTTACTTTTTAGGCAACATTTAGCCAAGAGTTTATAATTTATACAAACAACAATACTAACAACTTGTCCCAACAACTTGTAAGAATACCCATTAGTACTATATACAGACAGACGCATACAGTAGCTCGTTTGACTATAAATTATAGCATGTGGAATAGTTGGTCGAGTTTTTAGCACGAACTGCGGCTCTTCTGCTAAGTGCTGGCAGCACAGAGATATGCATCTGAAAGCGAGCGAACTGTAGTGCATTGCAATTGCAATTTATACCACTTAGACGCTAAAGTTGCGCCATTAAAGCCAAAAAGGCGTTATCCCCCGCCCAGATGGGCAGCAGGTGGAGTTGGTGCCTGCAAATGTTATATATATGAATATATATAGTGCGCGGTACAGCGGAGCGACAGACACAAAAGGACTAAAACACTTTGGTCCAAAGGAGTTAAAGCGAGTGCACAGACAGGATGTGGCTGAAATATGGCTGCGATGTGGCTGGGTTGTGGCCGGGTTGTGCGCTTATCCTGGCCACAGCCAGAGCCAGGACTCTTTTGTTGTAGCATGCAAAATGTTAATTCATTTCCAAGTCGACCCCGGATTTTTATCTCTCACGTGCGCGGAAGCTTCAGCTTTGTACCGACCATCTAAGTCAACGGCAGGACGCTTGCTAGGGCCTGGAACAAATGCCAACTAAACAAAATGTTTTGCTAAGGTAGGCAAAAGGTGCAGGCGTTAGCACATTTCCTATTCCGTTTCCGTGCTTTCCATGCTCTCAGCCATTTTCGGCAGCTCTTGCAGCAACTTGAAAGCTGCCAGTTCCCATTGTGATAGCGCTTAATTTGTGGCCTGTCAGCTGCCAACGAGAATGTTGAAAATGTATCTTAAAGCCTCACATATATTGTAGTAGTCGTGCATAGTCCAGCAGAGAGTGCAACATCCATTTAAGCGCCAGCTCTGTTGTGCATCCACTTCCACTTGCTGCAAATTGAGTTTGCGAACCCATCTATCAATTTTGCTCGACTTTTAATAACTGAATTTCCGTCAGTGAGCTACAGTATGGCAAAAAATATTGAGTTTTAATAAGTTGACTGCCGCTGGCTGCACAGTGGTGTGATTGCCCATCATAATGAAATACAATTTTGTAAATTAAATTAAATTTCATTTCAGTCTTACCAATTGAAAAATTGTTTTGAATTTTTTACATTTTCTTAATATTTTTAAACTAAAAAAATTAAGATTTCTATTGAGATCATTGAAATTTACTAAAAATAATTGATTTGAAACTAAGTAATAATTAACACTTTTTTGCTAGCAGTTGTACTTTCTGATTTATATATTATCATATATTTGCATGAGTAAAATATATATACGGAAATTTAAATATTATCCTTTCCAGATACGAATAGAGATATAAGTCAGCACGTATGAATAGATATCTCTATCATACTTTATTTCTGCTTTTTTTTAAGGCTAGTCTCCAAGTCTTACAAATTATTCATAAATGGCAATCGCTTTGATCACAGCTATAACAGATCCAAATTGGAATATGTTAATTAAATTCAGCATTTACAAAATACAAAATGTTTGCCAATGATAACTCCATTTTCAAGTATTCATTTAAATATTTAATTTGTGGCATTACATAAGTTTGATTGGAACTCATACCACAGTGCGCAGTAAATCAAACCACGCAAAAAACGTGCTGACCTGCCGCTGATGCTGAGTGCAGCTTGTTGGCTGACTCTCTCTCTCTCTCGGCATCCACATCGCCATCGACATCGTCATCCACAACGCCATCGATATGGTATATGCAAAGCGAGTGTGGGTGCCAAACTACATGTGTATGTCCACGATGACAACGCAAACGATGTCGATGCTAGAATGGATGAATGCCTGTTTGAATGTTTTGACTTTTGGCGTTGGCCTGTGCCCATGTGACTTAGTATATGTATTTGTATGCGTATGCGTGTGTGTGTGTGTGTATTTGACTGCTTTTGGCTAAATTGGCGAGAGGCGCCCACACAGCAATGCTGGCAAACAACATGCGCCCATATGGGGACATGCAAATGGCCACTGCCTGCTCGAGCCTCTACCAGCTGACGTTGTTTAAACACACAAATCTACATTTCTAGATACAGCTACATACATATATATGTGCTTGTGTGTCTGCCTGTCTGTGTTTGTTTGGGCAGCCGCGTGGTCGGTGAGTGCATTTACATGACGCAGCGAAAGTGAATCGAAGCCATGATTATGCAGGCAGCCATAGTCAACGACAAAAGCAACAGCAACAGCGACAGCGGCGACAGGCAACATCAGCAACATCAGAGTAACAGCAAAAGCAACAACAACAACATTTGACATATGTTTGATTGGACTCACGTTAATATCTAGATACACAACAGCAGAGGCTGGACATTGATGAGGCAAAAGCAAGAGCAAAAGTTAAAGCTGAAGCTGCAGCTGGAGCCTTAGGCTGCTGACTAACTCTTAGGATCGCCGTGTTGATCGCTCGCTTGGCATTGTATTGAAAATCAAGTCACAGTACCTGCCACTTACAGCGGGTGTCGTAAAAACATGACTGGCGGCCACAAATTATGTTAAACGAAGGTGCCACATAGTGGAAGGTGGTAGTCAAGTAGCTGCACCGCCAACTGCTGCTCTTGCTGCTGCTGCCTGTCTGATGTCCAGCTCGAGTTGTTGCGGCCAACAAGGCGTGGCTTCGCAGCCGCACAAAGATGACGCTCAATCAGCGCAACATCTGTTGCTCGCAGTCTCCTGGCCGACAGCAGTGACACGAGAGGGCGGAGCGACATGCCTTCAAACTACTTGTAATCTGCATAGGATGCAGGGCATAATGCAAAAGCAAGGAGTGCTAGACAGCTAAATATTGATATGGTAAACCAAATAGAGTTGTAATTAGCAAGAAATATTTAAGGTTCTGCAATGTTCATGAATGTAGCGTATAGGCTGGTAAACCCTCTAACTATAATTTTATATAAATCATATTTTGTTAATAATTTCAAGAATAATTCATTACCAATTTTATATTTTATACAATTATTTCTCTTAAGTTTGCACTTTCATATTGATCTATTAGATATTTACCGACTTCCCTCTAGTTAACGCTCAAACAATGCCACAAAACTTACCCACGAATTACGCGTTACGTTATTTATATCATTCAAAAAACAAATTAACCATTTTTATCACTATTATAAATCGTGCCGTCTTCTCTTCTTCATCCACTTCGCCCCTTCTTGTGGCTTTGCAGCTAGCTCATCAATTTTATAGTTTGGCGAGTATTTTTAAAATCAACTGAGCCATGAAAATGCGCTGCATGTAATTTATAGCAATTTCCTTCTTGCATTGACTGCATTATTTCGAATTCCATGCCCGCTGATATGCAAATTTAGCTGAGGGTAGCTCCCCCCTAGATGTGTATATTTATATATGTATATACCTCTCCCCATCTCTTGTTGAAAATACAAATTTATTAATTTATGCAACACTTGAGCTTATATTTATTATTTTGCTTGTTGTTGCTTTTCTTGTACTGTGATTTCATGCTACATTTGCCGCGAGAGAAAAATTTATATAGCTCTCGTCGCTATTACATTTAGTTGATAAATTATTTCATTAAGTATCATGAGATCCATATGTAAAGTATAGTCTGTAAGACTGCAATTATTATACCCTGCACTCGATGTTTACAAGAGAGTATTTATAAAGGAAAATCATAAAAGTTTGATAAAAAGATTTAATGCTAGAGTATCCATCGGTCAATCATTCTTACATGTTCTCTTTGTTATTATACGCTAATTGCTTACATTCTTATGGCAAAATAAATAATTGTAAATGTCTTTTGCTGCTTGTCAGCCCGGCCACTACACTACACTGCACTGCACTGCACTCGAGCTCAGCTTATGGAAGGCGTGGCAGCGCGTGGGCGTTTCCTGCGAGCATTTCCATTTCTGTTTTGGCGAGTAATTCGAAGCTGGTTGCCTAGCTGGTTATTAGCGCCTTAATGAACCTCTTTACAACTGCCAATCACAATGCGAGCATTGGAAAATATGGCCAGTAGTTAGCACAAATATGGAAATAGAGGCGAAGCCCCGACTCCTCAAGTGGAGTTAATTTTCATGTTTTTATATTTCTTACAACTGATATTCACGTGGGAGGCGTGAAAATGTAACACGCATAAGTCTGAGCCCTGTAAAGTGGCCATTGACTCGATAGGTCGTAGGTTGCCCCGATGTTGGCTGCTTTATGGAGGAAGCTCTAGACTTATGGCTAAATTGCGAGTAGGCGGAAGTAATAGGCTGGACATAATGGGACGGTTTAAGTTTATTGTGCTATAAAATCTTGTATTTTAATTAGTGCACAGTTAGATTATTTAAACAAATTCATCTGCATATACAGATATTATAAAAACAACATAAATTGGATTGAACAAAACATTATATGTTATGCTCATTTTGTTATAAATAAATAAAAAAAATTGTTTCATATAAATAGATAAAGGAAATCTATTTGTGAATAGACTTATTAAGAAATTGCATAGTTTATTAAGAAATTTCCATACGCGCACGCATATATTAGCTTTACAAAAAAGTTGTTTAACAAATTATTGTAATAGGAGCATATTCGCTGCCCGATTGCTGCTGGTATTCATAAATAAAGCCATAATTGAAGGTGAATGGCTATTTGTCCAACAATTGTCATCAAATACTCATCACTTTTTTTCCACTCCTTGCTTTACATTATTCAGCACATAAATTGGCCAGTTAATGGCAATAAATTCTCGCCTCGAATGCACTGAGTGCAGGCGAGCTCAGCTGTGGTCAACTGGCAATAACAATTGGTCGAGCGGTCGGCAGCAGACAAAATAATTTACAGTAATTGTGCGAAATTAAATTATCAATTGCAGACGTCAGACGACATGCAATAAATAAATTATTATTTTTATTATTATTATTATTATTATTTATATGGCCGGGCTCTATGTGAACTGAGAGAAATTGCACTTTCCCACAGGATTCGAAAGTTGAGGGTAAGTCGGCAACGCCCTGTAACCTATACCCTGTCCCTTCCCCTGCCCTCTATGGCCTTTCCTCTGCCTGCTGCCTGGGTATCAAACAGTTTGTCTGCTTTCGCATAAAATTGCATCAATCAATTGCACAGCGAACGGCATCCGCCCCAAAATGCATTTTGTATTGAGCAGAGCTGAGCTGAGAGGAAGTTTGCCAGCATCTGTATTTGTATTTATATATTATTTGAATTTGTATTTGTATTTGTGCATTTCCGCTGACCGGCACGTGCAAAGAAAATATTTGCACAGCCGCAAAAGTTGCGGCCAGCAGCACACCATCACCTCCTCCCCCTCCTGCGAGGCCAGGGCGTGAATGCGTGCAGAGTCTTTGAATATCTCACGGTAGTTGTGGAGCTGAGCTAATGACATAGGCATAGCTGCCACACTTCAGGCAGCCAGAGGCTGTCGCTGACCTCGTCTAATATGACGCCAACGCCACGCCTCTGCCCGAACCACCTCTGTTGCTGACAATATGATATCTAATTTGCCATTGTATTTAGTTTTCGATTTCAAATACGAATCGAATTGAACTCAATTTAGAGCATTACATATTAAGCTAGTATTTATATATAAACATATATAGATATTCGATGTTTGTATTTGTGTGTATAAACGCCTAAATAGCATCCAATCAACGCGCTGTTGTCTGCTGAACTCTGTGGCCGGCACAGGTGCGCAATAACAGACAGGTAACATGCGTAACTATCGAATAATTGTTACTGACGCAACGAACCGTTGCCACTGAGGGCGTGTGTAAGGCAGAGGCATGTTACGTAATTTAGTTAGTCTGTGCAATGTAGATCGACAACATTTTAGAATCAATCATGAACAAATTTTTGATATACTTCAACTAAGCTGAAATCTTTATATAATATTATAAATACAACAAATTTATCTAAATGAAAATATTATTGAAATTTTTGGAATATTATTGACAAACATATGTATATAAAGTTTAGCTCAAGGATGTCGAAATTTTTTGAAAAACTGCTTTAAATTATTATATATAGATAAAGATTTATATATCTAAAATATCAGTTAAACTATTCTGCACAGGCGCTCAGTTTTCTAGCATCACGCACTCTTTCCAAATACTTGAGAATGTTTTAAATACAAGATGAAAACATAAATGAATTGTGTAATTATTATCTATTGAGTAACATATGTAAAATGTTTTCTAATTATCATATCATTTAAAGTTTCTCTACAAATAAATGACATATAATTTGCACTCTTAGTTATTATTATAATTATATTTATATATACACATATAAACACCTATAAATTATAAATAAACTTGGATTTTAAAGCTACGCCGAAAACTCAAACTTAAATATTCATCAAGCTAACAAAAGCAGATGGGAGTGGCTACATTTATTGTCTATATATGTATGTGCAAAAAAAATAAATTTGAAATACAAAACATTTTGTTAATCAAAAATAAAATAAGCTCAAGTATTTACATATTTATTTTTATACGTATAATTCATTAAAAAAACCCATAAATACTTATTTATTCATTTAAACGAGTCTATTCATAAGATTTTGCAAGTTGAATATGAAAAGTCACAGTAAATTTGCATAAGCCGAGTTCATGACCAAATTAAATCGCAGTTCACAAATATTTCTGTGTGCTTTCTTTAAATAAAACACACCAAAATCTGAGTAATTTAATCAACAACAACTGAGACAAACGACATGCGTTTCGCTTTCTACAATGGCAATTCGCCATTCCAGGCAACAGACGCCAGCCAGATCTTGATTAATATAGATCAAATCAGAAGCAACAGCTACAACAACAAACAGAACAAAAAAACATACATATAAGATGTCTGCTGATATTTTACCGTCCGACCGGCGTCTGGCGAGCAACTGAAGCAGCTTCAATTAAGAAATTTCATTAAAAGTCAGAGCAGACTGCACTGAAAGAGAGAGAAAGGGAGTGCGAGCCACTCCCCTCTCTCTCTCTCTCCTTCTCTCTTTCTGCAGTCTTCGTTCTCTAGCGTCCAGTGTCCATTCGTCTGCTGATTGCCATGGACATGCTGGAATTGCTGTCGATGATTGAGATAAACAGTGCACGTCGCACATGTGTTGTAGATATGTATGTATGTATGTATTCACATAAGAGCAGAGCAGGAGCAATTCCGATTTGCCGGAAGCTGCACACACACACACACACACACACACACACACACACACACACATACACGCACACACTGGCGCCCTCTGCCGCATCTAGCCCCACTATGAAGTGTTCATGATCTGTCTGATGGCGCGTATATTCATAGCCATAATTTGAATTTTCTATAAATTTTATATCGTAGCATATTAAGGAAATTTATGGCCCTAGTTGTTGAGACGCCTTCCATGCGAATAAGATTAATGTGCTTAGATCATATGCTCCGATTACCTGCGCAAAATTAACTACGTTGCTAACAAAGTCAATCGAACTTACTTTCAGTTCATATTGATTTCAATTTATATGATTTATGGCCAGGCAGATGCGTAGGCTGCAAACTTAATGCAAGTTTAATGCTATAAATGGAATTCTGAGAAGATATTCTTTAATAAATAGTTGTGTAGATCAAGAAATTATTTAGCTATTTATTTTTAGTTTAATAACTCAATTCAAAGAAGCTTTTCTTTGATAATCATAGCTCTTTAATATTTGTTTTATTTTTTCATTTTTATTTATTTTTAAAATTTTATTTATTTATGTAAAAAACAAATGTTTCTTTCTATAATTTTGTATCATGTTTATATTCTGCGTATATATTTTGATTTCATTTCCTTCCCTTGAAATCGCCTATGCATACAAACCAAACCAATCTAATCGACTTTTCGTACAACTTTTTTATTTGCAACTCGGCAATTTTGTTCCTCAACTATTCGTTTGCAAACACAAACAAACAGTTGGTTAAAGTGAGCTAATATTGTGCTAGCTGTCAGAGATGCTTCATGAAATGTAGGACATTGCCCCACTGTGCGTCCCAAATACAATTTCGAATATCGAATATGTATGACAACTTTGCCTCAGGCAACAGCTGTCGTGTCAAAGAGTATCTTAGATATCAAAACAATAAAACATCAATGACCACACACACAGATGGATATATATATATATATATATGTATATAGATGCTTGTATATGGCTGATCAAAACTTAGCCCGCTGGCGCCCTTTGTTTGCCTAACGAACTCACACAGCAAAAGCCATGTTTAATTTGTGCTTTGATTTCATTAAAAGCAAATAAATTTCTGATAACGAGAGATCGCGTTACTTTCATGGGCGGTCGACTTTTAGAATTTTTTATATTTTCTGGCAATCAATCGTGATTTTAATTGCTTATTAAAAGCATTTTATTTGTTTTTCTTAATTGCCTTCATTCGAAATGAACAAATATTTGGCTAATGCTTGAAAAGTGAATAATAAAAGCATACGAAAAGATTTTTAAGAAATATCAATGCCAGATATTTTATAGGACGTTATTCGTCTCACAGTAAATTAGAAAATTTGTTTACAAAATAAATAAAAAATCTTCGTATTTTGTTATATGCTCTCATTGTTCCTTCAATATAAATATGTTATAACAGTGAATCCCCATTTTGAATAAAAGTGATGTAAATACAGAAAAAAATATATAAAAATTGCAAAAAGATTCTGCGAACTCTAATCTAATCAAATGAATATATTTATATATATTTTTGTTCCCTTCTTAATCGCATAATAAAATATTATTCTTTTTTTTTCTAATTCAAAGTCCAGTTCATTACGGTGACTACACAAGGTTTATAAAGAAGAAGGTATTTAATTAGGCTAGGTATCTTGCAATTAAATTTAAAGTACAATTTGTTGGAGCCATCAAGTTTTCCATGTCTGGCATTGCTTTCACATATTGCTTTAGCTGTAGATCAGATGAACGCAATTTTGAGACGAATAAATACGGGGCTCTTGGAAAGAATTTTAAGTTGCTCCATTTTCCAGCTGAAAACGCTCCAATTATTTTCAAATTACATGCACTTTCCCCTTGGCCTGGCTATCATTATTTGGCCATTTTCCAACAGTGAAGCAAAGCTACGTTTGACCATGTAAAACACGCATTAAAAGACGAACCTGGACAGACCTAGACAGACCTAGACAATGAGCGCAATGTTACTCGCTTTTAGCGATTTCAGCAGGAAAAAAAAAAGTCCAATCTGTATTTTGCAAACTTTCTTTTTTTTCAATTTCTGCTGGAAAAAAACACTGTAGAAATGTTGGTGGGCTTTTGAAGCACTGATCTTGAGATGATAATGACTGAACGGCCTACTAAAAACTGTTGCGAAAATCAAAAACTCTCCAAAAAAGATCATAATATTGCTGAAATTACCAACCAAAATAATCTTTGGTTACGGCTAACATTCATTTGAATATATATAATTAAAACCAAGGCCAGATCTATTAAACGCCCAAACATCAAACAAATCGAAACAGGTAATAATTATTTCAAATGGAAATCTATAAGAAAAAATAAATATTTTACTAAATACTGTTTGAATTGTAATAACGAGTTTATTTAAAATTACTAAATGAATTCTACATACTTTTAAAGATGATGGGAAACTTTGAAAAATCTTATTTACTTTTAATGCATCAACATAAACAAAGCGTTAAATCAAACATTTGCTCAATGTATATACATATAGGGATTCAATTTATTTAGGGTCAGAATTTGATCAAACCAATCAATCATTATTTCAAGTGAGAGAGAGAGAGAGAGAGAGAGATGCCACCAAACTTGAAAGCGCATTTTAATAATGTCTAAAAGGTATCGGAAACCGATCAATCCAACGATCAATAATCAAGTATCTGACCAATGAAGTCGAAGAAGATGAGGGTGAAGAAAGAAGCAGAAGGAAGAAGTTTTTTAAGTGCAACTTTATGCATCGCCAGCTGCGTTTTATGAGGCAGAACGCCGAGATCGAAACTATGAATGAAATGCTTACCGGCTATGTATATCTCTCACTCTATCTCTCTCTCTCTCTCTCACACTCTGTGTGTGTAAATTAAAGCTAATGACTTGTAAAAATAACAGAAAATCATGTAAAAAAAACTTAACAAAGAACAAAAAAAAAAAAACACAGATAACATTTCATGTCATCAGAAGGTTGCATTTACACGCCATGCGGTGAGCGCAGATGAGTTTTTTCTGCATGCTCTCCCTCTCAAACTCACACTCACTCTCTATTTTTCTCTTTCTCTCTGCTCTGACAGGTCAAAATGCAGTAAATACAACGGATTTGTTGTTGTTATTGCTGCAGTTCTCGCAGTTGTTGCTATTGCTGTTGCTGTTGCTGTTGCTGTTATTCAGTGGAAACCGAAACAGTTAGAGCGGCTGCAAGTCTGCATCTGACGGGTCTGCAACATCAGCCAACTGGCAAAAGGCTAACGACTTGTGCCAAGTTTATCAGCTGCACCAGCACCAAAAGCAACGGCAGCAGCAGCAGCAGGCAGCAAAAAAAAAAAAAAACTAATTTAAAATGTCCGCGTGCTGTTAATGCATACATGATCTGATAGAAGATACCCTGTATTTAAGCTTTTTTTTATATATAGACAACAGCTGCAGAATAATGAAATATGAGTTTTCTAAATTAATTTATCTATTTTTATAAATTTTATTTAAAAAAAAAAACGTTTTTTTTAACAATCTTTTGTTAAATGTCAGATACTTATGATCCCTCAATATTTAATAATTACTATCGAACAAGTAACTAATATTAATCAATATCTATTAAAATAAATTTCAAATTGTAGATATTTTAATATCTGTGTGTTAAATAGACTTGGTATATGCACTATTCTATAATATATTATAAATTATTAAAACTAATCAAGCCTCGGTAATTGATATATGGATCTTATCTAAAACTGTATATAGGTCATATTTTAACTTATAAGTAATATAATTATGAATAATATAATACATGATCAGGCAAATCAGATATGATTGCTATCAATCTATTAAGAAATCAATTATATATTGTCTAACAGACTATTATATTATTTGATAATATTATCATCAGTATCATGTTTTATGTATGTATATAAAATATTACGAATTTACTTATAGCATAATTTCTCGAAGATCTCTTTGATCCAATTATTAAAACAGACGTGCCCAATTTTCTCTTCTAGGAGGTACAACGAAAGCAACCACAGAACAGTTGTTGCCTGGCACAGACGTCAGACTGGGATCAAGTGAGCGGTGAGTCTGAATTGGGGGAACGAGCCGACTGACTCTACAGAACCGAATCGTTACTTTGCATGAGTCACACCTTTCGAGGGATTTGTTGTAACGAAAGAGCGTAGAAACGAGCAATCGGTAAAAGAGACGCAAACAAGTAAAACTGGAGGAGCGCAAGGGAAACGCCAATGGCGTGACAGTTGTGTGGGTAAGCGGCTTACGCGATCGTCAGCAGTTGCAAGCTGGAAGTTGGAAGTTGGAAGTGGAAAGTTAATGCCCACAATTCATGTCAAAGGAAGAGGGAAAAAGGCTTTAGCTTTGACGGCTACCGAAATTAATAAAGATCTTGCCCAGACCAGACGGCCACTAATGAAGTTGAGTTGTAATCAAGCGACTCGTCTATTAATATGAAACTGATCTATTTCGCCACCCAGAAGCAGCTCAAGTTGAAATAAATTTTACTACTTCCCTTTATGGAATAATATCTTTATGTGGTAGATAAATGATAATCAGGCTATGTTTGTGCTATGCTCCTCTTATCTAGAAACATAACAGCTTCAACCAATTCTGTTGTAAATGGATAAGAACTAGAAAGCGTACAAGTCTGATTGATATAGTCGGGAGTGCCCGACTAGGAAATACCCAGAACTCAGAGTAGGGGTTTACTCTATTAATTAGAATAAACTATACGTAAATACATGAGTAATAATATGTACACTCACATTACACTCTATATTTGTCTAACTAGATAATTTATTTGAAAATAATTTACAATAAATAAATATGTACATATGTTAGATCTGAAGTTTTTAGCTTTTGTGCTAAGTCAAGCTTAATCAAATCTTAGCAGGAATCACTCTATAATAACTGTCATATCGTAGCAAACCCATTAAACTCAAGCAATCAGCAACATTTTAGAATATTTCCATAAATAACAAGAGCAAAAAAAAAAAACGTTTATAACCCGTTTGTAGAGTATTTACAAGCCAATCAACCTTGTTGCAAACTATTGAGAAAGAGAAGCGAGCAACAGCTGAAATCAAGCTGTCGAATGAAGTTCAAGACAACGACGACTACAACACCAACAACAACAACAACATGGGCTGAAACAATAACAATAAAAACCACTGGCAAGTGGACAGGCACGACGACCTACTATTTGGCCTGGCCAGTAAGCATAAAGCCAATACTTTAATGGCGCCAGACACATCCTGCGTTTGTAACTGGAACGAAAGATTCGTCGATCGGAAAATCCAAGTTAACAGCGGAGCAAAATAAAACGCGTCATGAAAACCTACTTCGATGGGTTTGAGAGCAACCGCGAGAGGGAGAGAGAAAGGCAGAGAATGAGAATGAGAGGGGCATGAGGCAAAAAATAAGTAGGACTGCGACAGCAACAGCAATAACGAACGCGGTCACAAAAACAGGATGCGCATGCGCACAAGCAAAACAGAAAGCAAAAGGTGAACGTGAACATCATAATGAAGTTGAGTGGAGGTAGAATAAATACACATGAAAAAGCGAAATCAAAGAAATCAACAAATAAACATAAAAGGAAACGTATCTCAGAGCTGATACACACACATACAAAGAATCAACGTATAAGAGCGATAAGAGCCGCCGCACAAAGCAATGGAAACGTTAAACGAAACGACTAAGCGGCAGAGCGAATATAAGAACAACAACAGCACTAGCAGCAGAGTGAGAGCGAGACAGATTGTAGGGAGCGACACAGTGAGAGCGGGGGAAATGGCAAACGATAAACGTCATCGAGCAGATTATGCTGCATAAATTATCAAATGCAAAAGACAGTGCCAAAAGGGAGCGCCGCAAATGAGCACAGACAGATGAAACGCGCTGCGAGAGCATAAGAAGACCGAAAAAGAGGCAGAGAGAGAATGAATGGGATGGCTGAGGCGCAGGTAAACATTACGCTGCTGTAAATAATTGTAATTTACGAATAGGGAACTGGCTCTGCAACAGCTCTACCTGAGGGAGCGGCAATGGCAAAGAGCTAAAGAACTTAAAGCAGAGGCAAGCAATAGCAGCGGCAGCGACACAGCGCAATAGCAAACAAGAAGAGCACGTACAAGAAATTAGCAAACAGAAGAAGAGAAGTAAAAGCGAAACGTCAACCCGCCGCTCGCGCACACACAACTCCATGGCACAAGTATTATGATTATGAAGCTAGGCGGCTGATCATAATGATGAATGGCCAGCAGCCAGAGCCAGACGACGTGTAGCGTATACATAGATGAAGAAAAAAAAATGAAAAAAAAAACCCTGTGGCAGTTGTAGACTTACTCACTGACACACACACACACTCACACTCACACAGAAGTCAGCTCCATGGACATTGGGACCACGCGTAACGCGTTTCTTGTAATCGTGGCCAGAATCGTAAAACGTGATCGAGTGCCTTATGTACTATACATTGGCCATGGGCTTTAGCAGAAACGGTTGTTGCAGTTGTTATTTTTCTTTTTGTTGCTTGTTACTCAGTAAACAGAAACTGGGATAAGGCGGGATAGATAGTTTTGCAAATATGTACATATATAGTGCTGAGAAAGAGAAATTAACGAACAACTCTGTGAGATGGATTTTATATTTCTTAGATACATAATATAAATAAAATACAGTATATGCAATTACAACAAAGAAAGGTAAATCGAAAAATCAAAAAAAAAAAAAAAAAAAAAAAAAAAATAAACAAAGAGTAATATTTAGTGTTATATATCTTTACAAAAATCTGTTTAAAAAAATGTATTCAATTTCATTTTCAATTAACTGATCCAATAGCAATATATTTGAATTCATATTTAATCTGATAGCAATTGTAGGGTATCTACACGTCCAGCAATTTAACCTGCAACAGTTTCAGTTCATTTTTGATCTTGTTTGGTTTATTTATTTTTTTTGTTTTTTTTTTTTTTTTTCTTGAACACGTATCGTGTAGTATGTAGTCTGATTATTTTTTATTTTTTTTATTTGTATTTTTTGTTCCAGGCAGCAGCGTTTTCATTAGGGAAATACACATGCACAGCTACAAAAACAACAACAAAGACAATGAGAGATGGTGAGGGAGATGCAGAGAGAGAGAGAGAGAGAGAGAGAGAGAGAGAGAGAGAGAGTGAGAGAGCGAGAGAGGCAGAGAGAAAACAAAAAACAAGAGTTTATATTTTGCCTGGCTACTAACATGAATGTTGTTTTGTTTTCTTCTTTTGTTATTCTAGCTGCGTGATTCAGTCTTAATTTTGTTTTATTCCGCTGTTCCTGCCTCCTCTTCCCATTGTTCTCCTGTTCCATGTTCCCCACCGTTGGCATAATTTACAATTCTTCAGAGAAATTTACATGCGAACCGCGGTCTGGAATCATTTCGTTCCCTTGTTTCTAGACTAGAACTCGGTTGTGGGTCAATGAATCAATGAACAGCTGTGCGAATTTTGGATTAACATGAAAACATTGTAGAGCAGGGGAGAACGAATCTATAAGAACTAGTTCGAGTAGTTTGGCATCAGCTTACAAGCGATCTGATTGGATATAAGATTTTTTAAAGATTATTTAGCCTAATGAGAACTATAAGTTAATTTAATTAAATAAAATATATATAAATGTATAGTAAGACATGTATACAGAGATATAAAAATAGAAAACTATGTATATTCAGAATACAATTTGGTTCATTAGTTAAATATTCCTAATAGAAATTTGTATTCCTCTTTGTAAGGGTATATATGTACATATGAATATGTTTATAACTAATCCAAACATTGAGATCATGTCGCCTAGAGATAGCAGACCTCTAGGCGACACGATCTCGGGTTTTCTTTTTTTTTTTTTATCATTCTATTCAAGGAAAAAATTTTATCATACAGAAAAGCAGAATTTTTTTGTTTAATTATCCGAAAACAAATACAGACTGATAATAATTATTTTCTGGAATTCTTTTAAAACAGCTTTGTTTCATATTCTTATACAAATAGAAAAACTATGAAAAATTTCTGCTAATTATTCTCGGTATATGAGATTTTCAAAAATGTTCTGTATAACAAAAATTCTTTAAAAAGAATTACCAAATATAGATTGATATCTTGCGTATTTTATCCCGTCTCATAGATCGTGATTTTTATTCTCATTTTTTAAGAATTTTACTTATGAGGTGTGGATTAAAAAAGCATTAAAGCTCAGGTAGCTACGATCTCTATAGAAGGCTGTCAAATGTCACCTGTCTCACTTCATAAACAAAATTAACATAGAGCCAATGCGAAAAAGTCGTATAATCTTTGAAATTATCAATTATTAACAGCACGCCCACGTAACGGGCACGCCTACAATTCAGCATTCCCCATGAAGCAAAAAATAACAACAGAAATACCAATTAGCTGAGACGGGAAATTTTTAGAATCGATCGACGAGCGGAATTACGCGCATAATTTAGAGGCAATAATATCTCGATAGGCAAAGCGGCCAACGCGATTGCCGAACAGGTTCTATGTTTTGTATGAGGTTGTGGGGCTATGGGGCTGTGGGGCGTGGCTTGTAGAGTTGATTAGAAATTTAGTCACTTACCGCTTTTGAGACGATCGTTAATTAAATCCTCAATCAGCTGCGGACACTCGCACTCGATGGCATAGCAGAACTGCTTGAACTTCTCGAAGCCGCTCTTGGCAATGATCTCGATGAGATTGGCGCATTGGACGCGCAGAATTTCGGCATCGTTGAGAGCTTCGGTAGCTGCGCCGCCATTACCACCGACAGATGGCGTTAGCGAGCGATTGTCACTCTGGGCATGATCGCCATTGACACTGGCACTGCGCGAGGAGCCGGCCAGGCTGGAGCTGTAATCGCCGCCCACGCCACTGACGCTGGCGCTGCCACCGCTGCCGCTGCCGCTGCTGCTGCTGGCGACAGCGCTGAGCTTGCGCTTCGTCAAGGCGCCCACACTGGATGGCGCGCTGCCCGGTGGTTCCGAGGCGGTCTTAAGCAGGAGATCCTCCTCGGACTGGCTGAGCACGGAGTTCTTGACGAGCACCGCTATAAGATCGGTACTGCCCAGATCGAGCATAATGCGCTCCTGGTGACGCGACAGCAGCAATCGCACTTCTTCTTCCTCTTCGCGCGTCATTTTGACGTTTTATTTGATTTGCTTCTTTCTATGATTCTTCTTATTTGCTGTTGATGCTGTTGCTTGCAATGCACTTTTATTTATTGCACATTAACACACTTACACACACTCACTCACTGTTGTTGTTGTCGTTTGAAATTTATAAATTATTATGCATATTGTTTGTTATTATTCGAAACGCAAAAAAACACAAACGCGCGCCATTTATTGGCGCTTACGCCGTTTAATTCGTTGCTCCGCTCGTACAACGTTCGTTCAACAAAGTCAGAAAGTAACTGAAAAACCGGCTCGGCTTGAAACAGCGACATAGTGTCTCACAAAGACGAAAGAGAGCCAGAGAACGAGAGCGCAAAACGCCCGCACAATACAGAGAGAGTAACGCACAGTGAAACATTGTTTGCGCTCTAATGGCAAATCCCAAGATCTGTTAACAGCTGTACCTATAGATGAACAATTTTAATTTGATTTTTTGCTGAAATAATTCAATGTGATGAAAATTAGGAATAGCTTATATTATAGAGATATTTATAAAATGGTATATATATTACTGAAGTTTCCCAAAAAAATAAAACTAAAAAAAATCATAAAAACAAAGTTTCTTCTCGAATAAAAATTCTTGTATTTATTTTGCTGCTTCTATATTTGCAATAAATTATAAACTCAATATTTTTAGCTACATTTCATTACATTGCTCCACTGTTCGTTGCTGGCAATTGTGGTTGTTTCTCTTGCATTGGCCCTGCTGCAGCTGCAATTGCAGGCGATAACAGAGTATTATTGTAGTATGTGTTAGTATGTGTATGTGTAAAAAAACAAAGTCAAACAAAACGTAATTACATTTGCTCTGCATCTCTCACTCTGTCTTTAAGGGAAACAAAGAAATTGTCTTTGCACTGTTAAGCAACATGTCTTACGAATATCGTAATGCAATCACGTAAGCTACGTACGGTTTACGATGGCGCATCTTTTAAATGTGAAGAAATGTTTGTTTAAAAGTTTTTTTAGTTTAAGGACACCATTTTTTAAATATTTAATTGTGAATATCGGTAGCAGTTTATCCAAAAAATTTGGGAATTACACACTCATGCACAATCCGTAGGGCACAAAGAGCTCTAATTACATGCATTTTATTGGCTTCTTGGCCCGATTGAATGGATTTCCAGGATCGTAACAGATGTTGCTGAAGCTGTAAAGCAAACGAATTAGGATAATTGAAGGAAACAGACGATTGAGCTGCGAAACATGAATCGAAAACAGAAAATCTTTTGAGTCAAGATACATTAATTGCGTAAAGTAAATTAAAAAAATTACAGAATGCAAAAAAAAAATAAAATAAAATAAGAAGAAGAAAAGGTTTTTTTTTTTTTTTAATATTAAGCAAAAAAAAAAAAATCAGCAATCAAAAATAAATAAAAATGGTAAAATATGAAATAACGTTTCAAAATATATTATATGGAATTAAATTATAGCAACAAATTAACTTTGAAACTTTACTTAATAAATATAAAAATATAATATGAAATAAAATAAAACTAAATATTTTAAGAAAAAGCTTATAAATATGTTGAAAATAGGCAATACAAATTTTTTGTTGGTACTTTTAATAATGAGAATAATAAAAACTATTATTAGATAAACTCACATGGGATCGTCACGTTCAAATCTATTAAGCAAATGAGAAATCAAGTCTGGCACGTTTTCAGCATATCGAATAGGCCGATATATACATACATATATCGTATTTCAAAATTAAGACGTGAAAAGACAGGCTTTCAGCATATTGCGAATTCTAAACCAGTTCACAAATAGATGGAAATCAATTGACTTTCAATTTTGGATTTTTCGAAATGCTTCGAATATTTTCGAACACAACAGGCGACAGCAGGTGTCGGCCACCCACAACATTTCGGCATTCCGACATTCCAATAACAAAGTTCGTTTGCATAAATTGAGTTAAGTAATTTGGATATTTCTGTGTGCGACTGCTCGAGTGCCGCCCTCTATGGTCGAGTAGCTGCATTAAGTTATGCGAATATGCTAAGTCGTGCAAAGTGTCGCTCATGCGTCGTGGCGGCAAATGCACTCCCGCAAAGCCGTCAATCAAACGAATCTTCAAGTGAGGAATGTATGATTGATGGACTGACGGAATGAGTTATCGTCCGAATCAGAATTAGAATTTATCGAGGGATTAGCAACTGAATTGTCCTACTAAGTGAATTTCTGACTAACTAACTGAGCAGAATTTTCAAAATGATTGGATAAATAGTAAATGTTTTATTTTCTGACTCAGCAACTGATAGACTGAATGAATAATCAATTGAAATAATTGAAGGACTTAGCTGAGTTACTAGTAAAGAGAGTAACTGCTTGTGATTGTCAAGATGGTCTGACTAATATGATAAATAATTGATTGACTAATATAACTAATGACGTATTCATTGATCAACTAACTTAACACTTCAGACTAGTATACTATAAGATGTTAGCATATATTGTCTATTTTTGAATCAGGTTCGTCCCCTGCTTTTATTTAGAAATAATAATAATAATAATTAACTTCAAACCAAGCAATATATTGCTGAACAATCTAAAAATTTCCTTGAACATTTTCTTGATTTACACTCCAAACGAATTGACTGAATAAATTTTACTCCTACGCAATATTGCTTCAAGAGGGATTACATTTGCAAATACAAATCGAAATCGAATCGCAAACATGTGAAAATGTGTTGGCAAATGGTCCAGGCACATGTTTCTTGCCCATTTCGTTGCTGCTTGGCACGTCGCTGCAGCTTCCTTTGCAATTAAGAGATTTGGTACATGGGCTTAAAGCACAACTCGGATCTACCTCTCTCCCCCGTCTGTCTCTCTTACTCTCGGCTGTCTGTTGTATTTCCTTTCTTTCCTTTCCTGATTCGTGAGCCACTGTCCGAGAGGGTGTCTCGACCATCCATCAAAGCTGTCTGATTATCCTCCACAACCAGGCAGGTGAAATTATTCGATAATCATCTGGGGAGTTATAAAAAGAGAAAGAGAGAGCGAGAGTGCGAGAGAGCGAGAGGGGAGAGAGGTATCTTATTATACGGTAGTCAATTTCAAGATTGGCGTTGCACGTGGTATTTTTATTATAGCATAATTGCTTAATGTTTTTAATGTTATCTGACGAAAGAGCTGGAAAAACCAGCTGCCAAGCATCTGAAAACTCATAAAATTTTATAAGCAGTTGATTCGAAATATTTTATAGGCTTAAAGGTGGCAATTGCTTGCAATTATAGGCGGCTTATCACATATAAGTAATATGAAACTAAAGATATAAAAAATATCTGAAATATATTAAAAATGTCGAAAATTTGCATATCTAAAAATATGTGGTTGTGTATGAGCCTGTTTTCCTTTTAACGCTTTTTTATGACTTAATTGTCAGGTAATTTTGTTTTTACGACCAAAATGTTGAAAACATTTAAAAGAATACGGGCCGTGCTACGTGCCTCAAATGCTTTATAAGCAAAAAAAAATTTAATTCCTGAGAACTTTTGCCAAGCTAAAAAAAAAAAAAAAAAAAAAAAAAAAAAAAAAAAAAAAAAAAATTAATTAGATTAAATTAAATAAAAAGAAAACAACTTTTTTTTAAAACAATATTCAAGTATTTTGAACTCTGGAATTATTTAACTAGAAAGCTATTAGTATTAAAATATAATAAGTAGCTAAGTAACAAAAATTACTGATATCTAAATCATCTAAACATGTCGAACTTATAGTTAACATATTTAATAACATATATTGAGGCACCCTACTGCATTCAGTAGACAAGCACATACTATCAAAAGCTCACACTTTGTTGAAGTGCAGTTATTCTAGATTCACACTCGCCAAAAAAAAAAAAAAAAACTCTCCAAACAAGCGCTCATCGAGAGATGAATGGAGAGAGTTTGAGAATATAAATGCATATGGCGTCACAGAATATCAAATATGGATTAGTTTTGCACTCATTAAGAGTAAATAAACATGAAACTATTTATTTCATCTCTGTTGCAGGAAAGTGCAGAAAGAACGGTGCTATATGCAATACGTACATATGTATGTACGTGTATATATTCACATGCATTACTATGTAAGTATGTATGTATAATTTACGTACATACATGAATGCAAAAGGCAGTCAAAGCATGTAAAGATGAGTTACAGTTATTCTATTTGCAAGCTTGCTAAAGCGATTAAATCCATATGTACAAACATACACACATATGCATATACTACTACTGCTTATACCACATATAAACATACATACATACTATCACTGCCCTATTACTGCCCTATATTACAAATAGTGAGACACCCTCATGTATGGACAAAACAGCTTAAGCTGTTGAGGTACAGTTATTATTCATTCATATGTACATACATACATATGTAACTCCCATACATATGCAATTAATTGCACTCAAGTAGTGAGGCTCTCAGTTAGACTCTCAGCAGACAAGTTAATGAATTACAGTTATTCTAATCGCACACTTGCCAAATCGCATTGATCGCTACCAATACACGCTCAACATAAAGGTCTCCAAAAAATAGATGCTTGAGAAGCAGAGAGTGAGAAGCAATAGAGTGCAGCACATGGCAGCAGCAGCGGAGAATGGAGAAACTCATTTTCGTCACAGCGATGGCGACATTCAGAAGTGAATTTAACAGCGTGCCGAACACTTACAATCAGCGCCTGACGGCATTGAAGAAAAAGCTGACCACGTGTTTTCAGCATTGGCTGCTCAAGCTGCACCAACACCAACGTCAAAACCAACACCAACAGCAAAAGCCACAGCAGCAGAGTCACCAACGTGGCACTGGGCAGTTCAATAAAATATTTATTCGCGCGGACTGCTCCATTTTGGAGGAGAAAGTGAAATATTTGCGCAAATTCAAAAGGATTTTCACAGCACGCCAGACTTTAGCCAGTGCTCGGACAGCAGTAGCTCAGGCACAGCCAGCACTTGGCCGCCGCATCAGCCAGAAGCAGGCGCAGACGCAGGTGGCAGGTGGGGAGGAGCTGCAAATTGTAGCGAGACTCTTCTCATCGACCCTCATATCGAGTACCATCAGCTCCGACATGACCATCATGGATAATACCTATTTGGGGGTGCGTGACGAACACCCCGAGATTGATGCTGAAATACGCGCCATACTGCTGGCTAATGCCCAGAATGGTATCACGATATCGAGCATCAAAAGTAAGTATACAGCGGGGAAAACTCTGATTTATAGAAATATTATTTATAGATTTGAGCAGTGATTATTTGTAAATGTGAACTTGAAAAAAAAAAAAAGAAAATTGATTTCTGAAATCACGTGCTCAAAAGTTATAGCTTTCAGAGATATTTTTCTTTTATCATTTATAAAAAGCTTTCCCAAGCTGAATCTGAGCACAGAACTGAGCCAAACATAGATTCTATAATGTATATATTAAATAATATTGTAAGAAGCTATAAAAGTTATTATATTTATATCCACACCGCAACTATAATGCAGTGTGCAGGGACTAACGAATTTTAAAACGACTTTCATTAATTTTCCACAATTTCCACATTGAAGTCAGTAGATAAGTCTATTTGTCTTGGGTATTCAAGACCCATTCATTTTCATGTTTATCAGATATTTTATACATTTAAATTTTCACCTCTTTATATATATGTGCAGATGAATATCGACAATTGACGGGCACTGCATTTCCGGTGCACGACAACATCACAGACTTTCTGCTAACCATTCCCCACGTCACGGCTGAGTGCTGTGAGTCCGGCAAGCGCCTCTTTAACATCAAGCCCACTGAGGAGACACGCCATCTTCACGAGATGATATTGCAGCAGCGACAACGTGAGAGTCGAAATAATTACAACTACAACAACAACAACAACAACAATAGCCACTACATCAACAACAACAACAAGCTGCACTCACAGGAGCCGCCACGCCTGTGGCGCTCACAATACAAACGTCGTTTGCCGCCCTATTTCAATATGAATCTCAATTCGAGCGAGAAGCCGCCAGCTGTCAAGATGGCCAAGCTGCAGCCCCTGGCCACGGCTGCTACATTGGCACCCAACGATGTCTATCAGGACAACTGGAAGCATCTGTAAGTTTGATCATGATCATGAAGTTAACTGACTTAACAGAACTCCAAATGTTATGTTTATAATGGATTATATAAGAGTTTTCTAGATGGAAAGATTTACACATCTCAGTTTCTAACTATCCAAAATACATAGGATATATTAAGAATTTTTCGAGTACCAATTACTCTAGTATTAATATTGATCATTCTTTCCTTCATACTCTTTTATGAGATAACCTCCAATTACTTTAATATATAAATCTTTGCGCCTGATTTCATTGAACATACTTTTCATTTGCAGCAACAATCAGTATCAGCTACCGCAGCTCAATGCTCTCAAGAACAGCAACAGCAACAGCAACAGCAGCAACAACAGCAACAACATCATCTATTCAAACAGTTTGAATCCTGCACAGCTACAGGCAGCACCGCCAGCAGAGCAACAACAGCAACAACATCAAGTAGTTCAGCAGCTGAAACACCTGGAGGAGTACACACACAAGCAGCGAAACGATTTCACACCCACGCCAACAACGTTGTCATGTCCATCGCAACACGACTCCATGTTCACCATCAACTCGGATTATGATGCATATCTATTGGATTTTCCTTTGCTGGGCGACGACTTCTTGTTGTATCTGGCACGCATGGAGCTGAAGTGCCGTTTCAAGAAGTGTAAGTGTGATAGGGATTGCATTGCATTACATTGCTGGTTATTGGTATTTGTATGCTCACGTGTTTGGTTTTGCTTCCATCGACCCATAAATAGACGAGAAGGTGCTGCAGTCTGGACTCTGCATCTCTGGACAGACGATCAATGCGGCCAGGCAACGGCTGCGACTTGTCGAGCTGCCGGAGATGACGCAAATCATCGTTAATATCGGCTCCGTGGATATAATGCGTGGCAGGCCGCTGGTGCAGATCGAGCACGATTTCCGTCAGCTGGTGAAGGAGATGCATAGCCGTAGATTCGTACCTGTGCTAACCACGCTCGCACCGCTGGCCAACTATCGCCACGACAAGCAGACATGCGACAAGGTGTCGCGCCTGAACAAGTTTATACGCAACGAGGGGCGACACCTGAAAGTTATTGATATACATTCCTGTCTGATCAACGAGAATGGCATCGTACGATTCGATTGCTTCCAGAAGTGAGTGAGTCTGTCAGCTATGGCAACAGCTATAGCTGTGAATCGATGTCTGAAGTATTATTTACTATACTACTCATACCCGATTGGTATATTAAACATGATTAATATTAGTATACTTAACATTTTAGTTAATATATAGTTGGGTAGTATGAAAAGGATTTAATTTTTGTTCAATTAACATCATTTTAATTAATTTATGAATATTACTATTCACTTTTCATATTTATTTTATAATCTAAAATAGATTGAAACATTATTTTGAATCCACATTTCATATTAGCCCAAAAGCTTGTTAAACTAGTCACGTGGAAAATCGTAAAATCTAAACAGTTTTCAATATTGATTTTATATAGAAAAGGTAAAGGGATTTGGAAACTATCAATATATAGTGAAAATTCAATTTCGAATAATAATACAAAATTAAATAATTTTTTTCATATTCAATTCAATGAACAAATAACTTTAAAGCATTGAACAAAGAGTAAACAAAATAAGCTAAAATAATAGTTATGGAACCTCGTATAAAATCAAATAGTTTAATGGATTTTCAATATTTATTTTATAATATAAATAACTATAAATTTATGAATAATTTTGTATATCTTCTTTTTGTTAGATTAGCAACTTTTTAAACAGCCCTCGCATTCAATTTTTTAAAAATCTAATCAATTTTCAATATTTATTTTATAGCGGGCCACGTAGTGTGACGGGCTCAGCCGAGCCACATGTATTCTGGAACAAAATCGGACGGCAGCGTGTGCTGCAGATGATTGAATCAAATTTGGAGTATTAAAGGAGAGCTGAAGAGCAACAGAGCTGAGGAGCTGAGCTAAGGAGAGCGCCGGTCTGGCACCTGGCTACAATTTTACATTCATTTCAAGTGATGGCATGCACTAGTAGTACTTCTATTTTGTTTTTATAACAGAAATGTAATTTCGAATGTTAGCTTTTAATGTGTTTTATGTTCGTTTCGTTCTGTGTTAGTCTTTGTCTTAGTTTGTAGATTTATGTGATAAATATGTGTTAAATGTTTATTGTATGTTTGTACGTTTGTTCGCTTATGTGTTATATGTGATTCCCGAAACATCATCAAGTTTATAGAGTTTGAAATCAAAATGTTTTGTTATGTAGCGAATTTTTGGTACATTGCTTTTGCCGCTATCCATAAAAGCTTTGCCGAAATTTCGTTATATAACCAATTTGATTTCGAGCAGCATTTCTACATTTTTTATTTCTTTCAAAATTCTCTTTTCTCTCCACATTTTTCATTGTGTTTTCCGCACAGAGTCAATGGAAAATGCAAATCTCAAGCATTGCAATGTTATCACTGTTTATACATATCTCTATTGTATTCTATCTGTCTATCATACTGACTCTGCCCATGCTCATGTATGAGAACTGATCCTGGACTGTGCATTAGGATCGGGATCTATACATCTGAGCCATGTGCCTAGTCGGTGTCATGAAAATGCATTTTCTTCCCTTGAAGCCTTGCAGCGAATCAATGCCGCGGTTGATTTCACATTTATGCCAAGGCCCATTCAAGTGAAGCACTTGCCCAATTTTCGTATTTTCGTCCTTAAACTTTCAACAATTTCGTACACTTTACATGAAGCGCGCCAATCGAAGTGCGCGCTAATGCGGCGTGCTTTCTTTCAGTGTACGTTAGCCAGATCAAGAACTCAGCCAAGTAGTCTATATTATTTGTATAACTATTCGAATTATTAAAACTATTTATTTTCTTGTATGTATGTTAAATGTATGTGATGATGTAACCTTTTTTTTTTTTTTGTATGTCCAACCATAACAAGCAATGTAAATCCAAAAAAAAAAAGAAAAAGAATAAATAAAAAGTAAAGAAAAGTTGAACAATTTAATGTTATAGAGAAGAAAAGGCTATTTTGCTCATATATCAATATTATTAGATTTATGAACATGTTTGCAACTAGGAAACAGTTTATTCATATAATTAGCGGTCTCTATATTCGATTTATATTTGAAGTGTAATCGCTAATCATGATTTTAAATCATGTGAAATTGAAGTTCTGGCTCAGTGCTCGAACGCCAGCCACAAAGCTCACACTTATGCAGATCACTCGATTGCTTATTCAGTTCACATAAATGGCGATGAAACTCGCCATAGGTCTCAGCTTCTAGAGATTCTTGCGCCTCTTGTCCTACCTGGTCAATAGAATTGTCTTCCGATTGTGATTCAGAATCTGTTAATGTGCTTAAGTTGTTGTATTTTTGTAATTTTCGCTTATATTGCGATATTTTTTCGTCGCGTTTTTCATTTCCAATAATTAGCATTTCGTTGATGGCAGTTAAAGCATACACATGCGCCTGGCAATGCTTCAACTCGCAATCGGCTCGGCTTAGATTTTCTTTCAGCTAAAAAAAAAAAAACAATGTTAATCTACATATATAAATTTTGAAGTTTCGATTATTACCTCTGCAATTTGTTGTTCTGACTTGGATTTCTCACTGAAAAGCTGGATTTTCTTATCTTCCAGTAACTCCGTTAGCTTGGCATTCTCTGCAATCAGCTTTTTGTTAGCTGCGATCAAAGTTTCTTCATTTTGCAGAACAGCTTTCAGTTCAGCTGTTTCTTTCGATTCATCAGACTTCAGCTGCAATTTGAGCACAGAAAGTTCATGCCATGCAGCTTTCAACATATTATTCAGCTTTCTGTTGTCCGCGAGTACGCTCTGCTGAGTCTGTAAAGCTGCTTTCAGCTGGAATGCTTGCTGACATCTTGCATCCTGCTCACATTTCAATTGATATTTCTGCGCACCTAGATGGCTAAGTAGGTGTTGAATAATAAGGCCTTCTTTTTCAGCATATGCATTTTGACATGATGCCAAATTTCCATATTCGCTGAAGTTCACTATTGTATAGTGAGAGGAAATGTTTTGATCTGGCTTATACGATTGTGGATTGGATGCCCACAGATATGATTGATAAATTTTATTATTCATATTTTATTCTACTTATACTTGCCACCGGAATTGTTCACAAAATTAAAAATTTATTTTTTGTCACGTATAGAAATTATAAATATGGATTTTATGACAGCTACGTTTCTATTTTTGATAGTTAGGCGCGTCAATACGGGTAGTCACGAACTTATTCAATATTATTATCGATAGATCCGATAGGCGGCACTGAGGTTGTCGGGATATTTTCAAAAGGCACAGCAAAGTCAAAACATATATGATCAAATGAACAAAATGCACAGAAAAGAGACCTTTTGTTTTGCACCAAATTATTTTAAATCACATTTGCTTACCTTTAAAAGTCACTAGATTTCAGTCGAGTAACGACTCAACTGCCTATCAACGAATCGATGTATTACAGTTGTGTGCCCGTATAAAACATACTAAAAATAACATCGATAACAAATTTAATAAATGAATACATATTAGAAGGCGACCTAAGTGAGTTGTAGATTGTATTGGAATAAGTGCCAACAAATTCATATTAATTTAATTCATTTTAGACGAAAAATGGCTTCTTTTTTGGCGCGTGCAGGGGGTACTTTTGTTGAAACACTAAATCCCAAAACGGTGACAAAGGTAAGCGAGCTGCAACTTTGGTAAATGCATAATTTGCCCAAGTACTTTTACATAATTGCAAAATAGAGCAACAAAAACCAACAATAAATTCACAAGGTGAACATTGCTCTCACGAGAGCGCTGCACAAAAAGCCACCTGACTGGCGGTATTTGCGATCAATTTGTTTTTTTTTATGCGTAGGAAAAAGTGTGTGTATGTTTGTGACGCAATGGTCGCCTCTATGTACATATATGTATAAGATAAAAATGAACCTTGGGTAAAGTTGACAACTGTTGCTATCGTAGACGAGCCCACTAATTAAAAATTTAATCTATGCGAATTAGATTTGATTAACATCATTAAATGCCGTTATTTGTCGCGTCTCCGTCATCACATATTTTGTTTGCGAAAATCGACTTTTGTTTATGACCTACAGACATCATTTCAAATTTATTTTATGCGTCATGCTTGAGCCCGTTTTATTTTCCAATCAGAGACTCGTGACTTTTTGCTTATTACTATATTATTCTCTCTCTCTTTCTCTCCCTCGCTCGATCATACAGATCCTGAAATACTCGCCAATTGGGTTGCAGCAGTTGAGGAACCTAAACGTTCAGGAACATGTTTCATATACGCTGCTCAACGAGAGTAACATCCCGACGCCACGGTAAGCGCAAAGAAATTTTTTAAATATATAAATAATATAAAGTACGGTACAAAGTGCAAGCAAAGTGTTCCGGCAACTGTTTCACGGACTTTGCCTTTTGCATTCCAATCTTTTATATATGTATATAAAATTTAAATGGCATATTTATATATGTATATAAATGGAATGAGATTATTATTTGCATTTGATTTAATGTAAATATCAGTAAATTGACCTAAACCTCATGATATATTGATAATAATATATTGTACAGATAATATATATATACATATATTATATATTATATAAATTATTGGTATATTGTAAAAATTAGTAATTACAATTCAATGTAACTAAAATTCAATGAACTAATTCAAAGAAATCAAAACAATAACAAAAAACATTTAAGAAAAAACGCGAACCTGTGCTAAAAAAAAAAAAAAAAAAAAAAAAAAAAAAAATCAAAACAGTTAAACTAACTTAACAAAATTGATTCTAAGTATATTTAATATGAAAAAAAATGTTTGTATATGTTAATTTCATATATATGCATATATATATCAGTTCGAATAACCTTGAGGTAACAGAGACATTTATATGAGTTACAAAAACACAGTTGAGTTGATAAAAAAACGTTGACGTAGCCATTATTATCAGCTATATTTTGGGTTCATTCGGGTATACAAAAGCAGAGCCAAAAATCTTTTTAATTGATGATTCATTCTCTTGTTTTTTTTTTTCAGCTTCGCCGTTGCAAAGAATGGTAAAGAAGCTCATGATATAGCCAAAAAACTGAAAACAGATAATCTGGTGCTTAAGGCTCAAGTTCTTGCTGGTGGACGTGGTAAAGGCACATTTAAGAATGGCCTTAAGGGCGGCGTTCGTGTCGTATTCGAGTAAGTGCAAAAGTAATTATAACTCTAAAATGTTGGTACTAATCGTATTTTTCAACTGTGTAGTCCGAAGTCGGCAGAGGAAATATCCTCGAAGATGATCGATCAGCTGTTGGTCACCAAGCAAACCGGCGAAGCAGGTCGCCTCTGTAAGAAGGTAATGGTTGCCGAGCGAAAGTTCCCACGTCGTGAATTCTATTTTGCTG